>WOAB01000542.1:0-600000 GCA_027886185.1 Rheum nobile
CTTCTTCAACATTAACAGATGAGTTTTAATTTTGTTTTTATTCATCATTATATTTACAATATTGGAATGTACGTAATACTTATATATTCATATATGTATAGATAATTGGATACTCAAGCATGTTTAATGCAAGAGGATCATATGGAAACGACTTACAAGGTATCCATATGGATTTAAAAACTCCTATGTCCTTATATACGATTTGTTTATATTACATCCAATTTACTATAAATGATAATTTGTACTCTGTGTTTTGTAGGCTATGATGGAGAAGGAGAGTCATAACTAATATCACCAATGGTACATTCTTTTAACTATCAATGAATATTCTATTAGTGACTAACTAACTTCTATAAATAACTTACATATTCGTTTAGGCTACTATGAAGATGATGTTGGGGACCCAATGTACACTTGTGTTTCATGTGTGTGGTGCACTGATGTGTATGAGGAAAGAGCTGTAAAGAGTTTTAAGCCGACAGTTTCGCTTTTTAGTTTGTGTTGTCAGAAAGGGAAGGTAGATCTGCCACTTCTTCAACCGCCGCCTAAAATACTTTCAGATCCTATCTCCAAGAGGATCCAAGAAGTCAGCAATTTTGTAAATTCATTCGTGCTTACAATATGATGACCCGAAAATTACGTTGTCACGTGGCTCTGCGATATTGATTTGGACACGTCGTCGTGCGTGGTTGTTTTTTTGTTTTTTTTTCAAAAACTAATAAAATCAAATAAAATTACTATTCATTTTAGCCGGATTTGCAAGCAGGCTGGAATATTTTTTATACTCTAAATTTTTTTAAAATTTACCAATTAATATTCTATGCCCTATAATTTGTGTATAGAATCAAATCTCTAATCATGAATAATTGGCAAAAAATATTGCACAAAATCATGGATAGCTGTGTTGTTCGTGATTGTTACAACCTGTAATAATAGAAGATTGCAGAAAAATTATTGTTACAACATGTATAGAATCAAAATCATGTGCTCTCATAAAAAAATTATTGCACAAAAATTAACCAATTAATAACATTATGCAATGGTATTATGCAACTGGAAATGCACATTTATTAGAAATGCCCAAACTGAAACTCAACCTGCAAGAACTAAACTTGAAATAAAACAAAATCTACACCATATACTACACATTATGCAAAACCTACAATAACTGAACCTGCATAAAAACTGTCACCTTTAAAATGACAACACATTATTCTGCAAAACTTGGAAGAACTAAACTTGCATATATATGACAACACATTGCACAAAAACTGAACCTACACAATATAAAACCTGCAAGACTAAAACTGAAGCACACACAAATCACCCTCAAAACTGACAATAATGCAAATTATGCCACAAAAATACACAGCCCGTATGGCTCAAAACACACATTCTGCAAATGTTGCCTCAAAACACACATTCTGCAAATCTTTCTGCTACGGACAAACCAAAATACATTGAACCTGTCCATCAACAAATATGCATATTATCTTTAAAAAGATTCCAATTGCAAGATATGCACAATAAAGTCAAAATAATTAAGTCAATACAATATGACAGAATAAAAAAGATCTAGTACTGAAATCTATGTTCCCAAATTAAAAAAGATCTGGTACTGAAATTTATGACAGAGTATCACATAATAAAGAAAACGGTTTGTGTGGACTATAAAGCTACAACCTCTCAGTCAATTTCAGTACAAACAACTAGACATTTCAGTACAAACAACGAATCGTGTTTACTCATTTACCAGGTAATTTATTCTGCAAATTTTTGTGTTTGTCTTTCATTGATTTGCAGAAATATGCGTCTTTCATTACAATTTCACCAAAATATTCGTCTTTCATCCTTCAGAACATCTTTACATGCTGATATTGATTGTACATGCACACACGATTTTTAAAACTACAGCCCTGCAGTCAATTACCAGGTAATTACATCTGTATAACTTTGTTTGTCTTTCATTGCACATGCTGATATTGATTGTACATGCACCCAGAAATTAAACTACAGCCCCACATTCTTTCATTTAGTATTATTCGTCTTCATTGCAATTTCACCCAGAATTTCTATATGCTGATATTGATTTGCAGAAATATTCGTCTTTCATTATAATTTCACCCAAAAATATTCGTCTTTCAGTACATCTTTACAAATTTTTACGTCAAATCACCCATAAATTATATATGCTGATTTGATTCTACATGCTGATATTTTGTTTGTCTTTACAATTTATTTCTTGCTATTTTCAGTCTTTCCCGAGTAGGCATGACTATTTGAAAGCTTGTGTAGAAGTACAAAATCATAATTAGAATATAACTTGAGAAGCAAAAAGAAATAATCTAAATTTTAATTTCAAAAGTACTACCTTGCAGAATTAGTGTCGTAAAAATTGTATTCCTACAGATGTATGCCCATCAGACGGTTAGCCAAGTAAATAATTTAGGATTTGTATAAATATACATATATTAACATTAAATAAGTCGGTTAAGTTTGTAATCAGTAAAAATGTATTTTTTTGTACAAACCAATTTTTCATATGTTGTGTCATTTTTATTGGGCCCAATAAGCCCATTATAATGTGTAGAAGCTCATTAATATGTGTACAAATAAATTTGGCCAAATAAGCCCATCAGACGGTTCGAATCTCCAAGCTAGAGGTTCATATCTAGAAAACTCAATAAATTTTAAACAGCTTTTTTTCTCGAGGCTTCTTATTTGTCGAGATAAAGGGTTCAGAATTTGTACAGACACTGTATAGAATAGCAGGTTACACTTATTTTTTTAAAGTATTAATATGCATAAAGTAGATTCCAAAGATTAAATGCATTATAATATATTTATATTATATACTAAACAAATAACATTACACTTATATGTAAATTTAAGTATTAAATGTTTTTAAGTATAAATATATAATATGGATTAAGAGTTATTATTCGATTGTAGCTGTTAATTTTTTTCCAAAATCAATTTTTAATCCGTGTAAAAAATCTCAGACTAAAACAAAAACATTCAAACAAAGAAACACGCGTTTGTTTTTTAAATAATTAATAATGACCCAATAAAAAAAACAAGACCGAATGAAATCCAAAACCCCACCTAAAAATTGTTCCTCCCGTTGTATTGAACAAAAGGCAGTCGAGCAGTTCAAAAAACAACAGAGGGCGAGATGTATTTAAATAGATATACAGAAAAATACCTTACATTTTGATTCCCTTGATGGCGGTAGGTAGAGCGACATAATGAACACCAAAGAGCATATGAAATGAAATTAGGATCTTACAGACACAGATCCTCACCAACGTCCAGATGTCCCATTTGTCAGATTTTTAGTCAGGTAATAAGCAGGATAAAAAATTAAATCAAATTAAAAGGAATAGGTCGAGCATTTCAAAAGGAATGGAGCATTTCAAAAGGAACTGGTCCATAGATTGAGATAGATAGAGATCTTACATATGTCGGAAGGTACAATCTCGCAAACACCGAATTTGTAGGGCTCCATAACCTACTTTTTTTGAATATGAAGGGTCACATATCTCAGAAAATTGTGGTTTGGGAACCCTCCATTACCAATCTCCAGATCTGCTCATCTATCCGTTGGTGTCCTTTCATGGTATAGGAATCGGTCACATATCTCAGAAAATCAGGGTTTATGTATGATTTTTCCTATCTATAAAATAATTAACATAAGAAAACGATATAGAAAGACAACGAGAGAGAGAAAGGAACTCATGCATGGGTGGATTAGGGTTTAGTTTACCCATCGGTAGATTGATCCTAGATTCTCCATCTTCTTCTCCCGGTGGTGGAATCTAGATCTTCTGGCGGTGGTTGTGTATGGCTTAACCCTCCAAGACGAACGGCAAAAAGGCAAAGGGAGTGGCGGGAATCCCTTTTCGCTTTTAGATATGTAAACTCATCTCTTCAAACTAATTTGTTTTGGATTTGAATTTGTGAAAAAGGAGATAGATCGTTGGCCGAGATTTACAGAAAGAGAAAGACAATCGGCAAAGTATGCAGAAGGCGAAGGTTGGAAATGGATTTCGGCAAAGGTTGAAGAAGGCAGAGGTTGAATAAGGCGAATGATGTTTTTTTTTTAAAAAAAATCACCATGGATTTGTAAATTTAAGCTTGAAGCTTCACAGAGAAGGAGAGGGAGAGAGAAACCCAACAACGCCATGGATCTGGATTTCGACGAAGGTTTAAGAAGGCGAAGGTTGAAGAAGTCGAAGGTTGGTTTTTTTTTGAGAGAAATCGCCATAGATCTGTAAGTGTTGAAGCTTGAAGCTTCACAGAGAAGGAGAGCGAGAGAGACAACTCAAAAACTGTAAATGAGATACTGATAGGGTTGCGACTTTCCCTTTAGAAGAATCCGGTAATGTTGCTTCGTATGGGCCTATAAGCCAATGAAACAAAATGGCTTAACATGTCCTAACAACGTGATGAGCCGGCCCTAATTACATTATGGCAGCTAATCGACCGTGCCTGTAATAATCCCATAAAACAATTTAAATTAGCTGCTACTATTATGGCCCATCCAAATATAATATTGGCCCATAAGTCCATTTAATATTTAAATTATTTATTATATTTTTAAAATATTATAATAAAATTTAATATTCACATATTTTCCTACTTTTGCATAAATATATTTAAGTATTTACATATGTCTATATATTTGTATTATATTAAAAATGATTAGTATGTACATTTAATTATTTTATTTCGAATATATAAGATTTTTCAATAATTGTGTTATGAATGAAATTAAGTCGACTGTATTCAATTGATTATATATTATATATATATATATATATATATATATATATATTCAGTGATTGTTATTAACTAAATGAAGTTTGTTGTATAAGTCGATTAACAATTAGGAGGCTCATTAATATTTTACAATTTAATGGGCCAATAGTGTATTAATTAATTCATTTTTGTTTATCAATATAAATTTATTAAAAAAAATTAGTCAGTTGTCTTAAATTTTATTATACATACTAGGCCCAAAATACATTTAAAAAAGTTTGTATTTGGGCCTATAAGCCCATTACAGTTTATAAGGCTCATTAGTATTATTAATCATGTAATGGCCCAATAAGTCGATTATTTAAATTCAAATGCACGTTTCATTTTCATGTATTAGATGAACATTTTTATTATGCTTTATTGTTTTAGTAGTATTGATGTTAGGGGTGTGGTTATCCCTGTTTCAAAGACTACTTAGCCAATTTTTATTATTAATAAAGTTATGGAGAGTTTCGTCTCTCTTTATATAATGTAATTTTTTTTATATTGAATAATTTAGTTGATTAGTCATTTTTTTATATAAGAATTTATCTACTTTTATAATAGTCATTAGCTATATATTTCTATATCAATGAAAATATAATAAAATATACTATTTTTACAAATATAAAAATATAAACAGATCCCGTACAAGGCACGGGTACTACACTAGTTTTTTTATTATTATAAAGCTATGTAGAGTGTCACATCTCTTTTGACCATTTTTTGTTATTCTCTTTCAAATTTCCTATTTTTTTTTTTAACTTTCAGCTATTTATTTCTTTCTAGGTGTAGAGATTGATTTCAACGTATTATCTTCGCACAAAATTTATCCCTATTTATTAGTTGTTGATTATAGTATATTTATATAAACTACCATACATATGTTATAATTATATTATACTAGATAGTTGAACCCGTGCTTTGCACGGGACAAAACATGTTATTATTTTATTTTTTATAATATATAAATAATAAATTGTATTGATCTTTATTTGTTTTTTGTTTTATAAGGCCATCATTTATGTTTTTTTTAAATTTAGGGTATATTTTATTAGTGATTTATAATTGGGTAATTTAGTTTGCAATTGTGACTAATATTAAATAGAGTATTTAATTTTATTGTTCAAAATTGGTTTATCTTTATGTCGATGATTTTCTAATAGTTTTGCTAAAGTATTTATGTTGTGTTGTGACTGTTGTGTTTACATGACAAAATTATGATTGGATTTTCACTTTGTTGTTTAGTTACTGTTTTCTTTAGCTTGATTGTTTGTATTTTCACACTGAATTTTGACTTAACAGATATTTAAGGAATAGAGAAGCTACTAAGGACATTGAAGGAGTTACCATCGAGTTCCGAGATCTGGGAACTTGAACTTCAGCACGGCTGTCCACTAAAATTCCCGTTGAATTTTATCGCCATTCGTAGGGTCGGATCCCAATTCGCACAACCGGCCATGGATACGAGGCGAGTTTTAAGACAAGAAACCCTAATTAGATACGGTACGAAAAGACGAAGCAAAACGAAGGAAAGAAGCCAGTGCCGCGGTCGCAGATGGCATAGCCGCGATCGCGGCCTTGCTGGGCAAACCGCGCCCGCGGTTTCACGCCCAGTCGGGGGTCGCGGTCTCTGCCCGGCGTGGTCGCGGTGGATGGAGCCGCGGTCGCGGGAATCCATCCCGACGCGAGCTTAAATCGAACATTTGAGCCATGCTGACGACGACGAGGCACGGATCTTCGCTTCTGAACGATGCGCACCACCACCACTCCAAGGACTTCCCAACGACGACGACTTCGGCTTCCGGCGAAGAAAACTCCGACGACCAACACAATTTAAACGAGAGGAAGAGGAAGCTTGAGAATGATGGAGGAGATCGATGCCACAACCTCCAATTTATAGGCTTAGAGAAGGGGTTCCACATCAATGGCCGAGCAACCCAATCGATCCAGCTCCCTCCGTTTCGGGTACGAGGGAGAAAAGCCAATCGCCGGCATTCTGGAAACAGAGGAAGATGGCGATCCGAGTTGCCCGCGATCGCGGTTTGCCCATAAGCAAAACCGTGCCCGCGGTTTCAAAACCGCGGTCGCGGCACTGCCGCGCTTGCGGTTCTCAGACCTTGCTCGCGGGTCTTGATTGCGGTCTTTGCTAAATTCTATTTTTAGCACTCCTTAAATACTTAAGACCCATATATCTTTATTAAACGTATATCAACACGTTCAAATGGTTCTTACAGAGGTTACAGAACATGCCTAACACGTCTTGCTTACAAAACGAAAGTTTGAAAATTACACAAATACCCCTACCAAAATTGAGGGTTATTACATTACTACCCCTTAAAAATAGTTTCGACCCCGAAACTAACACTTCGACCCCGAAACTAACACTACCAAGTTAGAAGGATCGATTTCCACATTAACCTCTCTACTTGAGTTTAGTATCCTCAATTATTTCGTACTCAAAATTAATCCTAGGAAAGTCGATCTGTTTCCTCAACCATGACATCCATCATATGTCCTGTTTCCATATATTATCTCATGTGCCGACTCTTAATATACTCACAAGATCATGATTACCTTAAAATCAATAGTCTCCAAAATCATCACACGATCTTAATACACCTTAAGTTTGCGAACACACTTGTTCTTTCAACTTTTCTCTTTTATAAATGACTCCCAAAGTTCATACCTTATCTCCTTATAACCTAACTTAGTACCCCCCAATTGTCATATCGTCCTACTCCTTATATATACATCTCATCCACTTCATGATTTACCTTAATTAAATCTGACCCTTATGCCATCTCTTAACCCAAAATTTTTCCATTAATCAAGCTCTAACATAAGACCTTTAAGATTCCTTAATCTTGTTATAATTAACCGTACAACATCTTTCATGTTTTTGCACAAACATGATCTTAATAATCCGTTTAACACGATTATACTCAATCACCTTATTTATCCAACACGTATCATAAGATCACCTAATAGACATAGGTCACTTTTTCACCAAGTCCATTTGAAAAAATCCATACACTTACATTATCCCATACTGTTAATCCCTATAAATTAAAACAAACTTTTACCGACTGAGTTTGTATTCACCCATACATCCTTAAACACTTTAATCGTCCTCACACAATTTATCATCATAAATTAAGCAACCTTTTTGCTTTACCGATATTTACTATTTACCCAAGACTTAATCACCTTAACACATTCTCGTATCATCATCTCATTATATAATTCCTTAAGAAAACCTCATAACGAACCTCAAATAGGTCTTCCAAAATAATACTTATGATTTCACACACTTAGCTTTTCCAAAAGCTTTAACCACTGGTCCTAAAATGGGCACACTCACTTATAAACTTTGTAACCATAACTCTTGGGTTCTAAGTTTATTCAAGATCGTATTAGAGTACGATCACTTTAGAGAAAAACGAACTCCTTATAAATATCTCTCTTATACATTTATTCACTTAAATATATAATTTATACAACTCACCCCGTCTAATGCTCAGAGATGCACATGAGGAATAACCTCAAACTCCATAGAGCATTACTACACACACACAAATCCTTATAGCAAGAATCCTTACACATTAACCTCTCGAGACAATGCTCATGAATTCGAGTGAAGGGAACAAATAATGTCAATGCCCAACTTGACATTATCTCCAGAAAAGAGGGGTTCTTACGAATAGTTTCGACCTCGAAACTAGCGCTAACAAGGTAGGGAACAATCACATATGTCCTAACCCACACTATCCTTTATGAGTCCGACAGTCTTTATCAACACATGACATGTACTACTTTGGCACTCAAGGATTCTCGTATGAACGAACACTTGCAAGAGTAACGAATCTAGTAATTTCCGAAACAACGAAACACTTCTTGATATTCGAAACATTACAATAAAACAATTGATAGAATGTCAAACAGATAGATTATAAGCTATGAGACTATAGACACAAGTCATCGCTCCTTATTCTCAAAAGCTTTACAAATACCACTACTCGTACAGGGTTTCCTACTCGTCGGGGGTGACGTAACACAAAGAGTCGTTGCCCTTGACCCGAAGATTCCATATGCGCCTTGCCTTTATTACGAGTACAGATTGCTCAGCAGCGGACACTTCCGACCTTGGGTTCTGCCTACTGCCAACATTTGAGGCCTGGTATGATTATGTTGGGCCCTTGACCCTTCTACCTACAATATGTTTTCAGGTGGCCTTCCCCCACAATTATAACATACCCACTTCTCCTTTTGGCAACTAAAACTCTTATGCCAAGCCTCACCACAGTTGTGGCATTGAATCACACCGCTACTCCAACCTGAGCCTCTGGCGGAGTCCGACTGAGTCGTCTCGGTCCTTAGCACGACCAGACTTCTCAAACTTGGTGGGCGATGCCGGCCGCTTGAAGGTATTAGGTCTTCCAGTCTTGTTGCCCACCCTTCACCTTATTATGTTCCTCCCGCTTTCGGGTGGATTCCTCCAACGTGACCTCTATTCTGTAAACCAATCGACATATTGCTCCAAAGTAGAGCAACCGTGATGCACCATCAGAGGTTTAATTTCTGGATTCATCCATCCATGAAAGTACCAGATCTTTTGTCTTCAGTATGCACTTCAGAACCAACGTAATGCAATAAGTGATTAAACTTTGTAGCCAGCTCAGACACTTTTAGTCCTTCAGTCTTTGGGTAGAGGAACTCCTTCATCTTCTCTTCCCTCATAGCACGAGAGAATAACCGATCAATGAGCTTGGCCTTGAACATTGCCCAACTCAGAGTTGGGTGGTCGTCCAAACCAGTTCCTTCCCACCACTCACTTGCTCCGTCTTTTAGATGTAGCAAAGCAATGTGCACCTGCTCATCCTCAGTGCAGACCATATTCCGAAATAGTCGCTCCATATGGGAAAACCAATAGGCAACCTTGACTGGTTCCCCGGTCCCATCGTAGCTATCCGGGCGCATCGAATTGATCGTCTTTAATGCCCGGTTATAATTCCCGCCGTTTCTCTCGGGAACCACTGGATGTGTAGGACCTTCAACGTCCCTCCACATTTGCAACTTGGGGAATGGGAGCCGCTTGAGCTCGCGGTATCCCCTGGGCCGTTAGTACCTTGACCACCTGCCTCACTATTTGCCCAATGACCGTCGCATCCAACACGATCGGGGCATGAGGTGGAACTTCCCTCGCAGCTTGGGGTCCACTTGTCCCTGATGAACATCTTGCCGCAGGGGTCGGGTCATTATTACGCGAGCCAGGTCCCGCGCCTTCCCCTTGCTGAGTAGCACTCCTCAGCTAAACTCGGGAATCATTGTTAGGACCTTTATTAGCTGTTTGGTTGGTGGATCGGGTGTTCACCATCTGTTGATGAACCATAACGTCAATTTAGAACTTTTCCAACTCGTACATGATACTTAATCAATTACGTTATGCTACGAATTGTAAGGGTCCAAACCAATAACTTTATATTAGTTTGACTGACCCTCCACCATTAATCTTAAAACGATATTCTTCTCTTACTTGAGAATGGATCAATTAGGAGAAATGTCAACCTTTAAATGACATTAAACCTAAGAAAATGATATCCTTAAGAATGGATCTAAGGAATAAGTAACAATCTGAAGCTTGCAGAAGTTTGAAAAATCACTTATTATTAAACCTTATGCTTTCAAACTTTATACATTTAAACCTTATATGTTTAACTTAATAAAATAATTATTTTTAAAGTTAGTTTCTCAAACTAATGACACTATTATCACTTAAAAACCCTTACCAAGACCAAAATCACACTTTTAAAGTTATAACCATAAACTTAAATTTGATCGTTTATAACACATCATTATAAACAACTATAAATAAATATTAGAGTTCTAATAGTTTAACCATTATTTTAAATTAAATTCTAAGAAATCATAAGACTTTAAATTTAATACCAACATTTAAACTCTCGAAATTCCAAGAATAAAATAGTTTGAAAATAGTTTCGAAAATAATTTCGAAAATTCTCAAACCTAACAATAGGCCAAGAATTTTAAAACCATTTCTCTTATACCATAATTGTAACACCCCCGACTTATGTCGGTAGTGCCACACGCTAGTGACCTCAGACGTTAACGCCCAAAGTCACCCTAGGCTTTAATCAGAACAATTAAACTTAAATAAATATATAAGTATTAAATAACGAAAGAATAATCAACGGAAGACATTTTAAATATAATAAACTCAACCTTTTATTAAGATTTCTCTTGTAAAATGAGAAGGACGGTTTACAACAAAGTATAGTGACAACGAAAGACTTTTAAATTACAGCGGAAGACTCTTTGAAAGTAGTCTTAATTACATGACTATGTATTACATCTATTCAAATTAGACAGACACGCCTTGGAAATATTACTTCTTAAAATGCAAACTTCAACTGCAAGCCTTCTCTTCGATTGGTTACTTCAAATCGTCGGGGACCAACCATTGATGTACCGTATAGGACGGATGACACCAGCCAACCATGCAAGGAATAAACCCGGTTGGTTTGTCTAATGAAAGACTATGCAAGGGTGAAAACAGAATGGTTCAAGTGATCGTAACCGTTTACTATCATTGTCCCTCGAATAATAACCGAAGGAACGATACATAACCCGAAACTTACACGGAATGATAGAAGAAGATATGCATCAAAAGAAGACTCCAACGGAATTGAGTCTTATAGGAAAATATGTAATTGTTTGGGAACGTTAAGTTTTCACACAAGTTTATAAAAACGACATTGATTATTTGGGTCCACGACCAACCTCACCGCGCAATGCGAATCCAGATTGGAAAGAAGACTTACTCTAACGAGAGTCCGGGCGGGTTCCACGTTGTACTTCTCGCCCGAGGATATATTAATTATGTGCGTAAAAGCACTTATCTTATTTACTTTCAAAAACGTACAATCACGTTAAGGCTTTTAATCCACATCAATCTCACAATGAGATATAGAACATGGGAAGAATCCCGAAGATTGGCACTACCTAAGTGCACCACCACCTATATTCGGATAGGGGTAGGTCATGACCAAAAAGTGTTAGGGCATTTATCCTCCTAACACAAAGTTATAAAGAAACGACTAGACCTCGTAAGGTACATAGCGTTTCTACGAATACTCGTGCTAACTAAGCTTGTAAGTCCATATATAAATCCACATCAAAATCCATTTATCACTTTTCGGTAATATCATATAGAATAATATATAATATACAACCTATTATAAATCCATATTTTAACACAACGTTTTATCAAATCTTTTCCCAAACACGAAACAACAACTTTATTCCAACTTAATTAAACAATCAAATAATTGATAATCAAGAGAAATATGGAATAATAAGCAAGAGTGAACCGCCACTTGCCTTAGCTTAAACGAACGAGAGATCGGGTTCCGAGATCTGGGAACTTGAACTTGAGCACGACTATCCACTAAAATTCCCGTTGAATTTTATCGTCATTCCGTAGGGTCGGATTCCAATTCGCACAACCGGCCATGGATACGAGGCGAGTTTTAAGACAAGAAACCCTAATTAGATACAGTACGAAAAGACAAAGCAAAATGAAGGAAAGAAGTCAGTGTCGCGGTCGTGGATGGCATAGCCGCGATCGCGGCCTTGCTGGGCAAAACCGTGCCCGCGGTTTTATAACCGCGATCGCGGTTTCATGCCCAGTCGGGGTCGCGGGTCTCTTCCCGGCCGCGGTCACGATGGATGGAGCCGCGGTCGCGGGACTCCATCCCGACGCGAGCTTAAATCGAAAGTTTGAGCCATACCAACGACGATGAGGCGCGGATCTTCGCTTCTGAACGATGCACACCACCACCACTCCAAGGACTTCCCAACGGCGACGACTTCGGCTTTCGGAGACAAAAACTCCGACGACCAATACAATTTAAACGAGAGGAAGAGGAAGCTTGAGAATGATGGAGGAGATCGATGCCACAACCTCCAATTTATAGGCTCAGAGAAGGGGTTCCACATCAATGTCGAGCAACCCAATCGATCCAGCTCCCTCCGTTTCGGGTACGAGGGAGAAAATCCAATCGTCGGCATTCTGGAAATAGAGGAAGACGACGATCCGATTTGCCCGCGATCGTGGTTTCAGAACCACGATCGCGGTTTGCCCATAGGCAAAACCGCGCCCGCGGTTTCAAAACCGCGGTCGCAGCACTGCTGCGCTTGCGATTCTCAAATCTTGCTCGCGGGTCTTGATCGCGGTCTTTGCTAAATTCTATTTTTAGCACTCCTTAAATACTTTAAGACCCATATATCTTTATTAAACGTATATCAACACGTTCAAATGGCTCTTACAGAGGTTACAGAACATGCCTAACACGTCTTGCTTACAAAACGAAAGTTTAAAAATTACACAAATACCCCTACCAAAATTGAGGGTTATTAGAATTGTTTTTTAAATCCTTATATGTTTACACCATAAAACTAGCCCACATTTACAACATTAAGTGAAAATTTAATAAAATTAAGATAGGTGATATACAAACAATACAAGCATAAAAATATATTTTTTTCTCTTGTATTTGTTAAAGGAATATACCAACAAATTAGTTAAAAATTATATTAACAAACTAAAATATAGACAATGAAAGTTAAGTTTTGAGGAAGAAAAGGCCCATTCACGTTCAAAACTTATAAGAAATCAAAAGCTTAACAATTTATTTTTTTAAATAAAAGAAAAAAAGGGCCTACAATTTAAATTTAAAAATGGTAAGATATAAGGATTGAACCCACAATATTTTAAATTGTAGACAAAAAACTAATACTCATCTACCATTGAACAAAGTATTATTTTGTGTACTAATAAATTAAAAAAACACATATAATAACAACTCAATATTAAAATTAGGCCCCCTTTTCCGATGAGCCCTAGGCAGTCGCCCCTCTCGCCCACCCCTTTGGGCCAGCCCAATATAAAAGAACACATTTATAGCATTAATAATTTTTCGTGTAGAGTTTATATGAAGTGGGCTATTTTTGCACGTGAAAAACAACACTTATAAATTAAGAATGCTATACACCACTTATATAACAACCTCATCGCAAGGTATATCTAAATACATGCACCAACTGATCAAAAGCATATTATACATTAAATCATGTCATTTAATTATTACAAGCATAATGGAGACCGAAAAAAAAATAGTTGTAGAAAGGGCTAGACAAGTAATTATCTTGGCTAATTAATGATGAATTATGTTGCATAATCATAAATGTTTAAAGCAAAGAAGATTGATTTGCTAACGTGCTAGTTTAATCAAGTATACACCTCTAGTGTTCAGTCTTTGAATCTCTATTGTATATCGACCTTCTTTCTTGGACTTTCTTACTTCCTCGCATAAACTATCTCAGAAGAAAACATGGTTTTGCTCTCCTTTCGCATGTATTAAAAGATTTTACCATTTAAATCACTTTTCAGGTTGATACTTTGTCGATTTAGCAACACTTCCTCTAACCCTGTCATTACTCTCAACAACTTAGTCCCTTCAATTAGAAGAAAAATTCGATGAAATTAAGAAGTCCAAGTCTAAACAATTTTGAGATAATAATTAGGGTTAATTAAAGATGTTTTTCATTTTAGCCACAATTCTTAAGGAAAATATCTTATTTATTAATCCACCGTGTTTACCTAAATACTAGAATATAAAGTGTAGAAACTTAAAATTTAAACAAATTAGATCAAAACTAGAAGGCTAGAATGAAGAACAATTTAGTAAACCTATAATGGAAAATAAGATAAGAGATCTTACTTTGGTAGATTCCTTATTTGATGTTTGCCAATCAGAAAATATTCCTTCCACAGATACTTTCATTTTGATCTCCCATGCATTTATCAACTCTTCATGTGAAAAGTGTCTTCACCGCACATTGAGTTTTATTAGAGAATTTATATATTCACCGCGATCATTTTCTGATGTGGGATAGTTCTCCAACATAAAAGAAGTTTCCATGTTTATGTTGTGATGTGGGATGATTCTCTAACAAAAAGGAACTTCACCATGCATATATATGATACAATTAAGGTCCTTTACCTTCAACTACACCTAATATACGCGCGTTTGCAGTTGTGGTGGGCAAGATCATGATACTTATTATTCCCGTCAATCACTTCTCTATTACTATCATTGTGTTTCTTTTGCTCATGAGAAATAGGAGTGTAAAGACAATGAACAATTTTTTTAACAAGCACTAGCCTCTCTTAGTTAATCAAAGATGGTTTGAGGCATTAAGGCAAGATTTTCTTAACAAGTTCATACAATCGTCCCTTCCCTTAAATATTAGTTGAAGCACAACCCCACCAAATTCGTACTTTCAACTAAACCAAATAAGTGGATAAGGATATTTTTTTTACAATGCGTATTTAGCAAGCGATTGTTTTTTTTCTAAATAATAATAATAATCCGTCGTTTAACTTCTAATTGCGATAGTAAAAAAATACATACACTAAACATAAACATATAGATACAAATTTCTACTATTAAGTATTCCAACTCTAGCTTCACCTAAATGGATACAAAAGTAAAAATATTACACTATGAATTAGATATCCAAACCATCGGTTTGGAGGACAATATATTTTGTCTTTCTGTTCATTTTAGGCATGCTTGTGAACAGGTAAAAACAAGCATAAATGGTGTGCAACATAACTCTTAAGAGTCACTTAATCAAATTCTAAATCGGCTTCAAGTTAATCATTGTCAGGACTGCACAATGGTTGAAGAAAGAGTGAATGCATTAATTGTAAAGCATCCACGATGCGAAAGGTGATTTTATGTTTTACATCAAATGTTAAATACCAAAACCATTAAATTGGCTTGTGATTCAATAAGCAATAAAAAATACTCAAATTATATCCAGGTCTAGGAAATTAGGCCTCTAATAAAGTGGAACAAAGGCAATGCTCTGAATTACTTACTATAGACTCTAGCATTTGTCGAATACAACGATGTTCATCCAATATACATTGGACATGACCGAACAGATGATGAAATTTTCAAGGTAACGAAATTTCTAAATTTCTTGTTTTGGGATCATTTGGTGCTAGGGTGCGTACATCTTGAGCCCCCTAAACTCAGCTGGAGGTGTTTTTGGATCATAATGGTTGGTTGTTGGAGTTGTTTTGGATCATTCACTTGACAATTTGACCACACTTTTGGATATGTCCAAACAGGTTTTTGAGAGCAGAGGAAAAGGTTTTTCCATCAAAGTATCTACTAAAGTCAAAGACACCATGGCTTCGTACTCTCTTCGCGGCCCATCTGAAGTACTGAAGTTCTTGGTACACCTAGCAAGGAGGAGGAGGAACTCGTCTTCTTCTAGCATGCCGGTTAGTTAAAAGTAGGCTACTCTTTTTCGACTGCAACAACTACCAAAAGGTGAAACCGATGGTCTGGGCAGTGCATAGATGATACACTCTACTTTGTAGTGCGTAATTAGGGGTTGTTACCGTTATTTTGGGTGCCATTTGGATTATTTAGAGGATATTTTAGAAGATTGGAGTTAATTGAAGATATGGCGAATTGGTGTTCTCAAGTGCGTAAATGAAGAGTTATGGAAGATGGAAGAGAGACCACAAGTGAAGACCGAAGAAATATGAAGAAGAGAAGCCATATGAAGCCAACAAAGGAGCTGTCGCGGCCAACCGCGACCAGCCACGAAGACAAACGAAGACCGCGGCGAGAGGTGACACGCAGAGCCATGAATGTCGATGCCGCGACCGCGGATTTCCCACCGCGACCGCGGAATATTCACCAGCTGAACAGGTCGAGAGCTCGAACCTATTTTCCGCGATCGCGGAATTGTTGCCGCGACCGCGGAATGACACGGAGGCGGTCCGCAAAGTATTTCCGAAGTTTTTCTATCTTTTTCCTTTTCCGACTTTTCTTTATTTTATTTATTTCGAACCTTATAGTATTATTTCCTTTTAGATGAGGTTTGTGATCTTGGGCTTTAGGTTAAGTTTATTTAACCTAAATTCCACAGCTTCCATTGATCACCCATCATTCTAGTTTACGTTTCAGTATTATTTTCCCTTTGAACTATGAAGAACTAAGCATTTTTGCTTAGTCCGACGATTGAAGCCTTCATTTGATATACGGTTGTGAGATTCTATTTCTATTTCTTTTCCTTTGAATGTATTGATTCTCTTGTTCTTCATCCCATTGATTATTATTGATTTCGCTTGTTGGACGCAACTAGTTGTTATTGATAATTGTCTATTGCTAGGGTTTGGTAATTACTGTTTGAGTTACCTAATTCATGTGTAGCAACTGCAATACTCTAAGAACTGTTTGGGACTAGTTTATTGTAGGGAGAATTAATTGCATGCAATAGTATGACTGTTTGCTACTCTTGCATGTATCTATCGAAATTCCTGTGCTCATTGCTGCTATTGAATTAACACGTGAGGTTTTCATAGTTATTTAATAGTTAGTATTTTTAGGGTTTGTTTGTCCTGTTTATAACTTATGAAAAGGAATAGGAACATTCATAGGAAGGAATTAGAGAGAATTTAGGATCAACCAATCTCATGAATGGTGGATATTTGTCTGGCTGAGTACTTTTCCCAAATTGATTACATCTTTGCTTTGTTTTACTTTGCTTTGTTATTTACTTTGAATCAAATCAACTAATACCCCCCTTGTTACCTTTGACATACAATTGTGCACTTAGAAAGATTACTTCCTCCATGTGGGATTCGACCCTTACTTGCCTATTCT
This sequence comes from Rheum nobile, assembly GCA_027886185.1. Lineage (NCBI taxonomy): Eukaryota > Viridiplantae > Streptophyta > Magnoliopsida > Caryophyllales > Polygonaceae > Rheum > Rheum nobile. The sequence continues at coordinate 17,574 of WOAB01000542.1, forward strand.
ACTAGTTTAGGTTTGTTTAGGATTATTTTGTTTAGGCGCCTCGACAACGCCTATCAATAGACCATATCAGGTTAATTAGAATAAAAACAAGTGAAGTGGTGATAGTAATACATAGACCACAAGGACTCTAATTGAGGTTTTAGTTGACAAATTTTAATGCTTGTTGGTTCATGTGTTGTGGCTTAGAGTTGTGAACTGATTTATGGTAGAAGTTTTTAGTTGATATACTTGAAAATTGGGTTTGAATTGAAACTTGTTTATGTTATGTATGCTATATAATGTGCCTTCTCTCCAACAAGGAAAATGAAATCTATTTTTCTTATAGGAAAGGTAATCTCAAATCTAGTAATCCACTATAGATACAATCAAACCACTTGATTAGGAGATCAGATTACGAGCATAATCAAGTTTGACAAAGAAAAATCAGTTTCAAAAAGGGTGAAACCCGTAATCAAGTCATGTAATTAATGTTAAATTACATTGACTAATCATATACATGTAAATAAAAAAAAGATTAATTTGCTGATGTACTATTTTAATCAAGTATACACCTTTGATTTTCATCCTTGAATCGCGATTGTAAATATTTATCTTCATTCTTGGACTTTCTTACCTTCCTTTCATAATGCCATAAAATATGGGTTTTTTTCTCCTTTTGCCGGTGGTAGAAGCTTTTGCTATCGAAATCATTCTCCAGATCGATACTGATCTGATTTAGTGACGCTTATAGGAACCTCGCCGTTACTCTCAACAATTTAATCCCTTCAATATAAGCAATATCAGATGAAAGAATTCAAGATCTAAACATTTGGTAGAGAAATTGCACTTATAGGAACCACGTCGCTACTCTCAATAATTTGGTAGAAGCAATATCGATTCTTTGTGTGCGAAGTGTCTTCACCATGCATTGAGTTTAAGTAGAGGGTTTCTATACTCATCATATACTATTTTCCGACGTGGGATAATTCTCCAACATAAATATAAATTCCCATGTTTATATTCCAATGTGGGATGATTCTCTAACAAAAAGAAATGATACCATTTATATATTCCGATATTAGGTCATGGCACTTGTTATCCACATCAATCACTCCTTTATTACAACAACCATTTTTTTTCTTTTCTTGCTCACGAGAAATAGGATTGAGGCAATGACCAAAGTTGGATTGAGGCAAGAATAATTGTCTCCTTAATCATACATTAGTTCAAGCCCAAACCCGTCGAATTTAGACATTCAAGTGAACCAAGGAAGTAGATGAGGAGATTTTCCTTTTCCTTTTGATATAGCTAAGCAATCACGATAGTTTACATCAAAGGTATAAGCTATTAAGTGCATCCTTAGTGGTGGGGATTCTGAAATCCTGATTAAATTGCAATTAGGTGGGAGGCAATTGGCTCAAGCTAGCAAGTTATCTATTACTTCTTTTGCCTTCCTAAGATAATGATCAATTTTAATAACACAAATTATATATGAATCTTATGTCTTTCTTTGAAATTTTAAAAAACAAATGAAAAGATTTTCTTTAGTAAAAATACATGCTTTGCAAGCAATTGGTCTTTTTGTATTTTTTTTTCATGTAACCTTTTGTTGTTATAATAGAAAGATACATTCTTTGTACATGAAAGATAGAGACAAATTCCTCCCAATAAGTACTCCAACTCTAGCTTCTACCTATATGGATACAAGCATTAAATTGTAATATTATGAATTAGATACCAAACCTTATGTGTTTCTTAACAAGATGTGAGTTGTACATTTGTTTGCTATAGCCACATGTATGTTATAACAAGACCGTGAAAGTGTATGAATCGTATAATATTGCTCCTTAGCAGTCACAACCAATTTTTGATACAGGTTTTGGTACCAATGAGACTCGACAAGAGACATCATCTCAACCTCCTCGTTGTGCTCCTAATGGACATTCATTGAGACTAACATGGAAGATCAATCAAATTATTTTTCCTTAATTTGTTTTCATTAAAGACACTGATCTGAGTAAGACATGCATACTTGAACACTCAAACACGTGCGGATGAAATTTGATCTTGTAGATATGATGAATTAGGCATGCACTTTTATGCTGCATATCTTCCTTCTTGTGGAGCACGAAGAGCATCATGAGGGTAGTTCTTAGCCACATGTATCCATGTAACACGATTTTTAGTAGGTTACATGCAGTTTAGTGAATCTAACCAAATGTAAATAATAAGAAAACATAAATAATTCATCATATGTCTATACACGTGATCAAGTGTGACAATAGAGGTGCTATGTTTATGTGTATAAGACGGGAACCTAAGTATTGAATGGTGTTGATATAAGAAAAAAATATATGCTCTATTGAGATCCATTTTACCTACTAATATAAAATACAAGTTCAATTTAGACAAATTATAGTTTTACATAGAGGGCAATAGGTTAATTGGAATAGAAACAAGTGGTGATAGTGATACATGGACCACAAAGACTCTAATTAAGGTTTTAGTTGGCATGCTTGTTGGTTCATGCGTAATGTTTTGGGGTTGTGAGAGGAGCATGTTCTCTACAACTAGGAAAATGGAATTTTATTTTTCATATGGGAAGGTTAATCCCGAATATTGTAATCTACTATAGATTTAATCAAAGCACTTGAATACTTGCTTAGGAGCTCATATTACTAGCATAATCAAGTTTGACAAAGAATGAACGGTTTTAGAAAGGGTGAAATCCGTATATCATGTTGTCTAATTAATAATGAATTACATTGCATAATCATAAACATGTATAGCACAAAAAATTGATTTGTTGATCTGTTATTTTAATCAAGTATACACCTCTGATTTTCAACCTTGAGTCTCTATTTTACATTGACCTCCATTCTTGGACTCTCTAACTTTCTCTCATAAACGATCTCAACAGGAGACATTGTTTTGCTCTCCGTTCATCGATGTTAGAAGCTTTTACCATTGAAATCGTTCTCTGGATTGATACTTTGTCAATTTAGCTTCAATTACTGTAACCTTGTCGTTACTCTCAACAATTTAATCCTTCAATTAGAAGCAACATCAGATGAAAGAAGTCAGGGTTTAAACAATTTGGTAGAGAATAATTAGGCTAATTAAAGATGTGTTTTTTAATTGAACCCCTTTCTTAACAAAAATATCTTATTTATTACTCCACCTTTTTTTATCATAAATACAAGAGTACAAAGCCTAGAAACTTAATGATAAACAATTTATATATATACAAATGGAAGGCTAGAATAAAACCTATAATGGAAAACAAGATAAGAGATCTTATTTCGGTGGATTGGTAATTCGATGTTGGCTGGACAAACGATATTTCCTCCGTTGATACTTCCATCTTGAATGCTCATACATTTATCAACTCTTCGTGTACAAATTGTCTTCACCGCACATTGAGTTTGAGTAGAGATTTTTATACTCACCGCACATTATTTTCCGATGCGGGATAATTCTCCAACATATAGAAAATTTCTCATGTATATATTGGGATGAATATATCTTTGGCTGAAAGAAAATTCACCACATATATATATATATATTTCGAGACATGATTCTTTACCTAGTGTCATTCAAATTGATGTGCAAACTAGAGCGATGGAACAAGGCCTCATCTTGTGAAGGGGCCACCATTAGTTTAGGCTTATTTACATAAACCACTTTAATTTTTTATTTATTTTTTACAAAATTTACCCATAACTTAATATTTTTACCAAACTACATACTAATTAAATCTAATGTTTAACAAAAAGTCCTCTAAGCCCTAAAACAACACCTAAATATTTGTAAGAGATTTTTTAACTAGATTACCAAAAAAGCTTAAAAACTTTTAATTTTGTAGAGTTAGAATACATTGGTTATTTCTTAATTTCTTACAATGTTGATGACTATTGAATAATCTTAAGACCTTGGGTATTTTTGCCAACACTATGTGCAATAGGTGATTTTCTTATACAAATCAAGCTAAGAGGTGTTTATATGAAAATCCATATACTTAAGAACTATTTTCTTATGAATAACTCATACTTTTATGGCTAACAAGTAGAAGGTGCGTGCGTTTAATAATACATAAACATTATTGTTAAATTTATGATGCAAAGGTAAGGAAGAAATGTCATTGTTGCATTCCAATATTATTTGTTTGCAATTCTTGTAAAGAAGAATATCTTCGTAAGAATGTTGAGCATTGCATACCTATAGGAAGGTCATTATGGATTAAGCACTCCATAACTACATGGCATTTCTCACTGAAATCGTTATTACACCAAGGATACCTTTTATTGTGATGATATATTCTTTTAAACAATGCATCGAGAACACAATGTGATGAAGGATCATCCAGGTCACCACCAAAGGCGCCTACATTAGAAGATGGAGCTGGTCCACTAACAAGAGCCCGAGCTAAGAAGTTACAAGAAGAGATGAAGAACTTGGTGAACCATCATGTGCTAAGGGAGCTAGCCACCACCGAGCCCATTGCAAGAACCGTGATAGTAGTTCACGCCAAGAGTGATCACGCCAGCCAAGACTAGGCTGAATGTGGGCTTTGGGCCTTCGTATTTTGGGCTATTTTCTTTGTCTATTTTAGTATTTGTTTTAATTGTTTTTCAGACCATTTTTAGGACATATTTAAGCTTGTATTCAGTGGGGAACAAGGCAGATTTGGCATTTCAGTTTTAATGAAAAACGAGAGCTCTTAGAGAGAGATTTTCACAAGGTGATTGGATCTTGCTTGGTTTGTCTTGCGTGTGTCAATCTTGACATAGGATTGGTGTTCGTAGGCGTCCATGAGCCTCCTTCTCGTGCTCCTTGGATTCGTCCTTGGTTGTGTGAGATTGTAAAGGTTGGTTAGTTGATCATTTTACTTGGGTCTTGAATTGATTTCCACTCAAGGTTCTTCTCATTGTTTCAATTGATTATCCTTCATGTCTTCTATTGTCTTCATTTCAGTTTCGTGCATCTTTGCTCAGTTCTAACCTTGTTCTTTGTTGTTTTGCTCTTGTTGAGTCGTTGGTGTCGAAGATCGGGCCATCCGCGGCTGTTCCCGCATCACAATGTTAATTACTCATGTCTTGATCCACCATTTCAATTTATTCTCTCATCATCAGTGAATATGTTGATATACTCAAGCTTATGACGTTTCCTTACCTCAAAATCATTTGAATCATATGCTGATGTAATCTACATGTACAAAGATAACAAATGAAAGGTAATAATACATTTGAACAATTAATCAGAACTTTATAGATAAGAAGAAAAAAACAGTACTGATACACACAATTATGTTGCGTGTATTGACGAAGTTTTGGCATGATTTTAGTGGTGTTTTAGGATGCTCTAGTGATGATTTGGAGACTTGGCAAGGAGGCGCGGAAGTTACGTTTTTGGAGCTTTTGCAGCTGAGGAGCGAAGTATGAAGAAGCAGAATTACGGCGACCGCCGCATAACAACGGCGACCGCCGTTAATTCCCCCTGGAGAACCTCAGCTACGACATTGAAACGGCGACCGCCGTGTAATTGCAGCGACCGCCGCAATTACGGCGATCGCCGTGGGAAAAGCAGCGGCCGCCGCCGCTGTTGGACGAAGCGCCGAGCCGATTTTCCTTTTCGGTTGTAGTTATTTTATTTTATTACGTTTTGTTTTTATTTTAAGTTAATTTCAGATCAAATTCCCTTTGGTATTTAAGGGTTGAGAAGACTTGTTCTTTTCTTATCTCGGAACCCTAGTTTTATTTCTTACGTATTTCCCTTGCTATGAAGAACTAAGCCTCTCTCGCTTAGTCAGACATTGAAGCTCTTCGTTTGATTCAGTTGTAAGTTTCTTACTTTTAATCTATTGCTTTGGCTTTGATCTTTTCTCTTGCTTGAATCTTATGATTGATATTGGTAATTTCTAGTCTGATCAACTAGGGTTTATTGGTATTTATCTATTGCTAGGTCTAGATTGTTACTGGTTGAGCATATCTATTCCTTAGGAGCAACTGCATCGTGTTAGTAACTGGTTGTGCTAATCTTATGCAGAAGAGAATTGATTTGCATCTTAGGGTAAAAATTGGTTGTTTTATTCTAGGTTGTATCCAACTATATTCCTATCCATAAAGCTGCTGTTAAATTGAATCTTGATAGTTTCAGGGTTGTTTAATTAGTTAGTTCTAATAGTATCTGGTTGTGCTATTAGATACTTTTGAAAAGGAATTGGAATTGCCATTGCATGCGATTTTGAGTGGTTTCTATGATCAACTTGTCATTCGATTAGTGGATATTGTTTGACTAAGTGCCTTCCCCATACTTGATTTCAGCACTTTAATTGCTTACTTGCTTTTGCATGCTTGGTTACTCTACAAACAAACAAAATCCCCCCCTTTGGTTACTTCAATTGACATACACTTTACATACTGCGATAGATTGTGTTTCCCTGTGGATCGACCCTTACTTGCCTAAGACTGCGTTTTAGGTTTTGTTTGGATTTCTTGCATAGTAGGAATTAGAACGACAAAATTCCTGTTATCAAATTGGCGCCGTTGCCGGGGAATATACAATTCTATCTTGTGTGTGTGATTTGTGTGCCAATTTTGGTGTGAACCTCTCTTATGGTTCACACCACCCGTGTTACTAATACTCCACTTCTTGATTTTGATCCAGAGATCGAAAGGACTTTTCACCAGGCTATCAGGGCTGCGCGTGCTTTACTGCAGGATACTGATACGATGGCTTATCAACGTGTTACTCTTGAGTCCTTGACGGCTCCCAACTTAGACCAACCAACTCGTGCTGTGGAATTTCCCGCTCTTGGTGCAGGAGTAAAATTTGAGCTTAAGACAGGAGTAGTTCACTTACTCCCGAAATTCAGCGGAACTCCCCTTGAAGACCCTATTCAACATTTGGATGAGTTCGTTGAGGTCTGCACCAGTATGAGGCCATCTGAGATCACTGAAGATCAGATGAAGCTTAGAGTTTTCTCCTTCTCACTGAAGGACTCTGCGAAAGACTGGTACCCTACTTTGGCCCCAGGAAGCATCACCACCTGGACTGCCCTGAAGAAAGTTTTCCTAGACAAGTACTTCCCAGCAATCAAATCTAATCAGCTGAAGAAGAAGATATGCAACATTGAGCAGCAGTCTAATGAGTCCCTCTATGAGTATTATGAGCGCTTCAAGAAGCTAGTGAAGAGCTGTCCCTACCATGGGTATGAAAAGCATGATCTTATTCTTTATCTGCATGGAGGACTCCGTGAAGATGACCGTCGGATGGTGAATTCCTCTTGTGGCGGTAATATTCTGAAAAGGACCTATGAAGAGGCCCTGGAGATATTTGCCACTCTAGCTGATGATGCGAGACAATATAGTGGGAGAGGCTCTCAAAGCTTGGTTGCTGCAAGCGCTCAGTCTAAGTATGATCAAGCTGATTTTGATTTGCTACGAGAGGAGGTGAGGCGTCTAAAGCTGAAGGGTACGCCTCAACAGGTTAAGGCCTGCGAGATCTGTCATGACGACCTACACCCTACTGATGCATGTCCTACTATGCAAGAGGAGGTGAATGCAGTAGGAGGATATCAGCAGCGGCCCAGGAATGATTCCTATTCTAGTACATACAATCCTGGCTGGAGGAACCATCCCAACTTCAGATGGAGAGACCCGGAACAGGATCAAGGTCAAACGCAACAACAGGGTAACCCACAACAGTCTAGACAACCCTATGTACCGAGACCCCAAGGGCAGAGCTCGAATCCTTCATCATCCATGGAGGACAGGATGAAAACATTGACTGCGAATGTTGTCCAAATGAGCAAGAATCAAAAGGAATTCCAGGAGCATACACAGTCCAGCATCCAGAATCTGGAAAGACAGTTTGGTCAGATTTCTCAAGTGGTGAATAAACTGGATGCCCGGGACTCCGGTAAACTCCCGTCTCAAACTGAGGTGAACCCAAACATTCGAAATGTCAGTGCTGTGACTTTGAGAAGTGGGAAGAAGCTTCGGGAAAATAATTCTGAGATTAACGAGGAAGAAACTGAGGATTTGGCCAAGAACAGTGACGGCGACCGCCGTGACGACTACGGCGCCCGCCGTCAGGAGGAGTCTGCTCTCGACTTTTGTGATGAAAACAACGGCGACCGCCGTATCAATTGCGGCGGCCGCCGTGACGGTGTTCCAATTTCCGAAGTTTCTGATGATGTTCACGGCGACCGCCGAAACTTACGGTGCCCGCCGCGAAACTGAACTAGCTCTCGACTTATCCGAAGAAAAACACGGCGACCGCCGTGACAATTGCGGCGCCCGCCGTTCATCTGGCGTCGAAGCTGAGGCTGAAAAGAAGTCTAACTCTCCGATTTTTCCTGAGTGGAAGCCGGTTGCGCCCTTCCCATCTGCTCTGAAGCGCACCAAGCCACTTGCGCAGGACAAGGACATGTTCGAGATGTTCAGGAACGTCGAGGTCAACATACCTCTTCTCAATCTGATCAAGTCCGTCCCCCGTTATGCCAAATTCTTGAAGCAGATGTGCACCACAAAAAGGAACCAAGACAGGAATAGCAAGAAGAAGGTAAAGGTAAGCGAACATGTCTCTGCTGTGTTTCAAAAACGCTTACCCAAAAAGTGTGGTGACCCAGGTATGTTTACCATCCCTATCACCATTGGAGGAACCAAGTTTAATAAGGCTATGCTGGATTTGGGTGCTTCTATCAATGTTTTACCTTCCTCTCTCTGTGAATCCTTGCGATTAGGACCTTTGCATGCAACTAATATTTCCATTCAATTGGCTGATAGGTCTAGTGTGCGTCCTATAGGGATTGTGGAGGATGTCTTGGTTATGGTTGGTGATCTTACGTTCCCTGATGATTTCTATGTGCTCAATATGGAACATGACAAGCATGCAGCCCCTATTCTGTTAGGGAGACCTTTCCTCAAAACTGCTAATACTAAGATCAATGTGAGCACAGGTTCTTTAACTATGGAGTTTGATGGCCAGGCTATTAATTATAACATATATGAAGCCATGAAATATCCTGCTGATGATCATTCTTTGTGTGCTATTGATGTGCTTGAGCCTGTAGTACAAGATGTCTTTGATGATGACCAATTAGATTCTATGCAATCCATGATTGTTGATTCTAGTTTAGATTTTACTCTATCTGCTAACGTGCAGGAAGTTGTCAATGAGTTGGATGCTTACTATAAGCGTCCTACTGAGCTACCAGGTAAAGCACCTCTGCCACTAACCCTGCCTGGCGAGAAACTTTTACCCTCTATTGTGCAGGCACCAGTGATTGAGTTGAAGTAACTTCCCGAGCACCTCAAGTATGTCTTTCTTGGAGACGAGGAGACCCTGCCAGTGATCATCTCTAACAAGCTCACCAAGGAACAAGAAGACAAGTTGGTGGTGGTTCTCAAGGAACACAAGACGGCAATTGGTTGGACCATTGCTGACATCAAGGGAATCATCCCCACCACATGCATGCACCGAATTCTGCTGGAAGGCGAAGAGAAGCCTTCGCGACAACCCCAGAGGCGTCTGAATCCACCTATGATGGATGTTGTCAAGAAGGAAGTTCTGAAGCTTCTGCAGGCAGGTATGATCTTTCCTATTTCTGACAGTAAGTGGGTTAGTCCTACACAGGTCATCCCAAAGAAAGGAGGGATCACAGTTGTGGAAAACCAACATGGAGAGTTAGTCCCTACACGACTGCAGATAGGCTACAGGGTGTGCATTGATTACCGCAAGCTGAACGCGGTGACCCAGAAGGACCACTTCCCTCTACCATTCATTGACCAGATGCTCGAGAGACTGTCAGGTCGTGCATTCTACTGCTTCCTGGATGGATACTCAGGCTATTTCCAGATAGCCATTGCACCTGAAGACCAAGCGAAGACGACATTCACTTGTCCCTTTGGCACTTTTGCCTATCGCAGGATGCCATTTGGATTGTGCAATGCTCCAGGTACCTTCCAGCGGTGTATGGTAAGCATATTTTCTGAGTACATTGAGAACTTCATAGAGGTATTCATGGATGATTTTACTGTTTATGGAGATGACTTTGATGCATGCTTACACCATCTATCACTTGTGCTTGCAAGGTGTGTTGACACCAATTTAGTGCTGAATTCTGAGAAGTGTCACTTTATGGTTGAGCAGGGCATTGTTTTGGGTCATATTGTGTCATCTAGGGGTATTGAGGTCGATAAGGCAAAGATTGAAGTAATTCAGTCTTTGCCCTATCCTACTAATGTTTGCGAAGTTCGTTCTTTTCTGGGCCACGCAGGTTTCTATCGCAGGTTCATTAAAGATTTTTCCAAGATCTCATCACCTCTATGTGACCTGCTGAAGAAGGAGATTGGATTTGAGTTTACAGTTGAGTGTCGGGCAGCCTTTGATGAACTGAAGGCTCGCCTGACAAGTGCCCCAATCATCCAGGCGCCTGACTGGTCTAAGCCCTTTGAGATCATGTGCGACGCCAGTGACTATGCTGTGGGGGCTGTGCTGGGCCAAAAAGATGGAAGAGCATCCCATGTGATCCAGTATGCATCTATGACGCTAAATGGTGCGCAGAGGAACTACTCCACCACAGAGAAGGAGATTCTGGCAGTAGTGTTTGCCCTTGAGAAGTTCAGGCAGTACCTGCTTGGTACAAAGGTCTTTGTCTACTCCGACCATGCTGCTCTGCGCTACCTCATGACGAAGAAGGAAGCCAAGCCAAGGCTGATCCGGTGGATCCTATTACTCAGCGAATTTGATGTGGAGATCAAGGACAAGAAGGGTGCTGAGAATCTTGTTGCTGACCACCTCAGCCGAATTGTCCAGGAAGATAACACCCCACAACCCCAGATTCAGACGAGATTCCCTGATGAGTCTCTATTCCGGCTCACTACCGTAGAGCCTTGGTATGCTGATTTGGTGAATTTTCTCACCACGGGTGACTTTCCTCCACCCTTCAACAAGGCTCAGAGGGACAGGCTGCGCAGTTTAGCCAGATTTTTTGTCTGGGATGACCCCTACCTATGGAAACATTGTTCTGACCAGGTAATTCGTAGGTGTATCCCAGAAAATGAGGTAAATTCTCTCCTTACTTTTTGTCATTCTGAGGCCTGTGGTGGACACTTTGGGGTATAACGAACCGCAAGAAAGGTACTTGAAGCAGGATTTTGGTGGCCTTCCATCTTCAAGGATGCGCATAACCACTGCAAATCCTGTGACAAGTGTCAACGGGTTGGAAATATATCTCAGAGGGATGAGATGCCACAAACAGGGTTGATTTTCTGTGAAATCTTCGATGTTTGGGGTATTGACTTCATGGGACCGTTTCCATCCTCTTGCGGTAACATATATATTTTGCTTGCGGTGGACTACGTTTCCAAGTGGGTGGAAGCGAAGGCCACCAGGACTGATGATGCTAAAGTTGTTGCAGAATTCTTGAAGTCCCACATATTTACCAGGTTTGGAGTGCCAAAGGCTCTCATCAGTGATAGAGGAACTCACTTCTGCAACAGGACAATTACTGCGCTGTTAAAGAAATATCATGTCACGCAGCGAGTTTCTACCGCCTATCACCCCCAAACGAATGGGCAAGCTGAAGTGTCCAACCGGGAGATAAAGTCCATCTTGGAGAAGACGGTGTCTCCTAATAGAAAAGACTGGAGTTTGAGGCTTGATGACGCACTCTGGGCATACAGGACAGCTTACAAAACACCAATTGGTATGTCACCCTTTCGGTTGATGTTTGGTAAGGCTTGTCACCTTCCAGTGGAGCTAGAGCACAAGGCATATTGGGCTGTAAAGAATTGCATCTTGCAGATGGATGAGGCTGGAGTGCTTAGAAAGCTCCAACTACAAGAGCTGGAGGAGGCCAGGATCGAGGCTTATGACAATGCCATTCACTACAAGGAAAGGACTAAGGCCTGGCATGACAAGATCATACTGAGGAAGGACTTCAAGGTTGGAGACAAAGTCCTCTTATTCCAGTCACGCCTTAGACTATTCCCAGGCAAGCTGAGATCGCGTTGGGCAGGACCATATTATGTGACCAAAGTCTTCCCACATGGTGCCGTAGAGCTGTTTGACTCGACATCACAGACTTTGTTCAAGGTGAATGGGCAGAGGATAAAGAAATATCATGAAGGCTTCACCAAAGACACCATTGAGGAGGCGTTCCTGAAGGAACCCGAAGCTGAAACGTGATTGAACCTACACTGAGTCGAGCCACGATGTTAACTACGGCGCTTCCCGGGAGGCAACCCGATGATTAGGTAATTTCTTTTCCTTTCCCTTAGTCAATTCTAGTTATTTCCCTTTTGTTTCTGTATTTCTGTGTCGAACTCACCTGCAGAAACGTGAAAAATCGAAGAAGGTGTTCACGGCGACCGCCGCGTAACTTACGGCAACCGTCGTTAATTGCTCACCATGGAGGTTGCCTACGACTTCAAAACGGCGACCGCCGTTTAATTGTGGCGACCGCCGCAATTACGGCGACCGCCTCCCTCCACACGGCGCCCGCCGTCTCACCCCTCCTCGATCACGCTGTTCGCATCAAATGACGGCGACCGCCGTTTAATCACGGCGACCGCCGCCGTTTCAGGTTCGATTCTTTTTTTCCTTTTCTTTTAATTTTCGCAAAAAAAAAAATAGACCCTGAGAAAACCTTAAACAGGGTGCAAAAGGCATAAAAAGAAACCCGTTAAAACCAAACGGGGGTAAAAGCCAAAAAAAAAAAAAAAATCCTGGGATGGGCTGAAAACCCGAAAGGGCGGTCCAGGTAAAAAGCAGGTAATCCGACAGGCACTAGGCCTGGACAAAAGTGGATTCAGAGTGATGTGAGGCGGTGAGTCCATCTATGATAAAATGAAATGAGCGGCTAGGATGAAAACCCGAAAGGGCTCCTAGGCAAAATGAGTGAAAAGAAAAGGAGTGTTTTCTAGGATCTCATTTTACCGGCGGGGCGACATAAGATGAGGAGACAAAGAAGGATTGTCGGGTAGGCCATTGAGGGAGACATAAGGAGTCATAGATGGAGGTTAGGACTAGTGGTTACTTTCATTTTTGGATGACCGGGATAAGCTTGGGGAAAGTATTATGCTTGCCCTTAAGCTTGGATGTGTATTGAGTTGGCTGCTGTGGTTGAAGTTGTGGATATTGCATATGTTTGTGTTGATGTTGTGCTGATTATGATGATGGTGTTGAGGGTGTAGTTGTGTTGTGATTGGTTGGTTGAAGGATGTTGAGCTTTCATGTACATGCTGTTACTCTTGGTTGTGGGCTTTCCTTGCATGTTGATTATCTAGGTGCTTATTGGTAATGGGTGGTAGTTCTCTATCCACTCGAGACGAGTAGAGATTCAAGTGTGGGGGAGTTTGATACACACAATTATGTTGCGTGTATTGACGGAGTTTTGGCATGATTTTAGTGGTGTTTTAGGATGCTCTAGTGATGATTTGGAGACTTGGCAAGGAGGCGCGGAAGTTACGTTTTTGGAGCTTTTGGAGCTGAGGAGCGAAGTATGAAGAAGCAGAATTACGGCGACCGCCGCATAACAACGGCGACCGCCGTTAATTCCCCCTGGAGAACCTCAGCTACGACATTGAAACGGCGACCGCCGTGTAATTGCAGCGACCGCCGCAATTACGGCGATCGCCGTGGGAAAAGCAGCCGCCGCCGCCGCTGTTGGACGAAGCGTCGAGCCGATTTTCCTTTTCGGTTGTAGTTATTTTATTTTATTACGTTTTGTTTTTATTTTAAGTTAATTTCAGATCAAATTCCCTTTGGTATTTAAGGGTTGAGAAGACTTGTTCTTTTCTTATCTCGGAACCCTAGTTTTATTTCTTACGTATTTCCCTTGCTATGAAGAACTAAGCCTCTCTCGCTTAGTCAGACATTGAAGCTCTTCGTTTGATTCAGTTGTAAGTTTCTTACTTTTAATCTATTGCTTTGGCTTTGATCTTTTCTCTTGCTTGAATCTTATGATTGATATTGGTAATTTCTAGTCTGATCAACTAGGGTTTATTGGTATTTATCTATTGTTAGGTCTAGATTGTTACTTGTTGAGCATATCTATTCCTTAGGAGCAACTGCATCGTGTTAGTAACTGGTTGTGCTAATCTTATGCAGAAGAGAATTGATTTGCATCTTAGGGTAAAAACTGGTTGTTTTATTCTAGGTTGTATCCAACTATATTCCTATCCATAAAGCTGCTGTTAAATTGAATCTTGATAGTTTCAGGGTTATTTAATTAGTTAGTTCTAATAGTATCTGGTTGTGCTATTAGATACTTTTGAAAAGGAATTGCCATTGCCATTGCATGCGATTTTGAGTGGTTTCTATGATCAACTTGTCATTCGATTAGTGGATATTGTTTGACTAAGTGCCTTCCCCATACTTGATTTCAGCACTTTAATTGCTTACTTGCTTTTGCATGCTTGGTTACTCTACAAACAAACAAAATCCCCCCCTTTGGTTACTTCAATTGACATACACTTTACATACTGCGATAGATTGTGTTTCCCTGTGGATCGACCCTTACTTGCCTAAGACTGCGTTTTAGGTTTTGTTTGGATTTCTTGCATAGTAGGAATTAGAACGACAAAATTCCTGTTATCAAGTACAAAAAAGAATCATATCATGAATTGTGCTAATAAAGAGATCTGATCAAAGGTAACCAAGAGTAAAAAAAATCATCACCTTTACATATCCAATCCCAAAATCTGGATCCACAAGTATTTCATCAGTAATAATTGGAACCCTCTTGCAAAATAAAAAATTAAAAAAATTAAAAAATCAAAAAGAAAGCACTCTTGCAACCAAGAAAATGAGTAAAAATGACCATGAAACAAAAATGCATTACCTCAATAGCCCAAGGATTGAAAAATTTTCATATGTCAAATTCCACCATTAAAGCCCCATAGTCCATCTTCTTCTCTCCTTTCTCATCCATGACCCTCTCCCTTATTGTCATAACTTTGCCTATTTGTTGAAGGATCGGAGGATAACTACATGGCATTTATCACTGGAATCGTTATTACACCAAGGATACCTTTTATTTTGATGATATATTCTTTTTAACAATGCATCGAGAATACAATGTTAAATACCCATGTCTTGATCCACCATTACTGTTTATTCTCCCATCATTAGGGAATATGTTGATATACTCAAGCTTGTGATATTTCCTAACCTCAAAATCATTTGGATCATGTTCAGGTGTAATCTACATGTACAAAGATAACAAATGAAGGTAATAATATATTTAAACAAGTAATCAGAACCTTATAGATGAGAAAAAAAATGGTACAAAAAGAATCCTATCATGAATTATGCTAATAAAGAAATCTGATCAAAGGAAACCAAGAGTAAAAAAATCATCACCTTTACACATACAATCCCAAAATCTGGATTCACAAGTATTTCATCAAAAATAATTGGAATTCTCTAGCAAAATAAAAAAACTTAAAATAAAAAAGAAAGCACTCTTGTAACCAAGAAAAGGAGTAAAAATGACCATGAAACAAAAACGCATTACCTCAATAGCCCAAGGACTGAAAATTTTTCATCTGTCAAATTCCACCATGAAAGCCCCATAGCCAATATTCTTCTCTCCTTTCCCAGCCATGACCCTCTCCCTTGTTGTCACAACTTTGCCTATTTGCTGAAGGATTGAAGGATAACTACATGGCATTTCTCAATGGAATCGTTATTACACCAAGGATACCTCTTATTTTGATGATATATTCTTCTAAACAATGCACCGAGATTACAATGTTAAATACCCATGTCTTGATCCACCATTATTGTTTATTCTCCCATCATCAGTGCATATGTTGATATACTACAGCTTGTGACGTTTCCTAACCTCAAAATCATTTGGATCACGTGCAGGTGTAATCTACATATACAAAGCAAACAAATGAAGGTAATAATACATTTGAACAAGTAATTAGAACTTTATAGATAAGAAGAAGAAAAAATGGTACAAATAAGAATCCTATCATGAATTATGCTACTAAAGACATCTGATCAAAGGTAACCTAGAGTAAAAAAAGATTCTTACCTTTACACACCCAATCCCAAAATCTGGATCCACAAGTATTTCATCAATAATAATTGGAATCCTCCTGCAAAATAAAAAACATAAATCAAAAAGAAAGCATTGCAACCAAGAAAAGGAGTAAAAATGACCATGAAACAAAAACACATTGCCTCAATAGCCCAAGGACTGAAAATTTTTCATCTTTCAAATTCCACCATTAAAGCCCTATAGCCCATCTTCTTTTCTCATTTCCCAAACATGACCCTCTCTCTTGTTGTCATAACTTTGCCTATTTGTTGAAGGATTGGAGGATATAGGAGGGTGTCAAGGTCTATTCATTTAATTGTTTAGTATTTATTTGAAGGATTGAAGGAGAGGTTGTGATTTGGAAGGCCCAAATAATCTAGGAGTGTTGCCGGAAGCTTATTTAACTTTATCATATAACTCTAGGTACAATATCAAAGAGAAAACAAAAATAAAGTAGCAACATAGTAATACAAAAAAAACCTACAATATATAATATTTTAGAGTACAACTACAAGAAGTTTTTATAAGAATTGTACTCAATGGAATTTTGAGATAACCCAACAAGAGCAAACTCGTGACTATGAGAATATGAAAATGGAAAAGTGTCATAAAGTGCAGTGAACATCAGAAGGGAGATAGTATTAAACAATAAATCTACATCCAAAGTACCTTCTTGATGTTGCCAAAAGATTTGGTTCTCCAAGATTAAATCTAATAGATACAACTGTATCCACACCCTACTCAAAGTTGTTAATTGAATGTGACCTAAAAATGACAAAAGGTGCCAATCTTTAGAATCTTGCATGAGCTTATGAACAGAAGTAGAAAGGCAGATCAAATTCAAACCTGTTCTAATCCCAGATATCCACTTGTGCTCCTCCTATGGCAAAGTGCTTACCGTTCCACTAGTGATCAACAGACTTGTCATTTTCAAATAATTTACCATAAAAGTATTAGAAAAAAGTAACTTTTATAAATGAACAAAAACATTATAGAGAATATAAGCTAATTACAAATCTAAAAATCACATTATTATCTATGACTAACAGACCAAGGCCATACCTAAAAGCATTATTCCCAGTATAAACGGCATATGGATGAAATATCAGAAATATTAACTTGCATAGATTACAGAAATGTTGTATACAAATTACAACATTCGAGATCAAGCAAATACCTTCGATAGCCCACCAGAATCCTCTTCTGATTCCATAGTTGATGCAGTTGGAACATTCCAAAATTTGAAATTGAAAAAAATGGATAACATTATTAAACAAGGTGTGTTCATTCAATTAAAGAGAGATCCGTGGGTTTGAATCCTCCTTCTGATCCAAAAGCTATTCATGGAGGTAACATTCTAAGTTCCACCAAGTCATTTGCAAAGTTTTGAGTGTCATGATCTTGCAACTTTGACTATAACTTCTCACAAACCTATTGTTGTCGGAGATGTAGTTGGTCAAGGTGTGCAACCTACTCATTTTAGGAATGCTGAGAATTTCAATCAAAAAGCTTCTAATTCGAATAGCTTTTGGCCACAACAACGATACACAACAAGACATGTCATCATTTCCATGCCCCAATGCGCCGGTGCTCAAGAGTGGCAGTTCTTCCCAGCAACGTGCACTTGGAAGAGGATATTACCCTCTAAGTGTGGATTTTAGATGTATTGATTGTCATTTTTTATCTGGTTTCCTGCCATTTATGTTCTTATTATCATTCTTCATCTACATTTTACGTGCATTTAGTCTATAAAATTTCCATATATGTGTGCATCAAATGATCTAAATCAAAGTGATTGATATACATGTTGATTTTTTATCCTTGGGTCTACACAATATAAGGGTGAAATGGATCTATCTAATCATAACTCCAGAAAGAGGCAAGTTATGAGTATCATGTGTCAAATGTGCAATGTACATGTTGAAGATCTGGATATGCATTCACAAATGAATCAACACCAAGAGGCCACGAATACTTTTATAATGACAACAAACAGAACCAATCAAAGAAGCAAAAGTAAGCTTTTATATATTGTGATTTTGAAAATGCAAGGATTTGACTCATTTCGTTGACATTTGTGGTTGGCTTTGGGAAGCATAATCTTTAGGTAGATCTGTGTTCATGTTGTAGGTTGTCAACTGACCATTCTTGACTCGATATGGGACACTATAAAAGGATAATCATGACAATAATAGTAATGCATCAATAGTCTAATAAACTGTACGTCCTAATGTGATTATATAGATCAATGCTTGATTGTTTGCATTAGTAAAATATGTGATTCAGTGTCGCATGACTTGTATAGTTGGTTTATGCTGGTTTTGTATTCAAGTGACAATGTGTTTGGGAAATCATGTTTTATTATCGTTTATGACTGTCTAATGAATTTTATGGCATGTTATGACAATGATGACACCGTTAAAACCAACCTTGCTTCTACTCCTCTTTCCTAGCCATGACCATCATTTTTGCCTCCGCACATCATCCCTCTAATTTTGTTAAATCTACCATCACAATTTAGGATCTCATAATTTGAGAGAAAGAGTTGGGTCGTAATCCCAAATTGTGATGGTAGATTTAACAGAAATAGAGGGAGGAGGTGCGGCGGCAGAAACAATGGTCATGGCTGGGAAAGAGGAGTATAAGCAAGGCTGGTTTTAACGGGGTAATACATTGTCATGTCATGCTATAAAATTCATTAGAAGTCATAAACTGATAGTAAAACTTGATTTCCCAAACACATTGTCACCTGAAATACAAAACCAGTATAAACCAACTATACAAGTCATGCGACACTGAATCACATATTTTACTAATGCAAATAATCAAGCCTTGATCTATATCACCACATCAGGACGTACATTTGATTAGACTATTGGTGCATTATCATTATTGTCATGATTTATCTTTTGAAGTGTCCCTTATCGAGTCAAGAATGGTCACTTGACAACCTACAACATGAACACAAAGCTTACTAAAGATTATGCTTCCCAAAGCCAACCACAAATGCCAATACAACGAGTCAAATCCTTGCATTTTCAAAATCACAATATATAAAAGCTTACTTTTGCTTCTTTGAATGGTTCTGTTTGTTGTTCATTATGGAAGTATTCACGGTCTCTTGGTGTTGCTTCATCTCTGAGTGCATCTCCAGATCCTCAACAAGTACATTACACATTTGACACATGATACTCATAACTTGCCTCTTTTTGGAGTTATGGTTAGATAGATCCATTTCACCCTTATATTGTGCAGGGCCAAGGAAAAAAAATCATTATGTATATCAATCACTTTAATAAAGATCATTTATGCACATAGATACGTAAATTGTAAGGACTAATGCACGTAAAATGCAGATGAAAAATGATAATAAGAACATAAAAGGCATGAATCAAGATAAAAAATGACAATCAAAACATTCAAAATCCATACTTAGAGGGTAATATCCTCTTTCAAGTGTACCTTGCTAGGAAGAACCGCCACTCCTGAATACCGGCGCATTTGGGCATGGATATGATGACATGTCTTGTCGCGCGTGTATCGTTGTTGTGGCCAAAAGCTATTAGAAGCTTTTTGACCAAAATTCTCAGCACTCCTAAAATGAGTAGGTTTCACACCTTGACCAACTATATCTCCAATAACAAAAGATTTGTGAGAAGCAATAGTCAAATTTGCAAGATCATGACACTCAAAACTTTGTCAATGACTTGGTGGAACTTAGAATGTTACCTCCATGAATAGCTTTTGGATCCGAAAGAAGATTCAAACCCATGGATCTCTCTTTAAAAGAATGAACACACATGAGAATGGTCTGATATGAAGTCTTGGAAGAAACCCAAGAATTTCTTTAGGAAAAATGAGAATGGTCTGAACCCTCCCTTTTTTCTCTAAAGACTCTTAGTCATTTGCAAAGTCGACTCCCAGAGAATCGCCCCCTAATGTGAAGAATCCGATAAGGCCATGGCGGTGGCCTAGAACACATATGAAGAAACCCAAGTCACTGTCGGAAACTCTTGTGACGATGTGATGCAAGAAGATGATTCAGAGGTGTTGGTGCTGTAATGGTGTCCCCATACACTGCTACGCTCTTCCTCTCTCACTCTGTCTCCCTTCCTTCATCCTTAGATTCTCTCCATGTTGCGGCTGAGTTGGGGTTCACAGAGGAGGGAGACACAAACGGGCCTACAAACTAAAGAAACAAAGCCAAAGCCCAACATGAAAGCCCAATATGACCCATATAAATCCAATGACAAAAGCGGTAAAACAACATTCATTTGGAGGACTTGCACTTTTTAAGTAGTATAAATACATACCATAATATATTGTGTATATTCTATAAAAAAATGTATTGACATGTAAAGCAATATAAGTACAATTCTCACTATATATAAATATGCATTTTACACTTCTGAAAAACTTAAATTATCGATATGATTGAATTTTTGATCTAGCACAAGGCCTTCACCTACAAACGCCCATCTACAAACGTTTGTAGTTGTGTTGGGAAAGATCATAGCATTTGTTATCCACATCGATTACTTTTCTATTACTTTGATCGTTGTTTTTCTTTTCTTACTCATGAGAAATAGGAGTGTAAAGAAAATACAAAAGTCTTTTAAACAAACCTCTCTTAATCAAAGATGGCAAGATATTTTATAAAACTCGTGCTGAAATAAGTTAATAAATTCCTAAATATTTAATACAAGAAAAAAAAACAATCTGAAAAATAATTGTTGATCGAGACCACATTAAACATCTATAATTTCTGCATGCAAATATGTACATAGGAAAATAATCTACATGAATATTTACGGTTTTTTTAAAAAGGTAAAAATAATTTCATAAATTAGAGTGATTAGCTATACATCAATTCGAACAAGACTATATTTTCACAAAAGAAACCATTACTTAAACAAATAGCTACATCCACTATGTCATAGATTAAATAAGACAAAGCGCAAAATAAAAAACAATAATAAAAAGAAAACAAATTGAAAAATCAAGGTCTGCTATTTATACTAATCTCTATATTAGGTTGCTAAAAGTCGAGAAATAGTTACTAATCTTCCAATTAACTAGGATCTTAATGCAATAGCTACCTACTAAACTGAGACAAAGTATTTTATTTCTATATATATATATATAGGGACACGCTCCGGTAAAACGGTTGTTATGGTAGAACGGAAGTACTAATCTGGAGCGTCGAATTGATGTTGATGGATGGTTGGATTAATGGGTTATAGGATAGATATGGTAGAACCCTAACCACCAAATCTAACCTAATAAGGATATTATTAATAAAAAAATAATTAATTTTGGTTGTTA
Source organism: Rheum nobile (assembly GCA_027886185.1). Lineage (NCBI taxonomy): Eukaryota > Viridiplantae > Streptophyta > Magnoliopsida > Caryophyllales > Polygonaceae > Rheum > Rheum nobile. The sequence goes on from WOAB01000542.1 coordinate 38,938, forward strand.
CAGGAGAGAGAAATTAAGATAATATTCTCTTTCCTAATCGATTTTGCTCACATTCAAATATTTAAAATTTAAATGGGAAGAACATTTTAAAACGTTCGTGAATATCGTTAATGTGTTCACGAATATCAATCATTTGTTAATGAATATCGTTCATGTTTGTTTGAATATCGATTTCTATTTAATAAGTGAATATTTAATATCTTAAAAATATAAATATCATCACTTAAATCATGAATTTCACCACTTGATAATATGAATATCACACTAAGTTACATGAATATCTCAATTAATCACGTGAATATCAAATTCACTTACATGAATATCACCACTCAATTAGTGAATATCACTACCCATTTTGTGAATATCACCCACCGCCCACCACCCAATTACATTAATATAGTCACTCAAGTACATGAATATCATCACCTAACTACACGAATATCACCACCCAATATCTTCGAAGCTTTGATTCATGGCGGTAAGGTTTAACAATGACATTGTCGCGTCGATTTTGGGTCGCACAGTCGCACGATCAACCTGAATATCAATATTATTATAATGAATATCAACATCATTATATTGAATATCACATCATAAATTTTGAATATCGACTATTCAACGCATGGAACCTCATGAATATGAACAACATTATAGTGAATATCACATCATACAATTTGAATATCAATTGCAAATAGTACAAACAACACCATCAACAAGCAATTTGAATACTATAATAGCGATATTCATTCCATATGTGATGATATTCACGTATTTTATACGCATAGTCATACAAGTAAGTAGTCAATATTCATAAAAACAGTGTCAATATTCAGAGTTTAATTTGCACATGATCGGGAGAAACAGCCAAAACAAAATGCTAGATAACCTAACTACAAATAATGGACGGAATTCATAAACAGATTCTGGCTTTTGCTATCTGATACACTAAGCTTTTGCTATCTGATACAGAAGCAACCAAGACAAAATAACACAAGAATGAATCCATTAAAGGGGCAATTAAGATTAGCATGGGATTAGAAATTAGGGTTTTATAATTTTTAGAGGAAATAGCCTGGAATTTGGGGAAATCAGGATAAACCAACAAACGATTCGGACTGGTATGAGAGAATGGAGATCAGTGGAGGGAGAAGTACCGGAGAAGGACGATGAGAGGAGAATGGCCAAGAAACTCCCTGGTGTTCGCTCTTCAACGACATCAAGGCCGACGATGACGGGAGATCCGTCGACAGTCATCCCGTCGGTGAGATCTCCGACGCGGAACAAAGAGTACAGCGGCGGTAGGAGCGCGTGCCTCGACAGAAACTCCCTGGTGTTCGCTCCTCTATTGTATAACATTTTGATGCTCTCATCGTCCTTCTCCGGTACTTCTCCCTGCAGGAACTGCTCCCTTTCAATTGGTGAACATGGGCATCCAGCCTCTTGAAATCCACATTTTGTTGCTCTCTGCAGGAAAACAGAATGATTGAACAATTCAGAGAGAAATCAACTCATCGCAAACACAGGAATATAACAACGCCCAATCAATTCCCCAGAACGACGGCAAACATATTTACCTCCATCTGTTTTCTGGAAATTGTCAACCCTATCCACCAGACCACCCGCAGGATACGTCGGTTGCGGCGATCGCCGGTGAGCGGGTTGAGATGGAGAAGAAGCGGACGTGTCGAGGCTGGAGCTTCGTTGTCTGCCAGCTGCTCGACGAAATGCCTGACCCATTTCTTCTATGCTTTTCTTACCTTTTTTTCAGTAGACCAATTCCGATCTTGATATTCGTTCAGAGTTTTGGCACATAAGCGATGGATGTTTGGATTTTGACGGCGGGGGAACGGTGGCGAGGACAGAGATGTAAAGTGGAATCCATCCTCTTGAAATCCACATACCTGGATGACGGATTTGAATGCGCGGACCACCAAATCTCTGCTCGGATCTTCCTCCCTTCGACCGCTTCTCCCGATCGGAAGCTCCCTCTCATCGTCCACTACCACGGCGGCGGATCGGTCTTAGACGCCATCACGCTGAACTTCCTCAACCCTCTCGCAGCCACCGACGGATCGATCCAATCACCGGCGTCCAATCCAAAGACGCCGTCATCTCCCCGGACCACCAAATCTCCGCCCAGATCTTCCTCCCTCTGACCGCTTCTCCCGATCGGAAGCTACCTCTCATCGCCCACTACCACGGCGGCGGAAAGAGAGAGATGAGTAACTGAGTGAGGGAGGGTACGGTTTTTCAAATAGGAAGCTGAAGATTTTGAGGGATTTTGATATCCTAAAATCACGGAGAATAAAATATCTGGTGTGTGTGCAATTTAGTATAAAAATTTACACCCTTTTAGTTTCAATCGAGACCATTGATTTGATTTTAATCTAAAGGTCATTATTTGTACTTCCGTTTTACCCTAGTAGTCTGTTTTACTAGATCTTAATTCTATATATATATATATATATATATATATTTAAGTTCAAGTAAAACAGGTTGTTATGGTAAAACGGAAGAATAAATTGTATCCATTGATTTACAAGATGATGGACGGCTGTGATCTGATGAGGATATGGTGCACAATAAAAAAATATTTGACACTCATCTGATTTGGTTTAATACCGAAAATTTAGGGATATTACTGATTTTATTTTATTTCTTTCAAAAATTAGAAAATTCTTTTTAAAATCGTTCATACATTTACGCTTCTAGCGATCTTCCTCCAATTGCCCACAATCTTCATTGAAGCCCTAATTTGAAGCCATCGTCGTCCCCTTCAAGTTCTTGCGTTGGGTCAGCAATCCTCGTGGAAGTCGCCGGTGGTCTGGCCCCAAGGAGGTTCGGTGGAAGTTCGTGTTCGTGTTGATGAGGAAGGACAGGGGAGTTTCTTTCCGCTCAACCTCGCGCACCCACATCAAACCGCTGCGAGCCCTACACCAGACCACCGGCCCGACTCCACCCACCTCGAGCCTCACCGGGTTGCTGCCGCCGCGCCACGTCTCCTCTTCTCGAACCAGTCCCGGCGCTACTGCTCATCGACCTCGACCACCTTCGCCCCTCGCCGTCGAGCCGCACCAACCCCGAATTTACCTCAACCCAGACCACCGACGACCAATACCGCCGACCACGACCCGCCTGAAACTCGTTGTCCGCACCCAGATCCAAGTCGAGCATGCAACTCCCAGTCCAGATCCACCCGCCGTTGTTCGAACCTATACCCGCGACCCATCGGCTCGAGCCACTACTGTTGATCGACCCCGACCCAAGCCAGCACCGGCCAACACCATGGTTGTCCCCGTCTGCACCCAAATCTTACGGCGAAGACATCGAGATCGTGCTTTATTCGAGCCCTGTCCAGTGCAGCAAAGGTGCGTACTTCTGCTTTAGTTTGACGAGGATGCTGCAGAATTCTGGTGTTATTAAAAGAATTGCTTGTTTGTTGAATTATTGATTCAATTGACTTGATAACTTTCTGCACATGTGTCTAAATTTGATTACTCATATAAAGTTGAAGATGGCTTTGTAGATGGCACTTGTGGTTTACTCACTTATGGTTTACTCTTAATCCATGAATTTGTGCTATTTCCGGTCCCTTTTGGTGTGTGTTGTTGTTTTGGTTGTCTAGACATGTCCAACTAAAAATGAGATACTGCTGAATTTTTTTGGACCTTTTCGATTGCTTCACACAGACTATCTCCTTCCTCTCGTCTTTGTTCCGAAGATGCCTCAATGCCTGATAATTTGGTGAGTTTCTTTTCCTCTTTCTTTTATTTCTACATTGGGGACAATGTAGGGGATGGATAATTTCATGTGTAGACTTTGTTTGCATTTTAATGTTATATTCATACAAATTTGATATTTATGATGTGATATTCACCTAAACTTTGAATAATCATCATGTGCGAATTAAACTCTGAATATCGACACTGTTTTTATGAATATCGACTACTTACTTGTATGACTATGTGTACAAAATACGTGAATATCATCACATATGGAATGAATATCGCTATTATAGTATTCAAATTGCTTGTTGATGGTGGTGTTTGTACTGTTTGTAATTGATATTCAAATTGTTTGATGTGATATTCACTATAATGTTGTTCATATTCAGGAGGTTTCATGCATTGAATAATTGATATTCAAAATTTATGATGTGATATTCAATATAATATTGTTGATATTCATTATAATAATATTGTTGATATTCATTATCATAATGTTGATATTCAGGTTGATCGTGCGACTGTGCGACCCAAAATCGACGCGACAATGTCATTGTTAAACCTTACCGCCATGAATCAAAGCTTCGAAGATATTGGGTGGTGATATTCGTGTAGTTAGGTGATGATATTCATGTACTTGGGTGACTATATTAATGTAATTGGATGGTGTGTGATATTCACAAAATGGGTAGTGATATTCACAAATTGAGTGATGATATTCGTGTAAGTGAATTTGATATTCATGTGATTAATTGAGATATTCATGTAACTTAGTGTGATATTCATATTATCAAGTGGTGAAATTTATTATTTAAGTGATGATATTCACATTTTAAGATATTAAATATTCACTTATTAAATAGAAATCGATATTCAAACAAACATGAACGATATTCATTAACAAATGATTGATATTCGTGAACATATTAACGATATTCACGAACGTTTTAAAATGTTCTTCCCATTTAAATTTTAAACATTTGAATGGGAGCAAAATCAATTAGGAAAGAGAATATTATCTTAATTTCTCTCTCCTGTAACAACCAACATTAATTATTTTTTATTAATAATATCCTTATTAGGTTAGATTTGGTGGTTAGGGCTCTACTATATCTCTCCTATAACCCATTAATCCAACCATCCATCAACATCAATCCGACGCTCCAGATTAGTACTTCCGTTCTATCATAATTCTCGTTTTACCAGAGCGTGCCCCTATATATATATTTGAAAACTTACTTTGATAGATTGCTAATCCGATATTGAAATCTCATTCTTTGCTTTTTACTTTTATCTCGATCTATCATAATTCTTGACTTCTAGTGAGATCTTCAACGTTGAGTTTAAATATATAGTTTCCGCTTCTATTATGACTTTGTATTTCGACGTGGAAAGATACTTCAATAAAAATAACAAATAATTATTTGTCGTACATGTTACATTATGTTTCTATTGATTTAAATAGAGAGGTTAATTATGCGCCTCAATAATAATGGTAACTCGATCCAAAATCTCACCTAAAAGAGTGGATTATTGCATTATTTGCATAGAAAGATACCATATACGTACATTGGCTAGAAATTCTTCATCTTACATACATTATGCAAACATAAGCTACCAAAGTAGCCATTCCAACCTTTTGTCAACATTTTCTTTCATATTGTTTCAAAAGCAATCATACGTATTGAAAAATTTTCTTTAGATTAATAGTTCGAGTCAAACTATTTGTATATTTATATAATATCTTGACAGATTTACCCATACAATTAACAAACAACTACTAGAGTTTCAAGGGTATTTATGGGATTTTGCCTTGATGATAATTTACGGATATGCTTAATTATAGATATCTTCAGAAGCCATGTAGATGTTTTCAGTTCCATGTGGAGAAGCTGAAGAGGGTCGGCCATGGTGAAAACCGTAATCATATATGTGGGCAAATTAATGACAAATTACATTGCATAATCATGATAAACATGTAAAGAAAAAAAGATTGATTTACTGATGTGCTAGCTATTTTAATCAAGGAAATACACCTCTAATCTCCAACCTTAAATCTATATTGTATAACACACCTCTAATCTCCAGCCTTAAAGCTATATTGTATAACGACCTCCATTCTAAAACATCATTTCTTTCTCTCTTAAACAATTTTGCCATGAAACATGGTTTTGTTTTCTTCCTTTTACCGGTTTTAGAAGCTTTTCCCATGCGAACTATTCTTGAGATCGATACTTTTTCGATTTTGCAACAATTCGTTGTCTCTTATCTTCTTTTATGTAGTTGTCGTTACCGTTAATAATTTTATCCCTTCAATTAGAAGCAACATAAGTTACAAGAAGTCAAGGTCTAAACGATTTGATAAGGATGTTTTTTATAGAGTAATTGGTCTAACTAAACATGTTTTTCATTTCAGCCACAATTCTTGAGAAAAATAACAGATTTATTACTCAACCACTACTGGAAACACGCGAAATAGTCCCGAAATTAACCTCGAACATACCCTCAAATTTAACCACGAAAAAAACTTACCCTCGAAAATGGCCTCGAATGTACACACGAATTAATATTCGGAGCAAAAATGGTCGAGGCTAAACTTGGCAACGAAAGTTTAGACTCGAATAACTGTTTCGAGGTTAATTACCCTCGAAAAATATTCGAGGTTAGTTACCCTCGAATTCGGTGGAGGCCAATTTCGTGGTTATTTGGCCGCTAATATAACCTCGAATTGTTTTCAATCCTATACTAAGGGCTAGGATGCCATTGCTAAATGGGATTGTATTTACCCCCAACTATTTTCGAGGCTAAATTGGAGGGTATTTACCCTCCAATTTAGCCTCGAAAATAGTCACATTTTTATTCTCTACAAATATTGCATTTTAACCTCGAAAAAAATTCGTTCCTAAATTCATTGTTATATTATTATGCTGTTTTCAAGCAATTTCTATACTATTACGTTGTTCTCAAACAATGCCTGATTCTTCTCCAAGAATTCAAATCAATATACCTGTGATAATGCCTCGTGTATAATAAGACACTTTATATATAACAAAGTGGAACAACCACATAGATATCTAAAATTAATAATATAAAGATGTTCATAAGAGTATTCTCTAGACATACACGACATAATCATAGTTCAAAAGGATGTATGTCGTCATTGCAAGACAATCGTAATAAAAAAGATAGATGTTTCTTGCAAGGTCAGCCAAAAAGAAGTATAGAGAGTCTAAAGCATAGTTATAGTACTAATTAGAGGAGTTGATGTTTGGAACGGGGTTGCCTTGAAGTTTAAGAAGTTGTTGAAGCATGATGGATTATAACTTGAGTTGTTATTGTTGCTGCTGTTTTTGTTGTTCCACAAGGTCAAGTAATGTCGTTCGAAGCTCTTGAATCTCCTCTTTAAAGGGCTGAACTTGATCCTCTTGATACGCTTGTGAGAATTGAGGTTGACTAACGGAGGTGTCAAATGCTCTAGTGCGTATGAGGGATGTACCTTGTTCTCCCAAAGCAAATATTCTCCCATTCTTAGGTCCATCGCATGCTTGAACCCATAATTCTTGCTCAGCTAAGCAAGTAAGAGCATCTCCACTAACAACACCTTGAGTGGCAACTAAGCTATCAAATTTTTCCTAAAAGATTTTAAGTCATGTAAAATAGGCAAATAATTATATTCAGTCAATAACTATACAAAGATAGGAGAATAAAACAATTGACGGGATTTTTATTAGTGTTGACACTACATAGCTCAACCATTCACTCTGTCACGGGTAAACTTTAAAACCATAAAACACTTAATATTGCATTCACAAATTAAGATATTTTAAGTTGACCTTTTTTAAGTCAAGCTTGAAACTAACCTAATGTATGCCAATAAAAACTAACCTAATAGGCCCCACCTCTAAACTACTAAAATACTTAACAATTAGTGTCAACACAAATCTGATGATTTTTAGTAGTGTCAACACAATACTTAACAATGAGTATGTCAGGAAATGCAATGTTTAGCATTCTAAACTACTAAAATGCAATATTTGATGATTTTAACGTCAACACAAATCTCAGTAAGAAGACTTAGATTCTGCATCTTTTCGGATTTGGGCCTTGAATGAACTTAGCTTGCATATAAAACACTCTTTAGATATATGGAATCCCAGTAAGAAGACTAACAACAGTAGTTAGAGATAAGTAACAGCCTTGTAGTGGCAATACATCTGCAAGCTAAGTTCATTCAAGGCCCAAATTCGAAAAGATGTAGAATTTAAAATACTTAACAATTAAGATTGTACTAACCACAATTGCAGCTGGTTTTGGCCCGGTCCATGTCCCATCTTTCTTTTGCCAACACCTTCGCACCACGTCCGAGATTGTGGTCTTTTTTCCATATTTTTTCTCCTAAGGACATAAACACATTTAGTTGTATATAGAGAGCCTAAATATACAAGCCACAAAAAGATTCAAAATGGCATAAACCTACATATGAATGGCCATATGAATTATAATTGTCAAAATTACATACTAGAAAAAAACTCAACACTAAAAATAATGTTGCGGAAAAAAACAGAAAATAATACTGCAGAAAAAAAAACATAAAATAATGTTGCGGAAAAAAACATAAAATAACTCAACACTGATATTGATGCAGAAAAAAAACTCAGCATTAAACTCAACAATAAACCACTAAAGTAGGTGGTACAAACTACAAAAAAACTCAACACTAAACTCAGCACTAAACTCATCACTAAAATAGGTTCATTTAATCAAAAAATGCTTCAAAAGTAAACTTACTAATGCTTTCATCCAAGCCATCACTTTGCGTGAGCCCCCTCGATAATTGCCGGCATCAATTGCCTTTTGTGTGGACCTATTTTGCTTATTTACTTCAGCTTGTTTCACCATCTTCAGGTCAGTTTTTCTCATGTGCTCAATCTCTTCCCATAGTTTCTTAGTTAAGAAGTAGGGTCGCGTGTTCCTGTAACGGCATGACTTCAACGTGTTTTTAATGTGCAATATAGCTTGATGTATGAAAACCTTCCTGTTGAATTCCTTAGGTTTTGATGGTAACAAACATTCAACTAATCTGGGTACTAAGTGTTTCAGGAACAAAGACAATTATCTCAGGAAACCATTGCAGCAAAGGATCGCAGAGGGAACAAAGCTCTGTTCATGTGCTTTGTTACCTCTCAAGGAACAACAGTGACGAACAAGATCAAAGCTGTGAATGGAAGGAAGAAATCCAGCGTGCTGAATTATGGAAACAAATCAAGAAGCACACGCGATAAAGGATGAAAGACTTCGGCTGCAAGGATTAAAGCCGATCGAGAAGATATGGAGAGAGAGAAGCCCGATTGTTTTATCTTAGGAAATCTTTCCTAAGATAAGATAATTGGAGAGAGGGGATTATATCTTATCCGGTTATATTAATTTAAGGAATATTTTCTTTAATTAATATAGACGGTTGGGATATTATTTCTTCAATCAAATCATATCTTCTTGTTACCTTATTTGGAGAAATCTTATCTTGTTACGATTAGGGTTTAGACGAGTTGTATTTATAGGAGTGTGGGATTCATTTCTATGTACGAACTCGGGGCATCAAACGAAAAGAAAAGAAAAAAAGAGTGAAGTGTTTGTGAGTCTTTGAGGGTTGAGTTCGATTCATCGTTGTAGAAGAGGTTTTCTCTCCATAACTGTCTTAGTGGGAAGACTTTTGTTCCCTTAGACGTAACTCTAATGATCCATAACTGTCTCGTACATGTATGATTCATCCAACAGCCCAAAAGACTATACTCAGCCTTAGTGGGAAGATTTTCTCTCCATAACTGTCTTTATCTCGTACGTGTATGCTTTATTGTCAAGGGTGTTTGTCACCATCAAAAAAGGGGAATTTGTTGAATTCCTTAGGTTTTGATGGTAACAAACATTCAACTAATCTGGGTACTAAGTGTTTCAGGAACAAAGACAATTATCTCAGGAAACCATTGCAGCAAAGGATCGCAGAGGGAACAAAGCTTTGTTCATGTGCTTTGTTACCTCTCAAGGAACAACAGTGACGAACAAGATCAAAGCTGTGAATGGAAGGAAGAAATCCAGCGTGCTGAATTATGGAAACAAATCAAGAAGCACACGCGATAAAGGATGAAAGACTTCGGCTGCAAGGATTAAAGCCGATCGAGAAGATATGGAGAGAGAGAAGCCCGATTGTTTTATCTTAGGAAATCTTTCCTAAGATAAGATAATTGGAGAGAGGGGATTATATCTTATCCGGTTATATTAATTTAAGGAATATTTTCTTTAATTAATATAGACGGTTGGGATATTATTTCTTCAATCAAATCATATCTTCTTGTTACCTTATTTGGAGAAATCTTATCTTGTTACGATTAGGGTTTAGACGAGTTGTATTTATAGGAGTGTGGGATTCATTTCTATGTACGAACTCGGGGCATCAAACGAAAAGAAAAGAAAAAAAGAGTGAAGTGTTTGTGAGTCTTTGAGGGTTGAGTTCGATTCATCGTTGTAGAAGAGGTTTTCTCTCCATAACTGTCTTAGTGGGAAGACTTTTGTTCCCTTAGACGTAACTCTAATGATCCATAACTGTCTCGTACATGTATGATTCATCCAACAGCCCAAAAGACTATACTCAGCCTTAGTGGGAAGATTTTCTCTCCATAACTGTCTTTATCTCGTACGTGTATGCTTTATTGTCAAGGGTGTTTGTCACCATCAAAAAAGGGGAATTTGTTGAATTCCTTAGGTTTTGATGGTAACAAACATTCAACTAATCTGGGTACTAAGTGTTTCAAAAACAAAGACAGTTATCTCAGGAAACCATTGCAGCAAAGGATCGCAGAGGGAACAAAGCTCTGTTCATGTGCTTTGTTACCTCTCAAGGAACAACAGTGACGAACAAGATCAAAGCTGTGAATGGAAGGAAGAAATCCAGCATGCTGAATTATGGAAACAAATCAAGAAGCACACGCGGTAAAGGATGAAAGACTTCGGCTGCAAGGATTAAAGCCGATCGAGAAGATATGGAGAGAGAGAAGCCCGATTGTTTTATCTTAGGAAATCTTTCCTAAGATAAGATAATTGGAGAGAGGGGATTATATCTTATCCGGTTATATTAATTTAAGGAATCTTTTCTTTAATTAATATAGACGATTGGGATATTATTTCTTCAATCAAATCATATCTTCTTGTTACCTTATTTGGAGAAATCTTATCTTGTTACGATTAGGGTTTAGACGAGTTGTATTTATAGGAGTGTGGGATTCGTTTCTATGTACGAACTCGGGGCATCAAACGAAAAGAAAAGAAAAAAAGAGTGAAGTGTTTGTGAGTCTTTGAGGGTTGAGTTCGATTCATCGTTGTAGAAGAGGTTTCAAATCTAGGTGGGAAGTCTAGAGGTTGAAGTCCAGGATACAAGTGTAATCGAACAAGAAATCAATAAGACAAGTAGTCGCTTCAAAATCCTCTCAAGCGGAAGCTTGAAGGTAGTGATTTTTCCTTGAAAAGCTAGTTTTGCCAATCAGGGTTTCCACTATATATCGTGAGTTCGTTCGTTATCTTTCTTGCTATATTAAATCCGCTGCAACTTATGTGGGAACAAAGTTTTTGTTCCCTCAGACATAACTCTAACGATCCAACACTTCCTCATTTCATCTCTAGAGACCGTCCAGTAAAATAATTTATGCATACATGAAGAGAAGTAAATTCAATATGCAGTCAATGATTTCAGAAAATAGGTTATTCAGAAAATGACTAACGGAGGAGAAATCAATTGTTTATTTCTCGTCATGTATTTCAGAAAATTGAAGTTCAATTCAGAAAATTATTTGAACTTCAATTTCATAATCTCTTTTGTGTAGAAATTGAAGTTCAATTTAGAAAATGAATTCAGAAAGCTAAAAAACTAGTTTTTTCACTTCTTTTGACAAGGGAAATTATAGTGGTAAAGTACATAACAGAAGGAAGTATGTCACCTCAAACTCTTCAAACCACAAGTTCTTAATATCAGGTGGAACTTTGGAGATACTCAGCCAGGATCCAGTGAAGTGGCTACGAACAATTTCACACATCTTCGAGAATGCTTGACGACGTGGATCAAAATCACTATCGAAAAATGGAACAATTAGTAAATAATTTAGTTTTAAAGTAAATTTTGCATAACAAAATAAATCTGGGCACTAACCGTACACCTTGCCCAGCCACCCCAACAAACATCTTTTGTCCAACACTAGGGGGTAAGCCATCCACAGTTGCAGTTCCACTATTCGGAGTTGGAGCTAAACCAATTTCATCTTCGACATCCATATCATTCAGTTCTTCCTCGAGTATGTTTTGGTTTTGGACCACGGTGATTGTCTTCCACTTCAAGCTCTCGTCTTTTGCAATATAACCGAAGGTCCTTTCTTGCACTCAAATTGTCCTTTGTCTTTCCCTTGACATCCACAGTTGTGTTAAACACATTTTCAAATACATTTTTCTCAATATGCATGACATCAAGGTTATGACGAACAAGAAGATGTTTCCAATATGGGAGACTCCAGAATATACTCTGCTTAGTGAACTTATGAGTATAACCATAACCTTCTGGTTTCTGCATAGGTGATTTCATGGCGGTCGGCATATGTCGAACACGCTCCCATATTTCATGGCCAGACAGAAGTTTTATTAGAATTAGTTAATTAAATGATAAATATAATTCAAATAACATAGCACGTTTCTATTTAAAACGACTCACAATGAGGAATAGAAGTGGTCCTTGAAAGATAATTGTCTTCTTCTTCTTCTTCCACTCTATCTTTGAATGCATAAGGCACTTAATCACTAGGTCGCACCAATTCAGAATGGCAACGTCATTTACGTCTTCAATGAACAACTTTTGCATAACTGTCCCTTTTTGGTTGCTTTCTACAAGCAACGCGATGAAGAAGGCAAGGAAATGCCTTTTGAACCAAACTTCATCTTCACATTTTTTTTCATCTTCTCAGTTATGTACAGTGGCCTCACCTCATCTTCATCACACAGATCCTTCCATTCATTCAGTATTGTTGGGTCATCCTTTTTTTTCCTCCAGTTAATTGGGTTTTGCCCCTTTGGCAATCCAAAAACCCTATGCACATCATCCTCAGTTATGTGCAATGAATTCCCACTTACCATTGTCAGTTCACAAGTAACCTCATCAAAGTTATCGATAACCCAATGTGCTAGGTAGTGCGGGATTTATTTAATCTTTAGGTTCAACATATGCCCAAACCCTATGCTCCTTATCCACTCCTTTTGTACATTACACAAGTCCCTCATAGTCCCTACAAATGTGCTTAGAAGATTTCTGAAATTTAGTCTCGAATACCTCCTTGACATTGCACGTCTCTCTATTTTCCCTTTTACCACTTCCTATAGTCTTTCCCTTCGAGCCAGACTCTTTCTCCGTCGTTTTGGCTATTCAACAACCACTTCCTTCTGCTTTGGCAAATAATTTTTCTTAGTGGCAACCTTTGTTTTTTCTGTTGTTTGTGACTTTTTTGGTGGAGTGGCGAAATCTTCCATGCTATCAACCTCTAATTCTTCATTGCCCTCGTATTCCTTGTCACTACCTCCACTGCCTTCTTCTGCAGCATCAGTGACGTCCTCTTTAGAGCCTCATATTTGCTTTCTTCTACACAAAACAGATATCAATGTCAGATTAGATTCAGTTGTAGTTCGTGAACAACAACTATCTAAATATGAACAACAACAATGTAAATATGAACCCTGTAATATAATTTATGAACTGCAGATGTTACACAATATGAATGTTTATATTTCCAATGTTGTGAACTTTAGGCTTTTAGACATGAACATTTAGTTTGAATTTGTGAACTTAAAAAAACACTTCGACAAGAATACCCTTAGCTATCAAATGAACATTTAGTTGCTAATATTGTGAACTTTATTATTTTATACATGAACATTTAGTTGTACTTCAGGAACACACAAAAAAGCACACTTCTGCTAAATTGTGTTCATCTAATACAAAACACCAACGTATAAAAAATGAACATCACTTCATAAACTATGAACATAAAGTTATACACAGAAGCACAGTGTATACACAATCTCATTCGTACAGCAAGCACCAAAACTGAATCCAAATCTTCTAAATAATTCAAGTAGATAAAAAAGTCAGATATGTATTGAACATCAACTAGTTTTGAGGTACAAAATCAACTTTCTATTCACAAAAATCGACAACATAGCACTTCAAACAACCAAAATCGTTAGCAAAGCTACTTAAATCACCATAATCGAACGAAATCTATGCTACTTGTCAACCCTAGAACCTCAAACATCCAAAATGAACAACGAATAATCTTAAATCACCTAAGACAAACGAAATCTATTGTACTTGTGAACCTTAGAACATCAAACACCTAAACTCGACAACAAATCAACTTAAATCAACCAAAACAAACGAAATCTAGAACACGCATTACCTTCTTCAGAACCGCTTTTTGATCGAGCATCTTCATCATTTGCCATCGCGCGCGTTTGAAGCGAGATTTTACCGATTCGAGCGACCTTATAGCGAGTTGTAATCGTCGAGCGAGCTTGTAGCGGGTTTGAATGGATATTGGAGAGAGTTCGTAGAGGAATCGTCGATCGAAGGAAGGGAGTGCAAAACGGAGAGAGGTTTTAAGGCAGAGTGAGGGAGCGTCTTTTTTGTCTTCCAATTAAAAGCCTCTCTCTTGTGCTTATTACGTATTTGTCCCTCTAAATGATTTTGATGCCCGCGCGCTCTTTTAATCTGTTCAAACGTAAACCCTTGATCTTGTCAATCCCACAACCTATACCGTTTCGTACGGAGACTATATACCAGAAACGGAGTGCTATACCTCCACAGTTATAATTAGAGATAGATTTGAGGTGGGTTCTCCGGACAAGGCAGAGATTTACACTAATTCATATGAAGGTGTCAGCTTAATTTTCGTCTACTAATTCATCTCAATTGATGCCACGACAGAATCCCATCCATTAAGGAGGTTGACCTTTCTTCAATTCTTCTCCTATTTATCCTCCTCTGTAATTTTTCTCTTCTCTCATTCACGCATTCAAACCTCCTGCTTTATCCCTTCCTCAAAATTTCTGAATTTTCTGAATTTCTGCTTGCAGGTAATCCTTTTCTTCTGTGCTTATGCACTTTTTTGGCCTAGACGTCGAAATTTCGCGTCTTATGTTGGGTTGCATATCACGTGTTCGACGTTTTGCTTAACCCGGATTTTTTTCTGGCTTCATTCTCTTTTGGATTTGTTCACTCCTTTTGAATTTGGATGGTTGGAACAGATGAAACCATTAGTATGTCATATTTTTTGTGATATACACGTTAGGAAGTCATCTCTAAGAGTATGAAAATGTTGCTAAAATCCATATATATGCTGTAGGGATATAGTGTAGATTTTGGATGGTTGACTTTTTTTTGTACGAGTATGATTCTTTGTTTCTAAGGAATCTGATTAAATACAGTTGTATTGTGTCTGTGATTCACCGTCAAGTTTTTATTTTTTTTGCAAAGATTCATACATCATGTATGGTAGTATTGAAGTAGTGTTTTGACATGCCAGAGATGAGTCAGGAAACTGATTCCTCAGCTTCTCCGAAACGCCCTGTCCGTCTAAACGAAAGGATTCTTTCATCCTTGTCCAGGAGATCGGTTGCGGCCCATCCATGGCATGATCTTGAGACCGGTCAGTATAAAAAGATGACTTTCTGTAGCTATATATGTATAGACATGGTTTGCTTATTACCATGGACTAATTATGTTTTGATGTTAATCTGGCAGGCCCAGAAGCACCCAAGATTTGCAATTGCGTAAGTTCGTGTGATGGATGATTGCATCATTAGTAATAAATATTTGTAATATGACATTGATTATCATTTTCTGCCCTTTTATGCATCATAGGTCATTGAGATCACAAAAGGAAGCAAAGTGAAATACGAGCTAGACAAGAAAACAGGGCTCATAAAGGTACTAAACAAGTCACACTCGCTTTAGCATGCTTCACAAACTCTTAAACTGTTCTGCTATTTGTCAATGCATTCCGAAATTTGCGCTTCTTTGATAAACTTGTAGGTGGACCGTATCCTGTATTCGTCTGTGGTTTACCCTCATAACTATGGATTCATCCCTCGCTCACTATGTGATGATAATGATCCCATGGATGTCTTAGTCCTCATGCAGGCAAGCTATTATCCTTTGCTCCCTAAGTACTAGTTCATCAAGTTTTAATATCTATCCACTCGAAGAAGGTGTAGTTTCTTCTTGAGTTTTTTAGGTTAATAATGCATGAGTTCTCACTTGATTAACTTGAAAACAGGAACCTGTTGTTCCGGGGTGTTTTCTGAGGGCAAAGCCCATTGGCCTAATGCCTATGATTGATCAGGTACTTGGTCTAATTTAGAAGCATCAGATTTTAGTCAATCTCTTTCCGCCATGTTATTCATTCTAATCACAAGTTCTATTTATAAAAATAGGGAGAGATAGATGATAAGATCATAGCAGTATGTGCCGATGATCCTGAGTACAAGTTCTATAATGACATCAAGGAGCTTCCCCCTCATCGGTTGGCTGAGATTCGACGTTTCTTTGAGGACTGTATCCTTATATCACTAATTTTGGATACATATATTTTCATGGACTATGCTAACTAGAAAAGTACAGCCTAAATCCTTTGTCCAAAACGGACCAAACACCTGCTCCAAACTATGTCGGTGTAATGTTAAACAAAAGCATGATGTACGTTTTTGTTATAACGTTGACAATGTTCATATTTGAACCTTGACGACTTCAATAGACAAGAAGAATGAGAACAAAGAAGTGGCTGTGAACGACTTCCTACCCGCACAGAACGCATTTGACGCTATCCAGCATTCCTTGTAAGTGATGTCATAGTCGAAAGCATAGAGTTTACAATCAACTTTCATTACATAATCTCATCTTACTCGTTTTGTCTTCCATTGCTTCAGGGATCTCTACTCGGAATACATCACCCACTCCCTGAAGCAGTAAAGTCGCAAGCTTTAGAAATCTACAGCGTTTTACTCATTGAATCATCACAAATTGGCAAATTGCCTTTAGCATAGGATTACTAGTTTCATTGTTGGAGTGTTTAAATGTGTTTTGTTTCTCATTTTGGTTGCAACATGACAGGGAACCTGACAATGAGGAAGAAATGAATTAGAAGTGATTGTGGACATGAGATTAATGACCCTATATGAGTTGGTTAGATATTCTTCCTGGTAAGATCCTTGTGTATGTTTCTCTTAACCTAGCTAGGCTAGGCTTATTACAATTCTCGTTGCCCATGTATCCACTAAGATTTTTTATTTTTATTTTTATTTTTTTTGGGTTTGGCAGGAATAATTCGAAGTGTCTTAAAGATCTTGCAAGGAATTGGGGCATTTTGAGATGATATACTACTATAACATTCATCAAATAAATAGTTGTATCTGCTATCAATATATGTTCAATAGATGGACTATATAATATTTATGGTTGTATGTACGGGTGTTTCTATCATTTGTTCAGCTATGTAATTCTATGTGTTAGTTGAGGAGTTTAAAAGGTGTAATACTATTGAGGTGAGTTTATTAAACATTGTAAAATATCTTTGTATAGTAGATCAGTTTAAGCAACCACGAACACTGCACATTGGCAAGAATTGATCCCAATTCCTGAGTCTAGACGGATCAACTTGGATCTAGCTTAGATTTTTCATAAGATGATGCAAATATCAGTTCTGATGAAGTTTATCTTACTGCAGTCTTTGAACTCAAATGGTCTTTAATGACATGGAGAAGCACTAATTTATCCAAATCCATCGATAGAGTTTAACAAAAGGAGTAGAACTGAAGCGACAAGTTTGTAGGTTGTTTGTAGTACTTTTAAACCCTGACTGGAGGTTCCTAAACATAAAAATGCAAAATGTCATTACATACCAAATTTGAATTCAATTCCTCGCAAACCACGTTAGGCCAATTGTCAAGAATTTTGGGCCTTTTAATAAGGTGAGGGGTATTTTTGTCAATTCGTGTCATAAACCCTCCAATCTCGATGGGAGTTGTTTCTGTGTGAGACGCTCTTCGTCCGCAATCCGCCATTGAAGCCCTCCCATCTGCACGAGCTTCCTTCTCTCCGAGGCGTGTTCCTGCTGCGATTTTGACGTTTCTCTTGCGATTTTCCGTCGTACTTTACTCGAGATTATTGAAGTTGGTAGAATATGTTGTAGGGGTTTACATCCCACATTGGAAAGTCCTGAATTCCATTATTTGCAGGGACGGACGCAGATGGGGCCTAGTGAGGCTGTAGCTCCCACTGGAGATTTGGGGGATTTTTTTTTTAAATTTATACGGTTTTTTTTTTCCTCCATCCAAAGTTTTTTTTAAAAAAATCTAAAAATATTTCTTGTGAAATTTTTATAGTTTTTTAATTTTAAAAATATTTTATACATAGGATTTATTATGTATAATTCTCAAAAATATTAAAATTTATCCAAATTTACACACAATTTTTCAATAAGATATATAATATTTTCACTATATTTATCCTTCGAGATTTTAGTTTCCAATGGACTATAATTCTGCGTCCGCCCCTGATTGTTTGGTATATAAGTGGGAGGTTTCTCACACCTATTGACTAGCTTTTAGGGGTGTGTTTCCTCCTAGTTATATACCCTTAATAGAATCCTTTAAATTCAAACCCTAGAAAATTTGTTTGATTTTGGAAGTGTCTAAATATTTAGGTTTGGAAGTGTCGAATTATTGTGTTTGTCCTCAATCTAATTTTTGTCCCTGAAGTATGTGCATTGCTGCTGTTAGGTAGCCTTTGAGGAGGGGCACTTAAAAGTAGGGGTGTTCATCCGGTCCGGACCGGATCGGAATTTTCGGTCCGATGGACCGGATTTTTGGACATATGTGGACCGAAGATCAGACCGGATAGGTCCGGTCCGGTCTTAATCCGGTCCGGTCTTAATCCGGTCCGGTCTTGGACCGGATTGGACCGGATTTAATTTTAAAAAATAAAAAAATTAAATTCTTATTTAAAATCTTAAAAAAAATATCTAAAAAAATATTTATAAAACATATATACTCCTAACTTATTAAATTTAAAAAAATATCTACAAAAAAATACATATAAATCTCTAAAAAAAATATATAAAACATATAAATTAAAAAAAATAAAAAATTTAAATTCCGGTCTTCCGGTCCGGACCGGATTTTTTCCGGGTTTGGACCGGACCGGACCGGAAACCGATTTTGGGGAAATGGTGGACCGGAGACCGGACCGGAATTTTACCGGTCTGGTCCGGTCATTTCCGGTCTGGTCCACCCATGAACACCCCTACTTAAAAGGTTGTAGTTCCTTGTTAGGATTTTTCTGGTGTTTATTATGTTTTGTTGGGGATCGATCACTATTCGGTCATGCTAACAAATCAGTGGAAGCTCAAAAATAATGAACCTGCAGAACCTAGGTCTCTTTCCGACAATCAAACCAAAACCAACCAGATTGCAGAAACCAAAGCACAATCAAGTAACACAACCACAACAGAAATAATGCACAAAATCAACACAAGATTTAAGTGGGAAAAACCCTCCTAAGGAGAGGTAAAAAACCCACTGTCACCCGCCAGAGCACGAAATCCATTAATCATCAAAACGAGTACAAGCATTCATACAGATATCAATCTCACATAGGAGATAACAAGATATGGAGAATCAACTCAAACAAATCTCCAATCTAACAACAAACACTTGTAACTAATGACTAGAACATCCAGAGATGGGTACCTACCAACAAACTCCAGTTGTCGGCTTCCCGGGACAAGAGATGAACGATCCAAGATGTAGACAAGGAAAAGTCTTCACTTTCTCTACCAATTTCTCTTATCTCTTCTTCAATCTCTCTCCTCACTTTTGTGCTCCTTTAAATCTCTCAAATGGGGGCTCTTAAACTAGGACAAACTTGCTCCAAAGAAATGCACTCTCACGGGGCTATGCTCTCTCCAACTTTGCTTATATATGAAAAGTAAAGAGAGACTTGGGCTGGACTAATGGGCCATTGGCCCAACATGTTTGAGGGTTGTTGTCATTTAGCATGCGTTTTGCTCGTTGAGGCTGCATTGAGCCTAATTTGGCGTGCTGCTAATGCCGGGAACGAATTTCCTCTTCCCTTGGTCGAGTTCTGTCTCCACGTTTTAGTGGTTCTAGTACTTTGATTAGCAGAGTCATTATCTTCTTTAATTAACCAAAGTTAGATTAGTGTCTTTTGTACATTATTTTGTAATATTAAATAAGATTGATGGTGATTGAATGCACATGCCTGATATGCATGTTCATGTAACACATATAATTGTCTTTCACTCATAGGTAATAATACACTACACACTCATACTTAACATACTAAAAGTTCATATATAAAATTCAGGATCATGAGTGTATCTTTTAGCTAGTTATGATTGAGTTGCACTAGAGTGCATACGTAATATCCTAAAGGTTCATACATTTAAATTTGGATTTATAATTTTGTAAACCTATAGTCTAATATATAAGAACCTATTTACACAGTGCATTGCATCATAAGCAAAAAAAAAAAAATGGGTACCGGAAAAGTAAAAACAAAAAAAAAAACAAATATGACTCCATATCATATGTTCACATTATTTACAAGAAATACTACTTTAAATGAACTAGCCCATTTTTTTTCCATTTTTTCAGTGAATCGACTCCTTTTAATCTTAGGCATTCAATTCTCATCTAATCTACTATATCTCTACTAAACCGAAATCATTCTATGTCACATGACACCCCCAATTAAGCATACAACCTCTTTATGTCATGTGGCACACTCATATTTATTTTGGCATTTGGCATTTTCTCAATTTTTTCTTTTTTCAAAATTCAATATTATATAAGATCTTTATCATATTTCCAAAATTCAATACTTTATATTTTTGTTTCTAATTTTAAGCCTTGATGAATATTTTCCTTTATTAATTCACTTGAAAGTTATATCAGATTATTAATTGATAATTATAATAAAATTTAAAATCAGATACTATAAGTATTCAATTAATCTATTATATATCTACTAAAACAAAACCTGTCTATGTCATATTTCCTTTTGTCATATGTCACCCCTACAATAAATTAACCACATGTCACTTTCTTAAAATTTTACATTTTTTTAAACATCAAATCTACCATATATGTTCTAAAGCAAAATATAATAATGTCATATGGCACTCCTACATTCAATTTGCCACATTTCACTTTCTCCATTTTTCATTTTCTTGAAAAAAAATTAATTATATATTAAAATTTATATTCTAAACCTATTACCAATCTTTTCTTTTTTTTAGCAGCAATCTTTTCTTATTTAAATACAAATCAATTAACAAGATTATAAATCAATCAATTAGGAAGATTACAAATCAATTAGCAAGTTTACAAATCAATTATGAATATTACAAATAGATTGCAATGGATTACAAAAAAAAATGGACTAAATTGCATGTGTCTTCTTCAATAAAATATAATCGGCAGAACTCCATTTGAGTTTTCTTCCTATGGAGACTCCACGGGTTCTAGATCATTGTTTGCAGAAGTTGAGAATCAAGGTGAGCTGTTATAAGGTACACATTATCTGATGATGCAAAAAAAGTCAAATCTAACGAACTATAGACTTTACATTTTATGTGGTAATTAAAAAGATTTAATTTTATATTGATCAAAATGGACACTTAAATATGATTCCCAACATATCAAACACAATAACAAAACAAATGATACACACAATCAACAATAGAGCAAGTAACACATTGTTATGCTAAATTTCAAAATTTATGATTGAAGAACTATTTTTCTCAAAATTATAACGTATTTCATTCAGACCATTCTCAACTTCTAATCTATAGACCGACTCGAATAGTAGGTTCATAAAAATTATTGAATTGAACTAAGAAAATAAAACTGTCATAACAAAATTATTTCTACAATGAGAATTGAATTTAAACGAATGATTGAAGAGAACTCAAGATGTAAATGCAAACATGTACAGAGTGGGAAAAGATCTAGTGAGGATGGAGCTTTAGGAAAGGATTAAGGACGCGAAAAAAACAGACACGGTTGTATTATTCCCGAAAAATTCGGCTGTATTATTCCCTTCTGCACACGCTCTTCTGCTGGCAATGCACACAAGCGTTGTTCAGACATGCACACACACGTTATTGCGTATGCACACACACGTTGTAGCGTATGAACACACTCGATGTGACCCGTAAACATAAGCCATGGACTATGCATACACATGTTTTTGGACATGCATACACTAAGGCCATATGCACACACATGTTGTGACGTATGAACACACACGTTGAGGCGTATGAACACACTCATGGTGGCATATGAACACACGTATTATTCCAATGCATGAGCACACATGTTTTTGGGCATGCACACACGCCGAAGCATATGCACACACACGTTGTGGAGTATGCACACAACAATGTATTTGATATGCACACATGTCTTTGAGCATGAACACTTGTTTCTAGGCATGCACACGCGTTGATATCACATGCACACACACGTTATGATATATGAACACACACGTTCTAGCGTATGCACACAACAGTGTATTTTATGTGCACACATATCCATTTTTTTATCCGAATTTTTCCCATTTTTTCCGAATTTTCCCCGAATTTTTGCTGAATAATTCGGGAAAAATTCGGCGCGGTCGAATTATTGAACGCATCTGATTGGTCCTCATTCCTTTCCTCCCCACGCGTCGTCACTTGAACCAAGCCCCTAAAGAGTCGGCGTTGTAGTTTCTCATACTCTGAATTTGTTATGATAATATTCCTACAATGAGAATTGATTTTGAAGTAGAACACTCAGCACCAGAATTCAATGATCAATAGAGTTGTATTCACAAAAACATTATGCAATACGTTTGAATAACTTATTAGGAAAGAAAAGATTAGAAGAATATTATATATAATCAGCAAGATCATTTTGTATATTAATATTTTTAGATAGTTTTTATTCGGTATAATCTTTTCACTACATTGTTAGGCTTTTCATTGCTATATTCTGATTATAAATTCTTTCTTCAACGTGTTAGACTCCTCAAAACCATAGATTGGAGAGAGTTTACAACAACATCATTTCAATTGTGAGCATGTATTCGTCTCTTTGGTGCTGTTTAGTTTTGACTCTTTGTAAATTTAGATATGATAAGAATTTTTGGATTCCTCTTTTCTATCCTCTCAAGGTTTAATTCCTCTTTTCTATGATAATAATTTTCAATCATGACCATGCTCTCAAGGTTTAATTCCTCTTTTCTATTTATAAATATGCTATATATACAACCTAACTACACCACATGATACATCCTCTTTAAAATTGTCACATACAAACTCATATCAAAATTCAAGCGGTTTTTTAAATTATATTTTTTGTTAGTACAAAATCTAAATCAAATTTTATTTTTGTTATTTTGATTATTTTTTCTAGAATTGAAATTCAATCTAATCATAAATATCTCATCTAAATGATATATTCTATATACTAGGATTTAACGTTGCATTAATTAATAGTATTAAAATATCTCAAAAAATTGAAGTAGATATTTATTGTTTGTGGAACAACAATATTTCAAAATTAATTTAAATAGTATTAAAGGACAACATATTATCATATTTTTTAACTAAGTTGTTATACCTATGTATTTCTAAATTTCCAAGGTTAACCATTTATATGATTGGTTTAAAGTTTAAACCTTTGATGTCTAATACTATCTAATATATAATACTAAAGTAAAACATAGCTAAGACACTTGTCGTTTTGACATTGTTTTACATCATTTATTGTCATATATATACTCCACATCGTATCACGTCACTAAATTATATTTTTTTCTATTATTATTATATAAAATATTTTATATATGATCTTGATTTCCTTTTATTATTCACATTTGATCATGATTTCCATATTAGATAGAATATATTAGATATTTTTTGAATAATCTCTTTTAGTTTTTCTGTTTAATTGGTCACATTTTATTCAAATTTTCTTTATCAATTTATTTATAGGTATAAGACTTTATTCAACATATGACATATATATGTACGAAATCACATTGACTTTTATTAAATGATTATTAGTAGATATTTTTTTATTTTATTGCACTTATCTTAATCTCATTTATATTGTCACTAAGTAAATATTTTTTGTTTTTTATTTATTTAATATATTTTAAATGTGAGAACGATATGTTTTTAATAATTAAAAGATAACAATATAAAATTTATCCAAGCCGCGTGCGTACCGGGAACTAAGCTAGTAAAATTATAAAAATGTAACCGTGTGTAGCACGAAATCGGCCTAATTCAATCCATATAATACTTTCACATCGAATTATCTATATATGTTTATTGTCTGGAAAAAAAACGGAAAAACTAAATACACGCGAGAATGGAGCTAAATGGACGCGAAACTACACGCTTAAGCTAAGCGTCCGGTTTTACACGCTTAGCTTAAGCGTGTAGGGGTATTATTGATATTTAAAAAAAACAGCCCACAGTTCTTACACACTTAAGCTAAGCGTGTGCCCACACGCTTAGCTTAAGCGTGTAGTTTTTTTTTTTTTTTTACAAGTTTAAAAGCACACGCTTATCTTAGGCGTACAGTACAAAAAAAAAATTCCCAAAATTGCATTTTTTTTCCATAATCATGTAGAGAATTTCAATACGAGTCCGTACATATAAAATTCGTCCAAAACGGACATCGTTTGCCCCTCCAAAAGCCCAAAAACGAACCCTTCAACCCGCGCGCGTATCTTCTTCGAACAGCCCATCCGTAAGCTTTTATAAGCTTCAATGGAGGATTTGACAAATTTCTTGGATCCGATTGAAGCCATTAACTATTGGGCATTTAAGAGGACCTTATCATACACGTAATTCCACATTTAATCGGATTGAATGTCGATTAAAATTGTAGAATTTTATCCCCAAAGTCACCGTGTCGTTCAAGGGGCCGATTTGAACAAATTCAAAATTGGACCAAATCATCTTCAATTGGAGGGCATGAATCATAGGGCCTTGTTGAGGGTGTCCTAAGATTCAAAATGCCTATAAAATTCCCTTCAATCGTTGCCCCAATGCATCCAATTTCGAAGTCAAAACTCATGAATCCTAAATCCTGTTATCGGTTGTTCTTGACCGAAATTCGAGCACATGAAAGCTTTATTCTTGCAATTGTTGGTACTACTAGCCTTGAAAATTGGTCATCTTTCAAAGCCTCTCTTTACATCGCCGGAAAAAGACCACTTCCATTCAATTTGGAGTTTTTCCGACAATGTGTCAAGAAGGTATTCCGGCGGGATTGAATTTGTGCCCATTTTGCGATTTTGGGGGTATTTTTCATTTGTTTTGTCTTAATCTTGGTTAAGTTAATTAATCTAGATTAGTGAAAAAATATTTTAGGATCAATTTGGTGCCCGGCATATAATATGTAAGTAATAAGTTTATAATATTTAACCATAATGTGTAACTATAGTATGTAAGCAATAAGTTCGTAATATTTAACTATAATACATAGTATATAAGTAATAAATGCATAAATATTTAACCATAATGTTTAACTATATTATATAAGTAATAAGTACGTAATACTTAATTATAATGCATAACTATACTTTATAACTAATATATGTTGTAATACTTACTATAATACATAACTATAGTATATAAGTAATAAGTTCATAATACTTAACCACAATGTATAACTATAGTATATAAGTAATAAATTCGTAATACTTAATTATAATGAAATACTATAGTAAATAAGTGTAACTATATGAAATTTCATGAAGTACTATAGTAAATAAGTCTAAGTATACTAGATTTAATGAAATATTATAGTAAATAAGTATAACTATATGAAATTTTATGAAGTACTATAGTAAATAAGTCTAAGTATACTAGATTTAATAAAATACTATAGTATATAAGTCTAAGTATACTAGATTTAATGAAATACTATAGTATATAAGTCTAAGTATACTAGATTTAATGAAATACTATACTATATAAGTGTAACTATATGAAATGTAATGAAATATACTATAGTACATAAGTATAACTATATAAAATACTATAATTTCATTAAATCTAGTATACTTAGACTTATATACTATAGTATTTCATTTAATTTCATATAGTCACACATATATACTATAGTATTTCATTATATTTCATATAGTTACGCTTATGTACTATAGTATTTCATTACATTTCATACAATTACACTTATATAGTATAGTATTTCATTAAATATAGTATACTTAAACTTATATATTATAGTATTTTATTAAATTTCATATAGTTACACTTATATAGTATATAGTATTTCATTAAATCTAGTATACTTAAACTTATATACTATAGTATTTCATTAAATCTAGTATACTTAGACTTATATACTATAGTATTTTATTATATTTCATATAGTTACACTTATATACTATAGTATTTCATGAAATTTCATATAGTTACACTTATATACTATAGTATTTCATTATATATCATATAGTTACACTTATGTACTATTGTAATTCATTATATTTCATATAGTTACACTTATGTACTATAGTATTTCATTAAATCTAGTATACTTAGACTTATATACTATAGTATTTTATTATATTTCATATAGTTACACGTATATACTATAGTATTTCATTATATTTCATATAGTTACACGTATATACTATAGTATTTCATTATATTTCATATAGTTATACTTATATACTATAGTATTTCATTATATCTAGTATACTTAGACTTATATAATATAGTATTTTATTATATTTCATATAGTTACACTTATATACTATAGTATTTTATTATATTTCATATAGTTACACTTATATACTATTGTATTTCATTATATATCATATAGTTACACTTATTTACTATTGTAATTCATTATATTTCATATAGTTACACTTAAACTTATATATTATAGTATTTTATTATATTTCATATAGTTACACTTATATAGTATAGTATTTTATTAAATCTAGTATGCTTAAACTTATATATTATAGTATTTTATTATATTTCATATAGTTACACTTATATACTATAGTATTTCATTAAATCCAGTATACTTAGACTTATATACTATAGTATTTCATTAAATCTAGTATACTTAGACTTATATACTATAGTATTTCATTAAATCCAGTATACTTAGACTTATATACTATAGTATTTCATTAAATCTAGTATACTTAGACTTATATACTATAGTATTTCATTAAACTAGTATACTTAGACTTATATACTATAGTATTTCATTAAATTTCATATAGTCACACTTATGTACTATACTATTTCATTAAATCTAGTATACTTAGACTTATTTACTATAGTACTTCATGAAATTTCATATAGTTATACTTATTTACTATAGTATTTCATTATAATTAAGTATTACGAACTTATTACTTATATACTATAGTTACACATTATGGTTAAGTATTATGAACTTATTACTTATATACTATAGTTATGTATTATAGTTAAGTATTACAAAATATATTAGTTATAAAGTATAGTTATGCATTATAATTAAGTATTACATACTTATTACTTATATACTATAGTTAAACATTATGGTTAAATATTATAAACTTATTACTTACATATTATATGTCGGACACCAAATTGATCCTAAAATATTTTTCACTAATCTAGATTAATTAATTAAACCAAGATTAAGACAAAACAAATGAAAAATACCCCAAAAACCGCAAAATGGGCACAAATTCAATCCCGCTGGAATACCTTCTTGACACCTCGTCGAAAAAACTCCAAATTGAATGAAAGTGGTCTTTTTCCGGCGATGTAAAGAGAGGGCTTTGAAAAAGGACCAATTTTCAAGGCTAGTAGTACCAACAATTGCAAGAATAAAGCTTCCATGTGCTCGAATTTCGGTCAAGACACAACCGGTAACGGGATTTAGGATTCATGAGTTTTGACTTCAAAATTGGATGCATTGGGGCAACGATTGAAGGGGATTTTATAGGCATTTTGAATCTTAGGACACCCTCAACAAGGCCCTATGGTTCATGCCCTCCAATTGAAGATGATTTGGTCCAATTTTGAATTTGTTCAAATCGGCCCCTTGGACGACACGGTGGCTTTGGGGATAAAATTCTACGATTTTAATCGACATTCAATCCGATTAAATGTGGAATTACGTGTATGATAAGGTCCTCTTAAATGCCCAATAGTTAATGGCTTCAATCGGATCCAAGAAATTTGTCAAATCCTCCATTGAAGCTTATAAAAGCTTACGGATGACCTGTTCGAAGAAGATACGCGCGCGGGTTGAAGGGTTCGTTTTTTGGGCTTTTGGAGGGGCAAACGATGTCCGTTTTGGACGAATTTTATATGTACGGACTCGTATTGAAATTATCTACATGATTATGGAAAAAAAATGCAATTTTGGAAAAAAAATTATACTGTATGCCTAAGATAAGCGTGTGCTTTTAAACTTGCAAAAAAAAAAAAAACTACACGCTTAAGCTAAGCGTGTAAGAACTGTGGGCTGTTTTTTTTAAATACCAATAATACCCCTACACGCTTAAGCTAAACGTGTAAAACCGGACGCTTAGCTTAAGCGTGTAGTTTCGCGTCCATTTAGCTCTATTTTCGCGTGTATTTAGCCATTGCCAAAAAAAATCAAGCAAAGTTGACATAGAGCTTTATTTTATTTGTTCTATTCATTCAGAATGCATTAGTTATCAAAGATCTTTTAAGATCAATAATAGATTCATATTTATATTATTTTAGGCAAGTTATCTTAGAATATCATAATTATGCGTACATCCTTTTTATATTGGTTTGATTACTCAGCACGTAAGTAATCACTTTTTTAGGGTTTCTACAAAATAAAAATCATATTTTCAGGGATGGTTATAAAATTGGTATAAATAGGGGGTGTTGGAACACACAAGGACACTTACAATTTAGCGGCCAATTTAGAATAGTAGCATTGATTACAGAGTAAAGGTGACATCTAGGTAGGGCGATAAATTCGTTTACAAGTCGATTTCGAAGAAGAATCACGGTCGAAAACGGCGTTGGATGTAGAGGGGTAGCATGAATAGAGAGGTTGAGATGATGAAGCATATGTCCAAATACGATATCGGTTCTTGGGCAAGCGCTTCATAATCTCAACCTCTCTTTGTCGTATCATCTATGTCCGCCTCCGTGACTAGCTTCTTCTTCGAGATCGACTTGTAGGCAAATTTCTCGGCCATCTCATCCGTATAATGTTGTCTGATGTGTTCATGTCACGAATGCATATATATCTCTAAAACTCGCAAGAGTACGTACAAATAGTTGCTTATTTTATTTTATTTTTGATTAGGTAAGAATTAGAATGGAGGAAACCACAGAAGAGTCGGTTTCTCAGTCTATAGCATCCTTTCGGATGAGAATTACAAATTCTAGATTAGTTCGAATATCTTTCAAGGAACTCAGCTGGACCTTCTTAGCGATGAAGTGGGCCACCACGTTTGTTTCTTGGAAGACATGAAAAATCTGCACTGAAGAGAAAGGATATCAGAAATTAACATTTCAATATCTCATGGACAGTGCCAGATTTGATTCAGAACATTCACAATGGTAAGGTTATCGCATTCAAGTTGAATGTCAGTAATACCTAATTCATAGGCCTTTATCAGAAAATTTCTTACTGTAAGTGTTTCCGTTTTTAAAGGGGTTGAGATATCACATTTATACAAATAGTTGCTTATGATAGTCATTTAAATGATGTAAATTTTATGGGTGATTCACGTACGTAGGTTTGGATTCAAAGATCCTACTTCCCCGCAACCTCAATTTGCCGACCTAAATCCACGAACTACAAGGTCAATAACCGTAATGGTCTAAATAAAAGTTCATGAATCAAGTAATAGTTCATAGACTTATATTATATTTGTAACTTTTTCTAAAGATCAGAAGTGGTAAATATATCTATCTATTATATATATTAAAGTTTTCTCCTTTTGAGCTCTTAGAACGATTTTGGATCCACCATATCTACTTATCATTTTTCCATTCGTTCCTTCTTTTTTTTTTACTTTAAATAAAAACCGTTTATCAAATCAAAATTTATATGTAAATATTTAGATTACAATTACTTGTAAAACCAACCAAACTTTAAAGTGACAAATAACATTGTAAATAAATTTAACCATCAATCTATATATCTATATTAAAGCTGACTCTTTTTAAGTCATCAGAGTGTTTTTAGGCCCAAGTTGTTAAGTTTTTTTCCTTTTATTTATTTATTATTATATTAAATAATCAGCAAAAATAATATTAATTGACATTTAACATCATCAAAATAGTTAACGTAATTTTTTATTTGACGAAATTGTAAATGTTAACGTAATTTTTTATTTGACGGAATTGTAAATGTGATACATATATTTTTGTTAACGCAACAATAATATTAATTGACATTTAACATCATCAAAATAGTTATTTAATTAATTAATTTAAATATTAAATATTGCATAAGGTTAGAGTATATACTTAACTTTAGATACCATATCTAGCTTTTAGTGATTTTTTTGGTAAATATCACGAATTAGTGACAAACTATTAGCAAATTAAATGAACACATGGAAGTTAATTAGTATATCGACATAGCAACAAGATTAGTAAACCCATGTAAGTTTATTAGTAACAACCTTTAGATAGCATATCTTTTTAATGATTTTTTATTTACTTACAATACATTCACATTTTGAAATTTAAATAAACTCACGTAAATTTGATAGCAATAAAATCTTCACTTGATAGATTTCACATTTTCAAGATTTAATTATAAATTATTTATGAACTTGAAATAATCCATGATGATTAAAAAATATGTATGAAAATATCAATATACTATTTGAAATATAATTCAATTGGGTTTTATTTGATTCTCCAATTGAGTTAATTTAGTATATTAATAATTACGAATAAATATAAGTGTCTAACATATATATAATAATAAAATAATGAGTAAACTAATATGATTTTATTTTAGATGATATCATCTCAATATCTAAAAGCTAAATTGAATATTACAAAAGGTATAAAAAAAAGCTAACAAAAGTAACATTCTATCAACAAACTTAAGAAGTTTTAAAAAGAATATAGATCTAAACATATCATCAATAACATATTGTTGGAAGATTGACAAATAACATCGTACTAACCTATTAAAATGAAGAAAAAATAGTATATTTCAATTCATAACTTCAATATCGGATACTATTTCACTCTAAACATACAAAAATAAAATGTTCTTGAGAATTGGTTAAGTAACATGTACAATCGTAATTTTTACATATATTAGAGTGAATTTGTTTCCCTATAATGTTTATATATATATATATATATTCAATCACTTTATTTCTATTAGTATGTATATGTTTGGAAAAAATCTAATATAACTACATGTCAATATATTCTCATTTCTTGTATATCTTATCTTTTATAATCACTTAGTCATTAATTTGTACTCATGTGACGTTTATTCGTATACTAACATCTCATTTCATAAATATAAGTTGGCTTGTGCATGGCACGAGGGTTTAAACTAGTTATATATATTAAAGCTCACTCCTTTTGAACTATTATAGTATTTTTAAAGCTAAGTTGTTGAGGTTTAATTTTTATCTTTTTATTTATTATTATATTAAATAATCATCAAAATAAAAACGGAATTTTCGTGTCGTACCCTTGAGTTTTTGCAATTTTTGCGAAATATCCGAAGGTTTGTTATATTCCGCGTGGTACCCTTGAGGTTTTGACAAATTTCACCAAATACCCTTGACGTCAAAAAACGTTAAATTTTGACCGTTAAATCCTAAAAAAAAAAGAAGAAAAAATTAAATTACAATATGAAAAATCAAGGTCTATTTGGATTGTATTTTATTTATAACTATAACATGGAATTTAGTATAAATTTATTTAATCTTGTACGCAATTTATAAATATATCGAAATACGCAATTTAAACAAATCCTAAATCACTTATATCCTCCCCTTTTCAAATATAAATGTATCACAAATAATTAAGTCGAGATGAATGTGTACAAAACCATTCAGAAATCAAAATATCTAAGAATAAATATGAACGAAAAATCATTCTAACTACAAGTAAATTATGTATTTTGTTTTATAAAAATCTAAACAGTGGAAGGGTCGTTGGTGGTCTTATGCTTCATTTATATGTAAAGATAAATAATATTTTACTTATATATATATATATATATTATAAAATCGATATCGTATGGGGATGAGAATTGTAGTTTAGAGTACCACACAGACTAAATAAGAAAATTCAGAACAAAAATAAATAAAATAACACTTCTCGACTTAATTATTTGTGATACATTTATATTTGAAAAGGGGAGGATATATATAAGTGATTTAGGATTTGTTTAAATTGTGTATTTCGATATATTTTATTATATTATAATGCAAGATTAAATAAATTTATACTAAATTCCATGTTATAATTATAAATAAAATATGATCCAAATAGACCTTGATTTTTCATATTGTAATTTAATATATATATATATATATATATTTTTTTTTTAGGAGTTAACGGCCAAAATTTAACGTTTTTTAACGTCAATGGTATTTGGCGAAATTTGTCAAAATCTCAGGGGTACCACGCGAAATATAACAAACCTTCGGGTATTTCGCAAAAATTGCAAAAACTCAAGAGTACCACACGAAAATTCCGAAATATAAATTAACAAAAAGACATTAACAAGATTTGCACCAACAAATACAAATTTTTAAAATTATTACTTTTATATATGAATACAAATTATTTTTGTCAAAAGGTTATCAAACGAACCTATAACTTTTCACTCAACATATTACATATCCAATATTAATTTATGAAAATTAATTTACTTAATTCAAAAGTCTACTTTAATTTTCTGGATATCTTGGTTGTTGATTGACTAAAACTTTATTACTTAGTCACTTTAAAACTACTTTTTTGTTATAATAAAAGATGAAATCAATATATAAAGTAATTTAAATTTGTTAATCAGTTAATATAGTTTTATTTTTGAAAATTGGTTCCTGATTTTGTTTTGAACTAGGAATCATATTATTTGATTTTCTTTATTTTTTGAAAGTTAGTTCCTGAATTTACTTTAAATTGAGTAACAAAATCTATTTATTTTCTTTATTTTTTTAGATTTTTATTGCTATTGTTTAGAAGCTACAAATCATCATAATTCGTAAATATATGTTTAGTAAATGAACTCTCATTAAGATCTTAACTTAAATGAATATCAATATGAAAACTGAGATTTTTTCCCTTTTCTTATGGCATCCTATTAGACCTGTCAACTAGGTCAGGCGGGTCGGGTCAAGTCGGATTCGGGTAAAATTGGATTCGGGTCGATCGAGTCCGTTAAAACTTTCGGGTCGGTCGGGTTGACCAGCGGGTCGAAGGTACCCATTTTTTATGATTAATATTATGATTTTAAAATTTTAAAAAAAATATATTAAAAAAATATTATATAGTTATTTAATAAAGTATTATAAAATATTTAATATAAATAAAATAACGGGATCCCACGAGCTCAGATTCACTATTCGGGTCGAGTCGGGTCCTTCAGGTTTGGGTTCGAGTTCTTCGGATTCGGGTCCTTCTTGACCCTGTGACTTTCGGGTCGGGTCTCAACCCAAAAATGTCGGGTCGGTTTTTGACAGCTCTACATCCTATACATATGTATCTTTTCATTACTATGTTCAACTACATTTAGGAGGGTCAATTTGTTTTACCATTGTTCTCAATGCATGTTTTTAGTTTTTTTTCCATTGTTTTAGATTTTCTTCACCAATTTGTCAATAATAATCTTTATTAAATCCTAATCAATTTCTAAACTTTAGTTTAAAAAAGTTCATGCAAGTAAAATATGAAGAATTCAGTCATAATTTTATGAATAATCACTCATATTTTACAGTTATTTAAATGTGATTTTGATTATACATATATATATATATATATATTAGACCTGTACAAGTCCGGGCTAGCCCGACCGGTTAAAAATCGGGCTTGGACAATAATATTGGCCCGGTCGGGCCGGGCCAGCCCGGTACAGTAACGGGTCGAGCATGGACGGGCCTCTAGGCCCGGCCCGGTACCCGTTACTGTTTATATAATTAATATATATTTATAATTATATATATATATTTATAATTATATATATATATATAATTATTGTTTATAATTTTATATATATATTTAAAATTATATATATATTTAAAATTTTATCCGACCGGGCCAGCCCGCTGGATAACCCGGCCCGGTTGACCGGGCGAGCCTGGACAAAAAACCCAGCCCGGTCAACCGGGCAAAAAAATACGAAAAACCCGATCCGAGCCCGGCCCGAACCCGGATTTGTACAGGTGTAATATATATATATATATATATATATGAGTTCCAAACAACTATCAATGGAACGGAAATTGCACTAATTATATATATTAAAACTCACTCTTTTTGAGCTTTTAGAGTCTTTTTAGACCATATTAGTGTTGAGGTATTTCTTTTCGGTAGTCATTTTTAGTTTGTTATTATATTACTAATTTAACAAAATATACATCATAATTCTTAACCAAATTTCACCATATAGATATTGTGGTTTTAAATTTTTATTTCTAATTCAAACTTATGAGGTGTTATTTTGCTCTTTTATAAATTTATTTTATTTTCAAAATTGATCTCATTTAAACTCTAAAATTCTATCAAATCTTAATTAAATTCTCATCAAATTAACTTTATTCATTTAAATAAAATTAATTAATTTAACAATACCTTTGAACTATTTCAAACCTATAATCAATTTATATAAATATTTGAAACTTGATACAAGAGTCTAATTGGTCATACGACCCATATTTTAGAACAAATCTTACATACAGTGTTTTAGTTGATAGATTGGTTTGAGACGTCCGAATCCTCGAAATACACGTATAGTCGGAGGAACCCAGATTTAGCTAAGAATCAGTATTATGATTAAAAATGGATTATGAATGAGAGTGTCATTGCTGAGGAGGGTACCACTGGTTGAGAAGCTGGAGGAGAAGCGCGGCAGCGGAGTCCTTGGCCTTCTTCACACTAGGCATTGGCTCACCCACGCACTCGTCCGTCCACCCTTTGTCGCTCGTCTTCACCCGCACTGCAAAAACAAACCTCCTCGCATGAGCCGGTCCACCTTCATTTACACACCTACACATTACGCAACACTCTATCAGAGGATTCATTTGATCAAACCGCCATCTCATAACTAACTCAAACCCCCTCAAGTTCAGTACAGTACCTGTAAATGGGCATTGGCCAGTTCCTACGCAAACAAATATCGTTCAGCGTTTGTCTAGTGAAAGTCTGTTCCCCATTCTTCCTCTTCTTCTTGCCATTCTCGTCCGCTTTAGCCTTTGCTTCCTCAGCCATTTCCCTCTCCTTGAGAACCACAAGAGCATTCCGCGCAGCTAATTTCTGTGCCATCTTCTTCTGTGCATTATGAGCCACGCCAAGCTGCACACCATCAATGTACACCTCAACCGTCGCTAGATTTCCATCTCGGCTGGCCCTGTACTCCAGACCTTCTGCATGCTGTTGGCATCTTTCCTGCAGCTCTCTCACAGGGTGCATTGGAAGCGTTTCCGGTGTCACCATGGGTTGCAATAACGGCTCAAATACCTGGAACCAACGCCAAAATAGAAATCACGTGAATTTCCGTGCAGGATAGGCTGATAAGAAAAATGTGCATGAATGAAAGCTTACCTCCCAGACTACACAACTATCGCGCCCACTGTCAAGGAAAATGGCCCCTGCAATTGATTCAACAATGTCCCCCAGAACTTTTGGAGCCTTGCAGTCCCCTAAGCCAAAGGAATTATATCGGGATTTTGACACCTCACTCTGCACTTCCTTCACAAAATCTCGTATCTATATCAAACAACCAAGGGGTTAAGAAAAACCAATGGAATCTCGTATCCAATGATTGAAAAGCCTAAGCGGCGAACCTGCTTCTCAAGAGCCGAGGATCCATGGCGTAGGTGCAAATGAAGGTTATGCTTGACTGCAACACGGGCAAAGTTTTCGTTATTAACAGCAGCAGCACGTAGATCAGTCAATCGGCCAGGCGGTAGGTCAGTGTAGGTGAAAAACAGGTGCCTCGTGATCAGATGATCCAGTACTGCATCACCCACAAACTCGAGCCGCTGATAGCAGGAAACTCCAGAAGCTGGGCGAGAAGCATGAGTTATGGCTTCCACCAAAAGGCTTCTTTCTTTGAACTTATAATTCAAAGAACCTTCTAACGCCTTGAAGTCTACGCTTCTAAGAACACTCTGAGGGGCGTTACTTGATGTGCTTGTCCATTCAAGGTCTGAAGGATCAATATCTATCTCAATTCCAATCCATTTCATGTAGTGGTTAGCTGCAAACCGCTTACCTTCAACATAATAAACTCCAATTAACGCTTCCACAACATCTGCCAAAGTCTTGCTACACAGAACCCTGTATGAGCTTGAATCGCCTTCAACCTCACCGTCTTCCATTTCATCATCTTCATAGCCATCCCAAGACTCTATTGCTTTCTTTATAACAGCAGTCGGCCTCTCCTCGTCGAACAAAGATGGATTATCATCCTTGATATCCTCGTCATACACAGGCAGAACACCAGGAGCAGCCCATCTTGATGGAGCAAAGCGGTCTGCTTGGATGTATGCTTGAAGTCCTTTGGACAGCGCATGCTGATAGAGAATCATGTTGCTCACCATCTGCTGTCGCATCCTTGTGAGTTGACCCTCGTGTTTCTGGGGATATTTCAGAAAAAGAAACCGGCTAACCACCCATTTGAGATAAGCGTCTCCAAGAAGCTCCGCTCTTTCATAACAGAAGGTCTCCTGACATGAAGCAGCAGTCAACGCTTCCAGTATCTGAAAATTGGACAAGCCAACAGATAGTCAGATTTATCAAATCATGGAGTCAGAAAAGAAAACAAATTGAAAAACAGATCACTGAACCTTTATGGCAGGAACGTTAAAGCTAATCATATTCCTGAGCTCAATAGCAAGCAGCATGCTTTCAACCCTTCTCATAACCGATGGCAGTCTCTGTGCGCCTCGTATGAGTCCACCAGGAAGTGGATGCACAAAACATAGTTCAGCCGGCAAAAATACATAATAGGTTTTGTCAAGAGTCTCTTCGGACTCGCCTTCTGGATCTAAACAGCAGCAGGTTTTGCACAATTAGTTACTTTCCATGACTACTACCAAGGTAGGACATACACTCCAGAATTAAAGCATACCTTCTGAATGTTCAAATCTAGGGGAAAGAAGATTCTTGCAATATGAAACACCTCGTCCTCTGAGAAGAGGTTGCTGCTTGTACATTAATTCAACTCCATATCTGCAACCATCATACACACCCAACAGTCAAATGACCTCTCAGGTTACACGTGAAGAAAAATGCTTCTATATCTGCAGCTAGAAAACGAGAAATTGCTTAATTCGAAAAGGTCACAAGATGAAGAGCAATTTTTCTCCTTCAAATGCAACAATTGAGGTGCATCAGTGCTTAAGAGTCTTTCTTCATTAGATACGCACTATACAATGCATGAAAGAGTGCGGTGAATTTGTACAGGATGGAAGACTGAAGCCATTCTCTAGCCAAGAAAGGACTATCAGTACAAGTCAGATAAAGAAAATAGGAAGTCAACAAAAAGAGATTGTAGAAACATTCCGAGGTGTCAAAGTGGTATCATACTTTTGCCTGTAGTAATCTGCATAAGAGCTGTACTCTAAAGGACCAAGATATCCTTCCTTCCTAGGAAAAGAATTCTCTGCTGTCATATCATAGCGCACAGAATCTACATAGAACCTCTTCCCAGAGTGAGCAGCAGTTACAATTTTACCAACCAAGTCTTCCACACATATACATGTATCAGCCATCATTAGTTTCCCTTTCGGCGACTCCGCATTGCTTTGGATTATGGAACCTCGGTTGGGAACCAATCCAGACGCTTCCACAACATCATACTCAGCAACAGCTCCTCTGATGCCATAGGTAGGATGGGACTTCTTTCCAAACGCCATACCGTGGCGCAGTTTCCCAAACCCATACTCTCTTCTATCCCCACCGAGGGACCGTTCACTTGTTCCCAAATAAACATCTGGTCGAGCCCTCTGAATAGGATTCTCCCATGCATCTGTCTCTGTTGTAGTTCGAATAAGATCCCAATCAATTTCTTTTGAAGGATCTACTGGTTTATCGCTGACCGTAGGTACAAACAAATATGCCTTTGCAGGATCCCATGGAGTAGTTGAAGGTTCCACATCAACGTCCAACACGATGCTCATAAGTCTAACATGAAAACTCTTTAGGGATGCTAGCTGCGGGAAAGAGAAGTAGGAGGAATGCAATCAACATCAAATTCAGATTGATTCTGTACTCTCACTGAGAACATGCAACAGAAACGCAACAACAATTACCTGGCTTTCTGTAATATCTATTGAACCCCGGAAGACAAGAGATGCCCTAGTCTTCATGGTTCGAGCGATAAAAAGATCCATTGACATCGATAACACCTAATTGCAAATCTGATATCAGTGACACATGCTAAAAACAGCAAGTACCAAAATAGCTATTTCAAATGTCACTCAAATACCTCTGCATCCAGCTCACTGCCAAAAATAACTGCAAAATCTGAAACTTGAGTCAAGAACGGATCTTGAATGGATCCAACATCTTCACATTTTACAGCATACATATAGAGATGAAACAACTTTGGACTATTGCAACCATCTCTTCCAGACAAGATCCACTCTCCCTGTGAAGCCAAAATCACACTAGTATACTAAAATGCACTTTGATGATGAACTTAATGTTGGATAAATTACTTTAATATTCTGACGCAAAAGCTGTTAAGCTGTATTTATCTTGTAAAGTGTGTTAGCAGGCTGCTTTTTCTCTAGTCTACTTTAGATTTAATTATTCAGATGTAGCTCTAGGTGTATATTTCCTAGGCTCTTTTTCTGATAGCTTTTGGGTCTCTTTAGTTTCCATTTTCCTCTATTTATTCTGTAACTCTCAGCTGGTAATATACAACATATTTTCTCTCATCTCCATCTATCTCTTTTACTAACACTTAATATAATATGGCACACGCCCAAGATAGATACATACATGCACGC
The DNA here is from genome assembly GCA_027886185.1 of Rheum nobile. Lineage (NCBI taxonomy): Eukaryota > Viridiplantae > Streptophyta > Magnoliopsida > Caryophyllales > Polygonaceae > Rheum > Rheum nobile. Next base: position 78,019 of record WOAB01000542.1, read on the forward strand.
AGAGAAACAGTTCCTTAATTATGCATTGGGGATATGCAGGAAGTTCTTATATTATACCAATAGCTAACATGCAATAGAAAACACAATGGCATACCACATCACTGCAGTCAAATTAAGTTGAAAATTATTCTACCACGATATGATTATTGGAAATCTCCAGCGATATTGGAAAAACTGACCCGAAGAATAGTGGCTACTCCTTCAGGGTAGAACTCCCGATGTCTGGCAGTTCCATGAAGAGGATCCCCTTCATCACTCTTCTCTACCTTGTCACCTTCTTCTCCACTTCCTTTATCTGGCAAGAGCATGTCCGTAAATGCCCCCATCTCATGGAGCTTCTTGCAAGCAGCCAAACAAACAGCCTGTAGTAAATTACATATCCAGTGACCAAAGGAATGAATCAGAACATCTGTTTTGATAGCAAGGCAGTCATACACTAACAATTGAGAGATATGAAGAGGTAAGGCATGTTTAACAGGCCTGTTGTGCAAGACGCATTGAACCACAAACTGGACCCTCAAGGTTCTCGAACGGTGCATTACAGGGTAGGTGAAGCCTACAAGAGTATTCTGTAGGACCACCAGGCTTATCATGCCGCTCCATGATAAATTCAGGGCGAAGTATTGAGTACCTAGGTATATATATATATATATAGAAAATACACAAAACGGACAAAATGAGAAAAAAAAATTGAACTTAACAACAGTTTAAACTAAAATATTATTGTTCCAGAACAACACCTATCACTTGGAAGCTGTGAGCAAAAAAAGTGGATAAGGCCAACTGCAGAATTCAGGCTTACAACAGCGCCAGTTGATTCTACTTGGTAAATTGAGCCCGGGCTTATGTCCACTGATATCAAACTTGATACATCCTTAATATGGCTCACATCTGTTCTCTCAATTGCTTCTTTTCGCAATGTTTCCTCACTATTCCTTGCATTCCTTAAAAATGCTTCATGGGACAAATTCCCCCTAATGCATACAAAACAAAGTAATGATTATTACCTTTTTTTCTTATCCGTAAAAAGGGGAGGAAGCAAGTGTTAACTATCTATCTGAAAATTCAGGACTGATAAGTGCTGAATACCTCTCAACCATCAGGATGTAATCTGACCCAGGCTTTCTTGCACGACCCCTTGATTGAATATAAGCTAAAACGGTTTTAGCGAGATCAAAGCGAATGACAACATTACATTGTCGAATATCAAGTCCTTCCTCAGCAACACTAGTGGCAACCAGCACAGTTATCTGTAAACAAAAATGTAGCAAGTAAGTTTTCGCTTAGTACATGCAAAATACAGAAGACTGCTTCCAACAGACTTACACGACCATCGCGAAATTTGGCAATTGTGTCCTGCATTTGCGATGTCCGCATTTCCTGACTGTTATTGTGCCCAATCAAACTAGCAGACTTTATGAAACTTACAGATGGAAGTTCAGCAAACAACTGACAACAGGGCAAACACATCATATGAAGCTATTTAGAAATTACACACCAAAAGGATGGTAAACGATCACCCAAGCAAAATTTATGAAGTAATACTGAACCTTAGGAAGAACCAATGCTGTTACAACTCTCTCAACAAAGATAATGGCACGGAAATCCTCTGTATTCTGGTACTTGAGAAGCACTTTTATTAATGATTGCACCTTCGGAGTAACATTACCCTTTGCTACAGCAGCTCCAATAACCTCATCAACATGCTCTCCACCAGATACAACTAGCAGACCATAGACATGCAATGAGCACCAACTACTTAACGTGGCCACTACGGCAAGTGCAATAGATGATATAGTACAAATAATGGATAAAGATGGAGGATTTTGATCATGTAACAGTTGTATAAACCAATGAGGAAACATTCATAGTTGTTGAGAAGTTGTAAGTCTATCCAAAAACCCAATAGGATTTTATGATAAAAATGCTGAAAGTAAACACAATTTCATCTCAACCGAGATGTGTTTGACATGATGGTCAATTTTTCTTACTCTAAAGTAGGTCATCAGTCTATCCAGAAAACCAACAGACTATGGGATTTACTATAGAAGTGTGGAAACTAAATGCTTCCCATCTCCACCAAATTGCTTGACATGATGGTCAAGACGTAATATGGATCTCATTCCTCCAGCCCTGGATTTGTAAATAATATACTAAGTTTACTATCTCTGTCATCAACTCTACATTCTGCACCACACCTAGTCCATTAGAATATTTTGACTTTACTATATGGGATTAAAGGTCCGTGTAAGATTCACCAATTAACTTTTACGAAATACAAGGTGGAAGAAATATACATGAAAAGATATCTCTGAAAATTTAGATACAGCTGGATTCACAGTACTCACCATGACAATCAGGAAGCTCTCCCTCCTCAATTTCATCATTGTTGACATCCATGAAATCAGCATTTTCTTGGTCAGGCTTCGTGCCATTACTAGAAACAGCACCCTCAGATAGCTGACACTGTAGCAGGAAAACGACTTTCTGCAAGTAGGATTCTTGAAATTTGACATCAAGCTGGTAATGTACCCGCTCATCATTTTGCAAAGCAGTAAGAAAAGAGTGAGCAACCTGCACAAGAAAATTGACATATATATATTGGTTAACACTTGCAACTAAACTCAAAGTAAGCAATAGAGAACAGGCATTATGGAAGCATAAACCTTGTATGCACACCACTGTCCCAGTTCATTGAGTGCATAGTTGATGGCCCTCAACTTTTGAATTAGATTAGCAGCACCATCACTCTCAGTTCTTTCTGAAACACCATAGACTTGGTGCAGCTCTTCCTTGGCTCCTGCATCTCTAGCTCCCATAAATTGCCATTTACTTTTTCTAGAACTTGATTTTGCAGCTTCTTCAACAGTCTCTTCCATTTGTTTAATCTGTTCATGAAGAGACCATAATGTGGCTGCCTTGTCATACTCCACGACAATTTCTGATGGCATGGGAACATGTTTCTCCAACTCCTTCCGATCTTTTATTGTACAAACAACAGAATCCAGCTTGGTTTCTAAATTACGTATCTTGATTGCACAATCAACTTGGTTAGTAACACCTAGTAAGAACATAATTGTTAGCACATGATTATAAAATCTAAGCATTCAGCACAAGAAACGCAGAGAATGGGTTCAGACCCTTTAAATTAACAGGAGAAGCAGTCATTCCAAACACAACCGGCCTTTTCTCTTTTGGAGTTGTATGATAGAACTCAGACATAACCAATGAATATGGATGTTTCTTCACAGCATGGTGACACTCATCCATAATAAGGAGATGGATGGATTCCATTTTGATTATGCTGTGTCGAAGAATGTTCAACAGTATTTGGGCAGTCATCACAAGAACCTGTAAAGAGAAAATATTATCCACAAAACACATGATTCTTAACGCAGAAGATCAGAGTATGCTTAGTGCAGTAAGTAAGTTCACTGCCTCTTGATGCTGCAGCTTTTCACATACTTCAAGAAACATATTCAAGCCCAAAGCGCAATAAAGGAAGATAGATAGATATACAACCACCATGATGCAAAGCTCTGGCAAAAATGTTTTCCATTGCAAGGTCTGACTTCTGAGACTATATAGGTGACTAGCATATAAATATAAGTGCTTACTCGGCAAAAGTGATCAAATTCTCTATACTGTAAGTTTGACGCCAGTGAAAAATTGAAGCAAAATGAATGAGATACATAGCGACGCAGAGCAGAAGCTTACAGCCAACTCTAGTTATTCGATTAGACATGGAACAATATAGTTTAATTTCAGACAACCAATTGTTAAATACCTGTTTAGTTTCAAACTCACGTTGCCACCTTCTGGCGTCCCAGAAGTCTTGACCCATTTCACCACAATAATGGCCCACACTGTATCCAGTTTGATCACGGATGACCTCTGCTTGCTGACATGGCAAGAAAGGAACCCATTAAACTCCATTCATATGTATACTTCAAGACAATATGCAGCTCGAAAGAGCCCGAGATTACTTATCTTACCTGATACACAAGTGGAACCTTAGGCACCAGAAACACAGAAAGCATCTTCTTATTCTGCTGTTGCAATTTAGAGGAGATACTCTTTATGAGAAGAACAGCAATCAGAGTTTTCCCTGCTCCAGTTTCAAGGAAAGCAATGGTATTTTTTCGCTTAGCCTGTTCAAGTACATCCAACTGATACTGTCGAGCTTTCTCCTCTGGAACCCTTTCCTTTTTATGTACCCCATTGCTCTCCTCCTCCACAATTCCATTGTTCTCCTGAACCTTCTCCAATTCACCATTCTTACCATCTGCGTTACGATCAGCTTCATAAGAGCCCGGACGAAAGACAATATCTTTGGACCCCAGCCTGTCCCTCTCCCAGTAACCTCTCTGCTCTCTCTCCCTCCCTTCTCTGTTTCTGCTCACATACTCTCTTCTCCTAAATTGTCCCCTATCCTTTCTCCCGGTTTCTTCCCAATCCCGATATCTTTTCTTACCACTACAGTCCCTTTCGCGAGCAAAACCACGACCTCTGCTAGAAACAAACCTATGATCTTCATAACCACCTCGAAATCGTGCCCTTTTGCCATATCTTTCTTCAGTAGCAACCTCTCTAGCTCTTGAAAATTCGGTACTCCTATTCTCAATCTTAAATCGTGAATCAATCGGCCCTAGTTTCCGTTTTTCATCATTCACATCCGACTTCCCATTACTCTGCTTCAAATGCCCATTACCCCCAATGCTTCCGTTATCTTGTTGGCAAATCCCTCTCAATTCATCACTCTTGAGATTCTCCGAGTCAAAAATAACAGCTATTTTCTCATCTTCCATCTCAAAAACCCTAATTTCCCCGGCTGCACCGTTCTGAAGTGAGCCAGAATTTTCCGTACCGTCTCCATGATTAGGAATAGGTTGAGGAGAAGAAGGCAAGCCATTACCGTTCTTGATACAGTCCAGAATATGATCAATCCCTCCGAAGAAAGCTTGATCATCGCCGACGCAATCTTGGTGGACCGAATCCCCAAAACCGCCAATGAGGTCGCAGGGGATGATGTCCTGGTCCTCGCAAGCGTCGAGCCAGTAAGTCGCTCTAGCTTCATCTATAGTCTTACCTCCATTCTCCGTTCCCATCTCCAACAACAACAACAACAACAACAAAAATCTCAGAAACTGAACTCCTCTTCTAGCGAACCAGAACAAAGAAAAAAAAAAGCCGAAAAATCAATATCCAATAAACATAAGCTGGGGAGAAAAAAAACCCCGAAAAGAAAAGGGAGGCAAAAAGGGCAGAAAACTGTAGACAAGAAAGAGAAAGAATGAGGTACTTGATAAATAATATCAATGGCAGGAGGGTAGTCGAAAGAGGAAAAAACCCCCGAGATTGGACGAGGGCTTTATTGCAGCAGGACCCGAATTGCTTTTTGAGATGCAGAGAAGCGTAGATAGACCGTACGAAGCACGCAATTTTACTTGTTTGAGAGGGAGAGAGAAGAACAAATTGCGTGATTCAAAGATTCCACGGTCTATCAACGCGTTTCTGCTTGTGATTGGGGGGGGAATTTCTCCTTTTGTGTGATATCTGCGTCTCCTGAGCGCCCCCTCCAGTTTCTCTCTCCTCCGGAAGCGGAAGCTTGATCTGCGAGGGTGAGGAGGGTGAGAGAGAAGGCGCTGTTCGGAAAAGCAAGCACTCAGGTCAGGGGAGAGCCAGATTAGAGACAACGCTTGAATGCCGAGCGTGAGAATGTAAAAGTACACATTCTGGGTAAAGAGTCTGACGCAAATCTACGGTAAATTTACCAAGCCACTTTATCACTAACTTTTTTACTTGTCTTGTTACCTAACTCACTATTTGACAAAGGCAATGGCTAAATATACGCGAGAATAGAGTTAAATGGACGCGAAATTAAACGCTTAAGCTAAGCGTTCGGTTTTACACGCTTAGCTTAAGCGTGTAGGGGTATTATTGGTATTTTAAAAAAACAGCCAACAGTTCTTACACGGTTCAGCTAAGCGTGTGCCCACACGCTTAGCTTAAGCGTATAGTTTTTTTTTTTTTCAAGTTTAAAAGCACACGCTTATTTTAGGCGTACAGTACAAAAAAAAATCCCCAAAATTGCATTTTTTCCATAATCATGTAGAGAATTTCAATACGAGTCCGTACATATAAAATTCGTCCAAAACGGACATCGTTTGCCCCTCCAAAAGCCCAAAAAACGAACCCTTCAACCCGCGCGCGTATCTTCTTCGAACAGCCCATCCGTAAGCTTTTATAAGCTTCAATGGAGGATTTGGCAAATTTCTTGGATCCGATTGAAGCCATTAACTATTGGGCATTTAAGAGGACCTTATCATACACGTAATTCCACATTTAATCGGATTGAATGTCGATTAAAATCGTAGAATTTTATCCCCAAAGCCACCGTGTCGTCCAAGGGGCCGATTTGAACAAATTCAAAATTGGACCAAATCATCTTCAATTGGAGGGCATAAACCATAGGGCCTTGTTGAGAGTGTCTTAAGATTCAAAATGCCTATAAAATCATCTTCAATTGGTGCCCCAATGCATCCAATTTCGAAGTCAAAACTCATGAATCCTAAATCCCGTTACCAGTTGTGTCTTGACCGAAATTCGAGCACATGGAAGCTTTATTCTTGCAATTGTTGGTACTACTAGCCTTGAAAATTGGTCCTTTTTCAAAGCCCTCTCTTTACATCGCCGGAAAAAGACCACTTTCATTCAATTTGGAGTTTTTCCGACGAGGTGTCAAGAAGGTATTCCGGCGGGATTGAATTTGTGCCCATTTTGCGGTTTTTGGGGTATTTTTCATTTGTTTTGTCTTAATCTTGGTTTAATTAATTAATCTAGATTAGTGAAAAATATTTTAGGATCAATTTGGTGCCCGACATATAATATGTAAGTAATAAGTTTATAATATTTAACCATAATGTTTAACTATAGTATATAAGTAATAAGTATGTAATACTTAATTATAATGCATAGCTATACTTTATAACTAATATATTTTGTAATACTTAACTATAATACATAACTATAGTATATAAGTAATAAGTTCATAATACTTAACCATAATGTGTAACTATAGTATATAAGTAATAAGTTCGTAATACTTAATTATAATGAAATACTATAGTAAATAAGTGTAACTATATGAAATTTCATGAAGTACTACGTAAATAAGTCTAAGTATACTAGATTTAATGAAATAGTATAGTACATAAGTGTAACTATATGAAATTTAATAAAATACTATAGTATATAAGTCTAAGTATACTAGTTTAATGAAATACTATAGTATATAAGTCTAAGTATACTAGATTTAATGAAATATTATAGTACATAAGTATAACTATATGAAATATAATGAATTACAATAGTACATAAGTGTAACTATATGATATATAATGAAATACTATAGTATATAAGTGTAACTATATGAAATTTCATGAAATACTATAGTATATAAGTATAACTATATGAAATATAATAAAGTACTATAGTATATAAGTCTAAGTATACTAGATTTAATGAAATACTATAGTATATAAGTGTAACTATATGAAATATAATGAATTACAATAGTACATAAGTGTAACTATATGATATATAATGAAATACTATAGTATATAAGTGTAACTATATGAAATTTCATGAAATACTATAGTATATAAGTGTAACTATATGAAATATAATAAAATACTATAGTATATAAGTCTAAGTATACTAGATTTAATGAAATACTATAGTATATAAGTTTAAGTATACTAGATTTAATGAAATACTATATACTATATAAGTGTAACTATATGAAATTTAATAAAATACTATAATATATAAGTTTAAGTATACTATATTTAATGAAATACTATACTATATAAGTGTAATTATATGAAATGTAATGAAATACTATAGTACATAAGCGTAACTATATGAAATATAATGAAATAATATAGTATATATGTGTAACTATATGAAATTAAATGAAATACTATAGTATATAAGTCTAAGTATACTAGATTTAATGAAATTATAGTATTTTATATAGTTACACTTATGTACTATAGTATATTTCATTACATTTCATATAGTTAGACTTATATAGTATAGTATTTCATTAAATCTAGTATACTTAGACTTATATACTATAGTATTTCATTAAATCTAGTATACTTAGACTTATTTACTATAGTACTTCATGAAATTTCATATAGTTATACTTATTTACTATAATATTTCATTAAATCTAGTATACTTAGACTTATTTACTATAGTACTTCATGAAATTTCATATAGTTACACTTATTTACTATAGTATTTCATTATAATTAAGTATTACGAACTTATTACTTATATACTATAGTTATACATTGTGGTTAAGTATTATGAACTTATTACTTATATACTATAGTTATGTATTATAGTAAATATTACAAAATATATTAGTTATAAAGTATAGTTATGCATTATAATTAAGTATTACGTACTTATTACTTATATATTATAGTTAAACATTATGGTTAAATATTTATGAATTTATTACTTATATACTATGTATTATAGTTAAATATTATGAACTTATTGCTTACATACTATAGTTACACATTATGGTTAAATATTATAAACTTATTACTTACATATTATATGCCGGGCACCAAATTGATCCTAAAATATTTTTTCACTAATCTAGATTAATTAACTTAACCAAGATTAAGACAAAACAAATGAAAAATACCCCCAAAATCGCAAAATGGGCATAAATTCAATTCCGCCGGAATACCTTCTTGACACCTCGTCGAAAAAACTCCAAATTGAATGGAAGTGGTCTTTTTCCGGCGATGTAAAGAGAGGTCTTTGAAAGAGGACCAATTTTCAAGGCTAGTAGTACCAACAATTGCAAGAATAAAGCTTTCATGTGCTCGAATTTCGGTCAAGAACAACCGATAACAGGATTTATGATTCGTGAGTTTTGACTTCGAAATTGGATGCATTGGGGCAACGATTGAAGGGGATTTTATAGGCATTTTGAATCTTAGGACACCCTCAACAAGGCCCTATGGTTCATGCCCTCCAATTGAAGATGATTTGGTCTAATTTTGAATTTGTTCAAATCGGCCCCTTGAACGACACAGTGACTTTGGGGATAAAATTCTACGATTTTAATCGACATTCAATCCGATTAAATGTGGAATTACGTGTATGATAAGGTCCTCTTAAATGCCCAATAGTTAATGGCTTCAATCGGATCCAAGAAATTTGCCAAATCCTCCATTGAAGCTTATAAAAGCTTACGGATGGGCTGTTCGAAGAAGATACGCGCGCGGGTTGAAGGGTTCGTTTTTTGGACTTTTGGAGGGGCAAACGATGTCCGTTTTGGACGAATTTTATATATACGGACTCGTATTGAAATTCTCTACATGATTATGGAAAAAAATGCAATTTTGGGAGAAAAAAAAATTTGTACTGTACGCCTAAGATAAGCGTGTACTTTTAAACTTGCAAAAAAAAAAAAACTACACGCTTAAGCTAAGCGTGTGGGCACACGCTTAGCTTAAGCGTGTAAGAACTGTGGGCTGTTTTTTTAAAATACCAATAATACCCCTACACGCTTAAGCTAAGCGTGTAAAACCGGACGCTTAGCTTAAGCGTGTAGTTTCGCGTCCATTTAGCTCCATTCTCGCGTGTATTTAGTTTGTCCGTTTGACAAATTAGCTAGGTTTACATCATCATGGGTGGATATGTGAAAAAAGTAAATGTTCTCATGGGTGGATACGTGAAAAAAAGTAAATTTCTCTACTCCATTCGTTTGCTAAAACATGTGGTTTCAGTCATTTATTTTTTTAAGAAATATTTTTTCTATTTTTTTTTGTTGAACATAAATATTTAATTTAAGCGTTTTAGGTAATGTTTTATTGTTGAATTACGATAAATGTTATTGGAAATTGCACATATTATATTTTTTATGTACTTTTTTTTACTTATTGGTTAAAAATAAGATGGGTTATTATTACTTTATGGATTTTAGAAAAAATCTATAGTGTTTTAGCTTGATGATTACATTCTTTAATAGTTGTGTTAAGAGCTAAAATGACACGTATTATTAAACAAAGGGGAAAATATTTGAACAGAAAGAATATAAAAGTTAAGATTACATCATTATTTAAGTGGTTATGTATCATCATCTAGATAATTTGACTACAATATATGATCGGTCAAACTAGTTATCATGACCGATCAAACCAGTTACTGGCCGATCAAAACGCCGACGTTGACTAATCATTATCTTTTTGGGCCAATTTCTTTTCCTGAGATTATAATTTCTAGGATGTGTACTCATATATTGTATTGTGTGCTCATATATTGTGTACTATATGTGCATATGTTTTATAAACATACGGTATAAGTTTTATTAACACACCGAACAAGTTTATGAATACGTAAAATACGCGTATATGTGTTAATATATTTTATTCTCATCTAAGTGACCATATTTACATTGTACAAGTTTTATAAAAACACAAAACAAGTTTTATGAACAGAAAGTACAAGTTTTATGAACACGTATAATACGCCTTTTCAATAAGTTGAAGAACACACGTACAAGTTGTATGAACTCACAATACAAGTTTTATGAACACACAAGTGATAAAAAATGCACACATAGTATTCATTTTTTTCTAAAATGAACATATAGTATAAACCATAAGCACACACACGTGACAGTAAATGGGCTCAAGCAAATATTTATGCACATATGGTATAAACATAAGAACACATAAGTGATAATAAATGAACACACACACAAAAATTATGAAATAAGTTGAAGAATACAAAATACAAGTTTTATGATGATATATTACAAGTTTTATGAACACACTTACACAAAACAAGTTTAATGAACACTTAAATGTTTGTCAATGTGTTCATACATGTTTGCATATGTGTTCATACATGTTTGACATGAATGTGCATTACAACACTATAACGCATATTAAACCTTTGTACATGTGTTCATACATGTTTGTGTACGTGTTCATATCAGTTTGCCTATGTGCTTATTGATGGCCAGTGACCTTGGACAATACCACAAACATTTATGCTCTGGTTTAAAGCAGGGAGGCTACAAACACACCTCTTTGTTATTAGAAACCCAATACCTAAATCACGAAAACTAAGTTCTAAGGGTCTGTTTGGATTCCCTCAGGGAATGCATTATTTAGGAAATTCAAACAGACCCTAAATCTACTTGAGTACTTTGCCTTCAAACAATATAATAAAGATTGTACAATTGTAGGCAATTTTGCGGATTATTCTGATTTACATTATTACATTGCACAACAATTATATGTTTTAGACTTGCTATCCTTATTTGAGGATTTTTTAATTTCAAGCTAATAAAATAACTCTTTCGAGTTAAGCTTGTTTTTAGACAAAAATATAACAAAAGTTTTTTAGCGTGTGTTTATAGACATACATATAAATTTTATGTTTAACAATAATATTTTTTTAGTTATTAGTTTAACTTTTTTCTAAGGGTTTATCTCATCCACTATAGGAAATAGTTTGAAAATAATTTTCAAATTTAAACTCTTAGCATGTATCTATGAACACACAATAGAAAAACCGTATAATAAATAGCAACAACAAGCATAGAATTCAATTAGGGTAGGGGAGTGTGGGACAAGATAAGTGTGTACGACGAGATTGACGACGTCCAAGGCTTAGGGTTTGTTTAATATTATATTTATAAAGTAGTATTACTTACAAATATTTATTTCCATTCTTTTATAATTTCAATACTACCCAAATTTCAAAATTCAAGAAGTATATTATAAGTAAATATCAAACAAAGCCTTATTTGTTGGAGCGGAGGGCATAAACGTCGACCTAGAAGTCCCAGGCCAAGAGGGGGACAAAGTGGGCGACCACCCAAGCCTCATTCTTTTTTTTGTACAAGCAAACACTAGAATCCTTACTAAGTACAAGTGTAAGGCCTGAGGCTTTAGAAGCATCATCTCATGCCAATCCCGGGACTTCTCAAGAGGTCACTCATCCTAGTACTACTCCCGCCCTAACATACTTAACTTCAGAGTTCTTTGTTCTCACTTGAACCCTGAAAATAAAGAGTTCTTGTTGACATGGATATCACTCTAATCCTTATAAAGGATTACAAACCAGGGGTGTTACAATCACCCTCACTTAAACCCTTGACGACCTCGTCAAGGCCCAAAGACCGCCCTCTGGATCGAGTGACTACCCTCAAGGCCAAGTCCACTCGTAGCCCAGAGTTGGCTCTGATTCCATTTGTAAGGCTCGAGGCCTTAGAAGCGCCATCCTATGCCAACCCGGGGACTTTCCAGAAGGTCACCCATCCTGGTACTACTCCCGCCCTAGCAACTTAGCTTCAAAGTTATTTATCCTCACTTGAACCCTGAAAAGGAAGATATCTTGTACACATTCGGGGTGTTACACATAGCTCAGGATATGGGTGGTCCTACTGAGACTAAATTAATGAATTCACCATTGTAATATTGAGAGGATGAGTTGTTATAGCTCTTAATGATTTTATAGTCGAAACATGGGTGGTCCTAATGAGACAAAATTGATGGAAACACCCACTAGAGTGTGAAATGTTAGCTTCTTTCTATGAAAGAACTCGTATGATCTTTCTAGATCACTCTTTAGCATCCAAAGACAAAACAAATTACTTTATTACATGTGTTATCGAGGAATCACAAGGACCTTACAAGAGAGACATGCTGCTAAGTGTAGGAACCTAATTTCCTATATGCATACGAAAGCTTTAAACTGCAAATATACGAACATGAATTAAGGAAATCTGAAGTTTAGAAATACCGAACGAAGAACGGATGCAGAGTCGAGACCGAAATCTCTTTCCTTAATTCTGAAAACGCCCCGTAGTGTGACGGTTCTTGACGTTCCGAATCCCAGGATACAACTGCGATGATCTCTTGAACTGCACAACCCAGTAAAGCAAGAGCCTACGAACCCACGAATCTGTGTGTACTCTCAGACTCTAAATTTTGGAAAAAACAGAGAAGAGGGAGGAAGATTGTTATGTTCGATTCACTCGAATGAGAGGTCAGCTACCCTCTTTGATAGCTTCGGAAGTTAACGTTACAGAACGTTACGAAGAAGAGGAGGTTACGAATTTGTTGATCGTTACAGATCTTCCATCATCAATGGGGGACGTTATAAGCTGTAAGAAGCCCAATCCGATCCGATCCAACCCAACCCGAACACGGCACGCTCGCCCGACCGACCCGACTCGGCTCGGCTCGGCGCGCGTGTGGGCTTGATGAGCTAGGTCCTCTCCCCATTGAAAATGGGTAATGACCCAAGGCCACAACCTTGAGTCCATTTCTCCTCTATATATGGTGGTATTCCTACCTCCAATTTTCCAATGTGGGACAAGAATTTATCCCCCATATTTCCCAAGTTTTGCACTTCATGCAAGCTACTTTGGGCCTCCATTTCTCATTCAAACAGAAATCATTTTTGACGTATGAGTACACTACGAGAATGTGCTCGCGTAGAGGAAGCCAATGCTTCCATTTTCCGGTGTTGACAATGGGCGGAGCCCACCAGAATTGTGCCCGGAAAAGTGCCCGGCGCCACTTGGTAAAAATGAGTTCCAATAATCCCCCACATGAATAGAAATGATTCTAAACATTGGTTTTAAAAACAGAAAGACTTTTGAGAGTACAGTCGAAAAATCACTGCATCTGGGCTAGTAGCGTGTTTCAGCCTTGAACCACCCATAGTGAGTAGCTATCGGATTTACTCGACCAGGTAGTGAACATGATGTCTTGAACCACCCGGGCTTTGATGTAAACCGAGACAATAACTATCACACAGTTTCATCTTCTCACAGAACTAGGTTATCTTATTGTGTTCATTTTGGCCTTGAACATCCCTGGTTATTCATGAGTGAACTTGGAGAATTCAGCCTCTCTTAATTCTCCTAGAAACGGCCCCATTTCACACTCATAAGGTGATTTCCATGAAGAGTATCCTGTCATACCCCATTTTTATTTCAAAGCTATGGAATCATTAAAAGTCAAGCTTAACCTTAACTCATATAGGTAGCACTGTTCATCATCCTAGGAACTGGGAGGAGACTTAAGTCTTCCAGTGCTCATCTTGATTCAGCTTGATTTAGTTTTCCCTTTGAACCTACTTCTTGGGATCTCCAGTCACGTAGGTAGGATTCGCCATCAAGCATCCTCTTTAGTCATAGGCTTTAAACCCATTCCTCTTGATGATTTAACAACTTGATCTCGTGACAAACTTTTGGTAAACGGATCCGCTAGGTTGTCACCCGATTTGATATAATCTATTGAGATTATACCATGCGAGAGTAGTTGTCTAATGGTTTTATGTCGTCTTCTTATATGACGTGACTTACCATTGTACAAACGACTCAGTGCCTGAGCTATAGCCGATTGACTATCACAGTGTACACTTATTGATGGCACTGGTTTTTCCCACATCGGGATATCTTCCAAAAGATTTCGAAGCCATTCAGCTTCCTCTGCTGCTTTGTCCAAAGCAATGAACTCAGACTCCATAGTGGATCTGGCCAATAGTGTTTGTTGGGAAGATTTCCATGAGACTGCTGCACCTCCAAGTGTAAATACATATCCACTTGTGGATTTTGAGTTTCTGGAATCTGATATCCAGTTTGCATCACTGTATCCTTCCAAAACTGCTGGGTATTTACCATAGTGCAGCCCATAACTTTGAGTATATCGCAAGTAGTTCAATACTCTAGTTATCCCTTTCCAGTGTTTGTGTCCTGGATTACTTGTGTAGCGACTTAGTACATTTACTGAGTCCGCCAAGTCAGGTCTTGTGCAATTGGTCAAGTACATGAGACTTCCAATCACACGTGCGTACCCCAATTGGGACACTGCATCCCCCGAGTTCTTAGTCAAATGAAGATGAGGGTCCACGGGACTCTTTGCAGTCCCGCTTGAATAGTTCTTGAATCTCTCAAGTACTTTTTCAGCATAATGAGCTTGAGACAGGATAATTCCTTCAGAGTGTCTAGTGATTTTAATCCCTAGTATGACATCTGCTAATCCCAAGTCTTTCATGTCAAACTTCCCACTAAGCATGTTCTTAGTTCGGTTGATCATGTCCTTATTGCTTCCAATAATGAGCATGTCATCTACATACAAACACAACAAGATGTAACCATTGGTGTGTCTTTGAAGTAGATGCATTTGTCACATTCATTGATGCTGAAGCCATTTGACATCATGACATTGTCAAATTTTTCATGCCACTGCTTTGGAGCTTTTTTAAGTCCATATAGAGACTTTACAAGTCTGCACACTTTGTGTTCCTGTCTAGGAACCACATAACCCTCAGGTTGTTTCATGTATATCTCCTCTTCTAATTCTCCGTTTAAAAAGGCAGTTTTTACATCCATTTGATGGATTTTGAGGTTTCGTAATGCAGCTATTGTTATTAGCATTCTGTTTGAAGTTATTCTCGTAACGGGAGAATAAGTGTCAAAGAAATCCTGGCCCTCTTTTTGTCGGAATCCTTGCACCACAAGTCTCGCCTTGTGCTTATCTTTTGAGCCATCGGTTTTCAATTTGGTTTTGAAAATCCATTTGCACCCAAGTGCTTTACACCCCTGTGGCAAAATAACTAAACTCCCATGTATGGTTCTGCATAATGGAGTCGATTTCGCTTTTAACTGCTTCCTTCCATGAAGGTGCATCAGGTGTAGACATGGCTTCTTTGAAGGTTCTATGCTCATTCTCTAAGAGAATGGCCGTTATGAACTCTTGCCCAAGGGTTTTCTCCTTTCGAGTTCTTTTGCTTCGTCTAGGGCCATCTTCTGTTTCATTTACAGAAGTGCCTGCTTCACTCTGTTCACGAGTTCGTTTCGGATGTTCTTTATCCTTGCACGGAAACATGTTTTCAAAGAAGGATGCATTCCTTGATTCCATTATTGTATTTACATGTATATCTGGTATATCAGATTTATATACCAGAAACCGATAAGCACCGCTTTTATGTGCATATTCTATGAAAATACAATCAACGGTTTTAGGTCCAATTGTGACCTTTTTAGGAGGTGGTACTGTCACTTTTGATAGGCACCCCCACACTTTGAGGTATTTGTACGATGATACGTTACCTTTCCAAAGTTGGTATGGCGCATTGCCAATACCTTATGCAGTATCGTGTTGAGGATATAACTGGTGGTAAGCATCGCTTCCCCCCACATCTTCTGGAGTAACCCAGATTCATGCAACATTGCATTCATCATCTCTTTCAGAGTTCGGTTCTTTCATTCCGCAACTCCGTTAGATTCTGTTGAGTAGGGAACAGTTGTTTGATGAATAATCCCGTGTTCTCTACAGAACGTGTTGAAGGTTCATCATACTCGCCTCCTCTATCACTTCAGATAATTTTTATGGTTTTACTAAGTTGGTTTGAATTTCCAACTTGTATTCCTTGAATTTTTTCAAGGCCTCATGCTTGCTTCTTAGCAAGTGTACATAATGATATTTTGTGCAATCGTCGATAAAAGTCACGAAATACTTTTTACCGCCTCTAGTTTGCACAAATTTTAAATCACACACAACTGTGTGTATTAAACCTAGAGGTTCGGTTGTTCTCTCTACACGTGGGGATGGTGTGTTTGTGAGTTTGGCCTGTACGCATACTTCACATTTGTCTTTACTTGATTTGCATTTCGGAAGCAGGTTCATGTTCATTAGTCTTTGAATAGACTTGTTATACACATGCCCTAACCGTTCATGCCAAATATTAAAAGACTCAACGACATAAGCAATAAGATTATTCTTATTCATTGAAACATTGGATACAACAGAGTTTGGGATGATTGTCATTACATTCAGTTTGACCAGTTCATCCTTTACATAACCCTTACCCAAATACACCACATTCTTAGAAAGAACTAGCTTGTCAGACACGAACTTCACAGCGAAGCCGTTCTTGCTCAGCAAATTGTCGGAGATCAGATTATTCCGTACATCTGGCACATGCATGACATTGGTGAGAGTCAGCTCCTTCTCTGAAGTCAGCTTCAGCACCAGTTTGTCGTGACCTTCGACCTTGGATGTGGACGAGTTCCCCATAAATAGATGCTCGTCACTCTTGCTCTTCAGATAAGTGGTAAACATTCCTTTATCAGAGCAGATATGTCTGGTAGCACCTGTATCGTACCACCATTTCATTGGACTGCTTCCAACTAGATTGACTTCAGATGTCACAGCACACAGATCTGCATCCGTGTGCCTGTCTTAAGTCATGTTGACTTGGGAATTCCCTTGTCCTTACGCGGATCAGCCTTGCTACGACATTCGTCAGCCTTGTGATCCATTTTACCACACTTGTGGCATTTTCCACTGAACTTCTTAGCTCGTTGCTTATTGAAGTTGTTGGAGCCTTGGGATTGAAACTTTCGTTTATTCCCCTTGTTCTTGGGCAAGTTGGCCTTCGGATTCAGTACCTGACCACCATCTGCTTTGTGGTTGGTTGACTCAAACCGCAGCCTGACAATCAAGTCTTCAACAGTCATAGCCTTTCGCTTGTGCTTTAGATAGCTCTTAAAATCCTTCCATCCTGGAGGGAGTTTCTCTATGAAAGAAGCTACCTGGAACGTCTCATAGATCGACATTCCTTCCGCAATTATTTCATGCGTAAGCAATTGCAGCTCTTCAACTTGTTCCATGATGGGCTTGGAGTCCACCATTTTGAAGTCCAGAAATTTCACCACTGCGAACTTCTTAGAGCCTGCGTCCTCAGACTTGTATCTCTTTCCAAGGCAATTCAGTATTCCTTAGAAGTCTTGATCTCACTGTACCATTGTACAGTGGATCTATCAGACGGCGTTGAACCCAACCTTTGCACAGACAATCCCCATTAGTCCAGGCCTCGACGCTGGCTAGGGAGAAAAGATATGAATTCTGAGGTAAAAGCACATGCTTATCATCTTTCAGAAACTTTTCTAGTCTGGTAGGCTATTGGTTTGGACACTCTGAGTTAACAGCATTTCCGAACCTCATGACTGGCAAATTCACTGCTGGCAGACCACTCCCAGACTGAATCCGGGGTGTCGACTCAACACGATTTCCAATATCGGCTTCAACACGAGTACTAAAACCAGAATTAGCATTCTCAGTTTGGTTAATCATACATCTCATAATTTTACAAAAATTAAACCAGATTGAGTACGATTGCAACAACAAGTTCAATGAGCAAATTCTCAAACGAAGCAATTTAAACAATAAATTGCAGTTTCATACGCGTATATAAGTTGTTGTTTTTGTTTGATTTTACTGTACACCAGTACAGATGGCCGAAAAGATTCAGATCTAGAAGACCAAAATCAGCAAGCAGACTAAACATGCAACGAGACAGATTCATGGAAATCAGAATAAAATCATGCTCAAACATGAATAATAATTAAACAAATTCATGAATCATCAAATAAATCATGAGACCAAAATCAGTAAATGCCGAAACCATAAAACAAATCATTATGCAGCAAATGAAATAATAGAATCACGAATCGGCAAAATAAAATAAAATGCACGAACAGCAATTAAACCACAAATAGCAGAATGAATCACGAAGTGCAAGAATTCACGAATGAATTAATCAGCAAACAAATTGCATATAGCCGAACAGATCCACGAAATCAGCCAAAAAAATTTGCCAACGAACAACAAATAAAATCGGAAAATAAACCTGTTCATGTAAACTCCATGAAAACCATAACCGTTAGTCCGTATAAGCAGTCAAACGAAGCGAAAGTTCAGAATTAAGATTGTAGGAACCTAATTTCCTATATGCATACGAAAGCTTTAAACTGCAAATATACGAACATGAATTAAGGAAATATGAAGTTTAGAAATACCGAACGAAGAACGGATGCAGAGTCGAGACCGAAATTTCTTTCCTTAATTCTGAAAACGCCCCGTAGTGTGACGGTTCTTGACGTTCCGAATCCCAGGATACAACTGCGACGATCTCTTGAACTGCACAACCCAGTAAAGCAAGAGCCTACGAACCCACGAATCTGTGTGTACTCTCAGACTCTAAATTTTGGAAAAAACAGAGAAGAGGGAGGAAGATTGTTATGTTCGATTCACTCGAATGAGAGGTCAGCTACCCTCTTTGATAGCTTCGGAAGTTAACGTTACAGAACGTTACGAAGAAGAGGAGGTTACGAATTTGTTGACCGTTACAGATCTGTAAGAAGCCCACCACTGGGCTTTCTGGATCGGACCAAAAAGATAGGGCGTTGCCAGCCCGAACACGGCATGCTCGCCCGACCCGGGTCGGCTCGGCACGCGTGTGGGCTTGATGAGCTAGGTCCTCTCCCCATTGAAAATGGGTAATGACCCAAGGCCACAACCTTGAGTCCATTTCTCCTCTATATATGGTGATATTCCTACCTCCAATTTTCCAATGTGGGACAAGAATTTATCCCCCACATTTCCCAAGTTTTGCACTTCATGCAAGCTATTTTGGGCCTCCATTTCTCATTCAAACGGAAATCATTTTTGACGTATGAGTACACTACGAGAATGTACTCGCGTAGAGGAAGCCAATGCTTCCATTTTTCGGTGTTAACAATGGCCGGAGCCCACCGAAATTGTGCCCGGAAAAGTGCCCGACGCCACTTGGTAAAAATGAGTTCCAACACTAAGAACTATCCTTGATTTATTAATTTCAAGACTCGTTCACTCTTCTAACAAAAGGATTGTTAGATTTCACTATTGGTTCAAATCTTAAAATACCTTCACTTATACACATCTTTCATTTCATATCTTCTCATTTAAATTCTTTTCATTATAAGCACCCGTCGTGTTCGTCTGGTCCGATTTGTGCATGTGGCACATGGGGATGTGTTTCACTAACTAAATTGTTTTTTTGCTTATAATTTCTGGTTTATAAAATATTTATTTATCTTCAACTTATAAGTTTTCATTATTTATTGATTTTTATATATTTCATTTTTAAGAAGGCGTTTGTTATTAGTTTCGGATTTCATGTCTTCCCTACATTTGGGTATTGTGGAACCAACTTTAATTTTCAGTTTTCGTTTTCGAAAGAGCGGTCTTCTAATTTTTAGAACACACTGAAAACACATCTTTCATATCTTCTCATTTAAATTGTTTTCATTATAAGCACCCGGTTATTCGAATCTCACACGATTGAAGTGTGCTACGTAATCCTTGCGGAGTGATGCCATATCTGGCTTGCACCTCGGATCATGGATATTTCGTTTTTTAAAATATTGTACATCATACAACACTACAACAAATTTTAGACTATGTTACAAAAGGCCCAATATTTCGTTTCAGTAAAAAATCGCCCCTATTATTTTCTGATTTCTACTGACATAAGATCCGCATCCATATTATATATACCTTTCGAAAATCATAATATTTAATAAATAATGCTTACCAAGCAGTTTATAGCTACGATCTAATCGCTGTTAAACACAATGCTAATTGTTATATATATCTCCATATCGACTGATGTTCCACTTGACTACAAATAAAACCAAAGATTTTAGTGAAACAGATTTTTTGTGATGAGAAGATGTACTCTAATGTTTTGCTTGGTTGTAGAAAATCTGAATTATTTTTAGAGTTTAAATAACTTTTTATAATTATTGTGGAGTTTAGGTTCCACCTAAAAGAAAAAGAAAATAAGAAAGAATCTCCTCAAAGAAAAAGTGAGCGTGCACGATAGGACTTTGGATAGTATGAGTAGATTTTGTTCTGAAATACTTTAATCTATAAGGGAACCAAATCAGAATTCAAAATCAGGTGAACAAATTGACAACACAGGAGGGTCAATATGCTTGTTCTCGTTGTCTTCATCTTTCCTTTTGTGCTGTAGTATCTCCATTGCGAATATCGGCTTCTATATCCTTTATTGGCGCACGATTAAATTTGTTTTGCCATAATATTATCAGTCTCAATACTGCTAGCTTAGTTAAATGTCTGTGTAAAATTTTATATTAAAAGCATATTAATTTCATATTTTAAAAAAATTAAAAAATATATAGTTAGTAACAATATAAATGAAATCAAGATAAGTATAATATTAAATTAAGTATGCTTTCGTACATATATAATATGTTGAATCAGGTCGTATGCCTAGAAATAAATAAATTAAAATAAAATTTGAATAAAATGTGACTAATTAAAAACAAAAATTAAAAGTGAACACGAAAAATACCTAATATATTTTACCTAATATGAAAATCAGAATCAAGTGTGAATAATCCATATGTTGAAAAGCAAATTAGGATCATATCAAAAATATTTTATATGATAATAGTTATAGAAAAAAGTATAATTTAGTGATGTGGCATAATATGAAGTAGACATGTGAAAATAAATAACGAAGTACAATGTCAAAACGACAAGTGGTTTTATCTAGGTTTTACTTTATTATTATATAGTAGATTATACATCAAGGCTTCAAAAGAAACGTATAAATGGGTAACCTTCAGAAATATAAAGGTTTGACAAATTAGTTAAGAGATATGATCATACTAATCCCTTAAAACTATTTAAATTAATTTTGAAATAATGTTGTTCCACAAATAACAAATATCCACTATTTTTTTTAGATATTTAAATACTATTTATTCAAGTAAGAATCAAATATCTATTAATTAAATTAATGGTGAGAACGTCCCCGTCACCGTTCTCGCTCTGACACATGGCAATGCCACGTGTCAGTGATGACATCATCCTATAGAAAAAATAGAAGTGCATTTCATATAAAAATGCACATCTAGTTATGACCAAATGCAGATCTAGCTATATATAAATGCACATAGGATATGCATTTGTATATAATTAGATGTGCATTTGATTAAATGCACATTTTATTTTTTGAACAATTATTATTTGAACAATTTTATCAAATGCACATCTAGTTCTTTTTTTGTAGGATGTGCATTTATATTTAATTAGACGTGCATTTATATATCAAATACACATTTTTTTTTATAGAATGTGCATTTATATATAGCTAGATGTGCATTTAGTCATAACTAAATGTGCATTTTTATATCAAATGCACTTCTATTTTTTCTATAGGATGTGCACTGTATATAACTAGATGCACATCTATTTTTTATAGCAAATGCACATCTTGTTTTTTGTAGGATGTGCATTTGTATATAACTAGATGTGCATGCGCATTTGGTCATACCTAGATGTTCATTTGTATATCAAATGCACGTCTAGCTTTTTTTTATGTAGGATGTGCACTTGTGTATAGCTAGATTTGCATTTGGTCATAACTAGATGTTCATTTGTATATCAAATGCATATCTAGTTATGACCAAAAAAGAAGAAAAAAGGGAAAATAATGTTCGGATTTTAAAAAAAAATTATATATAAAAAAATGTGACGTGGCGCAAATGCACATTCACGGTATAACCAAATGCACATTCACGTTATAACCAAAGACACATAATGTTGTTCGCCAAATGCACATTCATGTTATAACCAAATGGATATAATGGTGTTCGCCAAATGTGCATTCACATTATAACCAACTGCACATTCACGTTATAACCAATGCACATAATGGTGTTCGCCAAATACACATTCACGTTTTAATTACATGACATTCACGTTATAACAAAATGCACATAATGGTGTTCGTCAAATGCACAAATTGATTGACCAAAATAATGGTATGAAAAATGAAAATAAAAGTAAAAAACTAATACAACTCGTAGCTATATTGGGTAAAAATAAAATTTGTGGGTTTGAAATATAATTATTACACATTTGAATTTACTTCGGTAATTAAAATAAATATAGAAAATGAGAAACAAAATAAAATGAAGAAAGAGGAGTGGAGGACTTGAGCACGGGTAAACACACACCCCTCACCCTTGTACAAATTTGGCCAAATTTGTACAATGGGTGATCTTCAATTAGTCTCATTTACTTCTTGAGCCTTTTTCTTAAATTTGGCCAAATTTAAGAAAATTTCACCATGTGTTCTCATTCGAATCATTTCCTATAAATATATCATTGAGATGAGATATTTGTGATTGGATTGAAATTTAAATATAGAAAAGAAATCAAAATAACAAAAATGAATTTTAATTTGGATATTGTGCTAACCAATAAATATTAAATTAAAAAATGCACGAATTTTTATATGGGTTTTAGTTTATTCGAAAGTATTCGCTATAGATATCATGTTTCTTAATTTTTGAATTTATCAGCGTGTTTTATTTACACTCTTTTTTAAATAAAGTCGTTATAACCAAATTTCTTTGACATATCATACCGATTAGGTAAAATGCAAAATAAGTTAGTAGTGTAAAAAATATTCGGGTTAATTAAGAACCATAAGCTAAAATAGAGAATTACAAAATTCAAAGAAAAAATCAATCATAAATCTAATATCCTAAATTAGTTTTAGATATTGTATTTTCAATCTCATATCGACTATCAACTAATAATTTTTCTAAAAAAATAGTTATAATCGAAACTCATGATCTCAATTTTCTATAACTTTTATTTAGTTTACAATCATATATCCACAAATATGTAGCAATTAGATACATATTTGTTGTTAAGATTTTCTAATATATGATCTTCAATTAGTCTCACTTTTTGAAAATGCACAAGTACTTGAACTGTTGTGTTCCCGCTAATGGCTACTACAACTTTAAGGGATTTTTTTGTCAATTAAAAGGTCCAAACCCTTTACCGAGACAAACGTCGCGACGAACCAGGGATTCCAAGACAGTGACGTGGCATAGGATGTGCAGATCGACGCTCATCGGTGATAGTGTAACAATGGTGATAAAGGGAGATTGACCATGGATGGATCATCGACCATAGCAGCTGGGCTTTGAAAGAGGCGAAGGCAAGGGCAACGGCGAGTCCTATGTTCTAGATAGTCCATTTGAAGAAGGCTCACATAGAAATCATTCTTTTTTTTTAAGAGATGAGATAAGTCCAATTCTAAGTTGATCAGTGTTGTGGAAGTTTTGAATTTGTAATCTTTTGTGATTGATTTGTAATCTTTGTAATTAATTTGTATTTAAATTAGGAAGAGATTAGTGCGAGATTTAGGATAAAAATCTTTGATATATAATTTTTTTTAAAGGGATAAAAATAATATGACATGTGATAGTTTTAATGAGGGGGTACCATGTGACGTAATTAAGTTTAGTTTAGTACATGACCTCATTTAGGGTATTTGATCGCTCGCATTGATCGGTTAAACTAGTCACTATCGGTCAACGACACGGTCCGACGTTGATATGTCAATGATTTTATTTTCAGCCACAAAAATTTCTTCCTTTTTCTGGCCAATTTTTTTAAAACTTATTCATAAAACTTATATTGTGCGTTCATAAAACTTGTAGTATGTGTTTTTAAACTTATTAAAAATGCGTATTTTACGTGTTAATAAAACTTGTATTGTGTGTTTATAAAACTTATACCATGTATTCTTCCGCTTATTGAAAATATGTATTCATAAATTTTTGTTTACATGCTCATTTATTATTACTTATGTGTTCATATATTTATGCCGTATGTGCATAAATATCTGCTTGTGTTACTGGTAGAGTGAGGATGGGGACTAGGGAGTTTTAGCCCTCACTTGTGGTTCAAAGAAATATTATGTACACAAACATTCATAAAGTAAGCAATAACACTCTAGTGTAGCGGCACATGACTTATACTTCTAATTGTGAGGTTGCTTGTTCTACTCTTAGAACAAGCTAATTTCTACTTTTTTTGCTGCTACTTTATGCACTACGTTTTTTGACGTTTCACACTACAAATCACTATGCAGAAACTTGGCGTACGCCAGATTTCTGCGTAGAAGACCAAATTTCTCTACACAGGTATCTAGCATACGCCAGATACCTGCGTAGAGCTAGAATATAATTGTTGGAGATAGGGAGTTGGGGTTTTTTTTTTGAAATTTGCCTCCCACGCTAGATCCTGGCGCATATTTTTTTTTTTTTCTGGACGCAACCAAGTGAACAATATATTTTTTTAAATTTGCATTTGACTCTAGTAATAGACGTTATCAAGTAATCAAGGTTACATGGCAATAAATTTGTTTGTATCATGAGATTTCAATATACTTTTATTCATGTATATTTCTCCACCAATTTGTTTGATATTATCTGTTTGTTATTATTATTCTCGAAAATCACATATAACTATGGTTATATATTATAGTTGGATTGACCAGATGTCTCATCCATATTTGGATTTCCGGTCCGTCAAACAGGACCCACATGCAGGAGATCCTGTCCCTCCACCTCCCCCGGCTTCCGCTGTCACGGTATGTCATCATTTTCTTATGTTTATTTTGATGTATGTTATTTATGTTTATTTTGATGTATTTTTTAATACAGCGCTCACAGCTGGTGGCCGGCGAGATGACGGCTTATCTGGCCCAGTACGACGATACGCCTCCCCGTCTTACAGATCAGATGATTCGTTGGATTGAGTATCTGACGGGTGACGTGACGCCTTCGGTCCCTCCCATGCATTCCACGTGCGTCCCAGAGATTCCGCGACTCGGTTCACGAGGAAGAATTTGGTAGCGGGCGACATGCAGATGAGGACTAGTTACAATATGTATATTACCTAAACTGTTACGTATCACATGAAATATTTTGTTGATGTTTATGGTATTTTGTTGATGTTTATAGTATATAAGTATATTCACATGAAATATAAAGAAAAACTATAGTATATAAGCTTATATCACATGAAATATAAAGGAAAACTATAGTACATAAGTTTATATCACATGAAATATAAGGGAAAACTATAATATATAAGTATATTCAAATAAAATATAAAGGAAAACTATAGTACATAAGCTTATATCACATGAAATATAAAGGAAAACTATATTATATAAGTATATTCACATGAAATATAAAGGAAAACTATAGTACATAAGCTTAGAGCAATTTAATTTCTTTATATGAAAATTACATTGTAAATAAATTTTAGAAATTTAATGTATTTTTTTTACAAATTAACAATCTGCTAAATTAATAATCGAAATATAAAAATAAAGAAAATAAAGTAACAAGACAATTCGCGTGTGAAATCCTCCCGCATGCCTCTGATCTTCAAGGCCGCGATCGCTGTAGTCATAGCCGCGCCCGCGGCTTACTCTTCCTTCCATGTCCAGCGAATTCCTTCATAGGCCGCGATGGCTACCCCTATGGCCGCGATCGCGGCTTTGCATATCCTGATATTCAGCCAAGTCTTAATAAGCCGCAATGGCTGCCCCATGGCCGCGATCGCGGCTTTGCCTTCTCCGCTTCATGACAACTTCTTCCTAAGCCGCGATGGTTGCCCCCATGGCCGCGATCGCGGCTTTGCCTTCTCCGCTTCATGACAACTTCTTCCTAAGCCGCGATCGCGGCTTTGCCTTCTCTGTTTATAGTATATAAGTATATTCACATGAAATATAAAGAAAAACTATAGTATATAAGCTTATATCACATGAAATATAAGGGAAAACTAAAGTACATAAGCTTATATCACATGAAATATAGAGGAAAACTATAGTACATAAGCTTATATCACATGAAATATAAAGGAAAACTATAGTATATAAGTATATTCACATGAAATATAAAGGAGAACTATAGTACATAAGCTTATATCACATGAAATATAAAGGAAAACTATAGTACATAAGCTTATATCACATGAAATATAAAGGAAAACTATAGTACATAAGCTTATATCACATGAAATATAAAGGAAAACTATAGTACATAAGCTTATATCACATGAAATATAAAGGAAAACTATAGTACATAAGCTTCTTTTATATTTCATGTGATATAAGCTTATGCACTATAGTTTTCCTTTATATTTCATGTGAATATACTTATATTCTAGAAATGAGACATCTAGAATTAGCTACCCTTGGTGGTTTCTAAAGAAAACCATGTGGGGATAATTCTAGAATATAAAGGCATGGAAGCCATGTGGGGAAAATTCTAGAGTGTGACTCCGGAATTCTCTAACCCGCTCCAGCCACTCCAGGTTCACTCCGGAATGCTCCGCTCCTGCCCGCTCCGCTCCAGCCTACTCCATGTGCTTCCGGGCCTTTCTAGATATACCCGTTGTTCTCTAGAAAGGTCTATACGCCTCTGGATGCTTCTGGAGCGCCCCGTAGGGTTCCAGAGTGCTCCGGAAACACCTAGGAGCGTCTTGTAGCCGCATTGTGGGGCTCAGATTCTCCGTCCGTGACATAAAGATGAGCATCAGACTCAAGCCTAAGAAACCGTCAAACCGATATGGATTATTCCAAAGTGGTGGTCCTAGTGGACCAAAAGTCGAAAAATCTGGATGTGTCTAGTTTGGGTTCGGTCTAGTTTGGACTTGAGATAGATTCTAGCTTATTTATTTCAATATGTATTTCTAAATCTTCTTTGATTAAAAACTAAACATTACTCCTATATATTATGGACCGAATATCCGACCGAAAACACTTTGATTCGGACACAATTTTCCTCAGCCCTTCACATGGAAAAGCCTAAAGAGTAAAACTCCCTCACATTTTATATATAGAGGCGGGTTCGGCTATAAAGCATTAGTAAAATACGAAATGCGAAACAATACTAACTATTAGATGTATGTATGGACGAACGAGATTAAAAGATGAGCATAAGAGAAGCTCGCGTGTCATCATCATTAAAAATGACATTTTTGTGACCTCGTTTTTTGCACCTCACACTCTCTCTCTCTCTCTCTCTCTCTCTCTCTCTCTCTCTCTCTCTCTCTCTCTCTCTCTCTCTCTCTCTCTCTCTCTCTCTCTCTCTCTCTCTCTCTCTCTTCCAAAACACAAACCCCCATTTTTATCATCTTTCGAATCTCCATTATACTTCACCTAAAACTTCAATATGGAGGCTCATGGACAGCTCGACAAACAACGATGCACAACAAAGGTAAAAAGTCTTCGTTTACTACTTCACTTTTACTTCTAATGGTTTCAATTTTTTTATTTGCTTGAAACACCTTGAATTTGTGTGAATAAACATACTTTTGTGGTTCATTGTCAAATTAAAAATCAAAAACTTGTAATGAACTATTGTGGTAACTTAAATTGTGAATTATAATGTTTTCATGGTTTATAGGTACATTGAATCTATATTTTTGTATACACTTTAGGATTTTCTAGATCAAAACATTCTAGGGTTCATATGAAGGATAATAGACTACGTAGATGATTGTGTTCATGTATTAAGTTTATATGTTCATATATAATACTCTAAGGTTCATATTTAGTCATTTGATAGATGTTCAAATAATTGATTTTATCAAAGCCTATTAGCTCAAATGGTAGAGAAATGTGTTACATATAGATGTGGGTCGGAATCCCTCATTGGCTACATATTGTGCTTGTGAAAAATCTCAGCTCATGTTGGGTTCACGTGTATCATGTTCAAGTTCATATACATTCTCCTAATGTTCTTATTTAGTTTTCATAGTTTACGAATAATGCCAACATAAGGGTTCATATGTAGAATGTAAATGTTCATATATAACCATATAATGTTTATACTTATTTTTTGAAAAGTTCATTTTCTTTTCCATACTACGTGGACCATATAAATACTAAAGGTTCATGTTGGATCGTTAGAGTTACGTCTGAGGGAACAAAAGCTTTGTTCCCACAGAAGGCACAACGGAAATAATATAGCAGGAAAGATAAAGAACGAACTCACGATATATAGTGGAAACTCCAATCAGCAAAACTAGCTAATCAAAGAAAAACCACTACCTTCAAGCTTCTCGCTTGAGAGAATTTAGAAGAAGTATACTTATCTTATTAATTTCTTGTTCGTTTACAAGTGTAGCATGGATCCAAATCCTAGACTTCCCACCTAGTCTTGAAACACTTCTACCACTGTAACTCACGAACTCAACCCTCTAAGACTCGTAGGCTTCTTCTCCTTCTTCTCTTTTCTGCGCAGCTTTTTCTCCTTTTCTTATTCAACGTCGTTGACCACATAATGGAAATCTCATCCATTAATATAGTCAGCCCAAACCCTAGTACGAAAAGGATAATATTTCCTTGCTTTCCCAGCAAGAAAGATAATATCTTTCCATACATAAAATCTCTCAATTCTATCTTATACAAAAGATAATTACCTAAGGTACACTTACCATAAATAAAAACCCAAGATAAGATAACATCTTCTCTCTCATATCTTTCATGATTCTGCAATATATCTCTTCCATATTTCGTGCAAGATCTTTTCCTTCTTCTTTTCCAAGACTTTGACCAAGATCTCCACTTTCCTTTTATGAAGCAGTCTTTGTTCCCTCAATCGCTTTCGACGATTTCGATCACTCTGACGCTTCCCCTTACATCTCCTTGCTTCTCTCAAGTGACTCATCATTATAGTAGATGGATTGATCATTCGCTCATTTGCAAGACATTTGTTCCTTTCAAGGTAACGATACCTTATCTGGGCACAAAGCGTGATCCATCCAGCCGACTTCCTTTTCTGAGACCGCGCGATCTTCAAAGATGATTCCCATAATCTTCACCCTGATTATCCTTCACTCCATTCGCAACTTGAGTTTTGTTCGTCATTGATATTTCTTGAGAGGTAACAAAGCGCATGGACAGAGCTTTGTTCCCTCTGCAATCCTTTGCTGCAATGGTTCCCTGAGATAATTGTCTTTGTTTCTGAAACACTTAGTATCCAGATTAGTTGAATATTTGTTACCATCAAAACCTAAGGAATTCAACAAATTCCCCCTTTTTGATGGTGACAAACATCCTTGACAATAAAGCATATACACATGAGATAAAGACAGTTATGGAGAGAAGGGTTTCCCACTTAGGCAATATCAGTTCCTCCTTAGTTCAGCAACATATGAAACCATGTTCTGTTACCCCTCAACCAAAGCTACCTGTCATTTTCCCCCTTTTGGCATCATCAAAAACATAAGTAAAGAGATAGAGAGAAAAAGACCACAGCTAGATAAGCAACATTCTCTTTTGCATTAGATTGAAACGCACAAACATAGACTGCACGGAAATACAACAGCAATGTAAGCAAGTAAAACATACATGATCAACATGCCAGTCAATGCAAGCACATGAAGCAGGATCAAAGAAGTTCGAAGAGTAAGGGATAGATGTGCTAGGGAACAAAAGAGTGATTGGTTAGCCAGAGAAAGACGAATTGAGCACCACTGGTGCCTGCAGAGGGACCTGAAATATGAATAACAATTTAGGCATTCACTTACTCCGTAAGATGCCTTTTTTGTTCGGCCAACAGAGATATTGCTCGAGACAAACTTCTCACGGTCCTTCGCAGATCAAGTTCATCTTTTTGTTCCCCCTCAGAGTCTGCTCTTTCTCATCCGCATTAGCTTCCATCTCAGGCTCAACCTTGACCAGGCCAACACCTTCTTGTAACACAAACTACTTCTTGTGTAGGTTACTAGCATCCAACCGCCGGTAGAAGAAAGAATCATTTGTCCCCTCTTTGTGTTCCCTGTGGTGTTCCATATTTTTTTTTTATAGGAACAACACACGGGAGCAACATGACAACTTTGCAGAGAACGCCATAGATAGGAGGGGAGAAAACACAAGAATCCTTTTTCATATCTTTTCAAGTATTAAGGATAATGATCTCAATCTTCTTCTTTCCTTCTTTTACCAAAGATCACAGCCAAGAGGATATTTTCCAGAAATAAATCTTGTAAAAGATTTTGTCCAAACCCATCAAAGCCCACAAAATCTCAAGCACAACAACCATCACGCAACCACCACATCAACTTTTATGCACGAACACTTCTCAAGCAGTTGCAAGCCATCATTACACATCATACCTGTCAAATCCCAACCACAAAAGGCGACAATTCGTATTCTCGACTTTCCGAAAAAGTAGAAGAGTGTGATGCGGGGGTAATGTTACCAGAGAGGGTACAAAGAACATCACACAAAAAATACGAGAATTTTTAATAATGTTTAATCATGAATGAGAGGCTCCCATATGTGGATGATTAGATGGGCTCATAGGAAGCATCAAGCATGATGGCTAAGGTAAGCTGTAGAGTCAACCATCATATGGGCTTATAATGAGGGATCAATGCATCAAGTTGACTCTTTTGGGCTGAAAGAAAGCTGAATCATGTATTATCAAGATAACATAGATGATCATGCATGAAATTTTGCACATAAGTGAAGTATTAGCACGAGTTTAAGCAAGTTGTTCAACTAATGATCAAGAGAATGGATGCAGATCAAGACATGATAATTAACCTTTTACACTTTACCATGTAATTTAGCCAATCATCGAGGAAACACAACAAATAGACATGTAGTTAGGGAAATAGACCAGGCTTCGTATGAAACTGAATGAAAAGTTCCCCAACAGGTATCCTAATGAGAAAATTGGCGTTTGATTCTTTGTTCCACGAATTTCCTTGTATGCCACTCTTTCTCCACATAGTGATGTCTTATCTCGATGTGCATGGTACCTGAGTGTAGAACTGGGAACAAATTAGACATTAAGTGCTTATACATATACCCTTTTCCCTTACCTTTAGTCACCAGGCTATTGAGTCTCAAGAAGGCCTGCAGAAGTGAGGTGAGACTCTCTTTGTTCCCTGTCAAGTAACTGAAGCTAGTACGAATGAGTTACCGAGAACTTTCCTCACTTTAGCCTGCACAGAAAGAGTTAGTTCTTGCGAACCCAGACAAGCTTAGGCTTTCTGAGTATAGGAGCAACATATTTGATTTTTGGAGGTTCAACATTCATATTCTCCCTCGCAGTGCGAGCAAGTTCCTCATTATGTTTCTTCAGAAGGCACTCTTGTTTGTAGTGACCAGAGTGCCCACAATACCAACATACTCTTTGACACTTTAGATCAACATACTTGCTCTGTCCAGGCCAAATTGTTTTGTTAGCAATCCTAGAATGAAAATCAATATGATTGGACTTACCGCTTTGAGATTGTTTCAACCAAATGGAATGAGCTTTCTGTCCATGGTACCAAGCCTTGTTCCCATCAGTCGAATTTGAGCAATCTTTGTGATTGTTCCTCCTCGAGGAACATTCGTCCTTTTCTTGCGTTGACTGCTTTCCTTCGACTCTAGGACGTTTAGACTTAGTGCCATCAACGGGAAGCTTAGGTTGATACCTAATTCCAAAGCGATGTACTTCCTTCTTTTCTGTCTTCATTTCATTCTTGGTTGCAACAAACACAATACCTTTTGGTTTGTCCTTCTGTTCCTCACTGAGTTTGGTTAGATCACTAGACAGTTTTGCATTTCCAAGTTTTAACATTAAAGACTCGGACTCAAGTGAGGAAATAGAAGATTCCAAAGATGTGATCTTCTCAGTGAGTTTGGGACACTCATTGCAAGGACTTGGAGAAGAGGATGAAGCTTTCTCAAGTTTGAGCACTTTTTCTGCCCACTCTTTGTTTTCCTCGATCAAACTTGAGATCGATTCATCCTTTTCTTCAATCTACTCACTGAAAATACTATACTCATGAACAAGCTTCTTAATGAAGGAAATTAAGCTTTCTTTTGACTTCCTTTTTGTAACACCCCCAAATTTAACCACATTTGAAAGCGTTACTGCCGATGACCCCGGACGTAAACCCCGAAGTCATCCCAGGCTTTTCCGACGTCATAACTGACTTAAAACACAGTTACAATACTAAAATCATAACTTTTATTAAACCATATGGTCGCAGAATTACACGATTCCAAAAACGACCCAATAATCAGAAATACAACAACGAAAGTCTTTAACAAAATACAAAATAGCACAGCGGAAATCTTTTAAATACAAAGCGACAAAACAACTTGTGGAAAACACCGTTCATCTTCATAGTCGTTCTAGCCTTCTCGGATCTTCAACACACCTGATGTGCCGAATCGGACGGATGACACCAGCCAACCATGTAAGGAATATAACGGTTGGTCAGTCTAATGAAAGACTACGCAAGGGTACAAAACAGAGTGGTTCGAAGCAGTCGTATTAGGTTAGACTCATCGTCCCTCGAATAATAACCGAGTACGCTAGTCAACCATCATACTCCTACTAGAATAAATGAAGCAGCATGATCAAGAGAAGACTCTGGAGACCGGGTCTCACATCAATCAATCCCAAAAGAAGACTCCAAATGAAATGAGCCTTAAAGGAAACATGAAGAATGTTGGGAAACTTAAACAAACACACACACACATCATCACAAGTATCGCATACGAGCGATCTACAACTAAGACGAGCTTTTCCTAGCTGCACTAGCGCTTAGCTGCACTACTCGCCAACATTTTAAATAAGTGCTTACTCATACGGCACTTTATTATTAAGGTCAAGGCATTTTAATTATGTACATACTCATGGCACCCATCTTATTAAATGTCAACACACACACATCACGTTATAAGCTTTTATCATGATCAACTCGTCCCGAGACGAGAGATCTCTTGGGAGCATCACCCGAGATTTGCTCCCCGGATATATGTGACACTAGCTAAGTGCACCACCTCTATACCCGAGTATAGAGGCTAGTAAACGTTTGATAATTAATGGTATTAGGGTATTAGGGTATTAGGGTCACCAATGGTATTAGGGTCTCAATGCCCTTTTCTCCATTTAATTATCAAGAAACGACTGGACCTCCTGGCCCCAGTAAACGTTCCTACGAATACTCGTGCTAACTAAACAGTTAAACACAATCATATATCACATCAAAACAAAGCCATCAAGGCCAACATCATAGATCTAACAATCTATATATATATATATATATATATCAAAATAGCATTGCCACTAACAGTATATGTAACCTATTATAATCTTTCATATGAAATTCACCTTTAAAATCCACAACAAAACCATTATGAACATAATAGCGCTGTATCTAGCAATATACAACCTATTATAACAGCACTTCTTTTATCAAATAATTTATCAAAACTGTTCCCAACTTAAGCAGATGAATCATCCCAAATTAATTAACAACAAACAATTGATAATTAATGAAAATATGGAATGATGAGCAAGAGCGAACCGCCACTTGCCTTAGAATAGATGATTGCTAAGACAACTTCTTAAGAACGGGTCCTGAATCTTGAATCTGGAACGAAACCTGGATAAAAATCCCATTGGAACGATCCAAAACGAGACCCTAAGTTAGATTCCATACACTTACATATGAATCTAAAAGAATAGGAAAAGAAATCAAAGGAATCGAGCCAAGCCCAAAGCCAAACCACAAGAGACACGACTCGGACGCCCTTACCGCGATCGCGGCAAGTCGCGGCCAGTCGCGGTTCATCAACAGTGGCAAAGCTTCGACAACTTCCATGGCGGGGAGGGGAATTTACCCGATTCGTGGAGGCCTCGTTTTGCATTCAAATCGATCACAAAACACTTGTAAGCCTTCCCTAACACTTGGGCAAGCTTCACCAATCCTTGGGATCACTCGAATCGAGCTCGAAAGGCACGAAAATGGCGAATTTCAGTGGGCAAAAACCAGAGAAAAGAGAGAGCTCAAGGAGGAAGACGAAGGAAATTCTCGGATTGGTTCCACCCCCTTTTATACTGAAAATCTGAGCCTCACCAAGGGAAACACGCAGGGAACAAGGAAACACAAGCCAAGCCAGCTGGAGAGCCACCTGCCCTTCCAGAAAAATCAGAGGAACAGAGCTACAGTAACCGCCTTTGAGGAAGACGACACTGCTCAGCAAAAGGCGTTACCGCGAGCGCGGCCGGTCGCGGTGTATCACGGTTGATCGCGGTCAATCGCGGTGAGTCACGGTTTTAAGGCCGACTTCGTTAATCCTTATCCGAACTTGGTTTGGATTAAATTTCTTAACTCCGGGTTAAATATATTCGTACATTAACGTTACATTAACCCCGAAAATACTTCAACTGTATTATATAATGCTCAGAAAATTTTACAGAGCTCAGACCCCTTTTGAGAAGGTCCGAGACTCACTGAATTAAATCCGTCTAGCAAAACGGGCATAAGAAAAATTTGAAAATAATTCAAAATACCCTTAAAAATTACGGGGTGTTACATTACTACCCCCTTATTTTAAGTTTTGACCCCGAAACTTGCATTATCAAGGCCGACAACAAGTAGGGAAAGTATCTAAGTACACCCGTCTCAGTCTCCCAAGTAACCTCTTTGGTTTCTAACTTGGAGCACAAAACTCGTACCAAAGGTACCACCTTGCTACGCAGCTGTCTCAAACTTCACCCTGAATGGTAATCGAGACATCTGACAAACGCTTGGTTCAAACCAAATATTTATATTAGCAAGAATATTTACAACAAAAGATTTACAACCTTGTTGCGTTCTTAAACTTACTAACACAACTTGTTCAAATCAAAAGACTGGGTATACACCCACATCTACAACCTACAAACAACAGCAGAAAGCTTTAAGCAAATGGAACATCAGGCCCATCCGCCTCACGTATCACGTAAAGACGTTGACCTTGACTTCCAGAAGCTACTGGGGCCTTCCCTTTATTCTGTGCAGTTGTCTGTATCGAAGGACTTGGAGCCTCTACCGGTTTATACTCAGGCCGGTTACTCAGATTAGCAAACCCTTGCTGTGACTCCAGTCCTTTTTGCCTTTCCAGCCAACAGAACTTCTACAAGTGTCCAAACTTTCCACAGCCAAAGCATGCCTTCTTTTCCTTCTGACTCATACTGTTCTTGTGCCCAACGGCACCACAATTGTAACACCGAATCGGACTCTGGTCCTGACCCGATCATTGTGTCGACCCTCCTAGAGTCAACTCTGTCCTTGCCTTGCTTGACTTAACAAAGTTAGACGGTGGCGCAGGACGTTTAAATCCGCTCGCCTGAGATTGATCTTGCATTGACTTCTGATGATTCCTCTTCTTGGTTGACTCTTCCAAAGTCACTTCCAGCTTATAGGCTGCATCCACGTACTGCTCCAAAGTAGAACACCCGTGACGCACCATCAGTGGCTTAATATCTGGACCCATCCACTCATGGAAGTGCCAGATCTTCTGCTCCTCGCTGGTTACATCCGACCCAGCGTATTGCAACAAATGATTGAACTTAGTCGCAAGCTCAGCGACTTTCAATCCCTCCGTCTCATGATGCATAAACTCCTTGTGCTTCTCGTCCCTAATAGCTCGGGAAAAGAAACGGTCCATCATCTTCGTCTTGAACATAGCCCAATTCAAATCAGCCCGATCAGCCAACCCAGTGTTCTCCCACCATTCACTAGCTTCTTCTTTCAACTGAAGAGAGGCTATTTGTACTTTCTCTGCCTCGGTGCACTCAACATTGCGGAATAACCGCTCCATGTGGGAAAACCAATGAGCCGCTTTGACTGGTTCTCCTTTTCCATCATAATGGTCAGGTCTCAAAGAGTTAATGGTCTTCAACACTCGACCATAATCACCTCTCTTCCTAACCGCCTCATCTCGGTGTACATAAACAGCTGGCTCCTCAAATCTAGGAACCACTGGAGGAATTGGCACAGCTTGTGCCTGTGGTGCGGCAGGTTGCCTAGCCTCGATAAGTACTTGCATCATAATCTCCCGAATAGCTGCAACAGCTGCTGCATCAAAAACCATTGGAGCGTTGGCCGAAGCTTGGCCATTGCCTCCAGGGTTATTCTGTCACATTGACTCGTGTTCTTCTACACGGTTCAGGTCGTCCCTTATGATTGGCCTTGGATTGCTTGGCCCAGCACCAGCGCGTATGGTATTCCTTGTATTCACCATCTGTTTACCGATCAAATCCCAAGTATTAATATCTTTTCCATAATACCTATCATGATAAAGTCACTTGGAATAGATCAACTTGGTAACGTTCCTAGATGAACACCAAACTGGAATACTTAGGTTCTACAACCTCAAATCCTGACAAGAGAACTGAAAACTCAAGTCTATATGGAGATGGCAAAACCACCTCGACTTCTTCCGAGTCCTTTTGAAGAGAACAGAATGCACCCTCAACTACGGGTGACAAACAGAGAGTCTTAGTCTTTCTAGACACAGAAGCAAACTTTCATGTCAAACTGTAGAAGGCACGACTATGAACGGATTTTTATTTGAAAACGCAGAGCTCTTGGAAAACAATTTTTTCGCTCTGATACCATTTCTGTAACACCCCCAAATTTAACCTCATTTGAAAGTGTTACTGTCGATGACCCCGGACGTAAACCCCGAAGTCACCCCAAGCTTTTCCAACGTCATAACTGACTTAAAACACAGTTACAATACTAAAATCATAACTTTTATTAAACCATATGGTCGCGGAATTACACGATTCCAAAAACGACCCAATAATCAGAAATACAACAGCGAAAGTCTTTAACAAAATACAAAATAGCACAGCGGAAATCTTTTAAATACAAAGCGACAAAACAACTTGTCGAAAACACCGTTCATCTTCATAGTCGTTCTAGCCTTCTCGGATCTTCAACACACCTAATGTGTCGAATCGGACGGATGACACCAGCCAACCATGCAAGGAATATAACGGTTGGTCAGTCTAATGAAAGACTACGCAAGGGTACAAAGCAGAGTGGTTCGAAGCAGTCGTATTAGGTTAGACTCATCGCCCCTCGAATAATAACCGAGTACGCTAGTCAACCATCATACTCCTACTAGAATAAATGAAGCAACATGATCAAGAGAAGACTCTGGAGATCGGGTCTCACAGCAATCAATCCCAAAAGAAGACTCCAAATGAAATGAGCCTTAAAGGAAACATGAAGAATGTTGGGAAACTTAAACAAACACACACACACATCATCACAAGTATCGCATACGAGCGATCTACAACTAAGACGAGCTTTTCCTAGCTGCACTAGCGCCTAGCTGCACTACTCGCCAACATTTTAAATAAGTGCTTACTCATACGGCACTTTATTATTAAGGTCAAGGCATTTTAATTATGTGCATACTCATGGCACGTATCTTATTAAATGTCAACACACACACACATCACGTTATAAGCTTTTATCATGATTAACTCGTCCCGAGACGAGAGATCTCTTGGGAGCATCTCCCGAGATTTGCTCCCCAGATATATGTGACACTAGCTAAGTGCACCACCTCTATACCTGAGTATAGAGGCTAGTCATGACTCACCAATGGTATTAGGGTCTCAATGCCCTTTTCTCCATTTAATTATCAAGAAACGACTGGACCTCCTGGGCCCCAGTAAACGTTCCTACGAATACTCGTGCTAACTAAACAGTTCAACACAGTCATATATCACATCAAAACAAAGCCATCAAGGCCAACATCATAGATCTAACAATCTCTATATATATATATATATCAAAATAGCGTTGCCACTAACAGTATATGCAACCTATTATAATCTTTCATATGAAATTCACCTTTAAAATCCACAACAAAACCATTATGAACATAATAGCGCTGTATCTAGCAATATACAACCTATTATAACAGCACTTCTTTTATCAAATAATTTATCAAAATTGTTCCCAACTTAAGCAGATGAATCATCCCAAATTAATTAACAACAAACAATTGATAATTAATGAAAGTATGGAATGATGAGCAAGAGCGAACCGCCACTTATCTTAGAATAGACGATTGCTAAGACAACTTCTTAAGAACGGGTCCTGAATCTTGAATCTGGAACGAAACCTGGATAAAAATCCCATCGAAACGATCCAAAACGAGACCGTAAGTTAGATTCCATACACTTACATATGAATCTAAAAGAATAGGAAAAGAAATCAAAGGAATCGAGCCAAGCCCAAAGCCAAACCACAAGAGACACGACTCGGACGCCCTTACCGCGATCGCGGCAAGTCGCGGCCAGTCGCGGTTCATCAACAGTGGCAAAGCTTCGACAGCTTCCATGGCGGGGAGGGGAATTTACCCGATTCGTGGAGGCCTCGTTTTGCATTCAAATCGATCACAAAACACTTGTAAGTCTTCCCTAACACTTGGGCAAGCTTCACCAATCCTTGGGATCACTCGAATCGAGCTCGAAAGGCACGAAAATGGCGAATTTCAATGGGCAAAAACCAGAGAAAAGAGAGAGCTCAAGGAGGAAGACAAAGGAAATTCTCGGATTGGTTCCACCCCCTTTTATACTGAAAATCTGAGCCTCACCAAGGGAAACACGCAGGGAACAAGGAAACACAAGCCAAGCCAGCTGGAGAGCCACCTGCCCTTCCAGAAAAATCAGAGGAACAGAGCTACAGTAACCGCCTTTGAGGAAGACGACACTGCTCAACAAAAGACGTTATCGCGAGCGCGGCCGGTCGCGGTGTATCGCGGTTGATCGCGGTCAATCGCGGTGAGTCGCGGTTTTAAGGCCGACTTCGTTAATCCTTATCCGAACTTGGTTTGGATTAAATTTCTTAACTCTGGGTTAAATATATTCGTACATTAACGTTACATTAACCCCGAAAACACTTCAACTGTATTATATAATGCTCGGAAAATTTTACAGAGCTCAGACCCCTTTTGAGAAGGTCCGAGACTCACTGAATTAAATCCGTCTAGCAAAACGGGCATAAGAAAATTTTGAAAATAATTCAAAATACCCTTAAAAATTACGGGGTGTTACACTTTTCAAGCTAGAGATGAGTTCAGATTCACTTACCTCAGTTCTCTTCACGCCGCCTTTTGATTTGTCATGGTCTTCTAAGGCCATCAAGCAGACATTCCTAGAGCGAGAGAATTCTTCATCATCTGAGTCAGAATCACCCCATGTAGCAATCATTGCTTGTTCCCCTTCACTAATCTGAGGAAGACCTGCCTTTTTCTTGAAGCAATTTTTGGCAAAATGTCCTTTGTTTTGACAGTGGTAACAAACGACATCCTTCATGTCTTTGTTCCTTTCGGATGAACGAGGGGTGCCCTTATTTCGAGACCATATCTTCTTCATTTCTCTAGTGAAGAGAGCCACATCTTCATCACCGTCCTCCTCTTCGTCTTCGACTTGAGACCAGTCAAAGGCACGAACAACCTTTAAAGCAATGCTTTGAGCCTTCTCTTCTCCTTTCTTGTCCATCTTGTGGTTATCGACGGAGGCATTGCTTGACGACGACATCTTTCCTGCAAAGTCTGTAACGAAAACAATCTAGAGCACCAGACTCTGATACCAATTGTTGGATCGTTAGAGTTACGTCTGAGGGAACAAAAGCTTTGTTCCCACAGAAGGCACAACGGAAATAATATAGCAGGAAAGATAAAGAACGAACTCACGATATACAGTGGAAACTCCAATCAGCAAAACTAGCTAATCAAAGAAAAATCACTACCTTCAAGCTTATACTTATCTTATTAATTTCTTGTTCGTTTACAAGTGTAGCATGGATCCAAACCCTAGACTTCCCATCTAGTCTTGAAACACTTCTACCACTGTAACTCACGAACTCAACCCTCTAAGACTCGTAGGCTTCTTCTCCTTCTTCTCTTTTCTGCGCAGCTTTTTCTCCTTTTCTTATTCAACGTCGTTGACCACATAATGGAAATTTCATCCATTAATATAGTCAGCCCAAACCCTAGTACGAAAAGGATAATATTTCCTTGCTTTCCCAGCAAGAAAGATAATATATTTCCATACATAAAATCTCTCAATTCTATCTTATACAAAAGATTTTTACCTAAGGTACACTTACCATAAATAAAAACCCAAGATAAGATAACATATTCTCTCTCATATCTTTCATGATTCTGCAATATATCTCTTCCATATTTCGTGCAAGATCTTTTCCTTCTTCTTTTCCAAGACTTTGACCAAGATCTCTACTTTCCTTTTATGAAGCAGTCTTTGTTCCCTCAATCGCTTCCGACGATTTCGATCACTCTGACGCTTCCCCTTACATCTCCTTGCTTCTCTCAAGTGACTCATCATTATAGTAGATGGATTGATCATTCGCTCATTTGCAAGACATTTGTTCCTTTCAAGGTAACGATACCTTATCTGGGCACAAAGCGTGATCCATCCAGCCGACTTCCTTTTCTGAGACCGCGCGATCTTCAAAGATGATTCCCATAATCTTCACGCTGATTATCCTTCACTCCATTCGCAGCTTGAGTTTTGTTCGTCATTGATATTTCTTGAGAGGTAACAAAGCGCATGGACAGAGCTTTGTTCCCTCTGCAATCCTTTGCTGCAATGGTTCCCTGAGATAATTGTCTTTGTTTCTGAAACACTTAGTATCCAGATTAGTTGAATATTTGTTACCATCAAAACCTAAGGAATTCAACAGTTCATATTTTAGGTTATAAGGTTCATATATAGTCACATGACGTTCATATATAATAATGTCAATGTTCATATTAATCCCATTCTGGTTTATTTCATTTTGTGCCTTTATAATGGCTTTCTCAGGTTCTTCACGTCAAATGTCTGATTATATACCATAAAGGGCATTCATCCATGTCCAAATCACAACATCTTTTTCAAATATTTAATTGAACACTTTGTGGGCTTCTCCCAAAACACAAAAGAAAAAAAGCTAAGAAAAAGAAAAAAGACTAACACCAAATTGATCAACACAAAGATGCCAAATTTAAATTGATCAATGAAAAGAATTAGCACAATCAAGATACCAATTAAATCAATCACAACTTTAGCCCAAAAACATATTAAGTTCATAAACAATACCTAAATGTTCATAATTAATTGCTTGAGGTTCATGATTTGTGCATATTTGAAAACCAACCAAGGCAAACATTTGTTTATACAATCATGATCTTCTCGTATTCTTTATGTCAAAAGTCTACAGAATGTCAAGAACAAAATGAGATATGCAACATAGAAGGCATTTCATTCATGCACAAACTCACAATATCTCTCTCAAGTATTTTATCGAACACCTTGTGAGCATCGCTTAACTCATCTATCCTAACCAAACCAAAGAGTCTCAATGATGGCAATCAATCATCTCCACTAACAACAATCCTAAACTTATCCCGAAATGTGGAATCAAAAGACAAGAAGCTGATTTTTTACACACAAAAACAAGCATAAATACTCCATTCAAATAAAAAATTGAAGCTTAAGAACAAAACAAAATCGAACAACACATAACCAAGAGGGAGAATTGACTAGGACAAAAATGATGAAATTGGATTGATGAGGACGAAATCAAATGAACACGATCGATTTGAGCGAACAACGACGACGATGACGAACTCAAATTCACTGCAAAAGAACGGGGTATGCTCGGGGAAGAAGTTCTTGATAAAATAGGCCAGATTACAAAAAAGCCCCTGGAATAAATAAAAAGCAAAGTGATACACGTTTTATAAGGACCGTCGAATGACTTAAATCAAGAGGCGGAGTTGCTTCGTATTTCTCACGGTAAGTATCGTTTGTACTGGATCTCAAATCTTTATATATATACTCTATATCTAAGACTCAGAACTCAAAATCTATACTTAAAGGAGAAAACGGTTGACCAACTTAGCTCACGTCCTTGTAGGTCAAGTATCTTTCTTTGTTCTTTTTCTTCCTTCTTTTCTTGTTTTGTTTTGCTTCAATTCATTAGTCTGGAATCTGGATCATAAATTGACAACACCTGCATCTTCTCCTCTTCGGAGTTATGACATGCAATACTTTTCTAAGTCATAACTTCTCCAAATTGACAATTTTGGTCACACTTGTAGAAAATACCTGATGTCTCATTACACATCTACAGAACACCGATTGAAACTTGAAATAGAAGTTTACTTGAATATCTCATAACAAAAAACAAAGCTCGTTAGTTTTAACTAGTGTAGTCCCTCTACAGGATTCTACGAAATATAATTGATTTTTTAAATAAATTTCTAACTGTTTTTATTTTAAACAATTTATTAAAAAGAACAATATCAATAAATAGAAAACTCAGATTTTAGGAGGAGGTTTGAAAAAAAATCGTTGTAAAGGAGATGGTGGTGAGAGAAAATGTGATAGGCCTAAGAAAAAAAGAAGGAAAAATACACATAACACATGTCACATTTACAATTGGCCAAATGTCATATTAAAAATTGACCAAATGGCTCAATTCTTAACAAAGACATGTCTACTCATTTAATTGTTTATGGAGATTTGAAGGATGCTTTTTTTTTGGCTTAATAATTTAAGACGTAAGTAGCCTGTTTAATCAGTTAAAGTATGAACATAATTTACGTCAAATGGTAGCACAACGGCATTGTAACGTCCTCTCCTGTGAAAAGTCCTAAATTCAATTTATGTCCCACGAATGCATTAAAATATGAGCATAATTTAGTACTAGTAACTACTCTTCTAAGCAACATCTCAAGAAACCAATCACAGTCATCAAACCAAACAAAGCAAGCAGGGATGCATCTCCCTTTAAGATCAAGATAGCATAATAGCATCGATAACATTGACATACATGTTCACCCAAAAATCTCGTCTCACTCCCAGAAGAGCGTTTCTCGCTAATGAAACGCAAAGGCAAAGCACACACGAAAACATAGCGTGAACAAACTCGACACAACTACTGATCACAACATAAGCGTGAGAGTTTTCCGTGAATGGGCAGGAAATTAGTCAAGTACAGCAGAAGATGGGATTAAAAAGGAATTACCTAAAGACGCTAGTTGGTCAATCTTCTTCATCCAATTCTCATTCAGCAAAAGCAACTACTCAACGACTGATTGCAATATCCCACTTCCTCCCTGCAAACCCAGCACTTGTGCTGGAATTCAAAGGAAGCATCATATGTTATATATGATTATGAATGAAAGCAGTTGACAAAACACACAAACATTATTTAGTACAAGATGCTGCATTAGAAGGCAGCGTAAAAAATGTACAGACCCATGTGGGAAGACGGCATCCAAACAGCGTTCTTCAAGTGTACGAATTGGCAGTTGGAGGAAACGCTCGATCCCCATAGCTGCCCTTACCACTACTACTGCAACAGCTCGTACCCGGGCAATTACGACCCCACCATAGATGCTCTAGTTCTCGCCTTCACAGTGCTCTCATTCTCTACAACAATTGCCTTCATGGTGATGGACATGGCCGGAGGGACCCGTCTGTGGCAAGAAAGAATCAGACAATCAAGAAGATACCTCTTGCCATCAGGCCCCCTCTCTCTGCCCATAACAGTCCTGATCATGGCCAAGGGATACAGGATCAACACCCTGTTTCCAATGACGAGTACC
The DNA here is from genome assembly GCA_027886185.1 of Rheum nobile. NCBI lineage: Eukaryota > Viridiplantae > Streptophyta > Magnoliopsida > Caryophyllales > Polygonaceae > Rheum > Rheum nobile. The sequence goes on from WOAB01000542.1 coordinate 122,242, forward strand.
GGTCCAGCAATCCTCCAGTTAATCCGAATCTCCGCAATGGCGTTCGACAACGAAACGATCAGCGACGTCAAGTACGTGTTTCTGGAGTCATCCACGATATCAGGAATCCTACATACAGCACTGTACCTGGACTCGATAGTGCTGCCATATTACACAGGTATGGATGCGCTAGCGTCATCAACCCTGTCAGGAGAGTGCAGATCCTGTGTGTGCAGGGACAGAGCTCTCAAAGTGGGTGGGATGCTTGTTGTGTTCAGGGGATGGTCTGTTACAACTGCCATGGTTGTTGGGAGTCTCTGGTTGAGGATTGTGTGCAAAGTGTGGAGGGACAACAGTCAGAAGGCAGCAATCGTGAGGGTTGTGCTTGAGAATCTAACCTGGATGTTGATAGCTGCTGAGAGCATTTACCTGGTGATGCTTCCTCGGGCTAGGAGAACGTGGGCTGGAGACGCCAGCTATGCTGGTGTGTTTGTCTTGATGTGCCTACAGATTGCCAGAAAGGTGTGTACGTGGATTACAAGCTTGTACAGAACTCAACAGACCGGCAGTGGAAAAGGGAGCTTGTAGTGCCATGAAGACTGATACACAAACTACATATTCCTCTTTCACTATCAGCTCAGAAGCTCGTAATCCCCTTTAGCTATAAAGATAAATTGGTTAGATTAAGTATATGATTACATGTACATAAAAACTGTACACATCAATACCAAAAAAAAGTGGTATATTTTTCTTCTCGGTTAACATGAGAAAGTTCTTGTCCATGGAAGCCTGTAGAATGAGTTTGATCGGCAGAATTTTCTCATGAGACTCTGTATAACAAAAACTTGAACATGACATATCATGGATAAAATGAGACTCTGTATAACAAAAACCTGAACATGTCATTATGTATGTTACCAACACAAAACTCAATCACAAACCAACAGAATAGTTCTTAAACATCATACAGGATGACAAATTCAAACTAGCTGGCGAAGAATCACACAGCTTAAAAGTATTTAGAAATATAACACAGAGTGTATATGAGACAAATTAAACCATTTGGTTCTTCCATGCCCCTTAAGGAGTCATAGAGCAGAGTTTGCACGGTCAAAAAATGCTCTGGAGAGAGCACACCATAGACCTAATGAAAGCAGCCATTAAGTGAATACAGACCTGCAGACGAGCAATAACCTTCTGTTGAGAGGTTCGTTCATTCTCTGAATCTTTTGGCTTTTGCTCCCTTGGTTTTTATTTAAATCACTTTGCCTCACTTCCTTTGCTTTAAAAGCATATCTTCAGAAGTGAAAACACAGTCCAAAATTGCAGCAGTTAGACAGCAAAATATTAAAATTACTGTATAATGAAGCAATTAATGAAACAAACAGCAAGAAACAAACCTGTGGTCTTGGAAGAAAATAGGATCTCATTGGTTGTGGAAGGTAAGGACTCGTCATCCACCGAGTTTAAAGTTTGAGGGAAAAGACATACCAGCAACCTAAAGGAATGATGAAAAGAGCACACTGGATTTAAGAGGAATACATATAAAACGAGCCAACACTGTCTATTGCTTTCCCTACACCACTCAACAGATCACACCAATTCGAATCACCAAACATGAGAGAAAAGAGCATACTTCTCTGTTGGTGAAAAATGCAAGAGAAACATGTATCAGGTAATCAGTAATCCTAAAAAGGTGCAAAAAACATAGTAAAAAATACTCATCGGTCATCACATTGACTAGTAAGTAGAAAGTTAACCCATTTTTCAAGAGAGTGGAAGAACCCTGCCGCACCAAAAAATAAGAATTCAATCTTATAATCCAAATTTATATGATCAGGTGGATTCTGAAAATATCTGTAAACCAAATTTTGTCTAAAGTTGTCACACAAGCTGAATCTCTGATAAACGATGGATTTATCAACAACAATTTTTATAACCAAAATAATTGAACAAATAGCACACTAAGTCTCAAATGCTTAGAGAGTCTATATTGACTTGAAGATGAACGGAATTATATCACTATGAACGAATGAACATACAGTGGAGTGAAATCTACCGGTTGTAATCAACACTTAAGAGATGCGGTCTTGTTTCAGGATCGAACTAAATCTACCTTGCTCAACTTAAACAACTGCAGATGAATTCCACATCTTAATGTCAGCAAAGTAGTCAAATATAGGTCAAGGTACATAAGCACCGCATCTCTTCATCACCGGGTTAGCACTTAGCAGATGGTCTCATTCCCAATCGTACGAGAAATCTGATGTACCTCATCGACGAGCTCAAGAGCATGCTTATCCGCGGCGTCGCGAGCTTTGAATTTCCTGCTCTTGTCAAGCCACTTCTGCGCTTAAGCTTCACGTGATCCGCAGACCTTTCTCGTTCTTAATCACTGAAAATTTGGCCCATACTTTTGCTGCTTGGGTGTGAATTTTGCTTCTTCACCTCTCACGTCGCCATCTCCATCCAAAGTTGTTCCTCTTCTTCCCAATTCTTTCTCTCTCCCAACGTTGGCTGGCGGTGGCGGAGACAGCGAAGAGGGGGACGCCATCGGAGAGGTTTTCACCGGGCGATTTCGCTAAACTAACCCCTTTTTTCAAAAAGGATGAACTCGTAACGTGAACTGCACACATAAAACGTAAAATGATTAAATAATAGGTTAATGATATATTTACAAACCTAATTATTTAATACTGAAATTTAGTCTAGGTTAACGGCAGAGATGGCACGGTTCCGGAACCGGAAACCTCCGGTTTCAAAACCGGAAATTTGAAAACCATAACCGAATTAATTCAAAACCGGAGGTTTCGGTTCCGGTCGGTTTCAGTTCCGATTTTATCCGGTTTCGGTTTTGGAATCGGAAAAAACATATTATTTTTTATATATAAAAAATTAACATTTTTTTTGTAAAAAAACTTTACTTTTTTTTAAATAATGATAGAGTAAATATTTCTGTAAACTTAAAAGATTTATACTTTAAAATTTACTTGATTTAACTTATAAAATAAATTGACAAAAAAATAAAAATAGAAAAAATATATATAACTTGAAAACCGGAGGTTTACCCGGTTCGAAACCGGAGGTTTATCCGGTTCGAAACCTCCGGTTTCGAACCTCCAATTCCGAACCGGGTAAACCTTCGGTTCTCCGGTTCTGGGTTTTGTCAAATCGGAACCGAAATCGGATATAGGAGGTTTATCCGGTTTCGGTTCGAGCCGGTTCCGGTTCCGATTTTTTCCGGTTCTAAAACCGGAGGTTCTCCGGTTCGGTGGAACCGCGAGCCATCTCTAGGTTAACGGTGACATAGAGTTTGTGACTTTTTTGTGAGATCTATCTATTTCGTCTGGTAATCTTGAGTTTTTTTTACTTTTTTGCGAAATTTTCTCAAGTTTTGACAATTTCGTATGTTAACCATGAGTTTTTTTATTTTTTTCGCTGGATACCCCTCCATCTATTTCACTTATAAAAACGCTAACTTTATTTTTTCGCGAAATACCCAAAACGTTAAATACAAACGATTTCATTTTTAAAAAATAAACCCTAAACCCTAAAAATATTTTTAGAGTTAAGGGCTTAGGGATTTAGGGTTTAGGGTTTATGTTTAGGGCTTAGGGGTTTAGGGTTTGTGGTTAGGGTTTAGGGTTTATATTTCCGTACTTAAAATAAAGGGAAATTCATGTTGGTGCCCCTGAGTTTAGGGTTATTTATGTTGGTGTCCCACGATTAAGTTTTTTCTGGTTGGTACCCCTAAGGTTTTGGTTTGTTTGCTTCGTAACCGAACTTTTTCATATCCGTATCATTCCAATTCGAATTAATCAAATCCAAGCTCATCATTATGGTTATTGCCATCAACTTAGTAGGATTCGACTCCTAAAACATTCAAATCTATACTCGAACGATTACGATTTGAATTCTTAAGGTCGGAAATGGATTGTTGCTTCAGAAATCAAATTGACATGGTTCGGACATGGATTTGGGCATTATATGAGTCAAATCTTACTAATTTGAGGGCTAGGAACACAATGATGGACTTGGAATTAGTTAATTTGAACCAGAATGATGCGAATACGAAAAAGTTTGGTTATAAAACAAACAAACCCAAACCTTAGGGGCACCAGTCAGAAAAAACTTAATCGTGGGACACCAACAGGAATAACCCTAAATTCAGGGGCACCAACATGAATTTTCCTAAAATAAATATAAACCTTTAACCTTAAACCCCAAAACTTAAACCCTAAACCCCTAAGCCCTAAGCCTTAAACATAAACCCTAAACCCTATACCCTAAACCCTAGACCCTAAACCCCTAAGCCCTAAACAAATATGGTCAATGTATTTTTAAATGAAATGGATGGAGGGGTATCCGGCAAAAAAATTAAAAACTCAGGATTACCACACGAAATTGTCAAAACTTGAGGGGATTTCGCAAAAAAATCAAAAACTCAGGATTACCAAGCGAAATTGTCAAAAACTCAGAATTACCAAGCAAATTTGTCAAAACCTTAGAAAATTTTGCAAAAAAAATAAAAATTCAGGATTACCAAACGAAATTTTCATATTTAATATTTTGCCAACGGGTTCAGCCTTAGATGAGGAGCTTAACTCGGTGGACTATGTAACTAAGGGTCCGTTCGACATGTCTTAACTAAGGGCTTATATGGGCTTATCGGGGAAGATAAGTCGTGGAGGCTGAAGCGGAGGCCGTTGGTATGTTCGGCGGCGACGAGGCTTAACGAGACTTAACAGGGTTGAACTTGGCTGAAATCTAGACAGAAAAGTAAGCTTCATTCCGTAGCTTATGGGGCTTATCTTCCTTGACTTTATCAGATTTGAGGCAGAAATACCCCGATTAGGAATTGTCGACAACGCTCTCTTCTTCCTCATTGCCCAACTCTAAGGTATTTTTCCTCCTCTGTCTTCTTCACATCTTCTTCTATCATCTCGTTCTTCTTCTTGTACTCCTCTTCTTCCCATCGATTATGTGATAGGGTTTGTTTCTTCTACCATATCATTCTTCTTCTTGTACCCCAAATCTAGGGTTCTTTCCTAATTTTCTAAATCTGGGTTAATTTGTGCATCGATTGTGCTAGGGTTTGTTAATTTTGCAGATGTGTACTCCTCGATTTTCCAGATTTGAAATCATTGCTAGGGTTCTAGCTTTCTTCCTCCGCGAACTGAAGCTACCCCAAAATTTCCAAATTCTCAAATGTTCATTGTTAGGGTTCTAGGGGTTCATGGCAGCTTTGATTTTCCAGATTTGCATCTATTCTACTTCGATTTAGGGTCTTGTCCAGAAATTTGATCTTTTTTTCTAACCTCGAGGATGGGCTTAGTTAAGCTGTTTTGTAAGAGATGCGTGGATCTATGGACAAGATGATACAGATGATTCAGATGGCAAGTTCTTTGAAGAAGGAAGTTAAAAATCTTGAAATAGATAAATTGGCACACCTTGAAAGATGATGTTACAATTTTAGAATATGCTTGTGCTGATGCTACAAAAATATTGAAGGCTGATTTTGATAAACATAACTTGAACCCAATTCAGCCTCCAAGCATCATGTAAAGATCCCGCAAGGTGTGGATATAAATAAGCATGACATGGCTACTGACAAGCTACTTTATGCTATTAGAGAAGTGCATAATGCATTAGTGCAATTTTAGAAACAAGAAAATGAATTTGCATATGTAATTTGGGAAATGCAAGATGAGCTTGGTGAAATAAGAGTAACAGAAGAAAAAGCAATTATAGAACTGAATTTAAACATAAGTAAGATGTCCAAGCTAGAAATTGATCTCAAGGTGCTGCAAGACTCGTATAATGAATTAGCACTTCAGTTGTGAGGAAGAAATTGCCCCAAATTGTGAGCCAAAAATGTATAATACACATGATACCCCTAAAACAATTAGGGGCAATTTTGAAATTTATAATTCAAATTCAGGCTTTGATAAGTCACCGCAACTGAACATACATTTTAGCTTTAGCCCTCATATTCAGCTTCAGTCCTAGCTCAATTCAGTCCTCAACTTAAATTTCTTCATTCAGCTTCAGTCCAATTCAACTCATACTTCAGCTTCAGTCCCAATAAGCCTGAGTCATACCGAGCAGACCCTAAGTCAACCTTCTTGAAAGATAAGACAAAAAACCGAGAATAAGAGAGTTGAATGCCCAAGTATTCGTTTTTATATATTGATAAAGAAAAGCTCTTATGTTATAGAAGAGAGAAACTAAGTGAGAATTGGGTTGAGTACAAATGAAAGGGAAATAAGATATATATAAACTAAGGAGCTGCTAAAAAGGGAAAAGTAGATGTGATGTGATTACGCCTCTTTGAGGTGTGGTAGGCTAGGCCCTAGGCCTCCGCCCAGCATGTGAACAACACCATGCCACGTGGCGGGGTGTGCGCCCCATGTGTGCCTTGCCTTCTGCCTGTCTTATCTGCATGTGCCGCCACCATGTCGCCAGCGGCCACGTGTAAGCCCTTGTGCATGGCACGCTCCCAAGCTTGCCCCGCGTGTGCCAGCCTCCTCACGCACCAAGCCTGCATGCGCTGTTGCCCAGCAGCACGCGGCCACATGACGCCAGCATGTAAAGCATGCACCCAAGCTCCCCCGCGTGTGCGTAACGCCCTGCGGCGTGTGCCCTAGCCTCCCAGTTGATGCTGACCCCCTTGTGGCGTGTGCGTTCCTCCAAGAACCATGTGTCCCAGCTTGGTCACGCCCCCGAATTGCGACTAAGTTGGCGGGATGGAGCACGAGCCGGGAGACCAAACCGGCATGGCCACGAGGGTGTCGCCGAATTTGGTTGAGGTATGATTGATTGGATTTCTTATTTATTTGATGTCTTGATAAAAAAAATATAAATGTGTATGTTTGGACAACCATCACCTTAAAATGTGTAATCTTGGCTCAGAAACGTCTAATAAGTCCATCAAAACTTTACATCACCAAATTGTTTGAGTAAAAAAAATATGGAGTTTAAAAACCATATAATATATAAACAAAATTATAGAATTATTTCAAGAGATCCTTTGTACAAAGCTATGCACTTAAGCACGCTTGCGTTTGGAGTTGATTCATGAGTATATGGTGGAAAAATGTTTGGCTGACCCACTAGCTACATCAACAACTTTAATAAATTTAATTTTGTATTTGTTGTAAAAGTAAAAGCATAAATGACTCTTACTCTTCCTCTTCCTCTTCCTCTAAGTTGTAAAAGACATAAAATCAGAACTTTTTATATCTCCTCTCCTCATTTCTCTCATTCCCCATCTCTATGCAAATTCCAGATCCGCTCAAATTACGTTGTGATGGAGTTGCCTTCGATTTTTGCTTGAACTTTAGAAACTTTCTTGAATAAATTTTCACCGAACAAAGATTATTAGGATTTTTGTCACTCACTTTTCCTCTTTTCCGTAATACTGTAAATTTTCATGAATAATAATAAGGTCGATCTTGGCACACCCCGAAAATTCCTTTGTGGGCCTTTATTTTCAATAACCCGACAAAATATTGCTTGTTGTGGTAAATATCGATTGGGTTTGATATTTTCATGGTGGGGGTGGCGACCAATGCCAAGATTTTGGCATTGGGAGGATTAAGGTTGTTAGGACTTTCACCTTGCATTGTTGAAAGGGTTTGTATCAATTTTTGTTGTTGTTGTTGTTTGAAAATTGGTAGTTAATTTGTATCATTTTGGGATAAATCTTTTGAGGTGGTAGGAGAGGGAGACTTGGAGGTTCAATACTTTGATGTTGTTGTTGGTGTCTAGCGTAAGTCCTCCATTTGAGATTCCGGGAGAGGTTTTCTTCTTTTATTGGGTAGAATTAGGGAGATGTTTTCTGATGATTATTGAATTGGGAAATTAAGGAAGATGAGTTTGGGGGTAAATATTAAAATTTGAAATGTTAATTTTGTCTAGATAGGGAGTTGAGTATGTAAGGAAATTATAAAGTACATGAAATTACACCCTAATATAAGAAACTCATTCAAAATTAAAATCATATACAATAAATAGAATCCAAAGTCAATTCACAAATATTTGAATCTCCCAAATTTCTCTCTAAATAGTTTTTCAATTAACTTAATAGACTTTATGAGTCTCGTCTATTTTCAAATTTTGATATGAAAATTAAGTGAATTTTGCAGATTCAAGTGAAAAAGGAAGACATATATAATCGGAATTTACTGTTCCTTTCAGACACTATGAATGGAATGTGATGATATTTGGTCTTAACAACGCCCCTTCCAAATTTCAAAGAATTATGAATAATATTTTAAATCCCAATTCATCATAATCTGTAGTTTATATTGATGATGTTTAATTATTTCTTAATTACTAGAAGAGCATTTCATACACTTAGAAACCTTTTTATATATTGTCAAGAAAAATGGCTTAGTGGTTTCAACAACAAAATGAAGCTATTTCAGACGAAGATTCGGTTTGTTGAACATGAAATTTATCAACAAACAATAAAACCTATTTGCATGAGTATTAAATTTGTTGACACATATCCTGATGAAATTAAAAGACAAAAATCAACTATAAAGAATTTCAGATAGTCTAAATTATATGTAAGATTTATTTTCTTAATTATGATAATTATGTAATCCTCTATTTAAGAGATTAAAGAAAAATCCTTTTGCATCATACTAAATGACACATGGCAAACCTCTTTACCACGATTGATGTTTGGTCTCGTCTTGGAGACAAGATCTGGGTTTCCTTTGCCTTTTGTAACTCAACCAAACTTCTCAAAAGATTAAGAACCTGATTGAATAGAGAACAAAAAACTCAAATTGCAAATGAACGAAAGAGTATGAATCACAAGCAATGGGGGATAAGAAACACACAACCACATAGCCATATGCTTATGTCTTAAAATCTGACTGATAATGAAAAAGAAAGAGTCTGAAATAGGTAGTCTAGGATTCTAACATAAAAGCCCTAAAGGCTAAAAACATCAACTGTCTAATTAAACATAACCTGAATAAAAACTTGTAGACCGTGCAGTTGCACATACACGGAGGGTAACGTATACAAAACCGGATGCACGGCCCGTGCACAGAAGTGCACGGAGGTCAACATGCATAGTGCAATTGCACATGCACGAAGCTATTCTTTAAGGAACACTGTGCACAGTACATGCATGTGTGGTGCACAGACCATCACCTAGACTGTGTACCTAGGCTGATCTTCATTTTATGGCGTGCACGGCCTGTGCATTTGATGCATGGTATATGCCCTCTCCTTGGGTGAGCAACATGACTAGCCTTGGCTCCAAGAGCTCGTCTATGGTGACAGCCAAGCGTCAAATGAGCATTGCCTCCTTGATCTTCTTGGCTCGAGCCCTTGTAATTAGGCCTTGCATGGGCACTCGAATCATGTCCTCGGCGTCCTTCGTAGTCATCATCGGGTAGGGATCATCAATAAGATAGTTCACATCATTAGAGAAAAGGTCAAGTCATTACCATCCTAATGCATTCCTGAAGTTGAAACAGATGCAACAGAATTAGGATATGATGGCATTCTTAAACAAAAAAGCATAATTAACATGAAGAACAGTTAGTCAGATATCATTCAAGCACAAGGTCATGTCCTCAAAAGAATTATAGTACTATTAAAATGAAATTTTATCCAATATTGTATGCATTTTAGAGCTTCAAGATAATCTTTACAATAAAATATTTCTTCGAGAGTAGATTGTAAATTAGAAAAAGAAGTTTTACAAAATGATATTCAAAATATAGGGAATAGGAATCACACACTCCCTCGAGTGGAGTGGATTGTATTTTGTTGAAACCCCTCCACCCCCACATCTCAGGGGGGCTAGGGGAAAACATTTAGATTAGTTGGTGATTTTTCCCATAAAAATTCAACATCAAAACAACTTGTAGACCGTGCAGTTGCACATACACGGAGGGTAACGTATACAAAACCGGATGCACGGCCCGTGCACAGAAGTGCACGGAGGTCAACATGCATAGTGCAATTGCACATGCACAAAGCTATTCTTTAAGGAACACTGTGCACAGTACATGCATGTGTGGTGCACAGACCATCACCTAGACTGTGCACGGCCTGTGCATTTGATGCATGGTATATGCCCTCTCCTTGGGTGAGCAACATGACTAGCCTTGGCTCCAAGAGCTCGTCTATGGTGGCAGCCAAGCGTCAAATGAGCATTGCCTCCTTGATCTTCTTGGCTCGAGCCCTTGTAATTAGGCCTTGCATGGGCACTCGAATCATGTCCTCGGCGTCCTTCGTAGTCATCATCGGGTAGGGATCATCAATAAGATAGTTCACATCATTAGAGAAAAGGTCAAGTCATTACCATCCTAATGCATTCCTGAAGTTGAAACAGATGCATCAGAATTAGGATATGATGGCATTCTTAAACAAAAAAGCATAATTAACATGAAGAACAGTTAGTCAGATATCATTCAAGCACAAGGTCATGTCCTCAAAAGAATTATAGTACTATTAAAATGAAATTTTATCCAATATTGTATGCTTTAGAGCTTCAAGATAATATTTACAATATAATATTTATTCGAGAGTAGATTGTAAATTAGAAAAAGAAGTTTTACAAAATGATATTTAAAATATAGGGAATAGGAATCACACACTCCCTCGAGTGGAGTGGATTGTATTTTGTTGAAACCCCTCCACCCCCACATCTCAGGGGGGCTAGGGGAAAACATTTAGATTAGTTGGCGATTTTTTCCATAAAAATTCAACATCAAAACAACTTTTTGCAAGATAGCAAGCAATTCTTTCTGTTTTAGTTTTTGATATTGAATTTTCAAAAGGAAAAAATATTTCTTTATCAGAGTTTTTCACAAGAGAATTTTTAAATGAAAAGTTATAAACCTCTTTCATGAAGACACTATACAAGATCCGAAAAAATAATATTGGGCAAGACCTTTGGATCTCAGCTATTAGGCATATGATTAAATTAAATGGAACAATCTCTCTTCAAGATTGGCTAGAGGACTTAGAAAAGAAAGTAAAACAACGATGTCTCAAAGAGATCCCTTTCTAATATTTGATTTACAATTTGTACTACGCATTTTGGTATGAGAAATACACAACCATAAAAAATAAAGCTTATCATGATTTAGCAATTATTCCAATAAGAAAAAGTTTGATGAGAGCTACCCATGTTCAACCACAATTCAAATAAAAAGCCTTGGAAGTTATTCGAGGAAAACTTGCCAAACAAGAAAAGAGAGCTCACAAAAGAATGTAGATGAGTCATGAGTTCCTGGAGATTCTTTTCTAATTATTTGTCTATTTTGTAATAATGACGAGTCTAAGCAAAAATTCTTTCAGGAAGGTACAAACTCCACAAGATTACATTACCTATTACCCACAAAATGCTAAAAAATCAATACTTGTTATTCCAGCTGCAAACCAATTTCATGCATTATCACAATTTCCACCAAGTTGTGATGGCTCCAAACACCCCAACAAAACAACCACAAAAAATACCTGAAATTGAAGCACCATTCTACAAATACTTTTTTTAACACAATCGTGTACATGAAATTTGTCTTGTACTTGTATTTAAACATTTAATCAAAGACAAACTAGAACAAAAAATTCATACAATATTCCTTGCCTCTGTCTAATGGTTCCCTGAAGATCTTAACATGGAACAAAAAACAAAAATACTACAAGCTCATACTTGTAGACTATGGATCAAGATCAAAAGAAATTTTCCATACAAGAGACTTTGTGAAACCAAATTACATCACTTTCTCAAAATACAAAAACCTCAAAGTCCTTAAAGAAAAGATTGTCCAGAAAACCATTCTAACATGAAAGCCTTCTCCATACCCATAAATTCGAAAGAATATATCTACTATGACTACAAAAAGGCATGGTTTAGATTATCCCTCATTAGACCATGACTGCTTTATATTTTCAAAACATTGCAATGATGATTTACCATGCTAGTTCTATGAAAAGTGGAACATATTTGGAAGCATTTTGGAGATATTCCCCGATGTAGCAATGTTCGCATATAACTATTACTACAAACATTCACCCGAGATAGCATTCACAAGACCCCTCAAGTTTCACAAGAACAATGATGTAAAGTGGATTCTTTGTTGGATCTACGAGCTTCAACAAAAAAAATCTCCTTATAAGCTTCAACAGATTCACCCTTACCCGAACCATATCCACCATCTCTTTGCGGGAAATACAAAGTAAGATGCTGGAAAAAGTTTGATTTTATATAAATAATTAGCAATTTATAGATTACAAGCATTGGTCCGCAAAAAAAAATCATAAGAAACAACGACGACAAAAACGATTGCTAGCACCATTTTTTGAGACTTATATTCGACAAGTTCAACAAAAAATCTAGGAGAGACATTAGTGAAACAAGAAATAAAAAACTAATTACTGTGACATAAATTTTTATATATATATGAACTATTAATTATTAAGTATTAACGTTTTAATGTTTTATTTGTATACAATTAGTTATTTTATGTAATTTCTTATATAATTAAATCTTCAACTTTGCAAGCATACATCTAAAAAACATTATATTAGAAGTCATAATATAGTTCATATATTTTAATTATTTTGTTAATTTAGTTACGTTTTGTATCATGGAAAGGGTTAAATATCATTTAGGTATAATGTCAATTAATCTTTTATATTGGTTGAATGGTTCTAGGTTAGTATAATCAAATAAACATGTTTTCTAAATCTTAAATTAACTTGCACCTTTCAAAGACATATATTATCATTGTATTATAACGTAAGAAATCTATATAATTTTTGTACTTCTTAACAGTAAGAAGGTGTATATATCTTTCAAGTATTATCTTTAATGTTTAAACTTATAGTGACGTAAATGTTCGTTATATGATTGTGTCTAAAATATTTAACAAAAATTATGAAACAAGTAAAAAAATATAGGGTAAAAATATATAGAGAAAGTGTCATGTAAAAATATATAGTAGGGTGAGAAAAGAGAATAAATCTTAGCCTTTGAATGACAAATAGACCAGAGGCTAGGATTGCATGTTCATTAAAAGGTAATGTGCCGTGCACATGATCTGATTTTGAGAATTTGATCGGTCAACATGACTGATCAAACCAGTCATCGACGGTCAACTTTAGAACTCCGGCGTTGACCGGTCAATTCTTTTTTCGGGTCCAATTTTTTTTCAAACACAACTTTTTGCTTGCGACGCCATGTGCATGGGTTTTGGCTTGTATGTGCATCGATATTGACTTGTATATGCATTGATATTGCATAAAATCTGTATAAGATTTTTTACTATATGTGTGACTTTGTGTATGTGAAAACTCATGCACTTTTCTGCATGTGCATATGTTTTGGCTTGTGTGTTAAATTCTACTTGTGTGTATTGTTTTCTTGGGTTGAAATGTGCATGAGTTTTGGCTTGTAAGTGCATACTTTTTGAAGTGCGTGTCTTTTTTTGTTGTATGTGCATCTAAATTCCATAAAATTTGCATAGGGTTTTGATTATATGTGTGACTTTGTGTATGTGGAAACTCATGCACATACATGCAAAAACTTATGCGTTTAACAGAATGTGCATAGGTTTTGGCTTGTGTGTGCATAAATTTTGACATGTATGTGCATCTAACTTCTACTTTGTTTTCTTAGGTTGAAATGTGCATGAGTTTTGACTTATATATGCATACCCTTTGAAGTTCATGTCTGTTTACTTGTATGTGCATCTAAATTGCATAAAATGTGCATAGGTTTTTGATTATATGTGTGACTTTGTGTAAGTGAGAACTCATGCACATACATGCAAAAACCAATGCACTTCACATAATGTGCTTAGGTTGTGCTTCCATTTTGGCATGTGTGTGCATAGATTTTGACATGTATGTGCATCTAATTTCACTTGTGTGTAAGTTTAAATTCACGCACATACATGCAAAAACTGATGCATTTTCTTGAATGTGCATACCCTTTAAAGTGCATGTCTTTTTTCTTGTATGTGCATGTAAATTAAACTAGGCGTGCATAGGGTTTGACTATATGTGTGACTTTTTTTAAGTGGAAACTTATGCACATACATGCAAAATCTTATACACTTCTAAGAATGTGCATAGGTTTTGGCTTGTATGTGCATGAATTTTGACTTGTATGTGCATCTAAATTCTACTTGTATGCATCGTTTTCTTGGGTTAAAATGTGCATGAGTTTTGACTTGTATATGCATACCCTTTAAAACACATGTCTTTTTGCTTGAATGTGTACAGGTTTGTGCTTGTATATGCCTAGGTGTGCATGATTTATGTAAGTGAAAACTCTTGCACATATAGACAAAAACTTATGCACTTCTCTAAATGTGCACAAGTTTGTGCTTGTATGTACATATACCAAAACTTATGCACATATAGTGTACAACTCATATACATTTTCTCTAGGAAATAATGCACATTTTATACAATATTCTAGATGCACATATATGTCAATATTGATGCACACACAAGCCGAAAAATGGTGCAGATGCCAGCGCAAGCAAAAATCGATCCCAAAAAAACTAGGCGAAAAAAAAAAACATTGATCGGACAACGCCTTATAAAATTTTGATACACATATAGGTCAATAGAGATGCACATACAAGCCAAAATCTGTGCACATGCAATCTTAAGCCAAAAAGTGACCCTGAAAACAAAAACTTTGACCGGTCAACGCCGAAGCTCCAGCATTGACCCTAACGTTGACTAGTTTGAACGGTCAATTATCATGCACATGATCACTTAAATGATAGCCTTATCCTAGATTTTGAATTTAAAATATCCAATGACTAGGATATATTCTTATTTCTCATCCTATTGTTCATTCTCACCCGATCCGGATCAAAAAATATAAACACATTAAGAAACTAAAAATTGACTTCACTATATTCTAGAATAACATTGGAAAAAAACGATATTACCAATAAGAAGATAGTGAGGTTTAACCATAAAAATTATAAAATAGTCATAAAAAAATACTTACTTGTGTAAACTAATTCAATAATATAAACATAAAAGAATAAATATTGTATGTGCATATCATATGCATATTTACTAGTATGAGTAGGCTAATCATATATTTATAGGGTGATTATTTATTATTTTGGATTATGTTCATTAATTGAATTGTTTATATATTTGATGTCGTAATAAAATGTACAAAATGTGAACGTTGGCCAGTGGCCACCTCGAAATACTTAATCTTGGCTCATACACGTTTAACAAGCCCATCAAAACTTCACATCACCAAATGGTTTCAACAAAAACATGGAGCTTTTGAATAGGGGTGAGCAAAAAAATCTGATTTGGTCGCTCCGATCCGATAATCCGCCAACCCGAATCCGAAAAATTCATATCCTAAAAAATCCGTTTAATTTTTATCCGTATCCGATCCGATCCGGGACATTTTTCCGGATATCCGGACCGGATACAGATATCTAATCGGATATCCGCGATCCGGAAATATTACGTATAATAAATATATTTTTGAAAATTATAATGATACATATAAGTGTTTTATTACCTAATATTTTGAATTGAACAAATGCAAATCAGTAATAACATTATTTAGTTTTAGCCATAGAAAATAATTACCAATTAACACCAATTTCAAGCAAGGCCCAACCCAACCCAAGCAAGGCCCAACCCAAGCCCATGTTCCACTGGATGTTGTATGCTTCCGATTCCCACCCCGCAACAATCAAACCCTAACTTGCTCTCCATTTGAGCCCCCAATTCTTCGAGGAGGGACTCGTTCTTGTAATCGAGGTTGAACGCTTCCCCGGAATCAGACCAGTACTTGACAAGGTTAGTCTTCTCCGAAGATTCCAATCCATCACCTCCCTCGATCAGCCTATGGGAAACGGAACGATCACTGCCGGAGTCCGACCAAAAATCAGCCGAATCCCTAGGCGAAAGCAGTGGAAAAGGAGCATCGGAAGCGAGGTCGATCCAGCTCGGATTGTCCGACACGGCGGAGCCATCATCGCTGCTGGGCGGCTTCTGATGGGGATCTAGAGAGAAGTAATCCGACTAGAACACGACATCACAACTGGAATCGAGTTGCTGCTCCATCTCCCCTAGTTCTTCAGCGTCTGAGTTCTGGAGGACAATCAAATACCGGATATTTTGGATATCCGGTATAATAATCCGATCCGATCCGAAAAAGTCGGATATCCGGCTTGTAACGGATCGGATACGGATCGTTGTTTCACTAAAAAAAATATAACGGATCGGATCAGATTGATCTGAATGCTCACCCCGACTTTTGAATCAGTACTCCGTACAATATATAAACAAGATAATAATAGAACCAATTCCATCTCATATTATTCAACATATTCTCAACATTCACATTCCGATTCATCAGACAGAAGATAGGATTGTTTGGACTCCAACTGCTACGGGAACATTCTCAACTGCATCGGCAAGAAATCTATCTTCAACCAACAATCATACTACCAATACAAATTTATTTCAATGGATTTGGAAACAACATATTCCTCCTAGACTTCAAAACTTTATCTGGAAGGCTGTATCCGACTCACTACCGACAACGGAACGATTGAATAGACACTTTCATAGAATTACAGATCAGTGTGCCCTTTGTAATTCAATGTCTGAAACACGAGAACACATTTTCTTCGAATGCATACATACCAGACAAACAATACAACATTTCAATACCATTGCAGGACAAAATATTTCTATGATTGGAAGTGCTAACTTTATACAAGACTTCACAAATTTGGTTAACCAAACAATTCAGCATCAAAACGTCATACATCTTATCTTCATATGGAATAATATATGGACAGCTAGAAATAATATGATTTTTCGAAATAAAGTAACATCACCAAAACAGATAGCTGAACAAGCTTATTTTCAATTTATTAATTGGAAGACAGCTACGACACAACAAGATCATACAAAAGGAACAAGAAAACGAAATCGACGTTTACTTCGTAACCAAACTTGGAAGCAACCTTCTCCGGGTTGGTGTAAGATTAATTTCGATGGATCAGCCAAATCAGATCATTCGTCAATAGGCTACATTTGTAGAGACTCAGATGGTAAGATTCTTTTCATCGGCAATTCACATATTGGACACAATAACATACTAAAAACGGAGGCCCTAGCGGCATTAAAAGGAATACAAGTCGCAATCCAATATAATATAAAGAATATTATTCTAGAAGGCGATAATTTATCGGTCATTAATGCAATTAAGAGAGTTTGGAAAATTCCCTGGGAAATACGAACGATAATTGATGATATACAACATCTTCTCAACAAGTTCCATTCTTTTCAAGTATTTCACACTTTTCGGGAAGCCAACACTGCAGCCGACTTTCTAGCTTCCAATGAATTAAATTTAGATTGGATTCGGGCCGCGTTGCCTTACGTTCAAGGATCCCTTATACCTGATGCTATTATCAGGACTTTTCAGCTACAAGCTTTATACTCACCAGCCGGGAAGGCCGCGCTGGAGTTCTGTCGGATCATCCGTAAGGATGATCTGGGTCTGCCATCCACTTAGGATGGAGACCCAATTCTAGCCTGCTGCAAAAAAAGAAGAAGATAATAATAGAACCACTTTAAGAGATTCTTTATACAAAGATAATGCTTGCATTTGGAGTTGATATAGCAGTATATGGTGACTCCTTCCATTTGCTTTCTTTCTTTATGGTCATTTCATTATACTTTTCAAAAAAGTTGATAAATGATACATATATTTACATGGTGATTATTTATTATCTTGGATTTTGTTCATTAATTGGATTGCTTATTTATTTGATGTCGTAATAAAAATGTACAAAATGTGAACGTTGGCCAGTGGCCACCTCAAAATACTTAATCGTGGCTCAGACACGCTTAACAAGCCCATCAAAACTTCACATCACCAAATGGTTTCAACAAAAATATGGAGCTTTTGAATCAGTACTCCGTGTAAGAACAATGTATGCTGAATAAGGAAACAATGTATGTTGAGGCGACTGTTTCCTGCAAGTCTTGATCTTCTCTTGATGTTGACTTCGGCTTCAATAAGGAACGATCAATGAACGATGTAACTCGGATAAGATTTGAATCATGAGAACATTTTCCGAAATCAGAATTTTGCCCCTTACTAAGCCTTAGGGAATCCGCAAAATCTGAAGTGAGATAAGACAAATCCTCTAGTTCCGTTCAAGGCTTCTAATGGGAACTAAACTATGTTCATGTATTTGTGGAGTATGACTTCAACTCAGATAGAGAACTCGTGCCTTTTTTCTAATCACCCAACATTATCACCGAAATGCCTTTATATAGGCTTTCGGGCGGTTACAGAGAATGGGTACGGCAGTTATAAGCGGTTACTAACGGTTACCAACCGTTCCAACTGCCACCAACCATTTCCAAGGATATCCAACTACTTCTATCAGTTATCAACTGATTTAAGGTAGTTAAGAGGTGGTTATTCTGATGGTTACCAAGGCGGTTACAATACATTAATCAGGTGCTGAAACTTTAACCATGCCTCAGGGAACTTGACGTTCCCACCTAGGGAACGGCTGATCCCTCCAGGGAACGACCACTCGTTCAACCTTAAGTAACGTCGATATGTCTTAAAGACACAATTAACCTCTCTGATGCACTGTTCCCATATGGGTAATGTCACATATCCTTAATGTCTCCCTCGGAATCTCAAGTATGCTTACACGAGTGTGTACTCCACACCTCCAAACCCGTGATGTAGCTAAGTGAGATCTTATAGTGCCGTATGAATCCCGATCACACTAAATGGCACCGTTCCCTATATGGGAACGGTCTCTTGATGACACTAAAATCACCAACAATCCTCCCCCATTTTAGTGTAATCTTTGATTCACAAAATAAGCAAGTCTTCATCCCAAACTCATGCATAAACACAAATATCGAAACGATTGAATTTATGTCTTAGTGTAATTACACATTTCAAACACCCGGGAATCATGGTGTCCTAAGGATTGAACCAATCAACCTTTTTGGATGCATGAAGATAACACACACATGAATTACTATACAATTCCACAGTCTAACTTGACTCTCTTAATGGCCTTGATTCCTTATCCATTCGTGAGCGTTTTTGAAGTCAACCCAAACTTCATGAAGCGGCCAATCTTCACGCCCATATAGGTAGATCCTTTTATGGAACGCATCCTCAATCGTGCACCTACAATCTACACTTTTTCAAAGGAACTATTAAGAAATTGCTTTCAACCTCTAAACTTGTAGGAACAGAGCACATACCTGGGGACTGTTCCTTTGTGCTCTCAGTTTCTAGGTGTAGGCTTTCCACATTGAATCTGTTCCCAACGTTAATTGGAAAGGAATTGGGTATCCCACCACTAGAAAACTATATGGGTCTTAATCTCATCCCCTTAGCCGACTTGGAAACCAAGTCCCTAGCCAACCCCTTCGTCAAGTGATCAGCCAAGTTTTGTTGTGATCTAACAAAATCCACCGAAATCACCCCATGCGTAATGAGCTCTCTTATCGCACTATGCCTCACACCCAAGTGGCGTGATTTCCCATTGTATACATGGCTATATGCCTTAGCCAAAGTTGCAGCGCTATCACAATGGATTGATATAGGTGAAATTGGCTTTTCCCATAATGGAATTTCATATATCAAGTTCCTTAGCCATTCCGCTTCTTTCCCAGTAGCGGCTAAGACAACAAACTCCGATTCCATGGTGGAACTCGTGATGCAAGTTTGTTTCTTAGAAGCCCATGAGATGACACCCCCACCAACAAGGAACACCCACCTACTAGTGGAAGAATAATCATCTTCATTTGTGATCCAACTTGCATCTGAATATCCCTCTAACACCGAGGGTGATCCACTATAAGTAAGACAAAAGTCCATTGTTCCCTTAAGGTACTGAACTACCTGTCGAACCGCTTGCCAATGATATGCACTAGGATTACTAGTATAGTGACTAAGCTTCCCTACTGCAAAAGCAATATCCGGCCTAGTACTTGTCATGGCATACATCAAGCACCCAATAACCCTTGAGTACTCAAGTTGCATAACTGATTTTCCCTTGTTAGGGAACAGTTTAACACTCGGATCATATGGTGTTTTCAAAGGAGTGTACTTATCACAATTAAATTTCTCCAATACTTTCTCAATGTAATGAGATTGTGACAACGATAAGCCCTCCGTTCCCCGCCTTATCCTATACCCTAGGATAACATCGGCCTCCCCCATGTCCTTCATGGAGAATTGTGATGACAAAAATGCCTTTGTAAGGTCTACTTGCCTTTGATCCATTCCAAAGATCAACATGTCATCCACATACAAGCAAATTATAACACCGTTCCCAGAATTATCAAATTTGCTATATACACACTTGTCGGATTGATTCAGTTTGAATCCATTGGACAACACAACCTCATCAAACTTTTGATGCCATTATTTTGGTGCTTGCTTAAGCCCATACCAAGATTTAACCAATTTGCACACCTTATGCTCTTGTCCGGGTATAACGAACCCTTCGGGTCGTTTCATATACACTTCTTCCTCAAGGTCCTCATTAAGGAACGATGTTTTCACATCCATTTGGTGTATAACCAACTTGTGAATAGCAGCCAAGGCAATCAATAGCCTAATGGTGATAATCCTAGCAACTGGTGCATAGGTATCAAAGTAGTCGGTTCCATACTTTTGTCTAAAGCCTTGAACAACCAATCGGGCCTTAAACTTATCTATGGTTCCATCCACTTTCATCTTCTTCTTGAAGATCCACTTACTTCCTGTTGGGCCTGGGAAATTGGTAGAAGCCCAATTGTATCTAGCCCACGGACGCGACCAGCAGGAAGATCGAATCAGTTCGTTGGAGCGACGCGTGATGGGTTGAGCACACAAACGCACTCCGCTAAGATCTCGGGAAGAATCCAACTGATCTCCCATGAAATCCGATAGTGCCAGATTAGGTTCCAACGTTATTATTTGCATTGTATAAATGTATAGAAAATAAGAAATTATGGGGACACACATTATGAATCAATACGAACTACTACTATCATTTCCTCTCAATCTTGCTCTCGAATTCGGTTCTCGTAATCAGAAGTATTCTAGATTCACTCAAGCGATCGACATCTAAAATCTCACTCGATAGATCATCAATTCGAGGGAGATAAGCTCTTCAATCGCTCGTTCAGTTTCAATTTCATCTATTCTATTGATTTGATTTGGATTTATTAGATATATTCGTCTAACAAATTGTCTAGTTGCCCTCTCAAAGGCGATTAGGATCGGTAAGGTCTTTTTGCCCCAAAACACTTCCCAATGGCTTATAGCCAGGGGGAAGATCGGCTAAAACCCATGTATTGTTTCCCATGATGGAATCCATCTAATCATTTATGGCCTCTTTCCAAAAGGAAACGTCTTGAAACTTCATTGCCTCAATAAACGTCTTTGAGTCATCCTCAATATTGTAACAATACAAGTATTGAGATCCAACTTCATCCCTTGTTCCCTCTACCAAGTAAACATGGAAGTCAGGGCCAAAGGACGTTCCCTTCCTTACTCTTTTACTCTTTCGGATCTCTGGTTCACCGTTCCGAGGTTGGACATCTATATCAATGTTGCCACTTGTAATGGAAACACTATCATTGTCTCCATTATTACTGGGAACAATGACTTTTTGTAAAGATGTCAATGAAAATCGTTTTTCATCAAAGATGGCATCTCTTGACTCTATAACGGAGTGAACCGAAATAGACTTGTTAGGTTCAATAACATAGAACCTATATGCCTTGGAATGCTTAGCATATCCAATAAAGATACATGCAACACCTCTTTCACCCAAAGTCTTTCGCTTGGGTTCGGGTAGTCTTACAACCGCCCTACATCCCCAAACCCGAAGATAATTCAGATTTGGCTTCCTTTGGAACCAAAGCTCATATGGGGTAGTCTTGTTCCTTTTGTTAGGAACCCTATTAAATAGGTAACAAGCCGTCAACATGGCTTCATCCTAAAATCCGTCATTTAAACCTGAGTAGGAAAGCATGTAATTGACCATTTCCTTAAGAACTCGATTCTTCCTCTCCAACACACCATTTTGTTGTGGTGTATAGGGAGCCGTGGTTTCATGAATGATTCCTACAGATTGGAAGTATTCTGGGTCAAAATACTCACCACCTCTATCGGTGTGCAATCTTTTGATCAATGTTCTTAACTAAAGTTCCACTTCAGTTTTATAAAATTTGAATTTATCTAGGGCCTCGTCCTTAGCATGCAATATAAATACATAACAATAATGGGAAAAATCATATATGTAAGTAACAACATATTTCTTATTTCCCAAGGACGGATGATGCGACCCTGCATCGACCCAAGCCGGGCTCAGGCGAGCCCCACGCGTCCAAGACCTTGGAGACCACCTTGGTTCAAGACGAGTAAGAACGTGATGACTGTGAGCTCAGAAGAGCCAAGTATGAAGACCGCGGTGTTCATCAAGCGTCTTCATCCAAGTCCAAAGATCGCGTGCCTCAACGTGTCGTCCCTCAAGCGACTCAACCACCTTCATCATTTCACGCGTTCTTTTGGAAGATTCTCGCATTCGATACTTTTAACACGTTCTTTTTAGACACTTTCTATATTTAGTATTTATAGCATTTTAGATAGTTTCTATTCATAGCGTTTCTATTTTTAGGGCGCGTGCCTTTTTGCATGCTTGCATGGGCTAGCCCTTAGGCTCGTTTCGGCCCAAGCCCATTAGGTCTTGGCCGAGTTTCATTGGCTATTTAAAGCCCCCTTTGTTGTTCTTGTTTCTTACGTTCAAGTTAAAGTTCAAGGTTTCAAGTCGAGTGTTAATTCCTCCTTCCCTTGATCGGACGTCACCCATATCCCTCTCATCCCCATTCCCTCCGCCGTCGACGCTACGGCAAACACTTGATCTTCTCAAGCAAAGTCTATCTTCGCATCTCCTTCACCCGCAGTGTAGAATCGAGTGTGTTAGATCAAGGAACGGTAAGTTTGTTCCTTGGGCAGCAGAAAATAACAACAGAATTATGAAGTAACGAGCTCAGTTCCTTAGAGAGGAAAACTTAATCAACCAACTAGTTGACTAAGAAAAACCTCTACCTCTAGGTTTCCCTAGTAGGATTTCGAATGTCTACTTATGTTATTAATCCTGGAATTACAAACAAGCAAGTCTTATCTCAATCTAGTTTACTCCTAGATATCTAGACTTCTTAATGTAACGTTCCTAACAACACCTAAGACAAACAAAACCCTAACAAGTACTCAACTCACCAAAGTCTCGTCCCTTGTAAGTGTTCTTCTTCTTCCTTTGAATACTCTTCTCTTCTTTCAAATGCTCTTCTCTTGTTTCGAATGCACTACTCACTGAATATCTCTGTGTTTCGTCGTCTATCTTCTGTGTTCCGTGTTCTGTCTTGTCAGTGAAGTTCGTAGCTTTCGAATATATAGTCTAGGAAGTTCTCAGATTTACCCTAGTTTTACCTAAGGAAAATAAGAGAATAAAATCCTATACAATCTTTTCTAAACATATTCTAACCACAATATCTCTTTACGAGATCTTCCTTGAGGCCCAAGTTGCAACTTCCAAATCTGTTTTCCATAACAGATATTCGGCGGCTCTCTAGGGTTTCAGCACGCGTCCTCCGTTCCTTGCGCTGTTCCCTTTCTCTGTTCTGTTCAACATCATGCGTCTCTTCTTTTCTTTCGTTCCAGCGTGTTGTTTTTGTCATTGTTGGCTTCTCTGTTCCTTTGCCTCTCTGTTTTGATTCTTCACTGGTTTTCATCGTTCCTTTTGACTTTGTCAGTTCCTGAAACTTATAGTCACACTAAAAACCATCAAAAGCATTTGAGTTTATCATCATCAAAACTAGAGGGAACGTCATCGTTCCAACAATTTCCCCCTTTTTGGTGATGACAAACTCCTTCAAAATGTGCAAGTCAAAATATGCAGTTCAAAACATACGAGTAAGAGACAATTTCACATTTAATCACACAGATCATATGTTCTAAATGTTAACAGTGTTCCCCCTTAGAATGTGCATAGAGAATTTACCTTCAAGTAGCTTTGTCGTTCCCCTTAGCACTAGCTTCTATCATCAACTCTTCCTTGGGTTTCACATTTTCCATACTTCCCCCTTTTGGCATCATCAAAAGTTTCACAAATGACAGAAAGACTTGACACACATGCAACTCATAAGCAAAATAGTTCATTCATAAAGTTAGACGAAGTACAAAGCATAGGGGCATAGACAGCTAAGTTCAAAAGATAAGGAACAATCACAAAAAGAACATAAAAACATAAGAAAAACAAGAACAGAGGGTCAGACGGGCAGGGAAAGAAACGGACAGCACTCAGATCTCAGGGTCTTCAGCAGAGTCTTCGGCTTTGCTCAGAAAGTGATCCAAGTGCAATGTCATGGTGGAGTTCAGTTGCTTGAGCTCAACAAGAATTTGATGCTGAATTGAGCTTCCCTTAGACGTTCCTTCACCAGCTGCTTTCTTTGCAGCGACAGTGCCCATTCCCTTGGTATCGCCTTTAAATTTCATCTTCTCCACATTGTGACTGTTCCTTGGCCTATTGGAGTTGAAGGATGTAGGCATCCATCTCAGCGTCGGTCAATTTGTCGGTGATGATCTTGCTTGGGGAATCCATGGAAGCAAAGAGCTTGAGAGTTTTGAGTGCTGAGAGATATCAGAGAGAGTAGTGGCGGTGAAGGAACTTGAGGAGATATGCCATATATATAGGAACAAGATAAAATCTTTTCCAAGATAAAATCTTTTCCAATTAAATCTTTTCGGATCTCAACTGTCTCCAAGTTTCCTTCTTTTCAAAAATTTCCATCAATAGCGTCTTCTATCTCCAAAAGCAACGGTCACTTTTTGCTTGGTAGCCGCGTCACTGTTCCTGTCTCAGATCAGTCAAATCACACAGGGAGCCGTTCCAACGGACACCTGCAACTCAATTAATGCGAGCCTCTAATTCAAATTCAACATTCCACACCTATCAGTTCCCCCTTAATCTGAGCAACGGTCTTCGTTCCCCTTGAGACCAAGAGTGTTTGCGAGGCTTGTCTGGATATTTCAATGTTGGGTTCACGCAAAATATAGTATATCCAAACATATGGTAGGGAGAAAAGCAACTCAAATAATTATTCCCAGTAAAAAGTTTAACAAAGAAGGATCATAGGGAACGTTTACCTGAATCGCGGCTAAGGTAGGCTGTACAACCAATTATCATGTGGGCTTGTAATGAGGGTTCAATCATCAAATTGGTTGTTTTGGGTCTTTAAGAGAGATGTTAGCATGTAATCAAGTAATTTAACACAAATCAAAAGACAAAGTACCTAGACCCTAAAACAAGGTAATTCGAACACACAAAAATCATGAACATTCATATCATAAGAAGCCAGTAAACAAGGAACTTCATGAAATCTGTGAAACAAGTTAACCAAGCATTGAGGGAATAATGGGTGTGAAGGTCCTCAATTTAGAGAGATCATGCCAAGGAGTAATCGAAGATACTCGAATGGGCCTTTGTCTAGTGCTTTGGTGAAGATGTCTGCCACTTGATTTTCAGTCCTGCAATGTTCCATTCTAATAAAGCCCATGTCAACATTATCACGTAGAAAATGATGACGAATGTCAATATGCTTAGTACGTGAATGATGAACTGAATTTTTTGAAATGTTGATGGCACTAGTATTATCACACATAATAGGAACGATGCCAAGAGACATACCATAGTCTTCCAGTTGTTGCTTAAGCCATAATACCTGAGCACAATAGCTTGCCGCGGCAACGTATCAGCTTCTGCATTGGAGAGGGCCATATAGTTTTGCTACTTAGAATCCCATGAAATGAGACATGGCCCAAGGAACTGTTCCGTTCCAGAAGTGCATTTGCGGTCTACTACGTGCCATTTTGTTGTTCCCTTGGTCGCAAAGCTGTGCAACACTCAACAAACTGAAACCAAGTTCATGAACTAAACTAACTTCTTTTACTGTGATACTGGAGTTTAGTTGTATTTCGCCTGTTCCAATGATTTCTCTGCATCTCTTGTCTCCAAGAACAACACTCCCTCTTGATCGAGTGTTTGTGAAGTGAGGTGAGTTGGTCTTCTTTTCCGGTCATGTGGCATGAATAAGCGCTGTCAATATACCACTTCTCGTTCCCTCTCAGTTCAGCCTGCATAAAAAAGGTTAAGGTTTGGCGACCCAGGCAAGCTTACCCTTACCTGGTCGAGACACATAATGCAATTGTTCCATAGGAATAGTTCTAACATTAACAACAAATTTCTTCCTAGTCTTAGCATGATTATGATTATGCACATGTGAATCATCATAGAAATCATTCAAGTTCACATTGTTACTCCTACTGTTCCTTCTCTTTGTGTGCTCTTCAGAGAACTTCTTTTTCTTTTTACAGTCTCTTTGCACATGTCTGTTGTCCCCACAAAACCAACACAGCTTGAACTGTTCCATCTGAACATACTTCATGTTGGGCACGATGCTTTTGCGTTGCTTCGCACGTTCAGGACATGGAGCATTGGATTGTGTTCCCTGAGATTGCTTGAGGAAGATCTTGTGAGCGGGTTGTCCAGTGTACCATGACTGGGATTCATCCAAGCCGCTTTCAAGTACTTTGATACGTTCCTCGAGATGTTGATTCTTCTCTTTAGTATCTTAAAGTTCTCTATCTCTTGCTTCACGTAGTTCCATGATGGATGAGTCCTCTTCCTTTTGGTTGGGACCTGTATAGCCAATTTCATACCTTGCTTTGACAAACTTGATGCTTTCAGCTTCAAGCTTCTGTTCCATCATGACAGAATGAATTTTGTGCACATATGACTTTATCTCGGACACCTGTGCTTCAAGCTTACTTGGAATAGCTATACTCCTTGCATCAGTATTGTTAGAGACTTCATTCATAAGCAAAGAGACTTTTTCATTTCTCAAACTCTGAAGTTCCTCATTATTAGCCTCACATGAAGAACAAAGAACAATCGAGGTACTAGCAGTTCTAGAAATATTTTCTTTTAGACTACTACATTCATCTTCAGAATTAGCTAGTTCCTCTTGAGTTTTCATGTTCTCAGCATACATATTTCTTATGAGAGCAATTAAAGATTTTTTATCAAAATTCACAAGAGATTTTAAGAAATCTTCGGGATTTACCTCGGTTTCTTCAGACGAGTTGTTGATGGCCATTGCACACATCGTTCCACTCCATGCTTCAGGATCTTCGTTATCTGAGTCATCTTCATTGCCCCAGACAGCAACGAAAGCTTTCTTTTCTTCGTTCCCAGAAGGTTTGCTTGCCTTCTTCGGCTTTGGGCACGAACTGGAGTAGTGACCCTTCTCATTACAGTTGTAACAAGTGATATCCTTGATGTCACGAGTCTCACCGTTCCCTCCTCTACTGTTTCTTCCTTTGTTGTAGAGGGAACGCATGGCTTTAGTGAGCAATACCACCTCAGGGTCATCGGTGCCATCATTGTCATCGAGGTTGTTCTCAATTCTGTCGACAGTCTTTCCAACCATCAAGGCAATTCCCTTTTCTTTGGAATCCTTGTTTCTTGCAGCCTTCTCTTCGTTGTCATACTTTTGTATCTTGCTGAATACCTCATGGAACGTCAGTTTGACGGTGTTGGGATTCTCCTTCAGAATAGCTTTGGTCATTGCATGACGATGAGGGAGACCATCAATGATTATGAGGATTTTCTCATCGGGGAGAATTTCCTTATCGATGACAGAGTGAGCAGAGTGAGATTTGCTGTGATCTTCTCAAATCGTGCTTGGTAGGAACTCACATCTTCCTTGTCATCCATTTTGAAGTTGTAAAAGTCCTTCTTCGCAGTGAAACGATCAACTTCACGCAGATCCTTGCTTCCCATATACATATGTTCCAAGGCAAGCCATTTAGCATTGGCCGACTCACAAGATTGGAGTTTTTGCACATCTTGCTGATTGAGAGCGTTGTTGATGAGCATGACTACTTTGCAAATTTTCTCCATGATCTGGAGATTGTCTTGATCCCATTTCTTCAGTTTCAACTTCTTTTCTAGATCTGCAATGTCAATATCACCAAGAGAGATCACCAACCAGCATTGGTAGTCATGGCTTTGCACCCACTTGATGAAAAGTGTTTTCCAATGTTGATATTGTCCAGCGAGCAAGAGAGGAGGCCTTGAAGAGTTCAAACCAACTTCGACGGTAGAAGGAGACATTGTTACCTGTAAATTTGTAAGTAACACACAATCTAGAACAAACCTGCTCTGATACCAATTGTAGAATCGAGTGTGTTAGATCAAGGAACGGTAAGTTTGTTTCTTGGGCAGCGGAAAATAACAACAGAATTATGAAGTAACGAGCTCGGTTCCTTAGAGAGGAAAACTTTATCAACCAACTAGTTGACTAAGAAAAACCTCTACCTCTAGGTTTCCCTAGTAGGATTTCGAATGTCTACTTATGTTATTAATCCTGGAATTACAAACAAGCAAGTCTTATCTCAATCTAGTTTACTCTTAGATATCTAGACTTCTCAATGTAACGTTCCTAACAACACCTAAGACAAACAAAACCCTAACAAGTACTCAACTCACCAAAGTCTCGTCCCTTGTAAGTGTTCTTCTTCTTCCTTTGAATACTCTTCTCTTCTTTCAAATGCTCTTCTCTTGTTCCGAATGCACTACTCACTGAATATCTCTGTGTTTCGTCGTCTATCTTCTGTGTTCCGTGTTCTGTCTTGTCAGTGAAGTTCGTAGCTTTCGAATATATAGTCTAGGAAGTTCTCAGATTTACCCTAGTTTTAACTAAGGAAAATAAGAGAATAAAATCCTATACAATCTTTTCTAAACATATTCTAACCACAATATCTCTTTACGAGATCTTCCTTGAGGCCCAAGTTGCAACTTCCAAATCTGTTTTCCATAACAGATATTCGGCGGCTCTCTAGGGTTTCAGCTCGCGTCCTTCGTTCCTTGCGCTATTCCCTTTCTCTGTTCTGTTCAACATCACGCGTCTCTTCTTTTCTTTCGTTCCAGCGTGTTGTTTTTATCATTGTTGGCTTCTCTGTTCCTTTGCCTCTCTGTTTTGATTCTTCATTGGTTTTCATCGTTCCTTTTGACTTTGTCAGTTCCTGAAACTTATAGTCACACTAAAAACCATCAAAAGCATTTGAGTTTATCATCATCAAAACTAGAGGGAACGTCATCGTTCCAACACACAGTCGACGCTACGACACCCCCAAAGACTTGTCTTTTCAAGCCTTATATCCTTCACCAAATCGCTTCCGCCACCGCTATCAATCCGTCCATCAAATCGCTTCCATCGCCGCCGAGTTCCTTGTTGCCGCCACCGTCTTCCCAGTCGTCAACGTCAACAAGCCATTCATCGCGATCTTCCGCTCGCGATCATCCCCATCGTCACGTTCCACAGCAGAATCACCACATCGAGTGACTTTCCAACCAAGACTAGATCCAAAGGCGTCTCCTTCGACAATTTGGCTTGTCATCGGAGGTAAGGACACATCAACTGGCATCAGAACCCAACAGTCTTGTAAGTCACGAACTCAAGTTTACATCTTGTTCACGAATATTTTGTTTTCCCTTTCCGCTGCCGTACCCTAACTGTCGCGACCGCGGTTCACAAACCGCGACCGCGGCTGCCGTTTCCGATTCCTTTTTCCTATCCGAAACCCTAGCCCCCGCCTCCTCTCATAACCCTAGTTTGAGCTTTCCCTAACCAACCCGTCCTTAGCCACACCCACACCCAACCCACCCGGCCCACACCTAGCCACGTCCGAACCCGGACCCATATCCATGACCGAGCCATAGCCAACCTACTCCATGGCCCGTTTGTACCCATACTTCGAGCCCGACGAGTGGGACCGCGAACCTTGGTTCGGTGGCGTGAACCCACACGCGCACCCGGATTGGATCCCACTGCCATGACTACATGCCCCGCCGCGACGTCGCACCCACAACCGCGACGTTGACCCCGACTGGATTCCTTCCCCTCGGCTCCAACAACAGTTCCGCACACACGATCGACACCGCGATCGGACCATGTATGACACCTACATCGACGCGCGATGTCGGACCCCTGACAGAGACCGCGTACGTACCCGGTCTCATACCAACATTGAGCGGCGACCCGATGCCACCGTCCCTGAGCTCACACCCGCACAACAAGAGATATGGAACCTACGGCGCAAGATTGCCCGCCTCAAAGCCACTTTGGTCGCGTCACCCCCACCCATCGAGCCAACATCTTGTGCATTCCATGATGCACCCACTATCGCGCATCCTGGTCCGACCTTCAGCGAACACACAATGGCACCCGCTGACGCGACGTCACCGACTGCAGACACGCCGAGTGCATCTGTTGCCGCGCCAGCAGGTCCGACCCAGATTATGGATCCCATTTCCGCGCCTCCGAGTCTGACGACGATTGCACCCGTGCCCATGGATGCAGGTCCGTACCCCATCGAACCTGTGGCCGTGCACACGATTGTGATTTTCTGCCTTGGCGCGCCCACACCAGCCCTAGACATAGATCTCGCTCCTGCACATGAGTCATCCGTGATCTTCATTGAGGTTCTCCGAGCCGGACACAAGCCCGATGCCGTCTTTCTGCAGCCCGACGAGCGTTTCTTCTCCTTGGCCCCATCCAGTTCGAAGCGAGGACGCTTCGATTCTAAAGGGAGGAGAGTGATGCGACCCTGCATCGACCCAAGCCAGGCTCAGGCGAGCCCCATGCATCCAAGACCTTGGAGACCACCTTGGTTCAAGACGAGGAAGAATGCGATGACCGTGAGCTCAGAAGAGCCAAGTATGAAGACCGCGTTTTCATCAAGCGTCTTCATCCAAGTCCAAAGATCGCGTGCCTCAACGCGTCTTCCTTCAAGCGACTCAACCACCTTCATCATTTCACGCGTTCTTTCGGAAGATTCTCGCATTCAATACTTTTAACGCGTTATTTTAAGACACTTTCTATATTTAATATTTATAGCATTTTAGATAGTTTCTATTTATAGCGTTTCTATTTTTAGGGTGCGTGCCTTTTTGCATGCTTGCATGGGCTAGTCCTTAGGCTTGTTTCGACCCAAGCCCATTAGGTCTTGGCCGAGATACATTGGCTATTTAAAGCCTCCTTTGTTATTGTTATTTCCTTACGTTCAAGTTAAATTTCAAGGTTTCAAGTCGAGTGTTAATTCCTCCTTCCCTTGATCGGACGTCACCCATATCCCTCTCATCCCCATTCCCTCCGCCGCCGACGCTATGACAAACGCTTGATCTTCTCAAGCAAAGTCTATCTTCGCATCTCCTTCACCCGCAGTCGACGCTTCGACACCCCAAAGACTTGTCTTTTCAAGCCTTATATCCTTCACCAAATCGCTTCCGCCACCGCTATCAATTCGTCCATCAAATCGCTTCCATCGCCACCGGGTTCCTTGTTGCCGCCACTGTCTTCCCAGTCGTCAACGTCAACAAGCCATTCATCGCGATCTTCCGCTCGCGATCATCCCCATTGTCACGTTCCACAGCAGAATCACCACATCGAGTGACTTCCCAACCAAGACTAGATCCAAAGGCGTCTCCTTCGACAATTTGGCTTTTCATCGGAGGCAAGGACACATCAACGGAGAAGCATGAAAATCACATAAGTCACTATGTATCAAATCAAGCACTACACTATTTCTTTGAACATTAGGGAACGGTTGTCTTGTTATCTTAGTAAGCATGCAAGTTCTACACCTCTCTATACTCATATCAAATGGAGGAATTAAACCATTTTTAGACATATCAAGCATGCGTTTATAATGAACATGTCCTAGTCGAGCATGCCATAGAGAGGAAACGTTTTCCTCCGAGGGAACAACACCCTTTGAAGGGGCCATTCCCACTGAGGGAACAACATGTTCAGAAGAAATAGAACCTTGACCACAAGTCATGTAAGCTGAATTCATAACTTTATTAATACTTAGCTTAAACATACCATTACATAGGTAACCACGACCTACAAATACACCGCCCTTAGATAATATATATTTATCGGCTTCAAACACTTGCCGAAAACCTAACTTGTTAAGGATAGCACTAGAGACTAAATTTTCCCTTATTCTGGGTACATACAACACATTTTTTAGAATTAAACTCTTCCCAAAAGAGAACTCTAACTCCACTTAGCCTTTGCCTAAGATGGGGGCAGTTGACTCGTTTCCCATATGAAGGACACGTCCATCATCCAAGGGAACGAAGATCTTGAACATTGACTTGTCCCTACACACGTATGTGGTAGCACCCGAGTCAACGCACCATGCTATCTCATCATCCTGCACAAAGAAGGCCTCAGAAATATTAGGAACAAAGTCCAAACCAGGAAATGTTACTAAAGAGGGAACAGTTCCGTTCGAGGGAACCGTTCCTTTCTGACCTTGATGAGATTTATGTCCTTGGTCCTTAGAACCTTGAGCAGACTGGTTGGGAACATTGCCCTTCGTGCCCTTTCCAGCCCAACAATCCTTCTTAAGATGTCCAGGCTTCCCACAGTTCCAACACCCTTTTTGAGAGGGTTTCTTGTTAGGACCGGTGTTTGTGTTGTTGTGCGGCCTTTTCTTGCCCTTCCTGTTGTTACCCTTATGGGAACCTTCTTCCATCATGTTGATGGTGGAAGAATTGGGAGTCTCTTTCTCCTTTCCTTTCTCTTGCGAACGAAGGGCCTCTTCAATACGCAAGTGGCTGCCAAGTTCCACAAGGGAAATACCTTCCTTCTTGTGCTTCAACATGTGTTTGAAGTCTTTCCATGATGGAGGCAATTTGTCAATAATGCTTGACACAGAAATGGACTCGTCCATATTCAATTTATGTTGAGCAAACTGCCCCAAGATACGGAGTATCTCATGATATTGCTCCATCACCGGTCTTGAGTCAACCATTTTATATGTATTGAAGTTGCTCATAAGGAACTTTACGCTTGAAGCGTCTTCATCCATGTACTTCAACTCTAGAGAGTCCCAAAGTTCCTTGGCGGATTCAACATTTTGGTACACATCAAAGAGGGAGTCGGACATACCGTTTAATATGTGGCCCCGACAAATGTAGTCATCGTTCTCCCATTTGCTCCTTTTCCTCACGGCCTCAAGTGGTTCATCATCTACCTCCGGCATGGGAGTTGATAGGACGTATACCACATTGAGGGTGGTCAAGAGGAAATGCATCTTCTTTTGCCAACGGCGGAAGTCCATCCCTTCGAATTTTTCCAATTTCTAGAACTTCGTTGTCATCTCACGAACAGTCGTCATTGATCCGAAAATTCTGATTTCGATTGTAAGAACAATGTATGCTGAATAAGGGAACAGTGTATGTTGAGGCGACTGTTCCCTGCAAGTCTTGATCTTCTTTTGATGTTGACTTCGGCTTCAATAGGGAACGATCAATGAACGCTGTAACTCGGATAAGATTTGAATCATGAGAACACTTTCCGAAATCAGAATTTTGCCCCTTACTAAGCCTTAGGGAATCCGCAAAATCTGAAGTGAGATAAGACAAACCCTCTAGTTCCGTTCAAGGCTTCTGATGGGAACTAAACTATGCTCATGTATTTGTGGAGTATGACTTCAACTCAGATAGAGAACTCGTGCCTTTTTTCTGATCACCCAACACTATCACCGAAATGCCTTTATATAGGCTTTCGGGCGGTTAGAGGGAACGGTTACGACAGTTACAAGCGGTTACTAACGGTTACCAACCGTTCCAACTGCCACCAACCATTTTCAAGGATATCCAACTACTTCTATCAGTTATCAACTGATTTAAGGTAGTTAAGAGCTGGTTAATCTGACTGTTACCAAGGCGGTTACAATACATTAATCACGTGCTGAAACTTTAACCATGCCTCAGGGAACTTGACGGTCCCACCTAGGGAACGGCTGATCCCTCCAGGGAACGACCACTCGTTCAACCTTAAGTAACGTCGATATGTCTTAAAGACACAATTAACCTTTGTGATGTACTGTTCCCATATGGGTAACGTCACATATCCTTAATGTCTCCCTCAGAATCTCAAGTATGCTTACACGAGTGTGTACTCCACACCTCCAAACCCGTGATGTAGCTAAGTGAGATCTTATAGTGTCGTATGAATCCCGATCACACTAAATGACACCGTTCCCTATATGGGAACGGTCTCTTGATGACACTAAAATCACCAACACTCCGTACAATATATAAACAAAATTATAATAGAACTACTTTAAGAGATTCTTTATACAAAGCTAATGCTTGCATTTGGAGTTGATATAGCAGTATATGGTGACTCTTTCTATTTGCTTTCTTTTTTTATGGTCAGTTCATTATACTTTTAAAAAAAATTGATAAATGATACATATATTTACAGGGTGATTATTTATTATTTTGGATTTTGATCATTAATTGGATTGTTTATTCATTTGATGTCGTAATACAAATGTACAAAATGTGAACGTTGGCCAGTGACCACCTCGAAATACTTAATCCTGGCTCGGACACGTTTAACAAGCCCACCAAAACTTTACATCACCAAATGGTTTCAACAAAAATATGGAGCTTATGAATCAGTACTTTGTACAATATATAAACAAAATAATAATAGAACTACTTTAAGAGATTCTTTATACAAAGCTAGTGCTTGTATTTGGAGTTGATATAGCAGTATATGGTGACTCCTTCCATTTGCTTTATTTCTTTATGGTAGTTCATTATACTTTTCAAATTAGTTAATAAATGATACATATATTTACAGGGTGATTATTTATTATTTTTGATTTTGTTCATTAATTGGATTGCTTATTTATTTGATGTTGTAATAAAAATGTACAAAATGTGAACGTTGGCCAGTGGCCACCTTGAAATACTTAATCCTAGCTCAGACACGCATAACAAGTCCACCAAAACTTCACATCACCAAATTGTTTCAACAAAAATATGAAGCTTTTGAATCAGTACTCCGTACAATATATAAACAAAATAATAATAGAACTACTTTAAGAGATTCTTTATACAAAACTAATGTTTGCATTTGTAATTGATATAGCAGTATATGGTGACTCCTTCCATTTGTTTTCTTTCTTTATGGTCAGTTCATTATACTTTTCATTAAAATTAATAAATGATACATGAATTGCTAGTAAATGTTTTCACCTTTTCTTCCGATCTAGTAAATTTTATAATCTACCTAGTTAAGTAGTTATACATGTGCTATATATGTTTTCTTTTTTTATATAAGTAATGTTTTTATATAAATGATTTTTCTTTCAAAAAACATGAATTTGACATGCTTGTGCTATTCCGTAGCTGGATTATATAGGCACTACCCTATCAAATTCACTTATTTTGTTTGAAAGGAAATTCACTTATTTAAACAAAAACCACTTATATATAAAAGAAGAAAATATATGATAGCACATGTATAGTTGCTTAACTAGGTATTGTAAATTTTATAAAAGCTGATGAAGTAAGAAATAGAACAAAAAGAAGAAAACGCTCTCAATGGGAGCCGGCCTTAGAAAGCCAGATTTGGCCACCGGAGCTTCAACCCTCCAAGCCGGCCCTCGAACAACCGTTCCCTGCGAGCCTCCATCCCTCCAAACTTGACCTCAACCTTCCATGGCCACCACGACCCCTCGAGAGACTCCTCGCCGGATCTTGGTTCAAGACCTCGTCGGTCTCACCCCCAACCTCCTCCAGATCCGTCGTTCTCCTTCGCCTCCCACCCCGTCCTCCCCGCCGAGAGGCTCTTGCCGGTTCTCAAGACCTCGTCGGCCTCCCCCCCTACAGCCTCCAGATCTGCCGTTTCCTTCGCCACCCACCCCGACCCCCTCTCCTGCTGACCCCCTCCCTCCTGGCCCACCTCGGCGGCCCCGACCCCTTCACCGCCCTCTCCCTTGAGGACAACGAGCTCTCGCTACTCCGACTCCTTTGCTTTTGTTTTTGTCCCGTTTTGTTTCCGGTTCTGTTGGGAGACACTCTATGGATGATGAAGCTTGCCTTGATGATGAATCGAGTTGTAGTTCCGGTTTGATAGAGGATGACCATCCTTCCGGTGGCACAGCGTTTGTTTGTGCTTTACTCACCTCATTTCTTGGTTTCTTTGCTTTATCATGCTTTAGTTTGTTTCGTTTGTTGTTTGTTTTTGTTTCTTTTGGCTGTTGTTGTATTGTCGGTTATGCCGGTTGCCAGTTTCTGGCCTCTCGAAGTTGTACACTTTGAATTCTTACTCTATTAAAAAAAAATTGTAAATTTTACCGAATTTAAAGAAAAAAGTTACAACTTTTAGCATAAATTCATAGAGGTCGGTTCTTGTGCAAATTAAGCTTACTGTACAATATGCGAACTAGCGGCAACCGTTGGATGTGCCTAGTCGACGGATGAGATTAAAAGCGCCCAAACAATTACAATCAATCAAGCATGCGTCCCATTGTCAAATTTAATGACATATTTGTAAATAGAATTAAAATTGTTACGATGTTCCAAAAGTACCCATTTATTACTTTATTACTCATCATCTCTCTTCTTTTATGACACGGTGGTCCCCACCATTCACTTCACCTTCCATCTTCTACTCTGTAAACTTCTGAATTGCCTTCCAGAAAATCAATCTCTCTCCCCAACAAAAGCCACATGGAAAACTCTACCAAAATCTTTCATGTTTGTTTCTTAGATTTAAACAATATCGATTGAAGCATATGGTACGAAAGACAAAGGTACACAAAGGTAAAATCTATCTTCTATGTTTTGTTTTTCCTATGGTTTATAAGTAGTTGAAGAA
This sequence comes from Rheum nobile, assembly GCA_027886185.1. Classification (NCBI taxonomy): domain Eukaryota; kingdom Viridiplantae; phylum Streptophyta; class Magnoliopsida; order Caryophyllales; family Polygonaceae; genus Rheum; species Rheum nobile. Next base: position 159,067 of record WOAB01000542.1, read on the forward strand.
TATTTTTAATATGAAATTTAGGGTTATTACGTATGTTAGATTCAAAAATATGGTAAGATGGGGTTGAATAATTCATGTGGTTTTGGTGTTTAATGTAGTGAAAAATGCTTTTCTAGGGTTCATAAGTAGTCAAATTCAAAATTATTGATGAAATCTAGGATTCTTATGTATGTTAAATTCAAAAATTTATAAAAATTGGGACTGAATAATTCATGTGGTTGTAATGTTTATTTTGTTTAAGCTTTTCTTGGTATGTGAACTCTATAAGTCATACATGTTCATATGTATATATCAATGTTCATGATTAATCATATGAGGTTCACACCAAACTCTGTGTAAAATAGGTTCTCTGTGTACTTATTTGGGGTCACTTTATGCTTGTAAATATTCATATATAGAACGTACCCCTAATATTTGATTTTGTCATAGCCTATTAACTCAAATGGTAGAGCAATGTGTTGATACACATGGATGTGGGTTCAGATCCCTCATAGGCTACATATTGTGGTTGTGAAAAGTCTCAATTCAAGTTGGGTTCACGTGTATCGTATTCAAGTTCATATATATTCCCTTAAGGTTCATATTTGTTTTTTTTGAAAACATACGCCCATGTTTTCCATTTTGTATAACATAGGTTCATCAATTGCGTGTAAATATTCACATATAGTCCCCTAATGTTCATATATACTAGTTTGAGCATGTTCGTATTTGATTTCTTTTGGTTCATTGAAACACTATGGGTTCATATGATATATGTTAAGTTCATATATAGTAATATAAGGTTCATATTTATTCTTATCAGTTATAGATACCTAATTCTCACACATGCCATAATGTTCAAATGTTACTTGTCAGTTCATATATAGTCATCTAAGGTTCAAATTTATTCTTATTATCTTCCATATTTAGTACACTGTATAAACAAACTAGAGGTTTATATATTATGTGTCAATGTTCATATATAATCATCTAAAGTTCATATATAATAGCATCAACGTTCATTAAAAATGTTTATAATCCAATCTGAGCCTTAAAGTTGATCAGGAAGGGGTCTTCCAACAGCTCAAACATGGCTTAGAAGGGCTCTTCTAGGTGCGGCTATGGTGTGTCTTGATTCACGAGAAGTCATGGAAGAACCAAATGGAGGACCGGTGGCAAGAGGCGACGAGCAGAAGGTGGATGAAAGGTCTAAAAGTCGTCATGACTCAGCGGACCTCTGGAAAATCTGGGCAACGACCAAACGATGCACCGACTTCAACGGTTCGGTGACAACTTGATTAGAATCCAAACAACTTGGTGTCAGTGCGGTTAGACTCATAGGATCGAGGGGGTTATTTGAAGGTAGTCGGTGGGGGTCGACGGTGGAACGATGGATGCCAGAAGTGGCTCGACAATGGCAGTTGTGCTTGCAAACCGAGCAACAAATAATGGGTAAAGTGGTTTGATCGCAGCTCAAACTTAAGTTGAATGGCTCCTTGCGGATATCATTTGACTCGTGACGTCGAGGGCTATCGATTGAGGTAGGTGATGATAGTCAATTTTGCATATCTGGCGAAAAAACCAGTTGGAGAAACAAATGTCGAAAATTGATTGTTGTTTCGGAATTCAAAACGGGATGGTTTGGGTATAGATTTGGGTGTTTTAAGAGTCGAAATCCTACTAATTTGAGGGCAATGACCACAATTGTAGGCTTGGATTTGATCAATTCGAAGGAAAAATGTATGAGTCTCTCTCAATCATGTCCACCTCACAACATCTCTCTCAGACATTTTATCGAACACCTAGAGGGCATCTCAATTCACCTATCATTGTTAATTCACACAAGCTTCTCAATTTAGGAATCAATCTCTCCACCAAAGAGTTGATATACTTGGTCATAAACCTTATAAAGACTGATTTCAATATCTCAACAAAGGGTGAGATGAGCTTGAGAAAAACAAAAGGGTCGCCATGGAAAATGAATTTCAAGACATGGACGTGGATTTGCAAGGCGTAACTGAGGTTAGTGTAAATATGGAGATTAGAAAGCTCCTCTTTGACGCGTCGTCGAGAAGAGACCCATAAAGGGGGCGAAGTGAGGTTGAAGCTGCCATTGGAGGGGAACTTAAAGGATGCAAGACAAAAATCAGTGAATGAGGAATATGACATTAAAAACGGAAAATTATCAAAATGCCCCCATTTTAGTTAAAAGTATAGATGAGAAGGCTTCTTTCCTGACCATTGGATAAAATAAAGAAAAATTAACAAGAAATACCCATTTTGGTGTCCAAAATTACAAAGTGAGTATTCTTTTTTAAGATATGACAGCAATATCCCTTTTTCTACCCAAATAAGGGTATAAGGGTAAAATTACCTATTTTCGGAATTTTGGAGAAAAGGTAAAATAAATTTTGAATTTATCTTTTCTTTTCACTCTCTTATACTTTAAAATATATAAATTAATTTCTGAAATTGTTAGGGTTTGAAGGTGAAAGGTGAGGAGGTGGGGGAGGCGGTGGGGGAGGCGGTTGACGGCGGGGGGAGCGAGGTCGAGATTTGGCCGACGAGAGGGAGTCGAGAGGCCGACGAGATCTGGCCAGATCGAGGTCGAGATTTGGCCGACGAGAGGGAGTCGAGAGGAGGGAGTCGAGAGGCCGACGAGATCTGGCCAGATCGAGGTCGAGATTTGGCCGACGAGAGGGAGTCGAGAGGCCGACGAGATCTGGCCAGATCGAGGTCGAGATTTGGCCGACGAGAGGGAGTCGGAAGAGATCGAGGTGGGGGAGGCGGAAGAGATCTAGGTCTGGCCGACGAAATCGAGGCGAAAATCGGGCCGGAGAAGGCGAGTTGTGGGAGAGGGATCTGACAGACGAGGCGGTTGACGGCGGGGTTTGGGAGAGGGATCTGTAGGTTTGGGAGGATGAGGAGGTGTGTGGGGGAGGCGGTTGACGGCGGGGAAATGTGGCCGGAGAGGTTGTTGAAGGAGAGATCGAGGCGGAAGAGGCGGGGGAGAGGGAGTTTGGGAGGTCGTCGGAGAGGGAGTTCGGGCCGGAGAAGGCGACCGAGTTCTGGGAGAGGGAGTCGAGAGGTCGCCGGTACAAATTGAGTTCGATTGAAGCTAGAAGCACCGTCCCCACCACTGAATTGAGTCGAGAGATCGCCATTGGAATACCTCACCACCGCTGGAAGATGAATCGAGCTCGAAGATGAAGATGAATTCAATTTCAGATTTTTAATTTTATTTTATCTTTTTATTTATAAAAAATAAATTCAATTTCAGATTTTTTGATAAAAAAAAAAGTTAAAAAAAATCCCAAAAAATTACTTTAAGATATTGTTGTAATATCTAAAAAAAGAATACCCACTTTATAAATTTTAACACCAAAATGGTATATTTTTGCAAATTGGCCTAAAATAAATCAATGGATGAGACAGCTTAATATATTATAGTATAACCATCAAATGTATCAGATCCTAAATCTAAATTCATATAGCATTTATCGACCGAATGAAATCCCCATTAAAAAGTTCTCACCTAAAGAAAACGAAAACCTAAAAACGCTCCTAAGCATGACTCTCACGCCGCCACTCGACCACCCACCATCTTTCGCGCCGCCACTCGACCACCCACCATTATAACTTCTCGACCTCCTTCAATCTCGTTAGAAATTGGCTGATTTATTGCATCCATGTTCTAATTTGGCTTGTTTTCAAGCTTGCTTGTCCCATTTTTGTCAATCTTTCCCATAATCTCACATCTAAAATCCCCAAATTCCAGAAAATCTGCAAAAGCCTAGACCATTTTCCTACTGTGAGCATGGACTATCACCAGCCTACACTTGAGCGAGAAGCTCACATGAACACTTGAGCGAGAAACTCACATTAACAATTAAGCGAGAAGCTCCTTAAATAACAATCCGAACATAAAAAATGAGTTGCAAGCTGGTGGAGACCCCCCGAATTCCAAGCCTTTTTCTGACTCAGACCCGCTCGCCTTCACTCAAGCAACACCGACCTAGCTCAGATCTATACCAGATCTGAGTCGATTTGATGATCAAGATCTGGGAGAAAAATCCATCAACAATCCTGGACCATCGTACCCATGAATCCATCTTTGACTCATCCTAGTTATTGTGCAAGCTTGAACAAAATGGGGAAAAACAATTGTTCAGCATTTCAAAACAATTGCTATGTAAATCCGCTCAATCCTCAGCCACCTCACCCTCCTCTATTTCCCTACAACATCCCTCTGCACCTTCTTACTACGAAATTTGTTAATAGTGACATATTTATAAGTCGACCCACCGAGAAGCCGTTTTTGCCCAAACCTGAACCGTCAACGAATTTACCCAGATCCGCTTCTACCCAGATTTGTCATGCTCTAACGCCGGTTCAGGATCCCGACTCGACCATCGCCGGCATGTTTGTCGGCTGCCAGCCTGCCACCACTCGATTCTTCTTCTCGGTGATTTCCTGCACTTGAGAATTAGAAAGTACACAAAGGAAAAAGTAATAAAGAAATGCAAAACTTGTTTTACAAGCTCCAGACAAAAGTAAGTTGAAAAGTAAAAACGAAGGCAAATCTATTTGCGCCGCTGCAGAGTGCTATTTGCACCCTGCAGGGAGGCGGCGATGGATGCCGCGCGCGGTGGGTAATTACGATCTGTGGAAAATGAGTTCGATGTCCGTTAAATTATACGTAAACTGGGTCGGACGGATCCGGTTTGGATCGATCAAGTCGTACAAATTTTCGGATTGAGTTCGGGTCGGATTTAGATCGTGTCGGGTTCTTCTTCGATATTTAAAAAATATTGAATCTTAAAATTGAATATTTGTTAAAGTTATATGGAAAATATGTAACTTGCAAGAATTTATAAGTAAAAATGAAATCATTATTATTCAGCATAAATAACTTCATATTGTCCTTCTCTGAAAAGACTTAAATTAGCATACATAAATTCTTAATAAAAGACTTAACATAAACATATTTAATTGTCTCTGTTTTGTAGCCCACCAAATTAATTGTGTAGTAAATGACTAGATATGGAAAATTACACATTTTAATTTGCGGGACATGATTTTCAATCTTCATAATTTTCGTGATCGTCATTATGCCACGACATTTCGTAGTAGATTAAATAATTTTCACTTCTTGTATACAGAGTATATTTTGAATATGAAATTCGTTCGTTCAATTGTGAAAGCAGCAATGCTATATATAGAAATCACCGAAAAAACTGTGATTGAAATCCACCGAAAGTAATTCGTTCACGGACGCATCAATAATTCTGATTGAAATCCACCGAAAGGCTAGGAAGATACATATTGTCCTCCTACGAATATTCTACCCTAAACCATAAACTCTAAAACCCTAAACTACACCCCCCTCCGCGGCACCCGCCACCGCGCGACAATCACTTCCGCACGGCAACCGACGCAAATAACACCTTGTTAGGGTGTAAATAGCTTAGCCGAAAACGAAATGTCAAAAAAGAGACATAATGGCAAACAGTAAATTTTGTCTAGATAACTCCACCATCTAAATTATATCGCTGATTTTTTTTTTATGAGAACAATGCAAATTGGGTAAAAACTAATGAAATTTAAGGTTTTGCTAATGTGACTTTGGTTAAATTATTACAATTTTACACCGAACAACTACTACATGAATCTTTATTCTTCTATTTAAGGAGTATTGCTATCATTACGATCAAATGACTTCTTTAGTCTTGAATAATTATAATTCGAAGAAATCCTTTTGTTGATCCGTTGATTCAAGCTTGAATGTTAATACTTTTTTGTAGTTGTAGAGTCGATCTAGTGTGGAGACGGAATTGTTCCGGACGTGATTGTGTTCGTGTGAGAGGCTCTTGAAGATCCATGTATTTGTGGGGGCAACATCAAGGTGGTCGAGACTCCTAAAAATCCCTCATTTAGGTGAGGGCAACGTCGTGATGGTCCATTCTGCACTGATCTGTCTAACCCATTTTTCGGTGGCACTTCCATAGTGCTTTACTCTTTTCTCTCCCTAGGTTGTTTAGGCTCCTTAATTGTTTTGATGTATTTTTCTTGCTTGTTTTTTTGTTTGTTCTCTTATGCCGGTTTGTCCCGGATGTCGATTTATCGGCCTATCAATTTACCCCACATTGATATGTGGGGTAAATCGAATTCTAACCTTATAAAAAAAATTAGAATGAAATGATCATAAAAAAAAGAAGAAAATGGTAGGAGCCACAAAATAAATGTGTGTTGTAAGACTACTAGCTAAGGGAATCATTCAACAAGTCTGAGAATAACCCCTCTAACCCCAAAAAATCAAATGGGTAATCCCCACTCAACAAAAGAATAACCCATCTAACCACATCCAACAAATGGGTAATCCCCACTCAACAAAAGAATAACCCCTCTAACCATATCCAACAACAGGAACAACAACCATCAACAACGTCAACAACAATTTATCAGCAAATGTTTTCTTCTGGGACTCCCTCTTTCTTCGAGAGAGATTAGGGACAACCCCCACCAACGATGAGGACAAGTCCTGCTACATCACCGACTAACAACACCGGACAATCCCCTAAAATACATTTGGAGTTTTCTCCACTTTACAACTCTGGATAACTCTGGCTTATCCAAGGGAAAAACCTTGTCAGTTGGACTTCTAGGTTTCCAAACCTGTCCTCCGTACTCTAAATCAAATCACCACCACCAATCAACCACGACTCACAACCATTACCGCCCAAATTCCAGATCTCCCATTGTGTCATGTGACTCAAGATGGGTAAACAAAAAAGGAAAAAGAAAACATTAGTGGAGTAACTAGAGTATTCCCTCAGCACAGATCCGGCTCCGCCGGTAGACCATATTGTCCACTCATCCGCTCGAGCGTCTTCGGACCACAACGTGTTACTCCGATTCACACCAGACATGAGCCAATTTGTTAAAGAAAGCGTTTAAGCTTTGCTTCTCCCGACATCCATGGTTGTCGTCGCCACCGCCGACCTCAACACGGCAACCCAATCACACTCCAGATCCGTCCCTTTTCTTCATTCCCTTCCTTCTTCGGAGTAGAAAACAACCGCCATCACTTTCATATCCCGCCTTCATCGCAGATTATCTTGACAAATCCAATAGGTCTTCATTCTTGCCCATCAAGTTTGAATGAAGAAGAAAAAAAAAGAAAAGAAAATGAAAAAAAAGGAAAAGTTCTAAGCGTGTTGACTACGCTGACTATGAAAAAATAAACAATATTATATTAATACTTTTATGAGCTCGTCCTGTAGGCTTTTAAACATGCAGTCCTATATGTACGGCCAATTCCGTCCCATCTCAACCAACCTAAAAACATATTCCTACATATGGAAAATATTAAATAAAGGATAATAAAGTGGAAAAATAAAAACTTACGTACCACCATCATAATTTGTTTATGGGTTATATACTTTGGACCCATAAACGGCCCACCATCAAAATTTTATCCTTCTTTGAGTACAAAAACAATTAATAAAATGTTAAACCAGTTCAATCAATATTATCATTTGACAAGACTAATTGATGTTTCTTTTCTCACATCAATTTTCACCCTTGCTTATCTATTGCGGTTCTGTTTGTTTCAAGTATAGGTGACAAATTTCTCGCTGCATTTGTGGAGCTAATCTAGGGTGATGCATGAGTGTTCGGTCGTGGTTGTGGTCGTGTCTGTGGCTCAATGAAGATCCCTCTTGTACGAGGGCAACGTCATGGTTGAGGCTCTTGAAGATCTTTCTTTGAAGAGAGGGCAACGTCATAGTAGTCCGTTCAACACTTTCGCATGAGTTCTCCTGTCTGACTCGTCTACCGATGGCCCTTTCGTCTGATCGTGCTTGCTCACCACTAGTTTTAGATCGTTTTAGCTCTATTTTTACTTTGTTATAATTTCCATACTTGTTGTATTGTTCTTTCTGTCCGATTTTAACCGACGCCGATTTATCGGCCTCTCGATCTACCCGGCGTTGTTATGTTAGATACTTCAAATTCTTTCCTTATCAAAAAAAAAACTCCAAAGGCAAGCGTGCTTTTTTGCATAGTTATGTACAAAGAATCTTCAAATAGTTCTATAGCTTTTATTTTTATATATTAAAGTGGATAATTTAAAACTTCATATTTTTTGTTAAACAATGGTAAGTGTGAAGTATTGATGTGCTTGCTAGATGTGTCTGAGGCATGATTATGCTTTTCGAGGTGGTCATTGGCCATCATCCACATTTATACATTTCTAGGTGGTGGGCTTGCTAGACGCGTCTTCGGTGGGGATCTTTACCAAATACACTATTTTTAATAACTTTTTTCCTTCAAATCCTAATTGCATACCTTATATTCCATAAATTCTATACATATCCTTTAGACATTAATCTCTAAATCTCAAGTCTTTTAAATTCTAAATCATAAATAAAAATTATTTATAAAATATTTTTTAATAGAAAATGGATAAATCCTTAAAAAAAATTTAAATTAGTAATTAAAAAAATTATTGTTAAAAATGGGCTTGTTAGACGGGGACGTGGACAGGGAAGGTACTCTCAGCCTGAACACACACCCTGTTGCCATTCCTAGCACGCCCCCTTGCGATTTTTTCCCCAAAATATATATTTTTTCAAATAAAAACAACTATGCTGATGTTTTTCAAATAAAGGAGTGGTCTAGCCTTTGATTTTTGGAATCAAATGACTAACAAATGTTCTTACTTTACACGGGGCGCCCGTTCTCACGGGATCTGCGCCCAACGATCTATATTACACTAACTAAAAAAACAAGCATAAAGGTCGAAAACTGTCCAAAGTCCATAAATATAGAAAAATAAAAAACCGTTTGTCCACACAAATAAAATACGGCGTAAAATTGCACAGTCGCTTTTTTTTAGCCGCGCACTTCCCTATGGGCGGCTCGACATGCCGCCGAGAAAACCCGAGTTCCATGGGCGGCTCTACGAGCCGTCCATGATGGGTTCAGTTTAGGGATTTTTTTTTTAAATAAATAAAAATGTGTTTTTAAAAACCGGTTCATTGAAACCGGGGTTGTGGGCAGCACGAAATGCCGTCCAAGAAACTGGGTCAGTGAACCGGGTTTTTTGGGGGGACAGGGTTCATAGGCGACACTTCCTGCCGCCTAGGGTTCATGGACGGCACGTGGTGCCGCCCAGTGAGTATACGTTTCACTCCCAACGGTCGATGTGGGCTGCACGTAGGGCCGCCCAGTACAGGTGTAGCCGGCTATATAATTTAGGGATGGTGGTATTGTATTGTATCCAAATCTAGAAACTCATTTTCATAATAAATGTCATCGTCAAGCGATTCTGGTTGGAGGGGATTGTCGGAGTCCTCTTCGAGCGCTAACACATCTGTAGATGATGAGGGTGATTTGCAGGCGCCAATTTCTCCCGAGTACTTCAAGGTATGTAATATTGTAATTTTTACTGTATAAAATAATTAGATCTTAAATGTACTTAGTCTTTGAAATGTTAAACTGTTTTGAAATAATATTTAATTTGTTGATATTAGTTTTTGGAAATTTAATTATTAATTAGTCTCTAATGTGGTAATTTTTGTATATAAATAGGGTGATTCTAGTGATGATGGATTTATAGCTATCGACTTCTCATCCCATTTTACTACTACTGAGATATTTCCTAGTAAGGAAGGATTGAGAGATTGGGTGCAAAGGGTAGGTTTTAGTCTTTTTATGGTGATCACTACTAAATCATCAAATCCTAAAAAGATTATACTTCACTGTGAGAGATCCGGGTTACCTAGGTCCGACAAGAAGAAGGTGTTAGTCGATGATATAAAGGTCAGCCCGATACGAGTGAATAAAACTAGGTCAAAAAAGAAGGGTTGTCCCTTTTTGCTACATGGTACTTTTAGGGAAGGAAATGTTATTAGAGATCCTGGATGGACCTTATCGGTTGTTAGTGGATCCCATAACCATATGCTTTCTACCACCTTGACCGGCCATGCATTTGCTACCCGACTTACGAAAGAGCAGCGTAGGAAAGTGATGATTGATACTGCGGCGGGTGCAAGACCCAAGGTTATTTCTACACAGCTTAGGAATGCATATTCGAGTGTAACGAGTTCGAGGAATCAGGTGTACACTGTTAGGGCTAAGGAGAGGTTGAAATCCCTGGGCAATCTGAATGTGACACAATGGTCATTGGGATTTTTGAATGAGAAAGGCTATTTGTTGGACACTGCTACTAAGACGAGGGAAGATGGGAAGGAGGTTTTGGCGTGCTTGTTTATTTCTCATCCAAACGCTCGACATTTGTTGTGCATGTTTCCTAATGTCGTCATTATGGATTCGACCTACAAAACCAACAGGTAAACCTTAGTCTTTTTTGTATTATGTGTAGATAATGGTATTTTCTGCGGGTTTTAACTATTTTTTTTGTTGCATTTATAGGTACGGTATGCCTCTGTTCCAGATTGTTGGGTTTACTTGCACCAACTACACATATTGCATTGCTCTTGTGTTCATGGAAAGGGAGACGACAAACCACTATGCATGGGCGCTGAGACGATTGAAGTGGTTGTACGGGGAGAAAAATCCCGTATGCATCATGTCTGATCGAGAGCTAAGACTGATCAAGGCTGCCAAACTGGTGTTTCCGAAGGTTCGTCATCACTTGTGTCAGGTCCATGTAGACCGTAATGTGAAGGCATATGCTAAGACGATGAAGATTGACGAGAAAAATTCTCGGGAAGTGTTCGTCGGGTGATGAGGTCTCACACAAAGGAGGAGTACAGAGAGCGGCTTGCTCACTTTAAGGGGATATTGAGTGAAGGCTTGGTGCGATATGTGGAGCAAACTTGGTTTAATGAGCATAAGAAGAAGTTGGTTGCGGCATGGTGTGATGATGTTCTTCATTTTGCCACAAGAACATCAAACAGGTAACTTTCATACAAACATTTGCAATCAAATTGGGTTATAAAATTTATTTAGTTAATTGTATACGAATATATTATTTTTAGGGTTGAGGGTCAGCACTCTATGCTTAAGGACATGATTGAGACATCCGTCGGAGGGTTCGACACACTTGTGCAGCACATCGACAACATGTTTGTTGATCAGCATCGGAAGATCTGATATGAGATGACCAAGAACTGCACTGCCTTTCTCATGGAGATAGTGAAAGGCCCTGAGTGGGTTAAGGTGTTCTTCAAGCGCATCCTTGAAAAGTGCTCTGAAAAATGCCTGAGGATGTTGTATGCCCAAGATGTGTTAGCAAAGGAGGGGAAAATTGGGAACAAATGTGCTGATTTTTGGTGGAGGTCCACACTGGGGCTGCCTTGCCCACACACAATTAAGGTCTACGTGGAGACGGGTTATCCGTTAGTGCCTGAAGAGGTTGATATTTTCTGGAAGCAGATCCGATGGGAAGGGGTGGATGCTAAGGATCTTGATGTCGATGATGGTGTTTCATTGACAGCGGACAATGTCACGGTGGATGACTTCGTTGAAGAGTACTTATGTGGGACAGTTGATGGATTTGATTTGAAGAAGATGGCGGAAAAGTGGCGTGAGTCAAAGGACCCTACATCGTGCGATATTCAAGACCCGCCACGTGGTGAGACCAAGAAGGGGAGGCCTAGGATGAATGCGAGAAAGACCGGTACGAAGAGGAAAATGTGTTGGGACGAGCATGTGGATGCAAACATGAAGAAGGAGAAGCAGAAGATGAAGATGGAGGATGAGGAGCTGGGAGTGGATGAGGAGGATGAGGAGCTGTAGAGAAAGAGACGACCAATGTGAAATTGTCCGTTGGATCCCCGGGATCGAAAGGATGCCCTTCTAGCGGACGATCTCACAGTGGAGTTTCAACAGCAAAGGGGAGTGCCACTAAACCTGCAAAGCCAAAATCTGCTTCAACCAAGTCCAAGTCGGGTTCAAACAAGCCGGTCAAGTATCTCGGCTTCAACTGGGGGCACGAGAATATTGATCATTTCATGCTCGCCTACATTTCTGGAGTTTAAAATGTCAAAGGTGATGGTCATTGTGGGTTCCGTTCTCTTGCCGTTTTGCTGTGTCGCCAAGAAGACGAGTACATTGATGTCCGGTTAGGGCTTTCGAAGCACGTCCAGGCATATGGAGCAAACTACGTAGCGATGCTTGCGGAGGAAGCGTTGACGTTGGAAGAATTTGTTAGGAAATTGAATTATATTCCTTCACCGTGCACGGCAAACTTCTGGTGTATAATGCCTATTACTGGGTTGGCGTTTGCAACGGAACACCAAGTGACTGTTGTTGTCTTATCATGGTTCGGACCGCACACATGTCTTCCATTGTGGGCCCCCCCGGGTGCCGAGCCTCCGACAAAGGTTTATGCGATAGCACATGTAGGCAGGAGAGACCATTACGTACCGGTACGTGGAGTCCTACTCTCTCGTATTTACTTATTCTTTCATAATTTTTTTAGTAACTGTATTGTTTACGTGTACAGATTTGGCTTGTTAATGACCATTGTCCCATTCTACCGCCTCCAAGACAGTGACACATTTACAAGGATCCAAGTGTTGATGGATGGGATAGTCATGAGCGCTTCAAGGATAGGTTCAAGAATTATGTAGAGGAGCGAGCATATCATGGGCGACCTGACATACTTACCTAGGTTTTTTGGATTGTAATCGACTTTATATATGATATTGTATTTCCTTTTGTGTGAAAGTTTGATTGAGATTGATCGTATATTGTGTTTTTAATCATTTGTTTTTGAGAATTGAAAAAAATCGGGAAAATGCTATACGAGACAACAATATTACTAATCATTAACAAAAACACGTTCACGAAAACATTAAAGCGTACACTAGTTTAACATGAAACATAAAAAAGCTATCTAATCCTCGTCCGAATCGGCCTCCCCGCCATCATCATAGCTGCCGTTGTCCACCACAGATTCCGGATCTTCTAAAAGACCGGGGATATGGTGTCTCGGGTGTGCAGATTCTGTGTAAATGGGAACTGGAACACCAGGTCTGTAAAGAGCCATAATTTTAGCTATCTGATCCTCGTGTACCACCTCACAGAGTCGTGGAGGATCCACGCATGCTGGAAAGTAAAAAATCCGACCAGGGGGAACCCCGTCTCCAGGCTCGAGATGGTAAAATAACGCCAAGTACAAGAAACCTAATGACAACCCCCCCTCTCCAGGCTCGAGATCCCCCATCCGCAACGTGCGGACCTCGCCACCTTCGTAGCCATGGAAAAACATGTCCATCCCACTTCGTTGGCGTATCATTCGATTATAGGTGATTCGCCCATTTTCGTAAACTTCGAGAACCAAAGGCGCCATTACCTTAAATAGAACCGAAGAAAAGTTTGTGAGGAGTGGAAATTGTGTGTATTTTGAGGGGTTTTGGGGCCGTATTTATAGGCTAAAATAGGACCATTGTGGGCGGCCCACAGAGCAGCCCATGAGGGTTCACTGGGCGGCACACAGAAAAATATTGTATTAGCATGGGCGGCGTGTTGAGCCGCCCATATCATTTCATCACCACAACTCTGGGCGGTACGCTGTACAGCCCATGGGCGGCACAGTGTGCAGCCCATGGGCTGTACAGCGTGCCACCCAAGATGCCTATAAATAGGCCATACGGGGTCCCCTTTCTACCAAGCTTGTCTCACCCAAAGAGGCAAGCTTCCACATCCAAGAGGAAGGGATGTGTTTGATCGCGGTAAGAAAAATAAATATATGTATTTTATTGATTATTTACGCTATTAGGTTGTAGTATTCGTTGGAATCTAATTAAATAATATTTTATTTCAGATACAAGAATTCAATATCGTGGGTTTCGTCGTCTAGCATTTTCAGAACTTCGGTCCCGGAGGAACACAGTCAACCGCCTTTTCCACCTTCACTTGTGAGCTTAAACCGAACTGTCTTGTATTCATTGTAGACTCACGTCATGTTGTGGTCATTTCCAACAGTGCGTTAAGATGGATGCGATTGCCTTGTGGTCATTATCCTCTTGACCGAGTCAAGAGTCCTAGGATGAACCTCCTTCGGCCATGTCGTGCATGCTGATCTGCTCTTTTTTCCTCGCTGTAGCACAGAAAAACATGGGATCTTCAAATTTTGGTATTTGTAGGATTTCAAGTTTTTCTGTGATGCAGCAAGAAAAAAAGAGCAGATCAGCATGAACGACATGGCCCAAGGCGGTTCGTCCTAGGACTCTTGACTCGGTCAAGAGGATAATGTCCACAAGGCAATCGCATCCATCTTAACGCACTGTTGAAAATGACCACAACATTACGTGAATCTATAATGAATACAAGACAGTTCGGTTTAAGCTCACTAGTGAAGGTGGAAAAGGCGGTTGTTTGTGTCCCTCTTGACCAAGTCAAGAGTCCTAGGACGAACCTCCTTGGGCCATGGCGTACATGCTGATCTGCTCTTTTTTCCTGGCTGTAGCACAGAAAAACATGGGATCTCCATATTTCAGTATTTGTAGGATTTCAAGTTTTTCTGTGATGCAGCTAGGAGAAGGAGCATATCAGCATGAACGCCGTGGTCCTAGGAGGTTCATCCTGAGCTCTTGAGTGAATGTATATGTATAGTTCAAGAGTTGTGTATGTCATTTGTTCCAGTGTGTATGTATTTTTTTTAAGTGTGTAAGCCATCAGTGAATGTATATGTGTTTTTAGAATTTGTACGTGTTTTTAGTATGTGTATGTAATTTAAGCCATCGGTGAATGTATATGTGTTTTTAGAATTTATACGTGTTTTTAGTATGTGTATGTAATTTAAGAATATACATGTGTTTTTTAGAAATAACGCATGAAAATCCAACAAACCAATAAGCAAAGAACTAAAACTAGAAACGACGGAACAAATATCTAAATACGAAACCAATAAAGCCAAAAGTCATACTTAATTTACTGGAATTTCAATCCCCAAAAACGTACAAACACAAAAGTCAAAAGTCATACTACGAACTCTCCGTCTCACTATCAGATGAGTCATCTAGATGTGGAGTGGAAGCACTAGCTAAGGACACACCTACACCCGAACCCACGCCCGGTGCCCATACTGGAGGAACATAAGAGGTCGGCTGAGACGATGCCTGCTGAGCTGCTGCACGCTCTTCCGCCATCCTAGATGATTCGGCTCTCTCAAATATAGTAGCGTCTGCACTATATGCATGGGAAGGCATCTGTGAAGCCCGTACAAGCGGTGGAGCTACATGAATGACGTCACTGAAAAGGATGTCATGCAAATGCTGAAAGTGCTCCCTACACCCTAAACAACCTCCTCCAGACATAAGCTCTTGAAGATAGGCCTGGCTCATCGCATGACGCTGCAAATGAAAACAAACATTTTAAAAACATAGACTTTCATAAAATAATTTAAAAGAATAAAATGGGAAAAAAACATACCCTTTGCAAGTTGATAGCCGGAGGTGGTCCTCTACTGATACGAGGCTGGACTGGCGCATGCGGACTCACGTAAGGATGCGACACCTGTAGATACCAGTCCAGGTACGCGTCGTGGACATCCCAAGCCATCGTCGCAGGAGGACTCGCCAAGATGTGGGGGCAAAGATGATGCTCACGCTGGTCCCACCTGTGCCAATGCGGGTCAAAGTGCAACTGGTATCGCCTCGTCCCCCTGAAATTAAGAGGACGCACTGTAACCAGAGGCTCTATGATATCCATCGGCCTGCTCTGTCGATAACCGAACTGGCGTGTAAGCCGATCTGGCATGTAGGCCTCCTCTACACCGAGAAAATGAATAGTCCCTCGATAAGTGGAGGACCTGTGACGACCTCGAAAATCAAGACCCTCGTACGGCATCCACCGTATCTGCAATTAACAAAACACGATGGACCATAAATTAAGTAAACTGGTCAACCCCGTCTCTGGATGCCATCTCTCAACACGTCATGTAGCGTAGGACCTATCTCGCCCCAGGGAAAGTGGAAGGTGTTCGTCTCTGGATGCCATCTCTCAACGAACGCTGAAATGAGGTTGTGATCAACATGGCCGAACTGTAAATCAAGTAAACCGGTCAACCCCGTCTGCTGCGCAATCCAAAACCAGGACCCCTCCGCAGGGACCCCTCTGGGAATACGATCCCTCCAAAATGCAAACTGCGAAGGGCGTGTCTGGACCCTCAAATTCCTAACAACGTCCTCGGGTGGGTCCAACGATGCCTTCGTCCATATCAGCTCTGCAATGTGCGTGTCAAAGTTCCTCAACAAAGAAGGAAACTGCTCAGCTGACTCAGGAGGAGGTGGGTCCTGCGTGGCTGGCTCAGGCTGAGACGGGGCCTGCTGAGATGGAGTCTCCTGATGTGGCTCAGTGGGAGATGGGGCCTATGTGGCTGACTCAGGCTGAGACGGGGCCTGCTGAGATGGCTCAGGTGACTCCTCCATGTGTAGCTGCTGCTGAGGCGAGTCCTCAAGAGGTGGGTCCTCCTGATGTGACTGCTGAGGTGGGTCCTCCACAACCACGTCCTCATCTGAGCGGACGGGACCAACATCGTCCTCACTAGCACCCTCACTATCGGCCTCACTATGGCCCTGCGATACACCGTCAACCCTCCTCTTACGAGCAGATGCAGTAGTAGGGCGACTATCTCGATCGGACCGTGCGATCTTATACAACACTTCCTATTTTTGCATTAAAAATGTAGAAAATTGTTTTCTTACAAACAAAATCAATATATTAAAATTTTCATTACAATAACATATTTAATATTATAGTATAATTGTCGCAATTTACCTATACTATTTTTTATAATGATTAAATACAATAAAAACCAAATTTACAAATATAACTATATTCATTTTACCCACTATAACCTATTTACATATGTCCAAATATTATTTTCATACAAACAAAATAATATATTACAATTTTCATTACAATGATATATTAAATATTATTTAACAGTATAATTGAGCATATTACCTATACTATTTTTAACAGTATAATTGAGCATATTACCTATACTATTTTTTATAAGATAATGATTTAATAATCTAAAATCCAAGTATATAAATCTACAAGTGCAGAAATAATTTAATTAAATAAATTAGATTTAACGATTACAAATTTAAAAAACACCATACCTTTTCAGTTGCCCTCCGTTCATATTTTCGCTTTTCGCGAACTGGAATTTCACTCAAGTCTGAAATGGCCTCCTGACCAACCGCGCACGCGACGTCGAAGGCATTCTCCGCCGCGATATCGCCCTCCTCGCCCTCGGTCCTGGGCGGCCCAGATTCCACCGTAGTGGGCGGCTCCGCAGGCAGGCCAGATTCCCCCATAGTGGGCGGCTTCGTAGGCGGCCCAAAATCGTTGCTGCTTCCCCCTGTCACACAGAGATTGGCCGCCGCCGCCAACGTCGAATCGGCCGTCGAATCGCCGCCGTCTCCGCCTAGCACTCCCGCCGCCGCCTCCAACACCTCTTGCTCGTCCAATATCGCAAATAGGTCGTCCACTGAATATTGGCCCGGCTCCATTTTTGTGTATTTCGAACGCTGGAAATCGCATCCGGAGAAGACGACCCTGGGCGGCCTTCTATAACGGCGACGTTTCGAATTTTTTGGCGGTTTAGGGTCTGGGTGGCCTACTAAGACGCCCACATTTTAATTTCAAATTCCACTTTCGGCGGCCTGTTGAGCCGCCCACAATTTAGGGTTTACACTTGGCGGCTTACAGTCCCACCGAGGTTTAACCCGGTTTCCAGAAAACCATTTTTTTTTTAATAAATAAATAAATTAAATTATAAAACCGGGTTCTACAAAAACCAATAAAACTGGGCGGCCCATAATGCCGCCCAGGTCCAAATCGGGTTCATAAAAAACCGGTTTGCATGGGCGGCATTAGGTGCCGCACATGTGCAAACCGGGTTTTGGGAAAGGTATTCTAGGCGGCATGTAGAGCCGCCCAGGAGGAAGTGCGCGGCTAAAAAAAATCGACTGCGCGGTTTATCGGCCATAAAATAACATATGACAAGTTAATTATTAAAAGAAGGGGATTCATGTTTGCACCCGTAAAATCTTGCGACGCGCGCCCAAACTGGGCAATTTTTTTTTTAAAAAAAAGTTTTAACATTGGGCGCATCATTGATGCGCCCAAGGGGTTTGTAAAATTCGAGAAATTAATAAAAAACCGGTTTACTGAAAAAATCTGAACTCGGTTTGTTAAAACCGGTTTTCCAATTTTTTTAAAATAAATATAAAAATAGTTTTAAAAAATATTTAAAAAGTATTAATTCGAAATTTAAAATGTGACATTTTGGGCGCATCCGGGATGCGCCCACAAAAATTACCGTTGTAAAACGGTAACTTTTTAGGCGCATCCGGGATGCGTCCAAGAAGTTAACGGTAGTTTTTGGGCGCAACCCAGATGCGCCCAAAAAGTTACCGTTGTAAAACGGTAACTTCTTGTGATTTAGGGTAACTTCTTGTGATTTATCCATCTTATTGCTATATATATGCAACTATTGCTTGGGGTTTATCCATTGTTGGAGTTTTTCCATTCAAGAATATGTCTTTGTCAAGGATGGATGCTGCACTTAGTCCAGTTGAGCACTTGGATGACGCACCCGGTCTTGATAATTTACGAGTAAGTATATATTTACTACAAAGTGTATTTGAATATATTAATTTACAGTAGCAAGTTAAATGTAGCAAGTTACAGTAGTTTGTTGCAGTTTATAAGTTTATTTGAAATGTAGTTTTACAGTTGTGTGTTGTAGTTTAGAACTTTGATTAAAATGTTTACGATAATTTATAATTTAAAATGTTTTAATTTATTATTTATCATAAATAAGAGGACTCTAGTGATAGCGACTATTCGCCAGTGGATTATTCTTCTTATTTTACTACGGATAAAGAATGGAGTGATAGAGATAGTATGATCAGTTGGGCTAAGAACTTAGGTTTGGAGTTGCATATGGTGATTGTAATAAGTAAGTCATGGCCTAACCGAAAGGTCATACTGTCGTGTGAGAAGGCTGGGCCATATAGAGCAGCGAAGAAGAAGACGGGTGACGGTACCGTGGCAACCCCTAAACGGAAATACAATGCGAGGACAAAGAAAAGTGAGTGTCCGTTTCAGTTGCATGGGGTGATTGTGAAGGGTGATTGGCTGAAATCTGACCGTTGGAGATTATCTGTCGCTTGTGGATCGCATGACCATGAGCTTTCTAGTAGTTTGATCGGTCATGCATTTGCTGGGAGGCTTTCGCAGGATCAACGAGAGCGTGTGAAAAGTTTGTCAGCCTCCGGAATAAAGCCGAAGGCTATTATGAGTCTATTTCTACATGAGGATCCCAAATGCTTGACATCAAGGAACCAACTCTACAATTACAAGAGTCGGGAGAGGCTGAAATGTAGGGGCAATATGACGGTGCCGCAGTAGATGCTGGATTTTCTAGAGGCGAGGCGTTATTATACAAGCTATGAGACGCGTCGCAATGAAGAAGGGAGGGAGGTTTTGAGTGATATTTTTATTTCTCACCCCGGAGCAATGCATTTGTTGAGTTTGTTCTCCTCCATCGTCATCATGGATACGACCTACAAGACGAACAAGTATGAATATGTTTAATTATGGAGCAGTTATTATGAATATTTAATTGCATACCTTATTTCTTATAATTGCATACCTTATTTCTTATAATTCATACATGTACAGGTACGGTATGCCTTTGTTGGAGTTTGTTGGATTCACTTGCACCAACCGTACATTTTGTATTGCGATCGTATTCATGTATGATGAGACGACAGAGCACTACACATGGGCGTTGGACCGCCTAAAGATCATTCTCGGGGGACGGGAACCGGCGGCGATCATGTCAGATCGAGAACTCGGTCTGACAAAATCCGTCGATATAGTCTTTCCCAACACGAAGCATCTGTTGTGTAGGGTCCATGTGAATCGCAACGTGGAGGGTTTTGCCATGAAATGGGTCCCCAATGTTGACCATTTTAGTGGTAATATTCATTGGTTGTTAAGGTCGCCGACTGAGAATGTGTATAATGAGCGACTTGAGTACTTGACGGAGAAGTGGAAGAAGCTACCCTGGCTAATTGAATACGTGAAGAGGGTATGGCTTAGGGACTACAAGGAGATGTTAGTCTGTGCATGGTGTGACACGGTACTCCATTTCGGCACAAGATCATCAAACAGGTAAATTCAGAAGCGATCATCTAAAATCTAAATTGATATATGCAACTAAGCTTAACTTGAGTTTTTAATTTCAGGGTCGAGAGTCAGCACTCTATGCTGAAGGACGGGATTGAATCGTCGGTTGGAGGCTTGGAGACCCTCGTGCAGAAAATCGACAATATGTATGTTGATCAGATTCAGGAAGTCAGGGGTGATATGGAGCAGAGTGCTTTTAAGGCGCCCACAGAGATCGTAACCGGCCCGCCTGCGGTGAAGATATTTTTCAGGCGCATTCTTTATAAGGTGTCGGAAAAGTGCTTAAGAATTTTATACGCCCAAGTTGTTAGGGCCATACAAGGAAAAATTCCCGATGAAGAATCTCGTGATGTGTTTTGGAGAGCCACTCTAGGCCTGCCTTGCCCACACACGATCAAAGAATATGTAAAGACCGGTTTCCCGTTGAGGCCAAGTGAAATCCACAGTTATTGGAAGCAAATCAAGTGGGAAGGGGTTGGGCATGTTGATCCCGCACCGAATGATGGCGTATTGATCTCAGAAGAAGATATCGTCTTAGGTGCCATCTTTGGAGAGTGGAGCAACGAAGAATTGTACCCAGAGCTGAAGACTCACTTTGCACGCAAATATAGAGTTTTCTATGACTCTAGATCGTGTACCGCAGAAGAGCCTCCGACCGCTTCGACCAAGAACGGGAGACCTAAAAAGAAGAAGAACGATACAAAGAGGGACCCTAGTTGGTTTGAGCAAATGGCGGAAGAAAAAAAGAAGAAGGACGAGGAAAAGAAGAAGAAGGCCGAGGATCGAAAAAATTCCTCAGTGGGATCTAAAGGACGTCCTCCAAGCGGTTAGCATTTTCACATTCGATCATCATTAATCGTTATTTCTTTGTAATTTATTCTAACCCTAGAATTTGTAAAGGTAAGCGGCGCAGCGGAATCTCGCCTGGCAAGGAAAGCAATTGTGGGCCACCTAAGGCCAACACGGGCATTAATTACCTCGACTTCGATTGGGGCCGAGATAATATTGATTCGTTTATGTTAGCCTACATTAGAGGAGTACAAAATGTAATGGGCGATGGTCACTGTGGGTACCGTTCGCTTGCTGTACTACAAGCGGATGTCGAAGACCAGTATATGTACGTCCGATTTGAGCTTTCGAAGGAGTTGCAACAACGTCGAGCGTTGTACACCCCGGCTTGTGTTGTAACCCCCATATCTGACCTCATCAGGTCTGTGAATTTTACTGAGGTGTGTACGAGGGATCACTGGATGGAAGTACCCATTGTTGGCTTGGCATTCGCCACACGATTCCAGGTGGCTCTTGTTGTGCTATCATATTCTGGACCTCACACATGCCTCCCAATGTGGGTTCCCCTAGGCGCACAACCTCCCACAAAAGTGCATGCAATAGCCCTTGTAGGCAACCATGACCATTTTGTACCGGTAAGCATTTCCACATTCGATCATCATTAACCTTTATTTCTTTGTGATGTATTCTAATCATCCTTATTTGTAAAGGTTTGGCTAGTTGATGACCTATGTCCGATTCCACCCCCGCCCGGAGTTTGGACCCGATGGAAAGATGCAAGCGTTGAAGGATGGGAGCAACCATTTCAGGCTAGGATGCAAGATTACGTTATCCAAAGAAGGATGAGTGGTAACGGTGACATATATATATTAATAAACTTTTCTTAAACAATTCTAATAATTATATATATATATTTTAAAACGATAAAATACGTACCTCATCTCGCTCGCGACGAATATATTTTCGTCTGCGTCGGCTCGCCTCTCCAATCTGGGCCACCGCCTCGACACCAACGGCTGCGGCAACCTCAAGCGCATTTTCCGACCCCACAGAAATCATCGCCGCCGTCGTCGCCGCTGCTTCGGCCGCCTCCGCCGCCGCCAGCGCGGCGTCCTCCGCATCAACCGCCGTCACCCATGCATCAAAATCCAAACTGAACTCCGTGGTCGACTCCGCCGCCTCTGTAGCCTCCTCCGCCGCCGCCGCCGGAATCTCGACCCTTCGCCGCTTTGCATCGCCGCCGGCCTCTTCGTTGCTCGCCGCCGCCGCCCCGGTCGGAATCTCGGTCGAAGGCATCTCCGCCGCCGGGATCTGGAATTCTTCGCCGCCGCCGCTGCCGCCGCCGCCACTGCTACATGTCGCCGGAGAGGAAGAAGCGGGGTCTGGAAACTCCATTAACGAGGTAGGAAGAAGGAAGAGGAAGAAGAAAGAGGAAGAAGACGAGAGGGGAGGAAGAAGCCGCCGGCGAGAGGAAGAAGACGAGAGGGGAGGAAGACGATGAAGACGGCGCATCCCGGATGCGCCGTCTTCATATAGGGTTTTACTTGGGCACGCCCAGGATGCGCCCAAGTCTGATATATATTTAAATTATATTTAAATATAATTTCAATTTTTTTAAACCCAAGTAAAAAAAGTTTGATATAGGGTTTACTTGGGCGCATCCGAGATGCGCCCAAGTAAACCCTATATCAAACGGTATGTAATTTCAATTTTTTTATTAATTTCAAAATAATATTAAACCCGGTTTAGATATTCGAACCCTGAACCGGTCAACCATAAACCCGAAAGTAAGCCGGGTCCATATAATGGGCGCATCCTGGATGCGCCCAATGTTAAAACTTTTTTTTTTAAAAAAAATTTGCCCAGTTTGGGCGCATCCCGCGGCAAGAAATTGCGGGTGCGAACATTCTACCCGTAAAAGAATTAATCAAGTAAAGGGTGAACTGCTCGAGTGGTCGAGGCGGGCGGTGGGCAGATGGACCTCCACCCGGATCCGCCCTGACCCACCACCCGTCATCCAAAGACTATCTATCTGACTTGGATCATATTTTCTGTTTTAATTGAGTTCGGTACTCAGTTGGGTCGAATACCCGTGGATGTAACAGATTAGGTCTCATGTCCGGCCAAATGGGCCTTAGTTGTTGTTATTACACAAGATATTGTTGTGGACAATGGAGATATTATATCGTTATTGTCCAAACTCTCTCCCTCAAAGAATCCATTAACCATCAAACTAAATCTTATTATCTCTTAGAAAATAGTACAAACAGACAGCTTAGAATTCATTGGCATGAGACCAGCTTATGTGATTTTAGGCATTCTAACTAAACACGGCTGCTATCTACTTCAGTCTTCAGAAGCAGAATTTTCCCTGCTAGAAGAACAAGCCGTCCTCCCATTGTTCTGTGCTGCCTCTAGTGGCTTCATTTCAGCTGCTGCTACTTCTTCTTCTGTTTCCTTGCTTTTCCCCCACAGGAGAATGTACAGGCCAGCAACAACCAGAATGGAACCCAGAATACTGGAGAGATTGCAAACCAAACAACGCTTGAACGCGCGATAAACACAAACGTATATACTACAAGAATGGAGGGCGAAAAAGGCGTTCAAGTTACCTTCCGAAAAAGATTTGTTCGTGTAGGAAAGTGAGGTCGAAAAAGGATACGAATATCTGCATGAACGGGCTGAATGCTGCTGTGAAGACTGCACCCTTCTGTTCGACACACCACGCCATCCCCACGTAGCAGAGTCCTGATAACACAATTCCCTGCATTTTCTCACAAACAAAGGGAATCATTCAACAAGTCTGAGAAAATTTGAATTGCACAAAATAAATGTGTGTTGTAAGACTACTAGCTAAGTCTGTTGTGCAGGTACAAGTCAATTTCTGTGACATAGAATTAGATGATCAGTGGAGTTTCTCCTCTACTGCTATAATTTGATCTGCAAGTTTCTAAAGAAATCCATGATCAACCAACATAAGTAGTTCTAAATGGTGAGAAGAATTAATCGAATTCGTCATTGGTATTGAACATTTGCCAGGATAATACTTACAGAGAAGAGGACCGCGGTGATCTGGAGCTTCCCATGAAGAACCCAGATGGTGATATCTCGGTTAAGAGATACGCAAAGAATGGCTGACTGGACAGCACTGAAGGAAGATAGTATAGCAGTACTCGAATACTTGCACGGGTAAATTTTGCAAACCATTCCTTGAATGAGGAACCATGAAGACCACATAATAATGCTGGTTGTGTAAAGGATGGAACCCAATATATCCCTTCTACTGCTCTTTGTTGAGCCACTCAGGTGGCCGTTGTTTACATTTAAGATTGATCCCTCAGATTTGGACAAGGGAAATCCTCTGTAGAGGGCCAGTAGCACGACTCCTCCAACGCACACCACTGATCCTATTACCTTTGCCTTCCCACTTTTGCTCATCGGTTTCAACTTCTCCTGCCTGGAAAAAAGAGTAAAATTGCATTCATTATGAGTTCTATGTTCACTAGATTCTGTTATCAGATTGTGAATTATACAGCTATTTTGGCTCAACCTGAAGAGCAACGCCATCAGAAAAGTGCATACTGGCACCATGTTGACAAAGGCACTAGAGAATGTAACAGATGTTAATTGAAGACCCATAAGGTACAAGTATTGTGTCAGAGTCGCCCTACAAGAAACCCATTACTTGATTTCAACAACCATGAACATACATGAATTCACAGATGCAAACCAGCAAGCGCGGATTCAAAAATAAGCAAGTTCTTCTAGTTCTAACCCAAGTAGTGCACTAATGAAGAGATAACACAAGACAGTATATGTCAGCTTGGCTTCTCTTTTCCTGTAACACATTAACCTACAATCATTTAGTTAAGAGGGTAAGGTTATACAATGCTAGAGATAAATTACAAGTAAATAGATTTTACCGTTCCAAACAGTACGCAAGAGGTCCCAGAAACAGCGCAGAGGATGTTTGCCTGTACGTGACTATGACCAAATGATTCAACCCCTCAGCTAGGGCTGCCTTCAAAAGCACATTAGCTATAGCAAATATGAAATTGATCAGCAAAATCACAAGAACAGGCTTCCATTTTCGGCATGCCATATCAAGGACTTAATTAACTCCACCTCCTAGTTTGTCTTTGATACCAAGCATAGGTAGGTTGCTCTGCATGGTGGATAGATATAGACATCAAAAGGAAGAGGTAGTAACGTACCGGTTTCGAACATCACATTGAGAACTTTTTCAATAGTCAATTAGTGGACGTTGAACAAACTATTCTCTACCCCTTTCAAGTAGGTTCTATAACTTACAGCTAGAATCAAAGAATAGTTTGCTCAGCTCATTTGCCTTCGTCACCGCCCTGCAAGTTCAAAGATTGATCGTGTAGTTAGCACAAAATCAAGGGATTCTTTGCATGCCATTTCTGAAAAGTGTAATAAACATGGCATTTACCTTTGGCATAGAACATTAGAACCCAATTCTTTTTTTAAAGCAATATGATAAGCAATATCATCAAGGATAATATGTCATTTCATATGATCAGGAAACGGTCTTATGCCAAGACAACTGGTCATGAAGTTCATTATTATATTGATAATAGTCAAGATGCACTCTTTACCAAAAATGCAGTATAATGCCCCCTAGAAAAGAGGATGCTAACTGCAAAAAAAAAAGCCCATTGCTAAAGTTGGTAAAATGCAAAAATGCAGTCATAAGATAGTTCCGCTGAGACAACATAAACACAGGTCCTAGTAAATGATTCCCCAAGGAAGGAAAGAAAGAAAGAGAACTAGCTTCAAAATGTTGCAGAGGCCTCAACTGAAGAATATAGCTCATAAACCCTCTTATTCCACAAATCTTGTTTGGTAACAAGATTATCATCCCCCACCCCACCAGGGCAATAACAAAAACCATCCAAAGTCGTGGATTAGCAATGGGAATAACAAAATTAGGTTCAGAACTAGAGCAGTAAAGAAAGCTTTCAAATATGTGAACCCCCTCAGGCCTCAGCTATTATTCTTACCTTTTTGAACAAATATGATTCCTTTTGCCATTGATTTATCATCCAAACCCCATCCAGGCAATAGTAATAATCATGTGGGGTTAAATCTCATTTCATTTCCATTCTACACCGATTCTTTTCCAATCATTTCATTCCTTTCTACCAAACAAGCTATAAATTCATTACCCTAATCCATGCTAGCATATATAGATTCCAAGCAGAATGATTCAAATCACACTATTTGGTTTTGTCTTTTTTTATTTTGGTAGAAACTATTTGGTTTTGTCTGCAACAGGAAACAAAAGGTCAGAAGTTTTCACAACTCACAAAATTGATCTTCTTCAACCATTGCCTTGATTTTTTGTTGACATGGAAAACTATACAAGTTCATGCATTAGACAAGGTGCAACTTAATCTTTCATGAGAAAGGGATAAGAAAATTACATGACCAAGGATCTGAACAAGCCAAAACACAAACACACATATAGATACACTGAAAAGGGTATGACAGAGTGAGAAGTCAAACTAGTTGCTCTTTTGTTTTGCAGCTTCAGGGTTAGACTTGAACCATGGTATCCAAACGGATGTTGTTTTCTGGTAAAGCTTGTACGCTTCGGCTCTATAAGCTTGATTGAGCATTCTCTCTTCGACAAGAATAGTCACATATGCCAAGCACATGCTATTTACAAGGGCACCCAAGAAGGCCAATCCATAACCCAAACTCCATGCAAAAACAGCAAGTCCCCACCACCAGAATTGCTCCCCAAAGTAATTAGGATGTCTGGAGTAACGCCACAAGCCCGTCTCAAGAGTGGGTACCATGGGCTTGCCCTGCTGCTTCAGCTTGTCGTTCATGGTGACATATTCATGCAGTTGTGTGTCTGCATTGTAAGCTATGACTATACCAGTCACACATACTAGTATGGCAACAAAATCCCATACACCCCATGGCTTGTCAACAGCGTGGATGACATAAAGTGGCATTGTTACGCCAATCATAAAGAACTGCAAAGATTAGAAGACGACCATGAATGATGGACCTAAGATCACGCTTGGGGAATACAAATGAAGCTTTCATAAGTGCCTAAAAAGGGCATTGTTCAAACAGATTATGCTTCTTAGAGTATTGGTTCTCTGCTCGCCATTCCCCTTCTCCCCTCACCCCAAACAATTTGATTACAGTTATTACAAGATTGTTTAGATAAGAAAAGAATCATGCATAATCATATTAAGAAGCCAACTAATGATAACTCTAGACTGTGTGTGAACCATCCTTTCTACAAGACATCGTGAGAAGAACTATGAGCCTAAAAATCTCTTCACAATATTTCCTACTCACTGGACTTTAGAACTGAATAATTTCTCTTATAAAGCTTAGAGTTGTACCACATTAAGAACCTTTGTTGTGAAAATCTAATCTACACACCCATGTCAGGAGCTCCTCCTAAAAAAGATGAAATTGAGCAGTGAATCTTTTTTCTTTTTTATCACTTTTTTATCAAACGCAACACATACATATTCATGTTCGTGTAATATTCCCGGGAAAGTCTCATTCAGGCAATTCATCGAACACTTGACAGTTTACCTGCTGGGCCACATAAATGGCAAAGAAGGAAACCCACCACCAGCGGTTTCCATACTGGCGGCGCATGTCGAAGAAGCGCCAGTCCTCGCGTGCACCCCACTGCCACCTCTCCCTCCGGAAGTAGTTGTGCAAGAGCCTAACACACCATAGCCAGGTCAGCGCGATCACGACTCTCGACCTCCCAACATTGTAGGACGACGAGGCCAGCAATGGGTGCGTTGCGTAGTAGTGAACCATCATCGTCGGGATCACTGTCCAGTACGGATCAATCATCTGCACCCAACACAGCACAACACAATCAATCAAACAAACGAACCGCTGAAATCCCTATAAAATTGAACAGAAATTGTAAGGGCAATGTTACCCAGTGGCTAGACTGGATGTGGCCAATGACCCAGAAGAGGAAATTGACGTTGAGGAAGAAGAGGGCATTGGCGAGGAGAATTGGGTGGTGGTAGCACCATGACCAGATGGAATGGGAGTTAGGGTTTTCTAATTGATCATAGTGGCGGAGGAAGGAGAGGTAGAAGAAGATGGAAGGGAGTGGAACTAAGAATGCTACAACGGCATTCTTCAGATTGCTATGGCATTTCTCTCCCATTTCTTGAACTTGCGTCGTTGATAGAAGAAGAAGAAGAAGAAGAAGAAATTAATCAGGTGGGGAAAGAAGAGATGTTGCAATGCAAGCTGAGTTGCACAAGTGTTTGGTTTTTTATAGACTTTTTTTCCTGCAGGAGAAATGCGTTCGCCATTGCTCGATCACTATGACAGACATTATAATTTTGATTATTATAATGCCCCCCTGACCCAGATTTCTTTTTTGAATTTAAATCAGGAGGCCCGCAACCATATTTGAGATTGATTGGAATTGGGGTCATTTTAGGAATTGATCGATTTGCGTGATGAGCCGATCAGGCCCTTTTCCAGTTCATTTGCTGATCGACTGTAATAATAGCGCCAATTACGGTTGATCTTCAGCCATATCAAAATCAAAATCCGTTGGTAAACATGATATCCCGGTCACTAGCTCAATCCTCTTTCTATATTTAGGGTTCGTTTGCTCTTACGGCCCGTTTAGTATTGATTGGAGGATATCAGGTATGTGTATAAGTCATCAGTCATATTTATATCTGTAAATTGTATATCATGATATCGATATCAAATCGATATTTATTATTTGATATAGGTAGATATCGATATCATAGTGTGTTGAAGTGTTATTTTGATATCTCTAATAAAATTGGTATATCAAGTATATCACTCATATTCATATCCGATATCTTAATCTCATATTTTGATATCCATATTGATATTGATATCCGATATCTCATATCTTTGGTATCGATATTAAACGAGTCCTAAGTGCTCCTATATCCCCTAAAAAGTCCAATTCAAATTGTTCGGTTTTTTTAAAACCAAAGCACAAAAATTCCAAATCAAACTTGGAGCCAACTAAGGCATTGTTTGGCCAACTTTGTTTATTATTTATAAAAACTTTATTTTAAAAACCTATTTTTATACATTTCGGTAAACATATAATAAAATTATAATTTTTTTCTATCACTCGTACTTTTTTAATAAACTACACACATACCTATAAAAATCATTTTTTACCAAACATATTTTTTTATACAACTGTATTTATCAACTACTTATAAACAAAAAATTCTTTATAAACTCTCTCAATTAACAAACCCTAATTTGAAATATTTTGTGACAATTCTATTGGTCCATTTTCAGTAGTTTGCATCATCGGCCATGATATATTAAAGTACATTATAATATATTACAGTGTTAAAAGCTAATTAAATTGTACTAAATCTAACCGTAATAGACCATGATTCACCATCCGAAATGTTCTCATCTTACATATTTAAGCAATTCATCTAACATTCACAAACAGAAAATTTGATAAATTTTATTATTAAAAAACTTATTTCTTATGTGGATATAATTATAAATTTGTTTTAATTTAATCATAATATTTATATAATTAATTTCAAAGTTAATTTCTTTAGACTAATAACAAAAGTAGTTTAGAAGATAATCTATGCGTGATTGATGCCATTAATGGAATTTGTGGCTGCTCGTGGGAAATTATAATTATTTTTACTGTTATCTTGATAGACTTACGATACTTTACTAATTGTCGCATTTTTCATGTCTTATAGGAGATTAATATTGTAGTTGACTTTATTGTGAATATTTACCACAAATTTGATTCACCTGATCTAGCGGCCATTCAAACTCTTCATGGTTTCATCCCCGGGATGCTCTAGGATGACCTTATTCTCGTCAATGAGGCCTTTAACTTATTTCCTAATAACAAACAAAAACAAAAGTAATTTACAAGATTGGCATTCTCGACTCATTGGGACATGGACTAAAACCAAAGGACATCCACAATAGAGAAACTCTAAAAAAATTATTTTAAAATAATAAATATAAAAATAAAAATGGAATTATATAAATTGGTTATTCTATTAGTCGATCTCTTGAAGAAGAGAATGATATGTAAGTAAAATAAAAAATTAGAATGATATGTCATAGAATTATTACATTGGTTATTTTATTAGTCTCTTGAAGAAGAGACTAACACAAAGATTTTACTCTCAAATTTTAAACAAATTTATTAAGAAATAAATTAAAAATTAAAAATTTATAACTCTTTTATATATAAAAAAATGATTGGCGTGTCAAAAGGAGGTGAAGACATGTAACATATAGTGAAGATGCGTATTTTCGGAGGGACACATAGTCCTAGGAGGTTTAGTTTAAGTAATTATATAGTGGATTGAACTTAATTAAAAATTTTGGACATATTTTGTTGTTGTCATTTATTATTTGGTATTCACGATTAGTTTATGACATAACTGATATCAAGGTTTGTTTATTTTAGGCAATGGCTATATGCACACGGTTTTTTGTCTTTATGCACGCGAAATTGTGTGCGTAGCTTAGCAACATGGAGTTATGCGCATAAGTTATGCGCACATGGGTATAATTGACATTTTTGAAATGTCTGGACAAAACGTGTGCACGTAAGTTACACGTACAGGTTTATGTATTATAGTTAAGTATTACAAAATATATTACTTAAATACTATAGTTTCTAAAGTTTTTATTCTCGTTTTTTGGCTTTTTGGAGGGGAAAACGATATCCGTTTTGGATGAATTTTATATGTACGGGCTCATATTAAAATTTTATACAAATTATAGTAGAAAAATGCAGAAAATACCAAAAAAAATCACTATAATGCGCTATATGCCGGGCACCAAATTGTAAAAAAAATGGTTAAGAAGGCTTCGTTTTTTGGGCTTTTGGAGGGACAAACGATGTCCGTTTTGGACGAATTTTATATGTACGGACTCGTATTGAAATTATCTACATGATTATGGAAAAAAGTACAATTGTTTTTAGTATGGTACGCCTAACTTACGCGCACCAAATAAACTTGCAAAAAAAATAATTTAAAAAATATTATGGATCATTTACGCGCATAGGTTTGTCAGGGATCACTTTGTGCGCTTAACCTATGCGCACCAATATTACCTAGACTTTTAAAAAATGGTCATTATACCCCTATGTGCGTAACTTATGCATATGAAACCATGTTGCTAAGCTACGCGTACAGTTTCGCTTGTATATAGCCTTTTCGTTATTTTATTGTTATAAAATGATGGTTTTATGTTCACTAGATAATATTAAGGAAAACTAGTTTTTAGATTCCAAAAACTGAAACTAAACTCCGAAATTATAAATTGGTAGTCAAACGGTTGTCTATATACGTTAATTGATCCACTTTTCGTTACAATTTCTATAAAAGTGGTAAAGTGAGCTTTAGATGTTTGACTGAACTGAAGACATGACCAAAGAAAATATGTCGTATATTAAACTTATACAATCTAGTTTTATTTTGCAATATCACAAGTCTGATAAAATTTATAAAGTCCACGTCATTACTTTCACTGAATTGTCACTTGAAAAATTGAATTATTTCACTTTTCAGTATATAGATATATAGATGTCTATAATTTAACAGCTAATATACAATATATGAAGTTCATATTTTTTTTGATATTTAATAGTTTGTATTACTTACAGATATATTTCTAATATCAATGAATTGAAACGTGTAAGTAACTCATACTTAAAAATAAAATAAAATATAATGAAAACCCATTATACGACCGTGTACATCAACTAGACTAAATGACTAAACTCGTTATTGATCCGAACATGAAGGTGAAGTGACCAAACCCGAACCCAAAAAGACCAGATTGACAACATATTTGCACTTTAACTATAACTCATAAACACAATTGTGACAAATTTTGGTCACCATAATAAATAGATGATGATGCCGACGAGAACCGCAACTCCGGCGAACGTCAACCCTTCACATCCTCATTTTGGTGCCCTGTAAACATAGAGAAAGGCCAAAGGCGGGGCTTTTTTCCCCGTTTCACATCCGACACTCAAGTCAGTAAGGAGACAGAGAGAAGAGAATGAGGAGCATCTATATATAATGTAAAATAGAGTCTTGAGCAATCAATGCGCATCTCATTTATTATAGAATTAGAATAACTTTGTTATTAAACTTTATTATGTATTTGCTTTAATTTTTTTTAAATCTATCATATATGCAAATCAATCACTAATTGTATAATATATTATAAAAATATAAAAAAAAATTATTGTATAATATATTAAAAACTAATACATAATATATATATTATATATATATATTTATATATCTATGAATAAATAAAGTAGAGTCTAAAGTAATTAATTACCCATAATATTTGAGATGAACATGCACATGTAATTGCAAGTAAGACATTTTTTCTACATACATAATATTAATGTCCAGTTTTTTCCCATCCCTATACATATATATATAGTATAACTCCTAACCATACAAATGATTTTCAATGTTGTTTTCGTTTGATTAATTGGCAGCCCAAGGGAAAAAGTTGTGTCATCAACAATTCAAAACTACATTATATTTAAGCGAGTCGTTATCCCTTTTTGGCCTTTCTACATACCCAAATAAAATAAAAATTACAAATTTCCAGAGTATATATTTAGTGTGTTGTAAGAGAGTTTTTTTATGAAAATGTGTTGCAAATGAGTAAATGTGAAATAATCCACTATTAAAACTCGATGGTTCATTTTTCCTACATAAATACTCCGTATAATTTATGGAGACATTCATGTAATAAAACGTAAACCATCCAAAAGGTTGTAAAACCGTTACACTCAAACCATTCAAAAAGTCATTGAATGAATTTCAATATCATTATAAATTATAAATGAGTATTATGCAAAAGTGTAACCGTTGCATGTTCCAATAAAAAAGTTAATTTTCTAAGCCTAAATTAAAACAATCATGCATTATAATTACAACTCCATATAAAGAGGTTGAAGTATGCAGCAATGCATAACAACCCGCAAAAATCCATCGCATCTCACTCATTTGAAGCATGCAACATATGAACTCACCCATCACCAATCGAATCGTCACTCAATTTATGCTTTTCCAAGCTCCATATATTACGTACTTCGCAAAATCAAGAGCCAACAAAATCAATAAAATTCAATAGTGAGTTCCCTACCATGCAGTATCCTCACTGTAAGTATATTTATTTTAACATATTGTATATGCATAAATCTTATTGTGAATTTATTATGATACCAGGCCAACATGTGTAATTGATTAAAATATTTCAATTTACTATTTTTTTATAGGATACTTCGTTTCATATATGAGCTTTAAAATACCGAAGACAAGTAACAAATGAGATGGCTGAATAACCTAGCGAGAAAACATATTAAGAATCTTGATTTACAAAAGAATTAGAAGGCATCACTTCTTTAGTTCTTCGCCTCTACCATAGCATCATAAAATTTGGCTCAATCAATAAAATGAGAAATTTTCTAGCTGCATGGGTAAATTAAAATCAATTTGTTAGTTGTTCAATTTATCTTTTAAACTGTTAACATTTCTCATAGTATTGTATATTAGTGTAACATTCCTTAAAGTCGTTATATATAATTGTAATAGTATTTTTTCCAAATATAATTTTCGTTGTGAAAATAAAATCAAATAATTGTGTAAAACTTAGTAGTTAGAGTGTCATATAAGGATCTATAGGTCATTGGTTCAATTTTCCTTGAGAGCTTTTTAGCTATTTTTCCTTCTAATACATACACACTAATTAAAAGAGAATAATCTCTACATTAAACAAAATAATTTTGTAATTGTATGTTATGTACAGATTATTTAAATGAAAGTAGTGGTGATGTAAATAGATTCTTACCGTTTCAAAGTATTAATAAGAAGTTTGATCGTCTAAAACTTATTAGATGAAAATGTTGTACGAACCTCATATTGTGACTAAGATGTTATAAAACTTAATGTGTTATAGAATACATAAATTAAATCGTCGTGTGTACAAAATATTTTAAATTATTAATGAGTTGATTCTAAGTTTAAATCTCAAGTAATTAACTTCAAAATATTATGAAATTAGTTTGCACCAGAAAAGAGATCCTACTTTCATATATTTTCATAGATAGTTAATTTAGTCACAATAATCATATTTATATCTCATGTTGAAATAATTATTCTACACAATTATACATTACGTAAACTAAAGGTAACATTTGTATTATGTTAGTTTAACGTATAACAAATGCCATCTTAGATATCATTTTAAGTGACCAACTCAATTATAGTAGTATAAAGTTATGAATCCTCGCTAAATTAAGGTTATGAAAGATAAACAACTATTATAAATTTAAATGTCATTAAATGCACTGAGAAAATATTTCAAAGTGTTTAAAAGAAATAAGAATAATAGGACATCCAATAGATATATATATATATATATATACATATATACATATACATGCACTTGGAAGACAATAAGGATTTTCAAGCAACTTTTACAAAGTAGCACTTGAAGTGAGATAATAGAAAGTTTCACTTCATCAGATTTTTAAATATTATGTGCATTATTTTTGAAGTTTAAATTCAGTATTTATTTACATTATTTGAACAAGTTTATAATATTTTTTTTTATCATATAAATGATTATTGATATATCTATTGGACTTGGGATTTTAGTGATATTGAATCCATGTAAACTTAAAAAGATCCACGGGAGGAGCAAGAAAGCAAGAAAAAAATGTAGGAACATGACTTATGTTTTTTTTAAGATGATTCTGATAGATTGAATATTAATTTGTTTAGATTGAATGTTCATTTTTTAAGGCATTTGGTATTTACAACATATCACCACATTTTCATAATAATGATCTTTACAATATACATGAAACCAATTTCTATTTAAATCTCTAAATAATTTAAAGGTCTTTCAAATGAACACATTGAATAGTATTTTTACAAGATAAGATATACTTACTAAGCTAAATGAATAAAATTTACTAAGAAAAGAAGACCCGTGCATAGCACGGACATAATCACTAGTTCTATTGAATGCGAGAGAACAAGAATAGGATTATAGGGATAATTAATATCGTTCTTCTTATGGTAGACTAATTAAACCTCATAGACCTCCATAATAATCCAAAAGCCCATTAAATGTGATGGCTGGAAATTTAAATAGAGATAATAATGAAAAGACAATTAATATCTAAGATGATATTTTTACCTCCCTCAGGCTTTCGAGATTAATCGAGGGTCGAAAGCCTGAAGAAATCACTTCAACCACCTATTTTGGGCCCTCAAGAATGGCCCAAGAGTTTGCCAAATTGTCTTCTAGGGTTGGAATCATCCGGACAGGTGATCGCGTGACAACACTAATTTCGCACGACCCGTGCGTTGGCCTTGAACGCGGGGCACAAAATAAAAAGAAAAGGAAACGCACGGCCGTGCGTTACGTGATTTTTCTGAGAAATTATGCATGGATGTGCGGTCGTCCGCACGGCCCGTGCGTTGTCTACGACTTGGACTTTTATTTTTTATTCGAGGGAAATGCGGCCGTGCGATTGACCACACGGACCGTGCGCTAGCTACGACCTGTAAATAATTTTTACCCAGAGGAGAACGCACGACCGTGCGGTCGACTGCACATCACACGCGTTGACTACGACTTAACAATCAATTAGAATAGATGAAGGCATTTTTTACAGAGTCTTGTCGTATAGCCGTGTGAAAAGAGGCATGGCCTTGTGCGCTTGCCCTTGTAACCTTGTCGTCTGTGATGCATGACCGATGCAGTGGTTTTGACAGCTCGTGCATATAGTGCATAACCGATGCACTGGTTTTGAGAGCTTGTGTCAATAGTGCATAACCGATGCAATGGTTTAGACAGCTTGTGTCCATAGTGCATAACCGATGCAATGGTTTTGACAGCTTGTGTCCATAGTGTATAACCGATACAATGGTTTTGACAGCTTGTGTCCATAGTACAAACAAATGCAATGGTTTTGACAGCTTGTGTCCTTACTGACTTGAGCGTCGGAGGTGAAACGGGAAAAAAACTCCGTCTTTGGCCTTTCTCTATGTTTATAGGGCACTGGAATGAGGATATGAAGGGTTTACGTTTGCCGGAATTGCGGTTCTCGTCACGTCATCATCTATTTATTGTGGTGACAAACATTTGCTACCACAACAATTATAAAATGGTGTACGACCAACCAATAACAATATATATATATATATGACATAACTATAGCTAAAGGCGGCTAATATAACAAAATAACGACATTTTATTTTTATTGAATTTTAATGAGTTTATTGAATTATAACTGATCGTGTATCGCTAATAAATACTTCTCCGTTCTTTTATATTTGTTATTTTAGTTTGTAAAATCAACAAAAATAATCTCAATTTTCACTTATAGATAAAATTGTTTTGAAGTTGTAAGTCAAAATAAAATAATCTCAACTTTCAATTCATGAGCAAAAATAATACAACTTTTTTCTTCGGTTGAAATTCAGACTAATTCGATGAAGGGTACTCGAGGTCTCTTTGTAATTGAATGTGTTAAGTGATTTTCCTTTAAAACAAAATCTCTTATTGGATGTCATGTTGTCATCGAATTAGTCGGAATTTCAATATTGTTATTCAAGAGTTGAAAGTTGGAATATTTTTATTGACATAAAAGTTTATATTATTTTTAGTCTACTAATCAAAGTTAAGATTATTTTTAGTAATTTACCCTTTCAACTTTAACTTTTGTTTAGAATTACTTTTAACTATGGATATTTTGATTGTTTTAGTCCACTTTCACCCTATAGATTCATTGAAGGATAAAAATAAGAAAATAATTTATAATGCATAAGAAAAAATTAAGTCCTTACTTAAATAAAATAGCTTATGTAATATATATTGTTTACAAATTATATATTATCAAATATTTTATTTTTTATTATATTTGGTGTACAATATGGGCCGACGCAAGATTTTAGTCCAGTGGAGGCTAAAATCCTGAAGAGCAAAAATCTACTGTTTTTCTTACACAAAACCTTAATTTCAAAGTTTACCGTCTATTTAAGATATCATCTACCTTACACTTACAACCCCAATTTCAAACAACAAACCGTACATTCGAACCCCAAATAGAATATGGGTCCGGTTCCGGTGAGGACGGTGCTTCATGATAGGATTGATGATGTATGAGAGAAGAGGAAAAAATTAGAGGAAAAAACAAAAAAAAAACAGAGTGAACAGTGGCGGAGGCGCGCACCCTTATAGGGAAAAGCTTCAATTCGGCCTTGTAGTACAATTGCCGAATTTTTCGCGTATAATTCGGCAAAAAAATTTTCCAAGTCAAAATTTTTCCCAGAAAAATCGATTTTGTGTACATATCATATAACGTGTGTGTGCATATCTAATGCACTGTTGTGTGCATATGTAACTATGTGTGTGTGCATATGGTTTCTGAAATTGTGAATGCCTTTAACATAGTGTTTATGCTTAGAGGACTTGTGTGCACATCAAATAACCTGTGTGTGCACATCAATTATACTGTTGTGTGTATACTCCGTGTGTTCATATGGTCTTGGGTCGTGTGCATACCCGAAAACAAGTGTTGGTATGCACACATGTGTGTGCATACCAAATAACTTGTCGTATGCACATCCATTATACTATCGTGTGCAGACCCCGTGTGTGCATATGGTCTCAAGTCATGTGCATACATGGAAACAAGTGTTGATGCACACAAACCATGTGTGCATACCAAATAACCTGTCGTGTGCACATCCATTACACTATCGTGTGCATACCTCGTGTGTGCATATGGTCTCAAGTGTTGATGCACACAAACCATGTGTGCATACCTCGTGTGTGCATATGGTCTCAAGTGTTGATGCACACAAACCATGTGTGCATATCAAATACTCGTTATGTGCATGTCAAATAGACTATTGTGTGCATATCATCCACCTTGTTGTGTGCATATCCACTACGTGCGTTTGCGTATCAAATATAAGCCCAGGAATCATGTGTTCATACCGCATAAATCATGTGTTCATACCCAGGAAATCATCCACCTTGTTGGTTATATGTGCACACACACTTTTTCGCGTATGCACACAGATGTGTATTTGATATGCACACATGTCTCTAGCATTAACAACTGTTCCCAGACATGCACACATTCTGAAAACCACATGCACACACCGAGCCTAACATATGCACACATACGTTCTGACATATGCACACAACATTGTATTTCATATGCACACAAAATCGATTTTTTTTGCAAAAATTCGAATTTTTGAAAAATATTTTCCGAAAAATTCGCGAGTTTTTGCCGAATAATTCGGCGAAAAATTCGCGAGTTTTTGCCGAATAATTCGGCAAAAAATCGAGAATAATTCGGCCGGGCCGAATTTTTGGACGCGCTTGGTGCATCCTGAGTCCTGACACGGGGAGCTGTCCTCATTTGAACTTTTCCCATAGAATATTACTCAAAATTGATCAAACTTACACAAATTTCATCATTAGAGACTACTTTTAGTGCGTAATTTCAACAATTTGTATAAAAAATTGAGTTCAAAATTTTCAAATTCATAAACCATAAATTTTGAAAATGTTAACACAAATAAAGTTATGTATAGAGAAAATATTGCATTTTTTATTGAAAGATTTGCTCGCAAATTTGAATAAAATTGTATTTTTCTTGTATTTTTGATGATTATGCAACAAATCCTATAAAAAGTTGTTTTTTTAAAATCAATGAAAAAGATCTAAAATATTTTGAAAACTTTTTGAAGAATTTTTTGAAGAAAAATTTTGGAAAAATAAATAATTTGTTTTTTAAATCCCATTGGGGGATGTTCCACATGGGTTTGCCTTTGGTGTAAGATATTGGAAACAATTTTTGTGAGGATAGTGTATAAATAATTAAGATAAGTTGTATAAGAAAAAAATGTAAAAGGGAAAACTAGCACAAGTAATTATAAAAAATTATGTAGGGAAAAGTAGTAAATGGTATAAGAGATGAGATTTAGGGTTGAGCATATTCCGGTCCGGTCCGGAAATTTGGACTGGACCGGACCGGACCGGTCCATGGAATTCTGAAATTTCGGGTCCGGTCCGACCCGGTGTTTTTAAATTTTAGATTTTTTTTACATTTGAGGTTTAGGGTAAATTATATTTAAGAGTAAATTATATTTAGATTTGAGGATTTTTTTCATGTTTAAATATAAACAAATTATATTTAAATTTAATAAAACCCATTTAAATTTAATAAAACCCTACACCGGTCCAAATCCGATCCAAATAGGACCGGACCGGACCTAGTCCGGTCCGGGTTCCGGTCCACCATTTTTGGTGTTTCGAGTTTCGGTCCGGACCGGGTTTGGACCGGTGCTCAACCCTTAGAGATTTGCTTAAGTATAGTTAAATGTTTGACAACGTAGGCAAATTAGGTGCCAGTAAGACTATCCATAGTGCTCGTTTTTTTACCTGCTTTTTTAGCAATTGTTTTAGTTTTCTCTCTTTCATATCATTTTAAAAACTCATTCTACTTTTTTTTTCCACATTCATTATTTTTAACCCCAGTTTTTTAACTATAATTTCATTTACCTATCAACTATATAAATATATAATAATATTTCGAATATAAAATCTAAAATTTCATAGTTTAAAAAATTAATTAAAAGATAATCGTATTAATATGGTATAATATTTATAAAAAAATTAAACTATATATGTCATATGTAATGTTTTTGTAATATGTTATATGTCTTGTAATATATAAATGTTCATGTCTAGTGGCTTGTAATATATTTATTTTATGTGTAAATGTATTAATTTTCATGTTTTATTTCATCTTATATATTCAATACAGTAGTTTATTTAATACATAAATTAATTTACTTATAGTAAATAGTAAAATCATTTTTAAATATTTATATTGCTTATTTTCAATAAAAATATTTTTTATAAAAAATATACACAAAATGGATTTCTATTGGGAGATAAAAATAAATTAAGAATATTAAAAATATTTTTCCCATTAATTTATTTATATTTGGGCTGAAAAGGATTTAAAATAGCACAAAATCAACCCATTTACCTATTTTTCTCCACCCTTGATCTGCTTTTGATCCAACGGCCTGTAGCGCTTTCAGCTCTTTCAGCCGAATTTCACACATGTCCTTGGGTTGCGTTTGGTTTACTATTTTTTTGCGTCCGATTTTGTTTAAATGCGACGTCGTTTTGACAAGATTCAACATGAATTTTTTTTACAACCAAACATGGCCTTTCTCTAGCTGGGTTTTTAGCGATTTTTTATTAGGCAACTCAAATGTCCGTTTTTTTAGCTAAAAGTTACTATTATGAAAAAACTAATAATATTTAAATCTAAAAAACTTTCCATTGTGGATGGTCTAAGAGTGAGGAACGGTGACCTTGAATCAAAGGAAATTGTACACTATTAGTAAAAGACATGGAGCGGAAAAGTTATAAATATGACAAATTTTATTTTTATTCTTTTTAAATATTTTTAAAACCTTTTTTATATTTTTAGAACTTGTTTTATTGATTATTTTTCTGAATTTTTCCCTCTCTTTTCCCCCATTGTTTTCAAAAGAAATTTTCCTAAAATGTTCTCATATTGTTTTTTTTTGTTGCAATAGTTTCTAAATATATAATTGAAGTACATATATAAAAACTCAAAGTAAATATATAAACACCTTAGATTGATATATAAACACTCAAAGTACATATATAAGCACCTTACTAATTTTGATAATGTTAAAGTGTATGTTTAAAAATTTTCTTATTAATTTTGATAATATTAAAGTTTTTTTATTGTTGCATTGTTCATTACAACAAATGCAAATTTACCTCAGTTCTTGATGGGACATACAAATAGTTTTCATAACCCGTACATCTTGATGGATAACAAACGTACACTGTTAAAGTAATTACAGAACATCATCCATATAAATATTTTAGTTGGCTCTGCATATTAGAAAAATGTTGTTCATTTTGTCTTTATAACGATAAATACT
The DNA here is from genome assembly GCA_027886185.1 of Rheum nobile. Classification (NCBI taxonomy): domain Eukaryota; kingdom Viridiplantae; phylum Streptophyta; class Magnoliopsida; order Caryophyllales; family Polygonaceae; genus Rheum; species Rheum nobile. Next base: position 200,112 of record WOAB01000542.1, read on the forward strand.
ATTGGATTTTATGATTTACATATTACTATGAATTTCAAGTTGAATGAACGACTATGGGAATAGTGGAAATCAAGTGAATTAAAACAGAAAAGTAGAAGAATAAAGAGTCAACAAGGAAACAAATGCATTAAGCACGAACGAATAAATGTAGCGCACATCATCTGTGAAAAAGAAAGAAGGAAACAACACCGAGGAACGTAGTGCTAACAAAGAGAAGAGACGCTTGAAACTTCGGAATAGATTGGTCACTTATGAAAATAAAATATTAAAGATCTCTTGGGTCGCAAGACTCGAGATTTTGATAAAGATTTGACAAAGTCATTAGCTTAGAGATAATTCTTTGTGTGAGTACTTTGTGTTAGAGTTGATTCTACTTATGTTGTTAATTAGGGTGCAATCACTTGCTTAGGAGTTTAGGTGGTCTAGGAATTGTGTGTGACTAGATTTGATACCTCTACTTGCTTGATTGTTTGTAATCATTTAATAACAAAATTAGATGCTTGAGCACGTTGCTCTAGATTGTGTGTTACTCGCAATTGACAAGTAACAATGACTTCCTCCACGAGCCATGAAGTTGGACTTGGGAACAACAAGGCTCCACTTCTCCATCCTGGAGAATATCAACACTAAAAGACCTCGTTTATAGTGTGGTTGAAGAGTAATGCCTACCAAGCTTGGTTGGTCGTCAAGAAGGGTGACTATGTGGTTGAGGCCGTCGTCATTGTTGGTACTAAGGAATGGAGTCCACATGACTAGCTGATAACAGGAATTTGCCGTTCTAATTCCTACTATGCAAAGTATCCAAACAAACCCTAAAACGTAGTCCTAGGCAAGTAAGGGTCGAATCCGCAGGGAAACAAAGTCTATCGCAGTATGCAATATGTATGTCAATTTAAAGCAACCAAAGAGGGGTTTTGTTGGTTTGTTTTAGTAGCCAAGCATGCAAATGGTAAATAAGCAATTAAAGGTGATGAAATCAGTTATTGGGAAAACACTCAGTCAAACAATATCCACTATTCGAATGACAAGTTGATCATAGATACTACTCAAAATCGCATGCAATGGTAATTCCGATTCCTTTTCAGATGTAACTAATAGCACAACCAGATACTATTAGAACTAACTAATTAAACAACCCTGAAACTATCAAGATTCAGTTTAACAGCAGCCTTAAGGATAGGAATATAGTTGGATACAACCCTAGAATAAAACAACCAGTTTTTACCCTAGAATGTAAATCAATTCTCTTCTGTATAAGATTAGCACAACCAGTTACTAACACGATGCAGTTGCTACTATGGAATAGATATGCTCAACCAGTAACAATCTAAACCTAGCAATAGATAAATAACGACAAACCCTAGTTGATCAGACTAGAAATTATCAATATCAATCTTAAGAAATTAAACAAGAGAAGAGATAAAAACCACGCAATAGATTAGGAATAAGAATCTCACAATTGAATCACACGAAAAGCTTCAATGTCTGATTAAGCAAGAGAGGCTTAGTTCTTCATAGCAAGAGAATCCGTAGAATAAGAAATTAGGGTTCCGAGATAGAAGAAACAAGTTTTCTCAACCCTTAAATACCAAAGGAAAAATAATCTGAAATTGTCCTAAAAAGAAATAATAAAAATGTAATAAAGTAATATAAAATAGATCCGAAGAGGAAATCGGCTCGGCGATGATTCCGTCAGCGGCGGCGGCCGCTGCTTCTCCCACGACGATCGCCGTAAATGCGGCGGGCGCCGCAATTAAACGGCGGTCGCCGTTTCCAGGTCGTAGCCTTCGTCTCTCAGAGGGAATTAACGGCGGTCGCCGTAATTCCGCGGCGGTCACCGCGACTCTGTTTCTTCATCCTTCGTTCCTCAACTCCTAAGGCTCAAAAAATGCAACTTCCGCACCTCCTCGCCAAGTCTCCAAATCACCTCCAAAGCATCCTAAAACACCACTAAAATCATGCCAAAACTCCATCAATACACACAACATAATCGTGTGTATCAAACTCCCCCACACTTGAATCTCTACTCGTCTCGAGTGGATAGAGAACTACCACCCATTACCAATGAAGCACCTAGATCATCAACATGTAAAGAGGCTTGCAACTAAGAGTAAAAGCATCTACATGAAAGCTCAACATCCCTCAACCAACCGACCACAACACAATTACACCCTCAACTCCAGCATCGTAATCAACACAACATCAACACAAGCACACAACAATAACAATATACTCCTCAGCAGCAAACACGACACACATCCAAGCTTAAGGGCAAAGCAGAATACTTCCCCCAAGCTTATCCCGGTCATCCAAAAGTGTGAGTAACGAAAGAACCTATCTTATGGTTCACACCCGTGTTACTAATAATCTACCTCTTGAATTTGATCCAGAGATTGAAAGAACGTTTCATCAAGCTTGCAGGGCTGCGCGTGCACTACTTCAGGAAACTGATACGATGGCCGATCGTGTTACTCTGGAATCTTTGACAGCTCCTAACTTGGAGCAACCAACTCGTGCTGTGTAATTCCCCGCCCTTGGTGATGGGGTTAAATTTGAGCTCAAGACAAAAGTAGTTCATTTACTCCCGAAATTCAGTGGAAACCCCCTTGAGGATCCTATTCAGCACTTGGATGAATTCCTTGAGGTCTGCACCAGCATGAGACCGTCTGATATTACTGAAGATCAGATGAGGTTGAGAGTCTTTTTCTTTTCTCTGAAGGACTCAGCTAAAGACTGGTATCACTCTTTACCACCAGGGAGCATCACTACTTGGGTGAATTTGAAGAAGGTGTTTCTTGACAAATACTTCCCAGCGATCAAGTCCAATCAGCTTAAAAAGAAGATTTGCAACATAGAGCAACTTTCTAATGAGTCCCTCTATGACTATTATGAGCGCTTCAAGAAGCTAGTGAAGAGTTGCCCCTACCATGGTTATGCCAATCATGATCTAATTTTGTATCTGCATGGAGGACTCCGTGAAGATGACCGTCGGATGGTAAACTCTTCATGTGGTGGAAATATTCTGAAGAGGACTTATGAAGAGGCCCTGGAGATATTTGCTACACTGGCTGATGACTCTAGACAATACAGTGGGAGAGGCTCCCAAAGCCTGGTAGTTGCAAGCTCTCAAGCCAAGATTGATCAAGCAGATTTTGATATGCTACGAGAGGAGGTGAGGCGTCTGAAGCTGAAAGGTACGCCTCAGCAGGCTAAGGCCTGTGAGATTTGTCATGACGACTTGCATCCTACTGACTCGTGTCCTACGTTGCAAGAGGAAGCGAATGCAGTCGGAGGATATCAACAGAGGCCCATGCATGATCCCTACTCTAGTACATACAATCCTGGCTGGAGGGATCATCCTAACTTCAGATGGAGAGACCCAGAGCAAAACCAACAGCAGGGTAACCCTCCACAACCCAAGCCACCCTATGTGCCAAGACCTCAAGGGCAGAGCTCGAACCCTTCGCAGTCTGTGGATGATATGATGAAAATGCTGATGCAAAGCAACATGAGTCTTAATGAGAACATTGCTAAGCTGACCAAGAGCCACATGCAGTTCTAGGAAAGTATGCAAGCTAGCATTCAGAGTACGCAAGCAAGCATTCAGAACCTGGAAAGACAATTTGGTCAAATCTCTCAAGTGGTGAATAAACTGGATGCCAAGGACTCTGGTAAACTCCCATCTCAAACTGAGGTGAACCCGAACATTCGAAATGTCAGTGCTGTGACTTTGAGAAGTGGGAAGAAGCTTGAGGAAGATAAGTCTAAGGGCAATGAAGAAGAAAGTGCAGATTTGGAGCAGAACGACGACCACCGTGAAAGCGGCGACCGCCGCGAGACACACGGCGACCGCCGTAAAATGGAAGCTGCTCTCGACATGGAGGAAAAAAATCACGGCGACCGCCGTAACAATTACGGCGACCGCCGTGACGGTGAACATTCTCTCGGAAATCTGGAAGACATTCACGGCGATCGCCGCGAAACTTACGGCGACCGCCGCGAATCTGATATAGCTCTCGACCTGTCTGAGGAAAATCACGGCGACCACCGTACTAATTGCGGCGCCCGCCGCCCCTTTGTCGTCGAAGCTGATCCTGAGAAAGAGTCTGGAACTCCGATTTTCCTGAGTGGAAGCCTGTTGCATCATTCCCATCTGCTCTGAAGCGTACCAAGCCTCTTGCGCAGGACAAGGACATGTTTGAGATGTTCAGAAACGTAGAGGTCAACATTCCTCTCCTCAATTTGATCAAATCTGTCCCTCGTTATGCGAAGTTCTTGAAGCAGATGTGCACAACAAAGAGGAACCAAGACAGAAATAGCAAGAAGAAGGTGAAGGTAAGCGAGCATGTCTCTGCTGTGTTTCAGAAGCGCTTACCCAAGAAGTGTGGTGACCCAGGTATGTTCACTATCCCTATCACTATTGGAGGCACCAAGTTCAATAAGGCTATGCTAGATTTAGGTGCTTCCATCAATGTTTTACCTTCATCTCTCTGTGAATCCTTGCGATTAGGACCTTTGCATGCAACCAATATTTCCATTCAGTTAGCTGATAGATCTAGCGTGTGTCCTATAGGGATTGTAGAGGATGTCTTGGTTATGGTTGGTGATCTTACGTTTCCTGCTGATTTTTATGTGCTAAACATGGAACATGACAAGCATGCAGCCCTAATTCTGTTAGGGAGACCCTTCCTCAAAACCGCTAATACTAAGATCAATGTGAGCACAGGTTCTCTAACTATGGAATTTGATGGCCAGACTATTAATTATAACATATATGAAGCCATGAAATATCCTGCTGATGATCACTCTTTGTGTGCTATTGATATGCTTGAACCTGTGGTGCAAGATGTTTTTGATGATTACCAATTAGATGATATGCAATCCATTATTGTTGATTCTAGTTTGGATTTTACTCTATCTGCTGACGTACAGGAAGTTGTCAATGAGTTGGATGCTTACTATAAGCTTCCTTCTGAGCTACCGGGTAAATCACCTTTACCACTAACCCTGCCTAGCGAGAAGCTTTTGCCCTCTATTGTGCAGGCACCAGTGGTTGAGTTGAAACAACTTCCTGACCACCTCAAGTATGTGTTCCTGGGAGACAAAGAAACTTTGCCAGTGATCATCTCCAACAAGCTCACCAAGGAACAAGAAGACAAGTTGGTGGTGGTTCTCAAGGAGTATAAGACGGCTATTGGTTGGACCATTGCTGACATAAAGGGAATCAGCCCCACCACATGCATGCACCGTATTCTGCTGGAAGGCGAGGAGAAGCCTTCGCGACAACCCCAGAGGCGCCTGAATCCACCTATGATGGATGTTGTCAAGAAGGAAGTTCTGAAGCTTCTGCAGGCAGGTATGATTTTTCCTATTTCTGACAGCAAGTGGGTTAGTCCTACGCAGGTTGTCCCAAAGAAAGGAGGGGTCATAGTTGTGGAGAACCAACATGGAGAACTCGTCCCCACGAGATTACAGACAGGCTACAGAGTGTGCATTGATTACTGCAAGCTGAACGCGGTGACCAGGAAGGACCACTTCCCTCTTCCATTCATTGACCAGATGCTCGAGAGACTGTCAGGACGTGCTTTCTACTGCTTCTTGGATGGTTACTCAGGGTACTTCCAGATAGCCATTGCACCAGACGACCAAGCAAAGACGACATTCACTTGTCCGTTTGGCACGTTTGCTTATCGCAGGATGCCATTTGGGTTGTGCAATACTCCAGGAACCTTTCAACGGTGTATGGTGAGCATCTTCTCTGAGTACATTGAGAACTTCATAGAGGTATTCATGGATGATTTTACTGTATATGGTGACAATTTTGATGCATGCTTGAACCATCTATCACTTGTGCTTGCAAGGTGTGTTGACACCAATTTAGTGCTGAATTCTGAGAAGTGTCACTTTATGGTTGAGCATGGCATTGTCTTGGGTCATATTGTGTCGTCTAGGGGTATTGAGGTCGATAAGGCAAATATTGAAGTAATTCAGTCTTTGCCCTATCCTACTAATGTGCACGAAGTTCGTTCCTTTTTGGGCCATGCAGGTTTCTATCGCAGGTTCATTAAAGACTTCTCCAAGATCTCTTCACCCCTGTGTGACCTGTTGAAGAAGGAGATGGGATTTGAGTTTACAGCTGAGTGTCGGGCAGCCTTTGATGAACTGAAGGCTCGCCTGACAAGTGCCCCAATTATTCAGGCTCCTGATTGGTCTAAGCCCTTTGAGATCATGTGCGATGCCAGTGACTATGCTGTGGGGGCCATGCTAGGCCAAAAGGATGGTAGAGCTCCCTATGTGATCCAGTATGCTTCTATGACGCTGAATGGTGCGCAGAGGAATTACTCCACCACAGAGAAGAAGATGCTTGATGTGGTGTTTGCTCTTGAGAAGTTCAGGCAGTACCTGCTTGGTACAAAGGTCTTTGTCTACTCCGACCATGCTGCTCTGCGCTATCTCATGACGAAGAAGGAAGCCAAGCCACAACTGATCCGATGGATCTTATTACTCAGCGAGTTTGATGTGGAGATCAAGGACAAGAAGGGTGCTGAGAATCTTGTTGCTGACCTCAGCCGAATTGTCCAGGAAGATAGCACCCCACAGCCTCAGATCCAGACGAGATTCCCTGATGAGTCTCTATTCAGGCTGACTACTGTAGAGCCTTGGTATGCTGATTTGGTGAATTTCCTCACCACAGGTGAATTCCCTCTGCCCTTCAACAAGGCTCAGAGGGACAGGCTGCGCAGTTCATCTAGATTCTTTGTCTGGGACGACCCCTACCTATGGAAACATTGTTCTGACCAGGTAATTCGTAGGTGTATCCCGGAGAACGAGGTAAATTCTCTCCTTGCCTTTTGTCATTCAGCAGCATATGGTGGGCATTTTGGGGTACAAAGAACCGCAAGGAAGGTACTTGACGCAGGATTTTGGTGGCCGTCCATCTTCAAGGATGCGCACAACCACTGTAAATCCTGTGACAAGTGTCAACGAGTTGGAAATATATCTCATAGGGATGAGATGCCACAAACAGGGTTGATTTTCTGTGAAATCTTCGATGTTTGGGGTATTGACTTCATGGGACCGTTTCCTACCTCTTGTGGTAACATATACATTTTGCTTGCGGTGGACTACGTTTCCAAGTGGGTGGAAGCGAAGGCCATCGGGACTGATGATGCTAAAGTTGTTGCAGATTTCTTGAAGTCCAACATATTTACCAGGTTTGGAGTGCCAAAAGCTCTCATCAGTGATAGAGGAACTCACTTCTGCAATAGGACAATCACTGCGCTGTTAAAGAAATATCATGTCACGCAGAGAGTTTCTACCGCCTATCACCCTCAAACGAACGGGCAAGCTGAAGTGTCCAACCGGGAGATAAAGTCCATCTTGGAGAAGACGGTGTCTCCCAATAGAAAAGACTGGAGTTTGAGGCTTGATGATGCACTGTGGGCATACAGGACAGCTTACAAGACACCGATTGGTATGTCTCTCTTTCGGTTGGTGTTTGATAAGGCTTGTCACCTTCCAGTAGAGCTAGAACACAAGGCATATTGGGCTGTCAAGAATTGTAGCATGAGATTGGATGATGCTGGAGAGCTTCATAAGTTACAATTACAAGAGCTAGAGGAAGCTAGGATCGAGGCTTATGACAATGTCACTCACTACAAGGAAAGGACTAAGGCATGGCATGACAAGAACATAGTGAGGAAGGACTTCAAAGTTGGAGACAAAGTCCTCTTATTTCAGTCACGCCTTAGACTTTTCCCAGGCAAACTGAGATCACGCTGGGCAGGACCATATTATATGGCCAAAGTCTTCCCACATGGTGCCATAGAGCTGTTTGATTCGGCAGCGCAGACTTTGTTCAAGGTGAATGGGCAAAGAGTGAAGAAATACCATGAAGGTTTTACCAAGGACACCATTGAAGAGGCGTTCCTGAAGGAACCCGAAGCTGAAACGTGATTGAGCCAGAATGAGTTCGAGCCACGACGTTAACTACGGCGCTTCTCGGGAGGCAACCCGATGATTAGGTAGTTTCTTTCCCTTTCCCTTAATCACTTTTAGCTGTTTTCCTTTTGTTTTTGCATTTTATGTCGAACTCACCCGCAGGGAGGTGAGAAAAACGAAGAAGGTGTTTACGGCGACCGCCGCTTCATTATGGCGATCGCCGTTAATTGCTCAACCAAGGGAGCTGCCTACGACATGAAAACGGCGACCACCGTTTAATTGCGGCGACCGCTGCAATTACGGCGACCGCCGCCCTCTCCACGGCGCCCGCCGTTTTCTCCTTCCTCACTCACGCTGTTTGCAGCAAAATGACAGCGACCGCCGTTTTAATACAATGATCGCTGCCGGTTCAGGTTCGACTACTATCCCTTGTTTTAAAAAAATAAATAAAATTGGGCCCCGAAAAAAACCCTAAACGGGGCGTAAAAGACAAAAATAAAACCCCCGAAAAGACCTTAAACGGGGAGAAAGAGTAAAAAATTAGATAAAAATGGACCATGAGAAAACCTTAAACAGGGTGCAAAAGGCAGAAAAAGAAACCCGTTAAAACCAAACGGGGTAAAAGCCAAAAAAAAAAACCAACCCCCCCGATCTGTAAAATAACCCAACCCCACCCCCTACCTATCATTCTACCCCTACCCACTCTCTCTCCCCCTTACCGAACCTCTCAAACCCTAGCCCCCCCCAAATTCCAGCGACCGCCGCACCAGGAGCCCCCCCGCCGCCAGCCCGCTGCAAGCCACAACCCACCCGGCGACCGCCGCTGCCCAGATCTGACGTGGCTGCGGAATTTTGCTCACGGCGACCGCCGTATTCAACGCCGCGACCGCCGCTCCTAGCAGCGACCGTCGTATTCCTAGCAGCGACCGCCGTATTCCGCACGACGACCGCCGTTTCCTCGCGTTCTGGTGATTTCTATGCCCTGCTTCTGATTTTGATTGTGTTGCTATCTATATCTGTGATGTCTGGACTGTTGAAACGCACATTCTCGTCTCATAAGAAATCATCGAGGGGTGAGGCCTCTCGTAAGAAATCATCGGGGGTTGAGGAGTCTCGTCGGAAGTTTATACTGGATAAGGAGTTCCAGTCTACATTATTCTTCGACCCAGAGACCATGCGGGAATTGAAGATTTATGAATGCACGCAGCAGCTCTTTGTTAAAGGCGGGTTGGGTGGTTTCTACCACTTAGTGGCGCCCACCTTCCCTGTCTGGACTGTAGAATTCCTGGCTAGTTTTGAGAATCATTGTGATACGGAAAGTATTACATTCAGTCTAGATGGCAGCAGGCATTCGATGTCCTATGCGGACCTTGACACAGCGCTTGGGATTACCAGGCCACCATCTTCTGAGAGGGCGTGGGCGGACGCCAACGAGTTCTTTACATTCTGGTATCACTCTACAGCGACTCGTGTATATGATCCACAGGGAGGAGAATACAATTACAAGTGGTCGCATCCGGGCCTGCGCCTAGCACATAAGGTGGTGCGGATGGCCTTCCATGGCCAGTCCGAGTTAAACAAGGTCCCATACGACGACTTGTACGCGGTGTGGAGTATGACCCCTGAGTGCCCTTTGCTGTGGAGTTGACGCTCCCACTTTATTGCTTCCTGCAGGAAATTTCAGGAGAACAAGAAGCACAAGATTGTCATTGGGGGACTGATTACTCTGATCGGCCGTCACCTGGGCCTCGAGCAACCCGACCCTTCCCAGTAGCTCTCTGCTGCCTTTAGATATGATTGGAGGCAGCTCAAGACGTCCACTGTTGTGTCTGGGACCGGGTCGAACCCGAAGTTCTGGCTGTATGGCTCGCGGGGCTGTTACCGGATCCCCATCCCTTTTCCCTTTGAGGTGACCTGTGGCCCACGCTACAGGGATTTTGATGTGCGCCGACACCGTGTGGGAGTTGGTGGTGGTTCAGCTGCAGGCCGTTCAGCCACTGGTTCTTCTGTTGTCCCTGTGGCACAGCCTGATGAGGGTGATGATGATAGTGATGATGAGGATGATGATGAGGATACCGCTATGCCTGAGGTGTAGGCTGCCGCTACTGTTGGGCCGTCTCATGATTACCAGAGACAGACGTAGGAGATGGTCCAGGGCATTCACCAGGAGTTCATTGACATCCGCCAGGAGTCAAGGGATCATTACGCGACGCAGGCCCAAGACATCCATGCACTGGAGGAGCAGTTGAGGCAGTGGAACCTTTTCATGGGTTCCAAGTATCCAGATTTTCCACCGCCGCAGCAGTAGTGGTACATTCTTTCCTTCCCCTCTTTTATTATGTCTGATTTTATTGAGGATAATGATTATTTTAAGTGTGGGGGAGGTGATTATGTACTTATGTATTGCTTTTATTTAAAAAAAAAAAGATCCACAAAATGAAAAAAAAGGCAAATTAAAATCCTGGGATGGACTGAAAACCCGAAAGGGCAGTCCAGGTAAAAAGCAGGTAATCCGACAGGCATTAGGCCTGGGCAAAAGTGGATTCAGAGTGATGTGAGGCGGTGAGTCCATCTATGATAAAATGAAATGAGTGGCTAGGATGAAAACCCGAAAGGGCTCCTAGGCAAAATGAGTGAAAAGAAGAGGAGTATTTTCTAGGATCTCATTTTACCGGCCGGGCGACATAAGAAGAGGAGACAAAGAAGGATTGTCGGGTATGTCACTTTGGGAGATAAGGATTCATAGATGGAGGTTAGGACTAGTGGCTACGTACATTTTTGGATGACCGGGATAAGCTTGGGGGAAGTATTCTGCTTGCCCTTAAGCTTGGATGTGTGTCGTGTTTGCTGTTGAGGAGTATATTGTTATTGTTGTGTGCTTGTGTTGATTACGATGCTGGAGTTGAGGGTGTAATTGTGTTGTGGTCAGTTGGTTGAGGGATGTTGATATTTCATGTAGATGCTTTTACTCTTAGTTGCAAGCCTCTTTACATGTTGATGATCTAGGTGCTTCATTGGTAATGGGTGGTAGTTCTCTATCCACTCGAGACGAGTAGAGATTCAAGTGTGGGGGAGTTTGATACACATGATTATGTTGTGTGTATTGACAGAGTTTTGGCATGATTTTAGTGGTGTTTTAGGATGCTTTGGAGGTGATTTGGAGACTTGGCGAGGAGGTGCGGAAGTTGCGTTTTTGGAGCCTTAGGAGCTGAGGAACGAAGGATGAAGAAACAGAGTCGCGGCGACCGCCGCAGAATTACGGCGACCGCCGTTAATTCCCTCTGAGAGACGAAGGCTACGACCTGGAAACGGCGACCGCCGTTTAATTACGGCGCCCGCCGCATTTACGACGATCGCCGTGGGAGAAGCAGCGGCCGCCGCCGCTGACGGAATCATCGCCGAGCCGATTTCCTCTTCGGATCTATTTTATATTACTTTATTACATTTTTATTATTTCTTTTTAGGACAATTTCAGATTATTTTTCCTTTGGTATTTAAGGGTTGAGAAAACTTGTTTCTTCTATCTCAGAACCCTAATTTCTTATTCTACGGATTCTCTTGCTATGAAGAACTAAGCCTCTCTTGCTTAGTCAGACATTGAAGCTTTTCGTGTGATTCAATTGTGAGATTCTTATTCCTAATCTATTGCGTGGTTTTTATCTCTTCTCTTGTTTGATTTCTTAAGATTGATATTGATAATTTCTAGTCTGATCAACTAGGGTTTGTCGTTATTTATCTATTGCTAGGTTTAGATTGTTACTGGTTGAGCATATCTATTCCATAGTAGCAACTGCATCGTGTTAGTAACTGGTTGTGCTAATCTTATGCAGAAGAGAATTGATTTACATTCTAGGGTAAAAACTGATTGTTTTATTCTAGGGTTGTATCCAACTATATTCCTATCCTTAAGGCTGCTGTTAAACTGAATCTTGATAGTTTCAGGGTTGTTTAATTAGTTAGTTCTAATAGTATCTGGTTGTGCTATTAGTTACATCTGAAAAGGAATCGGAATTACCATTGCATGCGATTTTGAGTAGTATCTATGATCAACTTGTCATTCGAATAGTGGATATTGTTTGACTGAGTGTTTTCCCAATAACTGATTTCATCACCTTTAATTGCTTATTTACCATTTGCATGCTTGGCTACTAAAACAAACCAACAAAACCCCTCTTTGGTTGCTTTAAATTGACATACATATTGCATACTGCGATAGACTTTGTTTCCCTGCGGATTCGACCCTTACTTACCTAGGACTACATTTTAGGGTTTGTTTGGATACTTTGCATAGTAGGAATTAGAACGGCAAATTCCTGTTATCAAATTTTTCATTTTTCAATAGATGTGCTCACATAAGCTCACGTCACTCTTGACCTCATATTACCCCAGCCTAATGCTGGTCCAAGCCACCTGCTTACTACCTAGGCCGCCCTTTCGGGTTTTCGACCTATCCCAGGATTTTTATGATAGTCTTTTTTCAAATTTTTGGCTCTTTTCATTTTTTTCATTTTCTCCTCAGTAGCGTAGCAAGTATAAAACCCCATCCCATGCTTAAACATTGCATTGTCCTCAATGTAATGAAAGACAAAAGAATAAAGCACAGGGAAAAGCAAAAAATAACTCACAACATTGCCGAGTCGGCTTGGACACTTCCTTGTCGCTGGCGGTGTACTCATGAAAGTTCATGTCCTGTATGTCTGGCACCAACGCCATTATCTTCATCTACCGTACAACCATAAGAAACCACTCTGGGGTGTGGTGGTTATGTAGGAAATCAGGGATGCACGGCCTTCAACTCCATCAACTCCTATCATGCAACCAAAAGGGACCACTCTGGGAAAGTAGTGGTCAATCAAGGGAACGGGGTTGCATGGCCTTCAAAAATGGGCCCAGATGTCATCGTGATTGGGCCCTGGTGTACCTCCTCTCCAGCTGTCGACTGCAGGGCCATCATCGTTGCCAAGTAAAAGTTGGGTGAATGTAATCTTCCGTTAGCAACATGATGCGCACCTCTCCGTGGAGAATCTGGACAGCTGGGTATTTTTTTTTTTTTTGACTTTTTCTCCCCGTTTAAGGTCTTTTCGGGGTATCTTATTTTCGTCTTTTGCTCCCCGTTTAAGGTTTTTTCGGGGCCCATTTTTTTTTGAATTTTTTTTTTTTCGAATTTTTAATTTTTTTACCTACGAAAATGCGGCGGTCGCCGTGAGGGGTGCGGCGGTCGCCGTAATTGCGGCGGTCGCCGTAATTAAACGGCGGTCGCCGTTTTTAGGTCGTAGCCAACTTGCTTGGCGGGGCAATTGCGGCGGTCGCCGTAAGGTTGGCGGCGGGTGCCGTGAACTCCATCTTCGTTTTTTTTTTCGCGCTTCCTGCAGGTTAGTTCAACACAGAAAGGAAAAACAAAAAGAAAAACAACTGAAAAGACTAAGGGAAAGGTAAATAAACTAACTAACCTCGGGTTGCCTCCCGAGTAGCGCCTTAGTTAATGTCGTGGCTCGACATAGTACTCAACCTATTCAACTCGGGTTGCTCCTATCACTTGAACTCCTGAGGTCTATATCAGGGGGATGCCGCTTTGTGTGCTCCATGTTGAGCCTTTCCCCCTTGCTTGTGCACTTGCTGATGGGAGGACCATTGTTCATATCTATGAATGCACTTGCCATCTTCAGGAACGGTCTACCCAACATCTCAAGGCCTACATGTATGTCCTGCCCCGTATCCAGCATGTAAAAATCTGTCACTTGAATTAAGGTCTCCTTCTTGTGCTTCCCCTTTGGTTTCTTCTTGATTTTGCCCAGCGCCCTTAAAAATTCTGTGCAGCGAGGGATACTGTTTGTCAATGTGACCGAAGGAACGGTTTCTGCACAGTTACAGACGGCCTCATAGATTTCATTGTTGTTCTTCAACCTTCGAGTATCTTGTAATGCCTCAGGGAAGGGTGCAACGGGGTGCAGCGCAATGAGCGGGGAGGAGTTTAGACGCACATACTCATCATAGGCAGCCTCGAGAGGGTCGGGGGCTGCCGGGGCATTTTCGAGAGGAACGAGCGTCGCAGGATCATTTTCGCGATCGCGGCTCTCCTCCTCTTGGTCGCTGAATTCCTCCAGTCCCAAAAAATACTCTTCTTCTGGAAGCACAACGCGGTCCAAAATATCGTTTGGAATACCCATCTCCTCAGTGGGTGAACCGAGGTCGAGGTATACCTCCCGCGGTCTTGGGTTCTCTTCTTCTGCAGATATCTCGCTGTATTCTGCACCCGTCTCACAAATTTGTTCCTCCCTTTCAGCTAAGGGGGCGACATGCAGCTGCTCAGTACTTTGTAGGGTCATCGAGAAGACATTCTCTTCCTGGTGCACCACTGGGTGAGATAGTGGTTCTGCCGACGTCATGGCCTCCATTCTGCTCACTGCTTGAGCCATTTGCTCCGTCTGCCTCTCAATGATCTGGATATTGGACTTTATTTGTTGTTCAAGTTGGATCGTGTTCTGTTTGAAAGATCGAAACATGTCCTCCAATGACATGGAGGGACTTGGATTGTGCCCATAACTCGAATTAGGGTGATCTCTCCACCCTGGAGTGTATGCGTATGAGTATGGGTCATATTGCGGCTCCTGATGGAAGTGGGGAAATCTATCCATCTCTGTAACAAAATCAAAAAGGAAAAACAAAAAGCAATAGCACGGGTGTGGACCGTAAGATAGGTCCATACAATAGTTGACACACAAATCGCGCACAAACTAGATTATTGCCTCCCCGGCAACGGCGCCAATTTGATAACAGGAATTTGCCATTCTAATTCCTACTATGCAAAGTATCCAAACAAACCCTAAAACGTAGTCCTAGGTAAGTAAGGGTCGAATCCGCAGGGAAACAAAGTATATCGCAATATGCAATATGTATGTCAATTTAAAGCAACCAAAGAGGGGTTTTGTTGGTTTGTTTTAGTAGCCAAGCATGCAAATGGTAAATAAGCAATTAAAGGTGATGAAATCAGTTATTGGGAAAACACTCAGTCAAACAATATCCACTATTCGAATGACAAGTTGATCATAGATACTACTCAAAATCGCATGCAATGGTAATTCCGATTCCTTTTCAAATGTAACTAATAGCACAACCAGATACTATTAGAACTAACTAATTAAACAATCCTGAAACTATCAAGATTCAGTTTAACAACAGCCTTAAGGATATGAATATAGTTGGATACAACCCTAGAATAAAACAATCAGTTTTTACCCTAGAATGTAAATCAATTCTCTTCTGCATAAGATTAGCATAACCAGTTACTAACACGATGCAGTTGCTACTATGGAATAGATATGCTCAACCAGTAACAATCTAAACCTAGCAATAGATAAATAACGACAAACCCTAGTTGATCAGACTAGAAATTATCAATATCAATCTTAAGAAATCAAACAAGAGAAGAGATAAAAACCACGCAATAGATTAGGAATAAGAATCTCACAATTGAATCACACGAAAAGCTTCAATGTCTGACTAAGCAAGAGAGGCTTAGTTCTTCATAGCAAGAGAATCCGTAGAATAAGAAATTAGGGTTCCGAGATAGAAGAAACAAGTTTTCTCAATCCTTAAATACCAAAGGAAAAATAATCTGAAATTGTCCTAAAAAGAAATAATAAAAATGTAATAAAGTAATATAAAATAGATCCGAAGAGGAAATCGGCTCGGCGATGATTCCGTCAGCGGCGGCGGCCGCTGCTTCTCCCACGGCGATCGCCGTAAATGCGGCGGGAGCCGCAATTAAACGGCGGTCGCCGTTTCCAGGTCGTAGCCTTCGTCTCTCAGAGGGAATTAACGGCGGTCGCCGTAATTCCGTGGCGGTCGCCGCGACTCTGTTTCTTCATCCTTCGTTCCTCAGCTCCTAAGGCTCCAAAAACGCAACTTTCGCACCTCCTCGCCAAGTCTCCAAATCACCTCCAAAGCATCCTAAAACACCACTAAAATCATGCCAAAACTCCGTCAATACACACAACATAATCGTGTGTATCACTAGCTATAAGGGCATGGGGAAGAACTACAAAGCTTCTATGCTTATCAATAATGCCATTGGCCATGAAGATGTTACCAAGCACATGTCTTGTGTCACTGCAAAAGCCAAGTTGACTGATATTCAACAAGGTCGTTGTTTCCAAGCTAAATGAGACTTCTATAACTTTTCAATGCTTGAAGGAGAATCAATATCATCCTATCAATCTCGCTTTGAGACAATAATTATTTTCCTCACGACACATGGTGTCACTAACAAAGAAGTGTTTCCAAAGGAGAAGGTTCTGTAAATCATCAAAGGCTTAACTCCTAAGCACACTCTCACCAAAGGTCTCTTGAAGGAGAACTCAAATAATCTCTCCTTATCTCTTCATGTGGTGTTTCGTAAGATCAAGCAATATGAGGCACGAGACCAACTAGCCAAGCAGAAAACCAACAAGGGAATAGCTTCAAAAGTGGGTAAGGCCATACATCTTGTTGAGAACGACGGTGTGATGAAGATCGGGAGGATGACATAGATCTTAATGAGTTTTATGGTGTTAGTCTTGCGTATTACCATACTAGTCTAAGGAGCAAAAAAATTTTGTCCCTCACCAACCTGGTAAAGCGAAGTTTGCCTGGGTCGTTAAACATTAACATCTCTTATGTAGGTTGTAGTTAGGGGGAACAATCAATGGTACATCAGCAGTGGATGCTCGTGCGATATGACTTTGGATGGAAAGTTTTATTTGGAGATAAGATACAAAAAAAAAGATCGTAGGAATTGGAGAAGCCAAATTGAATGATCACATCAAGGTGTGTAATGTTAGTGTGGTTAATAAACTTGGTTTTATCTTGTTGAGTGTAGCACAACTACGTGATCGAGTGGAAAACAAGACCACCTTCACCACTGAAGAATGCTTTATGAAGGATAGAAAAACCAAGGAAAAAGATACAACAATGTTTACATTGTTGACACTAGCTTCAAGCCTATGAGAGAACTATGCTTTGCGTCTCTTGCTAATGAGACAAAACTATGGCATAGAAGACATGGACATGCTAATCTTTACCCGATTCACAAGCTTCATCAACAAGAGCTAGACAGGGGATTCCAAGAGTACAACATGCAAATGATGGAGTTTGTGAGGTGTGCATAAGAGGAAATCAAATTTGTACATCGTTCACGAGCAAGAAAGATGTTACTTCATCTCAACCTCTGGAACTGATCCATATGGATCTCTGTGGTCCCATTAGAGTGAGAAGTTATGCCATGAACATATATGTTTTGGTGACTTTTGATGATTATACTAGATTTACTTGGACAAGTTTCCTTTCCATTAAAGATGAAGCCTTCATCGAGTTTGAGCATTTCATCAAGAAGTTGGAAAAAAGCACTTGACACAAGCTGAAAGCGATGGCGATCCGACCACGAAATAGAGCTTGAGAATTCTAGGTTTCATGACTACTGCAGGGAACATGGTATTTCTCACAACTTCTCCGCTCCCAGGACTCCCTGGTAAAATTGTGTTGTTGAAAGGAAAAATTGCACCTTGGAAGACATGGCTAGAACCGTGATCATATCTAGCAATCTTCCACACTTCTTCTAGGCTGAAGCGATCAACATAGCTTAGTATATCCTTAATCGTATGATTCTTCCTTTACTCAATAAAAAATCTTATGAACTCAACTAATTAGGGGATGTACAAACAACGTATCCCACTTGCGAGCTTTTGGTTGTAGATGCTTTATTCACAACAATGGGAAGGGCAACTTAGGCAAGTTTGACCCAAGGAGTGATAGGCATTTTCAGAGGATACGCCGCCAATAGTAAAGCATACCAGGTTTTCAACAAAGGGACCAAAAAAATTAAAGAGAGCGTTCATATGGTCTTTGATGAAAACTCAAAGAATACTAGTAATGGAACGATGCCATCGTTCCTTGACTTTGGATTTGTTCAAATGCAAAGGGAGAACTCGGATGATGACATTGATGATAATGAGTCCCCTAGTGACCCACGTACTAGGAACAATGCCTCTATTTCTGGTGGTAGCACTAACAACTCCCTTCAGGATGCCAACCCCCATCGGTGATACATATACTACTAAAGATTCCACTAATGATGTTCCCTCACCATCTACCGCATCCGAAAGATGAGGACCTCGATTCTTCCCCTTTTGATCCTACTAGTTCTCACAATGAAGAAGCATCAAAAGTTCATGGGTAAGAAGAGTCATTAATTGCTGATGCTGATGATGTTGAAGAATGAACAACTCATGAAGATGTAACCATTCATGTTGCTCCTCAAATTCCACATATTAGGAGTTATCGTGAAAAGGACCATCTAGTTGACAACATTCTCACACCATTTAAACAATTAGGTAGTCGATCCACGATTAATAAGTGGAAGCCCTCAAGGACCTCGACTGGATTGTGGATATGCAAGAAGAGCTACATCAATGTGAGAGGAATAATGTGCGGAACCTGATCCCTAAGCCAAACCACAAGCAAACAATTGGTACTCGTTGGGTGTTTAGGAACAAGCTGGATGATAAGGGAGCAGTGAAAAGGAGCAAAGCTAAGCTGGTTTTAAATGGCTATAATCAACAAGAGGAGATCGACTATGATGAAATTTATGCTCCAGTTGCAATAATTGAAGCCATTCGTCTACTCATAGTCTATGCTGCTACCAAATGGTTCAAGCTCTATCAAATGGATGTCAAGATTGCTTTCTTGAATGGATTTACTCAAGAAGTAGTCTACGTGCAACAACCACCAGGTTTTGAAGATGCGAATTGATAGACCATGTGTACATTTTAGATAAGGCATTGTATGGCCATAAACAAGCTCCACAAGCTTGATACGATAGGTTTGCACAATTCGTTCTATCTAATGGGTATAGACACAATGTAATTGACAAAACATCGTTCCTACTGGAAAGGAAAGGTGTTATTCTTGTTGTTCAAGTCTAGGTTGATGATATTATTTTTTATTCCACTAACTCTTCACTTGTAGAAAGCTTTAAAACCTTATGAGTAGTGAGTTTGAGATAAGCATGATTGGGGAACTATCGTTTTTCTTGGGATTGCAAGTCTCATAGAGTGAAAAGGAAACACAGGTACATCTATAAAAGTACATGAAAGAGCTATTAAAGAAGCATGGTATGGAAAGTTCTAAACCCATGATACCCCTTTTTTTCCTAACACTTGCTCGGATGCAAACTTGAATGGAATAGATGTGAATTTAAGAATGTATAGTGGAATGTTTGGCTCACTTCTCTATCCTACGACAAGCAGGCCAAATATCATGTTCAACGTGAGCTAATGTGCAAGATTCCAAGCAAATGTAACAAAATCACACTTGAAGGAAGTGAAGAGAATATTGGGGTATTTGAAGGGGAACAACCATCTGTGTCTTTGGTATCCAAGGAAGAGTGTCTTTGAACTTTTTGCTTCACATACGCTGATTTTGCTGGCCACCTAGTGGACAGGAAAAACACTTCTGGAATGACACAATTCCTATGCCCTTGTTTAATCTCTTGGGGATCAAAGAAACAATATACAATTGCTCTCTCAACTGCTGAAGATGAGTAAATGGTCGCCGATGTATGTTGTGCCCATGTATTACAGCTTAATCAATAACTGGAGGATTATGGTATGTCTCTTAGCATTGTTATATCATGTGTGATAACACTAATGTTATTAACATCTCTAAAAATCTAGTGCATCATTCCCGTACCAAGCATAATGATATCCGTCACCACTTTCTTCGTGATAATGTTGAGAAAAGTTTGCTTACGATGGATCATTGCAGAATTGAAGATCAAGTTTCCGATTTTCACCAAAGCATAGAAAGCCTTATCAACATCTTAGGATGTCTAGGCGTGATTTCTTGGAATTGAGAAAGTCTATGTCTACTATTACCTCAATGATTGACTAAACTTATCATTTTAGATAGGGAACAATGCATTAGTCGCTTATTAATTGATAAATTCTTATTCGTGAAGATATGCATGTGTTTTGTGTTTCACTTTAACTTGAAATATTACAAAGTGACTTTGATGATCTTTAGATTCATTAACAAAGCACGTGCACATTTTATTTGATACCTACATAGCCAACTTGATCTTTTGAACCCTCGTTATAAGTCGAAATGATATATGGTTGTTACGCATACCCTAAATCCATGATCCAGGTATTCGTTCCCTATGATCTCTCTATTTGTTTACCAAATGTTTACTGAGTTTAATTATATGAATCTTTGAATTTCACACCATGAATTATTGGTTTGGATATGCTATGTTATGTGTTCAGACCCTATGCTATCTAAACCGACTATTTCTTATTCCATTCATGGTAATTGGAGATGGGTACAAGGTCTATTGTGCTCAGGGGAACAAATATGTGGAATAGTAATGGGAACATGGGAAAATCTAGCAGGCGATGTTGCTTAACGGATAGGGAAAATAGAATGTGACTTGACGCCTCTACAAAAAAGGAATGACAAGTGCATCAAAAGAGGAAAAAAGTGACCGTTACCAGGAGAGAGATAATATTTTCTTGGAGAACTTTTCGGCTGGATTGATATTTGGTAAGTGGAGTTTTGGTAAGATTTTATCTTGATTTACCCTAATCCTAATTCCTTCTATAAAAGCCTAAGTACCCCAACCATAATTCCTCTCGACTTTCATAATTCTCTCTTGTAATCTTGCTCTCAAAACCCTCACCCTCTCACACAAACTCTCTCATACCTTTACTATAAATCAATGGCCTCTTCCACTAACACCAACCTTTTTGCCCCCAACATCAATGCCACCATTGATAACCTCTCTGAAACTGAACTCGCCAACCTTATCGCCAAGGCTCAGGAGAAGAAAGCTCAACTCATACACTCCTCCAAGGCAGCCAAAAACAAATCCTCCACTCTTGATGTCGTCGCCATTGCTAATGAGGTGGTGACATAGGTGGAAGCAATGTCGGAGAAGGAGAAAGAGCCAGATAAGGATAGGGAAAAGGGGAAAGAGAAGAAGATTTTTCCTCCAATGGAAGAAGAAGTCAGAGAATTCTAAAAGAAGAAATCGTCGCTGAAACAAGCTAATCAAGAAGCTTCCTCACCTTTTCGTTCCCGCAATTTGGAAGAGGAACAACGGATGGAGACCTGGAAGCTGAATTAGGTGACAAGTCCTAAGCCATCGTCCACGACGAGAGCCACATAAGGAAAGCTTCTGCTATTTCTAGGGGCAATGAAAGAAGAAGAAGAAGAAGAAGAAGAAGAAGAAGAAGAAGAAGAAGAAGAAGAAGAAGAAGAAGAAGAAGAAGAAGAAGAAGAAGAAGAAGAAGAAGAAGAAGAAGAAGAAGAAGAAGAAGAAGAAGAAGAAGAAGAAGAAGAAGAAGAAGAAGAAGAAGAAGAAGAAGAAGAAGAAGAAGAAGAAGAAGAAGCGTTTGTTAAGTACTCCATGCCAATCCGATCTGATGCTAGAGAATCTGCTCTATTGAAGGGGAGACTGAGATCTGCCTCCAAACCGGCTAAGAAAATGGCAAAGCTTGAGAAAGAATCCTTTGCACTACCATGAAAAAAATGGAAAAGAGTTCTGCCGCCGCTGGTAGTTTTTTATAGGATCAAGGGTTGGATGAGTTATGGGAACTCATAAAATTCAAAGGATGGGAAGGTCTATGTGCGTTCAAGATGGTGAACATGGAACGTGTTCAAGAGTTCTACTAGAATTTTGAAGCCACCAATACAAGCTCCCTAGTGGGGAAGACCACTAGAGGAACAATGTCGACGTTTTTCACCGACGACGCAATAGCAAGGATGCTATCTGCTCCCTCCGAAGGATTTTCATAGTTGTCGTCTGGGAACGTTCTCAAGGACTTCAAAATTAAGAGCGTCAAGTGTGTGTTTGGAAAGGAACTGATTGCTTAATCCATTTCCGATCTCACTCTGGTTGGTCATCTTACGCACTAATATCTGGTCAAGGTTGTTGTTCCACGCTAGGAGAAGAGGAAAACCATCACTGGGATTGACATCCTATTGCTTGACCACTTCTTGAACAAGGAGAAGATCGACGTCCCTAAGGTATTAATCCAACACATGGGGAAGTGCACATACAAGAATCATTCCCTACCTTACCTTAAGATCATGAGACTGCTGCTAGAAAGGGAACAACTTTACAAAGTTGAAAAATGAGGTTGTTTTGGGTTCTGATTTGGAGTTGTGAACATCACCAAGATGAAGTACCAAGGTAACAATAAACGAACAGTGCCTAAATCGTCCTCCATAAAGAAGGAGACTTGGGAAGGATCCTGAAATGGTGGTACTCTGAACCACAAGAGATTGAAGGAACTAATCAAGCTGAATGCCAAGGCTGATTTGTTGCTAGATTTCGTCCTTGACAAACCAGAATTTAAGGGAACAGATCTAGAAACCAAAGTGGAACCCTCTCCTTTGTTCATTAGCTTATCTTTCCTTGTTTTTATGTTTTTATGCTTTTGTTTTTTCTACTTTCTATAACTTTCTCGCTTTCTTGGTTATGTTTCTAGTTCTTATGTAAACAATTCTTTGTCTTAGCTAAGGAGGTGTTATTTCGATAAGAAATATGGGACTTTAATTGATGTTCTTTGTTTAAAAATTGATCTTTTGATATATGAAAAGGGGAATGTGTGAAAAATTATAAGATGATCTTGATTCAAGACATGTTATAGTCTCGTTGTTTCATACTTTAAATTTTTGAACAATGCTATTACTGAGGGGAAATTTGTTTGCAACTTGAGATAAGTATTGTGATATCTATCTAAGGGAGAAATTTGAAATTCTTGAGCTAAAATGCATATTGACTGATGTTGATTGACTCTATAGTACATGTTTTAAGGACAATTTTGAGATGAGTTTGTAATTATCAAAAGGGAGATATTGTTGGAACAATGTCGTTCCCTCTAGCTTTGATGATGATAAACATCATTGGGTTTTAAGATATATTTGTTTTTATGAGTTTCAGGTTGAATAAACGAGTCCGAGAACAATGGAAACCAAGTGAATTAAAATAGAGAAGTAGATCGAGGAACAAAGAGTAAACAGATGAATAGATGCGCTGAGCATGAACGAAGAAACGTAGCGCACATTGTCTGTGAAGAAGAAAGAATGGAACAACACTGAGGAACGTAGTGCTAACGAAGAGAAGTGGCGCCGTGAACTTGAGATAAGATTGGTTATTTATGAAAAGAAGATATTGAAGATCTCTTGGGTCGCAAGACTCAAGATTTTGATAGAGATTTGACAAAGTCTTTAGGTTAGAAATTTATCTTTTGGAATAAGATATGTGATTATTGTATTTATGGAAATAGAATAAGTTAGGATATTTTCTTTAGATGACACGTGATGGGCCGGTCTAAGGTTAATGTATGAGCTTGTTCTAGAACTATATATACGGGTAGATGAACCTTAGCAAGGTTCCACAATTCAAAGTTTCTAAGGCATATTGAGAAGAAAAAGAAGAACAAAGGTATGAGCTTTGTGCGAGTACTTTGTGTTAGGGTTGATTCTACGTAGGTTGTTAGGTTGAAATCACTTGTTTAGAAGTTTGGGTGATCTTGGTATTGTGTGTGACTAGCTTTAATACATCTACTTGTTCAATTGTTTGTAATCATTTAATAATAAAAAAAGAAGTTTTTTTATAGGAAAAAAAAAAAACAGTTTAAATCCTACTAAATTAACTACCTAAACATGCATAGAGATTATTCTTGATAAATTTATTAGTTAATTGAGTTTCCTCAATAAAAAATTAAGCTATTATAAAGTGTTCGTTAAGTATTCCGATGCTCAACAGTCTTAGATACCGTTTCCTGACTATACGCTATCGACTATACATAATTGACCCTATCTCTCGACAGTCACCAATGTTATCACACAAAATCTTTAGTTTTTACAGCTGTGGACAACGAAATTCAAAAGCAATTGTCTTTGGGGGGCCATGGCCATGGAGGAGGTGCTGTAATCATTGTAGCCCTCATAATCCTTTTACATAAATTACTAATCTCTTTGTCAATTATTGTGATTAATTAATCTAATTAAAAGACAACTTTGTGGGGTGGAAGCACGGATCATGATGATCTCCAGCACGTAGAATAGAAAATCAAGTGGTGTCTAATCATATAACAAACCCCTGGCGCCAATTTTACAGATTAACAAAAACAGCATCCAAAGCCGCCGCCTGGTCCCCCACCACCACCAGCCACCACGCGCCGAAAACCAAAAGTAACCACGTCGCCGGCCCAACCCCTTTTCCACTTTTCACGCTTGTAAAATTTTAATCTAGCTACCTAGCTAGCTGTAGCCTGTAGGAATATCTCGTGTAAATTACTCCACTCTAAAAGGAATTAACCCTTACTAGACGGAGGATTGTTAATTCCTCACGCTTGATTCTTGTACCATACGCTTGGGAATCAAATCACACAAGAGGGATAAAGTTGGTCGATCACTTGTAATCATTACAATTAGGCGGCATGTGCATGCTTTCCTAATCACCTCCCATTCATTCTGGTTTGAGAACTTAGCCAACATTTTGGAATATAAATGTCAACATTGTGGAGTGCATATATAAAATGAACTTCGATTTCGGATTTTAAATTTTGCGGTAATTGGTGTAAAATTTTGGAGTTTGTGATCGAGATTTTAATCGGATTGGAAGAGTTATATGCATGTTATTTAATATTAAGATAAGATTCTAAAGTGTGGTTTATAACTCAAATATGTTCTTGTCCGTTGTAAGTTTACATGATGAAGGAAATAGGGTTCATACCCCGGGCCTTTGGTCAACCGGGTTCTATAGCCTGTGTTGATATAACTTGTTAAAAGAAGGTTCCCTCAAGAATTCTTGGGTGTTTTGTTGATGATAAATACCATGTGTTTGATGTGTGTTCTTGAATATTGTTTCAGGAACAACACAAAACATGAGAGCTATTTGGAGAAGTTCTAGAGAATAATGGTTGTAACCAATAGATCAGTCATCCTAGGGAATAGTAGAAATAAGAGCACCAAAGTTCAAGAAGAAAAGAATGAATGGAGATTCCAGGAAACAAGGAAAACAGAGCAAATGAGCTTTGCACCGTTCCCGGTGAGAAGACAAATCACGAGATATTGTGTCTAGGGTTTTGAATGTTTGCTTGGAGCACAAGGAGACGTTCAAACAAGAAAAGTGAAGATTATATCTTGGAGATAATGTGTCAGAATTATCATGGAGAGATAAGGTCTATTTATGGAAACAAGTTGGAAGATATTGTTTGTGATATTTTAGGATATTGTTTGATGGAAAGATATAATGTTATTTATGGGATAATATATCAGATTAGATCATAAATAAATTATATTTTCGTCATCCTTTGGAGGCCTATAAATACAAGGCATTATCAACCTAGTTTGACATGCTTCCAAGAGAGAAAGAGGATCATCCAAGAGAGAGACGGCATTAGGAGTATTTGAAGGTCTTTAAGTAACCATTGGAGAGCAAGAACACAACTTTTGGAGTTCAAGAGACAAGTTTCAAGGTTGTTGGCTCAAGGGAACGTCAGAACGAATCGTTCCTACGTCAAGGAGAGTTGCAATTTTAGGAGCTTCATATGGAAAGTTTCTGAGGTGATTAAGGTAACTTTTGTGTGGTTTTGGGTTTGCTTTTGAGTTGATAATATGTGCTAAGGGTTGTTAGGCTTATAGAGTATTCTAGTAAGGAAATCTAGATTACGTTGGATCTTTGCTTGACTTGTGTAGTTCGTGATTATCAATAAGAAAAGTAAACTTTGAAATCCTGCTAGGGTAACACCTAGAGGTAGAGGTTTTTCATTGTCAACTAGTAGGTTGATTTGTTTTTTCTCTCTACGTGATTGTGTTGTTATTTGCGATATTCTGTTGTGCAAAGGTACCATTCCCTATATAGGAACAATGCTTTACTTTGATACCAATACTCGGTTTCGATCCAACATAACTGCTTCAGAATAGCCTGGTCTGGGCAATGTTCGGGTTCTAAACTATTTTGTCCTTTATGCCTTGGTTGAGTTGTTTTGGCGATTTTCACTGTTTTAACCGCCTTCTTCCTTCATTCCAAAGAGGTTAAAACATCCCATGCCTATATAGGGGTTTTATCGGTGTTGGTAATAGGTTACTGATAACACCTAATTTATACATATTTAGGAGTCTAGTTACATATTAATTTAGATCATTTTCATGCATATTTTATATTTTTTATAATTAATTTTGCATTATTTTGTATTCGGGGTCTGCACTCGTGCTTTTATATGTTTCATGCATTTTTGGTTCATTTAAAGGTCATACGAGATGAGCAACTTAAAACCCTAATGTCAAAAACGCTCTCCTTCCTCCCCTCCTCCTAGCTCACCACCGCTTCGGGTGGAAACCCTAGCTTATCGCCTCCTCTATCATGAAATCTTCAAAAGGAAATGGCAGATTCACCTGCTATCTGTTAGCTACGATCTATCTAAAGTGCAAGCCGTATGGCTACATCACCTCGGTAGGGTGAAATGGGTTCAAACCCTCAAAAATCCTAAAATGAGGAATATCTTCTTTCAAATGAAGAGATGACCTCGATCTGGGTTGAATCCAACAAAAGCAAGTCTGTATGAAATCGCTAATTACGGTAATCCACCAAAGCCCTTCGAGTCTCAAACAAGGCTAAACTACCCTTGGGAAGATTGACC
This sequence comes from Rheum nobile, assembly GCA_027886185.1. Classification (NCBI taxonomy): domain Eukaryota; kingdom Viridiplantae; phylum Streptophyta; class Magnoliopsida; order Caryophyllales; family Polygonaceae; genus Rheum; species Rheum nobile. The sequence goes on from WOAB01000542.1 coordinate 226,742, forward strand.
TCCCTTCGAGATATGGTGGTCGCCGACGATGGTCAAGAGTCAAATGGCTGGCATCTCCTTGCTCTTCCTGTGTTTCTCTGGGCCTAATGGTGGTTTGAGACGGCGACCATGGCAGAAGCTACACCATGGAAACTACCTCTACCTATTGCCTGGCAGATAAAGACAACATTACCAAGTGAAATCCTCCTTATCTTACACTCGTGAATCTTTGCTCTCTGCCTATAAATTGGATGCTTATCCACCTCAATTAGCACACTCAAATCTGCAACTAAAAACTTTTCCACATTCTGGTTTATGGTTGTTGTGTTCTGGTGTGAGAGAGTAACAACTCTGCTTTGGTGATTCCTTAGTATTGTGCCTTCTTATTTCTCTGCTTTTGGGTATCGACTATGGAGAAAGGTAGCCCTTCCTACTCTGAAGATTTACTGTCAAAAACTTCAACCAAATCGGCTTCACAAGCCACGCCTAGAGCTAACCCCGCCATTGTTATCAATGAACCTACACCAGATTCCTTTGAAAAAAGGTCAAATAAACTGAACTCTCCCTCCTTGACCAAGGATAAGGGGAAAGCTAAGGTCAATCTTGATGAGTCCTACCTTGAGAAAGGTAACCCCTTCCTTTTTATGATATTACATGTTCGTACATGAGAAATCTCATTTGCTAATAACCTTAGCAGGCCTAAAAGAACTAAGGAACATATAACTTTGTCTAAATTTTATATGATCTCTACCATCTTGTGTTGGTTCTGCATGTTTCTTCTCTTGACATTGCAGACTAAACCAAGCATAAAGCCCCGATAAATGCTAAATTGATATTCATAGAAATCCAGAAACAACTGAAATCAACCTTCTGAACAAGGTATGTCATTAACACTATAATAAACTCCAACTAAGTATTGTGTGCGGTGTTGGTGTACTAACATTATAATGCTTCTCCTCTCTAGCAATTATAACAATCAAGAGTACTACTGCATATGTGCACCTTCTATTTCCTTACCAAGAAAAGAAGGAAAGGTTACTGCCAAGAGCGGCTATGGATACACCTTCATTCCCAACCAGGACGATATGCTCCCACACACAAGAGCGATTAAATTAGTGAACATCCTTGTATTCTATGTTATTTTTAATCTGTATGGCATAAATTTTCATCTGTAATAATATTTATATACCAAAGTTATGGCTCAAGGCTACTGCTTGACCTACTATGTCAGCCGTCCACTCCTTAGGTGCACACGTACACCACTTCATATAAGCCGTCATTTATAAAAGGACAACAACAATATTACTCCACCTGACCGAGTAATTAGAACATTACCCACAAATACAATTCTATTTAATATATTATCTTTCATATTTGCTTATGCAGTGATGGAAGAAAATTGAGAATACAGGAAATATCATGCATACCTGATGCAAAACTCCACCTAAAGAAGTCAAAACTACAGCAATCAGAACTCACTTTGGGGAAAATGAATGGTGTATTTCAAGCACGCAAACAAATACCGAGATTCAAGCATCTAAGAAACACCTAATACTAGAAAGGTCACCAGAAGTCCGGAATGAAAAGGATATGAAAAAATTACACAACCCCCAAGAATGCAAAATTTCTGAAGGAGCAAGTCAAATTGTAACATCCATGTATTTTAAGTATAGTGTATGCTATAATACATGAAATGTTGCCATTCTGATGTACTCTCCCCCAAGATCCCCTTGTTCACAAACTTCTGTTTTGTTTGGCTTATATGTATTATCTCCTGGTTTTCACTCTACAGGATAATACATGTATCTTTTACCCAAGTTTTCTTTGGCTATAAAATAACAACTAGGTCAGCCAACTGAATTGCAACATCTATGCTTCTCTCAGTATATCAATGACCAATATCAAAGATACTTTCAAATTCCTGAAGCTATCGTTTCAATAACGGTTACAACCCAGGTCATTTTCATACTTGTCCTATTCAATTAGTGTAACCTTAACCCAACTTAACCTGATGGTGCCTTTAACCCACAATAATTTTTTTTTATCGATTTACAAGACTATTGGATGCGTTTCTAACATCTTTTTAGGCTTGTTTATCTTTGTTGGTCCTTGCTCTATACAAACTTGGATGGTATGATACTCATTGCATTCTCGAAGCTGCTTGAAGGCGTTAGCTGAGTTCCCGGTATTAGTCGTGGTGGTAGTTGTGTCTCAATGAAGACCCTTTTGACCTTAGGGCAACGACATAGTTGAGACTTCTGAAGACCCCTCCTATACGCGAGGACAACGTCATGACAGTCCGTTCAGTTCCTCCGTAGGTTTATCCTAATCGACTTCTCCTGGTGGCACGTTTCTCCTGCTTGTTCCCTCTCTCCTTTCGCTTTTAATTTTTCTGTCTTTTGGTTTGTTTTGATGTATTTTCCCGGTTTGTATGTTTAATTCCCTGCCCGGTCTGTCCGACGCCGATTCTTCGGCCTCTCGATCTACCCGATGTTGTTATGTCGGGTACGTCGAATTCTTACTTTATAAAAAAAAAAGGTCATACGAGACTAAATTTTGGAGGAGACATGAAGTGTTAATTATAAGAACCAAATTTGAAGGCCGGTCACTTGATGATGCATGTAAATTTATGGGCTCATAAAAAAAACATAATCTGGGAGCCCATTAATCTCAACGGTGAGCCCCGCGAGCAAGACAATTCGAAATTGGGCCAGCGTGAATATGACGGACGGAGGCTGCAGATTGAGCAAAGGGGAAGATATGTTACGCGACTTTTATAATTATAAAGTTAAAGGAGGATATAAAAGTGGGACTTTAAGTGGAGTAGGGGGTTAGCTAGTGTTTTAGGTTACTAGAACACGGGCATATGTTTTGGTTTTTGGTTTGTTTGAGTAAACGGTTTGTACGACGAATAAATTATAGTGGAATGTTTATTGTGTCGTTTTTAATATTTTCAGTCATAATTATTATAGAAATTTGTTTCTTAAAGAGACAAGTTGTGGTAATATGTGTAAACATTGTATGTTAAAAATAGAATTAATAAATAATTCACCTGCTTTAGTGTTAATTATTGATGTCCTTAAAAGAGGGAATTGTTTTTATGACGTCTTTTTGGGTATAAGCAGTCCTTTGTTTTGGAAATGTTTTATTTTTTTGGTATAATCGTATTGTATCGGTTTACTATTTCAGGTTAATAATTAACAAAGTTAATTTTTTTATAATATCTTGGAATGTAAGAATGATGATATTTTGGAATGTAAATAAATAGAATGATCATAATGTGTATATATACGGTATACCCCGTAGAAAGTATATATGTAAGATCAATTGATTGAACCCCATTGAAATTGATAATCGATTACTGTAATATTTGTGTAATTAAGATTACGGATCAATTTAGACGTTTAGTTCAATAATACTCCCCTTCGTTTAGGGAATAATAATCAACAAAGTTAATATTTTTATAATCTCCTGGAATATAAGAAGGAGCATATATTTTTTTTAATAAAAAATGATCATAATGTGTATATATACCCCGTAGAAAGTATATATGTAAAACCAATTGACTGAACCCCATAGGAGGTGACAATCGATTACTGTAATATTGGTTTAATCAAGATTGCGGACCAATTAAGACGTTTAGTACAATAATACTCCCCTTCGTTAAGGAGAAAATGTCAAGCCTTTAATCTTTGTTACTCCATAAAATATATTTTAATTTAAAAATTTTATATAATACTTTATTTATTAAGTATTGATCTTCATCGTTTCTTGCAGACGCTCAAGGACAAAATTACATGAAATCTGATTATTGGTGGTGCGAACCTTTATCATATTATTTAATGAACATACATGAACATAGATATTAGCATAAATATAATCATCAACATTAGTATAAATATCATGATGAACATTGGTTTGCGAAATTTTCAGTTCCATCCTCGTTGTAGATATTTTGTTTGCTAATTTGAAGTTCTGCTTTACTAATAAACGTATGTATTTAATACGAAAAGCTTGTTTTCATTAAACATGAGAATTGTTGTATATCATTTTTAATTGATATTTGTTTTTGCCGGTAAATAAGTTATATTATTTTCTAAGTACTTTAGAGTTGATTTTTTTTTTAAAAAAAACCCCCAAAATGTATAGCAAAGTGAATATAATATTACCGTAATTTTTGACAATCACAATATAAATTAGCCTATTACAAATCGTGAATAAAATAGTATCATATTTCTTTACAATTAATAGCTTACTTATTATAGACTCAAAAATAATACGCGTTAATGACAACTTATAATTTAGATATTATAGAAATAATAATATATTTGGACTCGTGTATGGTACAGATCTAACTATATAAATATATATGTGGGTTATAAAATCTCCCCAAAAAATATGTAGTTATTAAAGAACTATAATAGGCAGTAATTGAAGTTGTAGGGTATTCTATTATAGCAAGACTTCCACTAAATATCTCGAAATCCACCTCCAGGTACTCTCTCGAAATCCACCTCCAGGTACACCCCTGCCAGATGGAGCTGGAAGAAGGCAACGAAGGTCCAAATCACCGTCTTTTCTGCGCCGGTGCTCTCCATAGAGATCTGAACAGTGCCTGAGGTGTTTTCGCTAGAGAACCCAGCCGGAGCTCGCGATTCTGGTGCCGACGACCGTGATTAGGGGTCTAGGGTTTTGGATAGAGAGAGCCTAGAGTGTGTGTACCCCTTTGAGATGCCGGTTATCGCCTCTGCCCAAATTTTGTATGCCTAGCCCTCGTGCTGTGAATTCCCTACTGGTTTCGTAGTTAGATTCACTTGAAATACACAGCTATTTGTTCAATTTGGGGGGAAACGCACGGGGGAGGTGAGGTTAGGACACACAGAAGGGAAGATCGTGGTTTCATTGTGAAAGAGGTGAGGTGCTGATAACAGGAATTTGTCGTTCTAATTCCTACTATGCAAAGTATCCAAACAAACCTTAAACCGTAGTCCTAGGTAAGTACAGGTCGAATCCACAGGGAGGCGAATTCTATCTTAATATGCAATTTGTATGTCAAACCAAAGTAACCAAAGTGGGGTTTTGTGAGTTTTAGTAACCTAAGCATGCAAAAGTAAACAAAGTAAAATATGATGAAATCAGTGATGGGGAAAACACTTAGTCAAACAACATTCACAATTCGTATGACAAGTTGATCATAGATACTCATTCAAAATCTCATGCAATGGTGATTCCAATTCCTTTTCAGATATAACTAATAGCACAACCAGATACTATTAGCACTAACTAATTAAACAACCCTGAAACTATCAAGATTCAGTTTAACAACAGCTTTACGGATGGGAATATAGTTGGATACAATTCTAGCATAAAACAACCAGCTTTTATCCTAGAATGTAAATCAATTCTCTTCTGCATAAGACTAGGACAATCAGATACTAGTACGATACAGTTGCTAATCTGAAATAGATATGCTCAACCAGTAACAATCTAGATCTAGATCTAGCAATAGACCAATAACAACAAACCCTAGATGATCAGACTAGAGATTATCAATATCAATCATAAGCAACTTAAGCAAGAGGAGAGATAAAACCATGCAATAGATTAAGAACGAGAATCTCACAACTGAATCAAAACGAAAGCTTCAGCGTCTGACTAAGCCAAGGAGGCTTAGTTCTTCATAGCAAATACGTAAAAACTAATTAGGGTTCGAGAGAGAATCCAAGATAGGCAAACAAGCCTTTTCCCAACCCTTAAATACTAAAGGAAAATAAAGCTAAGTTAACCTAAAATGAAATAATAAAAAGTAATAAAATAATGCAAATAAGGAAACGGCGCGGCGGACTTCGACATGCACGGCGGGCGCTACATCCTCCACGGCGGGCGCCGTAATCGCAGCGGGCGCCGTCTTTCCACGGCGGGCGCCGTAATTACATCGTAGCCAATGTTGTTGGATGGGAATTGGCGGCGGTTGCCGTAAGTTGCACGGCGGTCGCCGTGAACTCGTTTCTTCCTCCTTTGTCTCTTCAGCTCCCGAAAGCGTGTCTTCAGCACCTCCTCGCCAATACTTCATAACTCCTTGGCGTCTACTACTGGTGGCTTCCTCCTCAGTGTCTCATATGATCTCCAAAATAGCTCAAACACCTCCAAATACACCAACTTCGCCTCCAAACGCCATACACATGAATGTGTCTAAATCTACCCGAATGGCGCCAATAAAACCTCCAATGACTCTTACTTAAGCCCTACAAAGTAGTGCTTATCAAACCACCCCATGCTTAAACCTTTGCTCGTCCACGAGTAAACCAAATAAGAGTCCACTCCTCCAATGCAGCACCCAAGGTCTCAGGAAGCATATCCTCCAACTAAGAGTCACCTAACCCATGCCAAAGCTCCTGGCACCAATCTCATTCACAACACATCCACAACTCAACAAGCTTAAGGGGCAAGCAAAGTACTTCCCCCAAGCTAAACCCGGACATCCAATAGCGTGAGTAACCTCTAATCCTAGCCTCCATCTATTGCTCTTTATGTCTTCCAAAGTGACCTACCCGACAATCCTTCTTTGACTTCTCTTCTTATAACGCCTCGCCAAGAATAATGAGAAATCCTAAAATCACTCTTCTTCTTTTTGCTCATTTTACCAAGGCGCCCTTTCGGGTTTTCACCAAGCCACTCATTTCATTTTCCAATAGATGTACTCACATAAGCTCACGTCACTCTTGACCTCATATTACCCCAGCCTAATGCTGGTCCAAGCCACCTGCTTATTGCCTAGGCCGCCCTTTCGGGTTTTCGACCTATCCCAGGATTTTTATGATAGCCTTTTTCAGATTTTTGGCTCTTTTCATTTTTTTCATTTTTCTCCTAAGCAGCGTAGCAAGTATAAAACCCCACCCCATGCTTAAACATTGCATTGTCCTCAATGTAATGAAAGACAAAAGAATAAAGCACAGGGAAAAGCAAAAAATAACTCACAACGTTGCCGAGTTGGCTTGGACACTTCCTTGTCGCTGGCGGTGTACTCATGAAAGTTCATGTCCCGGGTGGCTGCATCAACGCTATAACCTTCATATACCGTGCAACCATAGGAAACCACTGTGAAGTGCGGTGGTTATTCAGGAAATCAGGGCGGCACGGCCTTCAACTCCATCAACTCCTACCATGCAATCAAAAGGAACCACTCTGGGGAAATAGTGGTCAATCAAGGGAACAGGGTTGCATGGCCTTCAAAAATGGGCCCAGATGTCATCGTGGTTGGGCCATGGTGTATCTCCTCTCCAGCTGTCGACTGCAGGGCCACCGTCGTTGCCAAATAAATGTAGGGCGAATGTATTCCTCCGTTAGCAACATGATGCGCACCTCTCCGTGGGGAATCTGGACAGCTCGATAACACTTTTTTTTTTGGACTTTTTTCTCCCCGTTTAAGGTCTTTTCGGGGTATTTTATTTTCGTCTTTTGCTCCCCGTTTAAGGTTTTTTCGGGGCCCATTTTTTTTTTTTACACGAAAGAAAACGAACCTGAAAATGGCGGTGATCGCCGTAATTAAACGGCGGTCGCCGTCATTTGCCGCAAGCGAAGTGTCGGAGAAGGTGAAAACGGCGGGCGCCGTAATTACTCCTTCTTCATTTTGAAACGCTTCCTGCAGGTTAGTTCGACACAGAAAGGAAAAACTAAAAGGAAAAACAAAAGAAAATGACTAAGGGAAGGAAAATAAACTACCTAACATCGGGTTGCCTCCCGATCAGCGCCTTAGTTAATGTCGTTGGCTCGACATACTACTCGAAAATCCTCAATCCATATCGTTAGGCTCTTTAGGAACCTTCTCAATCCATACCTCCTTCCTGAACCAATCATGGAAAGGTTTGAACCTTAGACCATGCTTCTTCTTCAGCGGCTTCTCCATCTTGACCTTCTTAGTCGCGTCTACCCCATGCTTTGATCGATCAGGGGGGTGTTTAGCCTTGACTTCAGGGACCTGCACCAAAGATGGAACGAGCCTCTCGCTCGGAGTTAGCATCAAAGGTGATTTACCTGGAAGCTCCGGAGGGAGCTTATAGCAAGCGTCCCACTCAGCAACACCTTCCTGCAAGTCAGTAGATATAGCAATATCCAAGCTAGAATCGACAATAGGTGGTGTGTCATCTAGGTGGTCCTCATCAAAAACATCTTGCACCACAGGCTCAAGTACATCAATTGCACACAAAGAATGACCATCAGAGGAGAATTTCATGGCTTCATAGATGTTATAATTAATGGTTTGGCCATCAAATTTCATAGTCAAGGAACCAGTACTCACGTTGATTTTAGTGTTGGCAGTTTTTAAGAAGGGTCTCCCTAACAGAATAGGGGCTACATGCATATCATGTTCCATATCAAGCACATAGAAGTCAGCAGGAAAAGTAAGATCACCAACCCTAACCAAAACATCCTCCACTATCCCTATAGGACGCACACTAGATCTATTAGCTAGCTGAATGGAAATTTTGGTCGCATGCATGGGTCCTAATCCTAAGGATTCACAAAGAGATGAAGGTAAAACATTTATGAAAGCACCCAAATCTAACATAGCTTTATTGAACTTGGTACCTCAAATGGTGACGAGGATGGTGAACATACCTGGGTCGCCACATTTTTTGGGTAAGCGTTTCTGAAAAATCGCAGAGACATGCTCGCTTACCTTCACCTTCTTCTTGTTGTTCCTATCCTGATTCCTCTTTGTGGTGCACATCTGCTTCAAGAACTTGGCATAACGAGGGACATACTTGATCAAATTTAGGAGAGGCATGTTGACCTCAACGTTTCTGAACATCTCAAACATGTCCTTGTCCTGCGCAAGTGGCTTGGTACGCTTCAAAGCAGACGGAAATGGTGCAACAGGCTTCCACTCAGGAAAAATCGGAGGTTCATACTCCTTCTCAACATCAGCTTCGACAACAGAGGGGCGGCGGTCGCCGTAAGAAGTGCGGCGGGCGCCGTGAACATCATCAGAAAGTTTGAGATTTTGCTCACCGTCACGGCGGGCGTCGCAAGAATTGCGGCGGTCGCCGCAATTTTCATCAGAAAAGTCGAGAGCAGAATCACCTTCACGGCGGGCGCCGCGGTCTTCACGGCGGTCGTCGTCGCTGTTCTTCTCCAAATCCTTGTTTTCTTCCTCGTTGACCTCAAGCTTGTCTTCTTCGAGCTTCTTCCCACTCCTCAGAGTTATAGCACTGACATTCCTAATGTTCGAGTTTACTTCCGTTTGAGATGGAAGTTTACCAGAAACCTTTGCGTCGAGCTTGCTCACCACTTGAGAAATCTGGCCAAATTGCCTTTCCAAGTTCTGAATGCTAGCTTGTGTAGTCTCTTGGAATTGCAATTGGTTCTTAGTCAACTTAGCAACATTCGCATTGAGGTTTACGTTGCTCTGTATCAGCATCTTCATCATGTCCTCCATAGACGAGGACGGGTTTGAGCTCTGCCCTTGAGGTTGTGGCACAAATGGCTGCCTTGGTTGTTGAGGATTACCCTGTTGTTGTTGTGGTTCTGGGTCTCTCCATCTGAAGTTGGGATGATCCCTCCAACCAGGATTGTATGTATTGGAGTAAGGATCATGCCTGGGCCTCTGCTGATATCCTCCCACTGCATTCACTTCCTCTTGTAGAGTAGGACATGAATCAGTAGGATGCAAGTCGTCACGACAGATCTCGCAGGCCTTAGCCTACTGAGGCGTACCTTTCAGCTTCAGGCGCCTCACCTCCTCTCTCAGCACATCAAAATCAGCCTGGTCAATTTTTGCTTGAGAACCAGCAACAACCAAGCTTTGGGAGCCTCTCCCACTGTATTGCCTAGAGTCATCAGCCAGTGTAGCAAATATCTCCAGAGCCTCTTCATAAGTCCTCTTTAGAATATTCCCACCACATGAAGAGTTTACCATCTGACGATCATCTTCACGGAGTCCTCCATGCAGATAAAAAATCAGATCATGATTTGCATAGCCATGGTAGGGGCAACTCTTCACCAGTTTCTTGAAGCGTTCATAGTAGTCATAGAGAGACTCATTAGACAGTTGCTCCACGTTGCAGATCTTCTTCTTGAGATGATTAGACTTGATTGCTGGAAAGTATTTATCAAGAAACACCTTCTTCAAATTCACCCAAGTAGTGATGCTCCCTGGTGGTAAAGAATGATACCAGTCTTTAGCAGAATCCTTCAGAGAAAAGGAAAAGACTCTCAACCTCATCTGATCTTCAGTAATCTCAGATGGCCTCATACTGGTGCAGACCTCAAGGAACTCATCCAGGTGCTGAATCGGATCCTCAAGGGGAGTTCCACTGGATTTTGGGAGTAAATGAACTACTCCTGTCTTGAGCTCAAATTTAACCCCATCACCCAGGGCAGAGAATTGCACAGCACGAGTTGGTTGCTCCAAGTTAGGAGCTGTCAAAGATTCCAGAGTAACACGGGTTGCCATTGTATCAGCTTCCTGAAGTAGCAAATTCGCAGCCCTGCGAGCTTGAAGAAAAGATCTATCGATTTCTGGATCAAAAACTAGAGGTAGATTATTAGTAACACGGGTGTGAACCATAAGATAGGTTCACACCAAGATTGGCACACAAATCACACACACAAAAATAGATTATTGCCTCCCCGGCAACGGCGCCAATTTGATAACAAGAATTTGTCGTTCTAATTCCTACTATGCAAAGTATCCAAACAAGCCTTAAACCATATTCCTAGGTAAGTACATGTCGAATCCACAGGGAGGCGAATTCTATCTTAATATGCAATTTGTATGTCAAACCAAAGTAACCAAAGGGGGGTTTTTGTGAGTTTTAGTAACCTAAGCATGCAAAAGTAAACAAAGTAAAATATGATGAAATCAGTGATGGGGAAAACACTTAGTCAAACAACATCCACAATTCGTATGACAAGTTAATCATAGATACTCATTCAAAATCTCATGCAATGGTGATTCCAATTCCTTTTCAGATATAACTAATAGTATAACCAGATACTATTAGCACTAACTAATTAAACAACCCTGAAACTATCAAGATTCAGTTTAACAGCAGCTTTACGGATAGGAATATAATTGGATACAATTCTAGCATAAAACAACCAGCTTTTATCCTAGAATGTAAATCAATTCTCTTCTGCATAAGACTAGCACAACCAGATACTAGTACGATGCAGTTGCTAATCTGAAATAGATATGCTCAACCAGTAACAATCTAGATCTAGCAATAGACCAATAACAACAAACCCTAGATGATCAGACTAGAGATTATCAATATCAATCATAAGCAACTTAAGCAAGAGGAGAGATAAAAACCATGCAATAGATTAAGAACGAGAATCTCACAACTGAATCAAAACGAAAGCTTCTGCGTCTGACTAAGCCAAGGAGGCTTAGTTCTTCATAGCAAATACGTAAAAACTAATTAGGGTTCGAGAGAGAATCCAAGATAGGCAAACAAGCCTTTTCCCAACCCTTAAATACTAAAGGAAAATAAAGCTAAGTTAACCTAAAACGAAATAATAAAATAATGCAAATAAGGAAACGGCGCGGCGGACTTCAGACATGCACGGCGGGCGCTGCATCCTCCACGACGGGCGCCGTAATCGCGGCGGGCACCGTCTTTCCACGGCGGGCGCTGTAATTACATCGTAGCCAATGTTGTTGGATGAGAATTGGCGGCGGTCGCCGTAAGTTGCACGACGGTCGCCGTGAACTCGTTTCTTCCTCCTTTGTCTCTTCAGCTCCCGAAAGCGTGTCTTCAGCACCTCCTTGCCAATACTTCATAACTCCTTGGCGTCTACTACTGGTGGCTTCCTCCTCAGTGTCTCATATGATCTCCAAAATAGCTCAAACGCCTCCAAATACACCAACTTCGCCTCCAAACGCCATACACATGAATGTGTCTAAATCTACCCGAATGTCGCTAATAAAACCTCTAATGACTCTTACTTAAGCCCTACAAAGTAGTGCTTATCCGGTGCGCATCAGCTTTCCTGCTTGGATAGGGTGCCCTTCAGGTATGTTAATTTTTAATCTTGTTTAGCTAGGTAGTGAATTATAAAGTATGCATGTTTGCCTAGTGTATTGGATTTTTTTTAAATATATATGATTAAACGGTGGATGGTAATTACCAATTTACTGAAATAGGTAGGTATATAGCAATATTGGAATTAAGATGATGAAGTTAATTGACTACTTGTATAACCATGTGTAGCTTGGCGGGTTCATCTCGGGAAGCTTGTGCAGGACAGTCCTCACACCCTTGTAAGTATAAATGTATAATAATTGAGCATTTGCTGCATAAAAGAATATTTATTGATCAATATTCAGTACCATTGAACTAAGATGTAGCCAAATCATGGATCACTTGATATGCTATATACAAGGAAAAAAGAGACTTGTTTTATATATACTGCATGATAGAACATGTGGTATAAGTTGGAAAGTGCATTTTTGTAGGGGTATTGACTCGAACCTGTATATGTGATTTATTGTTGTTGATCGTCTATCCTTGAGTGTTTGAAACAACATTGTTTGGCTGATGTGGCGTGTTTATTGTAGCACCAATAAAACAAATGTGTTAGCATATTGTATGCAAAATTTAATTGTTAAGGGATAATATGTGATATAGATAAAATAGAAGTGCGTGTTATGTATGTAGTGATTGAGTAGGGTTATTAGGATAAGCTTGCCTGTGAGTTTAAGTTGTTGAAAGCCTCCTTGAAGACAATGTTCTTCGTGCGGTTCATTGGTTGGGTTCCTTCATGCACCATAAGTATCTTTAGTCCTTGGGGGTCTGTGACACGGGAAATGCCAACATACAGTTGCCCGTGGCAGAATACGGGCTTGGGCAGGTACAATTACCTTGCTGTCATGGGTAGGGCAAAATAGGGTAGGAGGTAATGGAAGGTTGGTGTCAACAATATGTGCAAGAAACATCCTTGCTGTCATGGGTAGGGCAAAATAGCAACGCACCTTTCATTTTGAATATGAATATCCAGCAACTGCGAATTGTTTCTAGTTGGATTGATCTGCCCAATACGAATCACGATCCCTATCACATCTGCACAATATTGAATCAAGAGTTAGTACGAAATGCTCACTTTTTGGTGCTTCAACATTTCAGATTTATGAATGATTTCATACCGAGTAGGAATGTGGAGCCATTTAAAGCAATATCCTCAAACGGTGTTACCTGAAAGGGATAGCGCTGGAACAGGGAAGAATCACATTCAATGTTCTTCACTACGGTATTGCCTTCGAGCTGGATGCAATGTTTATCGTTGTTTCGCACGCGGAATTTCTCTTTGTTTGGCTTAACGGTAAACCCTTTAATGGTGCAACAATTACCTTCTTCTAGCTTCGTTGTAAAGCGATGTGCTATCCCACTCCATGCAGTACAATGTATAACCCCGCCCTAGGAAAGATATGAAGAAAAAATGAAATTTGGCCAACAACTTAAGATATGTTTTTTCCCCAGCTGGAAACTTTTTCAGCAAACTGAGATACCTATTTTTATGCAGTCTGAAATTTTACAGCTTCTCCTAGGATGTCTAGTGTACTAACATGTGGTAAAACTGAAATGGTGATTACTTGCAGGCAATTTTTTCACACGCTTCACCTTGCATCCTGTGGCTTAATTTTTAATATGATTTGGGGATGGAATAGCAACTGTGTAGATCTATACTGCGACAACAGAGGTATACTTTCTGTTTCCAATCTTTTCTTAGCTGTCTTTTCTGTTCTTTTAGTGCTGTCTAGGCTTCAAACCCGTTAATTGGAATCTAGGGATAGTATTGTCTAGGCTTCAAACATGAACTCAGTGGCTTCATGTTTTTATGAATGAAAGGATTATGGAATTTATAGCTAAGCAGGTATCATTTTCATTAGGCCTTTTCCCCCCTCCTGGAACATGGAAAAAATTTTCAAATGAAATTTATGAGCGAAGAAGATTAATAAGTTGAATAAGGACATATAAGGATGCTAGACTTGCCTATAATTACTGGATCGTACGTTCTAAACCAGGAAATGGCCACCACTATCTATGCTAGAGAACCAATATGCATGCATGCACCTACATACTGATTTCTGAGTCGTCTTTTCCCAGCTTTTCCTGTTTGTGTGATTCCTATTTTTATGTAGTCTGAAATTTTACAGCTTCTCCTAGGATGTCTAGTGTACTAACATGTGGGAAAACTGAAATTTGTCAGATTCCTATTTTTATGCAGTCTGAAATATTACAGCTTTTCCTAGGATGTCTAGTGTACTAACATGTGGTAAAACTGAAATTTCTCCACACAAATTTATGAGTGAAGACGATGAACTCAGTGTGTATTAAAATCATGATTAAAACTGAAAATTCCTATTTTTATGCAGTCTGAAATTCGTTTTTTCCCAGCTTTTCCTGTTTGTGAGCTCTATCAATTTTGTCTTAATTTGTACATAGGCAGTACCAAAATAAATAAATGAAAAGGCAGAGTAGAATACATGTTCATCGGAGACGATGTAGTCGGTGCTGATAGGCTTCCCTTTCAAGTCTCTTGACTCCCACTTACGACAGACCATAACTCTTATTGTGCAGGCCGTTCCAAAACTCAGTTGGCCAAGAGCAACATAGGAATTTTCTGATGGTGACACGACCACAGCAGCCCCCTTCTTCTTGGGCGGAGTTATGGGTGCGACAACGCCTTCCATGGATGCAACAGAACGGACGGTGGCCGAAGACTTGCTGTGGGAGTCCTTGGAAGTAGACATGATGAAGGAGATGAGAGGATATGAGAGGTAGTGCAGGAGATGAGAGGTAATGAAAGGCTCTTCCCATCTCTGATTGGAAGTAGACATGCTTACAGGCCAACATCTTCAACGGCTGACTTGGAGCTGGAAAGGCAGCATGTAATGTTAATTATTTAGGCTTATTCAACTCCTTCCATGAGTGTAACCGTAATCACCAGTGGATGTTAATGTCTGTTTTGCAGCTGGAAGGGCAGGCTGACACACAATTTGCTGATTGCAAATTTAGGACATGCATTTAGGGAATGTCAATCCATATACCTTGGGGCCGATGTAACACACAATTTGCCTCTGGCCCATGTAACACTTCCTCTTCGGTAATATGCCTCTGGCCCATGTAAAACACAATTTGCTGGCCCAATATATGCAATTTACAAACCTAGCCTGCTTAAGCTTTAAATTTATGTTCTGAGGGAGGGTATTAAATTGGCAAGAATGCCAACTTTTAATTATACTAGAAATCGGAGTCCGTGCTTCGCATGGGCCATTTGCGTGTATGTAGTTTCACGATATAATAAAGAGTTTGTAATATATATTTTTTTGGGTTTGTTTGTAATGTGATATATATATTCTTTGTTACGTATACAAATGTTATATGTAATTATGTTAGATATTTTTTTTTGTGATAATCTTTTTTGGAATAAAATTACACTTTGTAGTAAATTAAAATTTTGTGTTTGTAGGGATATGTTTTTGCGTAATTTTTTTTTCCTGTAATTTGTAGTTAATAATAAGCATGCATTTTTTGTGCACTAAATGTGTTAATTGAATATCCTAAGTATTTTAAGTTTCGTATGAAACCAATTTGAGAGTATTAAACATGTTTAATATGAAGTAGTGAAGTATTGGTTAAGAAATTAAGCAACTGTAATTTTCATAAAGTTTAATCTTTATGTTAAAATACACCATATAGTGTAAAACTATTGCAAAGAAGGTCTCTTGCATTTCTTTTAAACTTATATTTAAGTAGTCAGTTGTGTTTTTGAAGTTATATTTTAGCTATTGATGTATATATGTAATAGGGAAATGGTCATTTTCATAAACTGTTATTTTTCTTTGGTGTCATCTTTATTTTATTCGAATCTTTGTCGTAAAATAGATAACTGTCTCTTTTTTACATTTTAGCACTGTAATAATAAAGATAATGTCCTTTTTTCCCGTCATTCAATGAACCCAGTTGTCACAAAAAACTTGCTTAATTCTCTCACATTCGACCATGCCACCTGCCACACATAGCCTCACCAATCTCTTGTTTATCAGCTAGCGAAGTTGTTGATTTGGATCGAAAAATTAAGATGGTTATATAGTTTGATGCCCATATTATGCGTTGTGGACGCAATAAAAATTGAAACCATGTCATTCAAAAGTGCATCGAGTGTGTTGTTTCCAATAGATGATGCTCATCGCGAGGGTTGCTGACCCAGGGCCCGAGGAGCCAAAATGAGGTAATTATGTGACGAACATATGTTGAACTTTGATACGTGTTTATTGTTAACATGATATAACCGTAACTGTTTTTGTGATTCTTCGTTGTTTCTTACTTTATGCTGGAGTGGTGGAAGCCGCATTGTTTACCTGATGTGAGTTGTGTATTGTAATAGCAAGACAAGAAATGTATTAGGGGGTTGTATTCCAAGAAGAAGTATAAGGGACAATAATTGGTAAAAATAAAATAACAATACGTGTAATGTAATTAGTGTTTGGGTAGTGTTATTAGAATAAGCTTGCCTGTGATGCTAAGTTGTTGAAAGCCTCCTTGAACACAATGTTTTTTGTGCGGTTTTTGGGTTGGTTTCCTTCATTCACAATCAGTACCTTCAGTCCTTGTGGCTCTGTGACACGTGAAATACCAACATACAGTTGCCCGTGGCAAAAAACGGGTTTTGGAAGATATAAACCCACATGCTTTAAAGACTGGCCTTGACTCTTGTTGATAGTTATTGCGAAGCATTGTTTAATGGGGAATTGCCTACGCTTCATAACAAATGGCCATTTTGTCTTTGTTGAACTTAATGTAATTCTCGGAATAAGCACCTTTCTTCCCATGTTTGTGCCTGTTATGATTTCAGCTTCGATGACCCATTCACCTAGATGTGTAATTATGAGTCGTGTGCCGTTGCATAGCCCTTGGGTAGGGTTAACATTTCATATGAGCATGACCGGCAACCCTTCTTTTAGGTTGAGGATGTGTAGAGGCATACCTGTTACAAAATTGTACATAACTTCACATGGTATAAGGGGTAAGTTTTGTTTTTTAGTATGGAGTGTGTATTCTTAAATGTAGTTGTACCTAAGAAATTAAGTTTGTTCAGGAATTCGATTGGGTACATGTGCTCCTACTGTACGATGTCTGTCGAAGCCATGCAGATTTCGTCAGAGCTCTTGTATGTGTGCATTGTTCCTTGCAATGTGTTGAACATATGCTCGTTTATCTTGTCTGCATCTTCATTAAGTGGTGTGAGAATAGCCCTTTCTTGGAGGTAGGCTGCGTTTTTCTGGTTTGGGGCAAAATCAGTGAACACTTCATCAATTAAGTTAAAATCCAACCAAAAATTATTCAATTTAACCAAAATCTATTCAAGGCCAAACAAATAATTCCATTTATCAAAACATATAGGGGAGACGGGAATAACTTATAGTTAATCAGTTGTCGAAAGGGCGGGGCTTCCAGTGGGCGGTGGCGAATCATTACCATCGGAGGAGGGCTGGCTGTTCATGCCGGCGTGGGGTACTATGTTGTGCAAAAATGGGGAAATGAAAGAAAGCAGGCGTTTTGGTCTGGTATTTTTTTCTTAAATGAAATACTGTATAATTTTTTTAAGGAGAACGTCGTCGTTTGGCATGGGCCAAAACGACGTTTTTTGCCCCCTTCTTAAAATTTTTAAAAAAGCGAGCAAAGCTCATCTTCAACCTCGGCCTTCAGTAGACATCAGCGCCCACTTTCAGATCTGGGCAGCAACATGCATGGGCTTCGATGGGAAATGAAAGAAAGCAGGCATTTTCAGAAAGCAGGCGTTTGTGTAACACCTCAACTTTCTTCACCATCACACTTCTGGTTCCTCCCTCTTACAGCGGTTGAGTCCTTCAAACAACAGGCTTTCTGTTCCCCTGGGTTAAAGTAATTACTCATTTCTTCTCAATCTCTGCGTGATTCCTTTTTTTTTCCTCTTCTAGTCTGCTAAATTAGGTTTTTTCCTCTTCTTCGGATTTCGTTCATAAATTCGGATGATTATTTCAAAGACGGATTATTTTTCTTTGTTTGTTGCTGGTCTCCTTGTTGTTTGACTTGCTTATGCAGCTGATTGTCGTTCGTTGTTTGTTTAGCTTCGACAGATTTGAATATTAGGTTTTAGCAATAACCCTAATTCGATGGTTTGGGGACTTGTGTATGTTAATTAGGGGCCTTCGGTCGGATTTAGGGTTTTTCACTTATGAGATTGAAGTTCGGTGGGGGTGAGTTGAGGTTTTGCTTTTAAATACCTTTGCCCTGTTGTTTCAATATTTTTTTTTGGTCTTGGAGGAACTAAACACTTGGCTTGCAGTTAGCTCTAAAAGATTTTCTTTTCCTCCTTTGCTCACATAGTAGGATTTTATCACTGGGTAGGTGGTCAAAATGTCAACTCCTGCAAGGAAAAGGTTTATGCGGGATTTCAAGAGGCTGCAACAAGACCCACCTGCAGGCATAAGCGGTGCTCCTCATGACAACAACATTATGCTTTGGAATGCTGTCATACTTGGTCTTTGATAGCACTCATGTCAATTCTCATAACTCACCATGCTACAAAAGAAGGAAATTTTCAGATTTAGATTGGGGCAACAACAATAAATATTTGTATCAGCCCACTACATATGCAAATACTTCTGCAAATTACAGCAGTATGCCTGCTTCTACAAGGCCTAGTGCAAGTGGACGATCTTATACAACAGGAAAACGTGACAGGTCAGAACTGGAGAATGACTGCGATGCAGTATTAATGTCAAAAGAGGAAATTGAGAGGTGCTCACCCTCAAGGAAGGATGGGATTGATGCACTGCATGAAACACGATTGCGCTACTCATAATGTGCCTTCATTCAAAACCTTGGGATACAGCTGGATGTGTGAGTAATATGCTTTATGATTATTTGTGCGATCTGAAGTGATGTTCTCAGCTTATTCAGGATTTGATATCTTTTGTTGGTTTTCTCTTTCTGGATTGATTTTCTGCTTCTCTTTACAGGCCACAGACAACAATAGGAACTGCCATGGTTTTATGTCATCGCTTCTTTATACGACGCTCATATGCTTGTCATGATAGATATGTAAGTTCCCTACTTCTTCTAGATAATTATGCATGTTGGTGTTTGTAATGGATGTCAATGGGTCAATATGTCATTTATTTATGATATATCGCCTATTCACATCAGGTGGAATTATATTTGAGTTCATACTGAATGTTGAGATAACTATATTTGAGTTCATACTGAATGCTCCAAATGTTGAGATAACTATTTTCTGATTAACTTTATCCTTGTGATACTATGAACGAACCTATAGGGCTCATTTTTTGCCTTATTTTAATGAAACATGAGAACAAATATAATTAATGTTTGCTGACATATTTCATTGTAAGCAAACTGTGTAAAAGAACCTTTACTTTTGAATCCTTATCCTGAGCTCAAAATATTAATTTTAGACTTTTCAACAATAACATGACCTAATGTTTGGAATTTAAAAAGTGGATGTTTGGGTTTGTGTTATATAACTTTTTCCATTCTCTTAGTTCCCTGGGTAGCTTGTAACATAATTGTTTGGTATTTACCCATGTGTTTGGTAATGAATTTAGCTTCCTTCGTTTGTTTTTTTAGAAACTAATATCTACTTTTTGGAAATATGTATCTAGTGTTTTTAATACTGGGTGGTGGTTGGCTGATTTGTTTGATACGAATTATGGCATAGTATTTAGTATTTACCTATGTCGGTACTTTGGTTGCGGCTGTCTTATTTGTTTGTCATTAATTTTTCTTCTTCTTCCTGTTTGTATCCTTTTATAAACTTAAATAGATTTTTCTGGAAATATGTGTTCAGTGTTTTCTATCTTGTGTGAACAATGTTCAAAATTTAACTTATTATTTAGCTATTATTTTAATTGTTGAAGAAAGATCTTCACTTTCAAAACTAAAAACCTGAAATGGTACCAAACCTGCTGTTAATGTTGTATTTTGTTGTTTTGTTTTTTTCTCTCTTCTGCAGTTGATTGCTACAACTGCACTCTTTCTTGCAGCAAAGTCAGAGGAAACAAGACGTCCTTTGAACACTGTGTTGACTGCATTTTGTGAAATTATTCATAGGCAGGAAATGAGCGTCTTAACTTACATGTTTCCAATTGTGAGTATGATGCCCTCTATTTTATGCTTGGGGTTGCTATCACTCTGCCTACGCTTGAATCTATGTTGCTTTCCTATTAGTTTCAACCTGTTTATGCTCATCATCAAGGTTATTTGGTAATGATGAGACAACACTACTGCATTACAACCTGATATTGCAAGTAAGTAGTCATGGATTAGCTGCTACAAAAAGGAGGAATTGACATGGTGAGTTACAACCTTACCTGAGTTATGAGAAGCAATCTGATTCCTATTTTTCTGAAGATGCTATTTTAGACATTGCAAGTAAGGCATCTATGGCAACTTCATTTTTCCTTGACATTCTCTTTGAAGAAAATAGTCATGGATTAGGGGACGCAATCATGTATAGTCTTAGAAAATGGTCTACCATGAGAGATTTGTTCCAAAAGCTTCCAAGCCCTCAATCATTGGTGAAGCCAAGAAAAGCATTTAAGCAAAGATTACAAGTGCTATTTATCTTTGTCGGGTGTTTTTTTTTTCATGAATGCCTCAGGATATGACTAATTCAGGTATGCAATATCTATGGCATTTAGCTGGAGGAATTAAAGAAGGCCTAAATGTAAACCTTTTCCAGGCTGATCATATGGTCTTTTGATGCAGTTTTTATACTGGAGTGCATTTGTAGCATTTATCTCTTGACCTTCTTACTGCACATTGTGGAATCTAAGCCATACCCTAAGATTAAATTATGTTAAATGAGATTCAAAAGGCCTTTTAGATACTTGAGACAACATGAATTGTATTTGTGGATAATCAGATTGTAAATTATAGACATGACATGAAATAATATATGCAGAATTTCGCATATGTATATTTCCTTGCCATGTTGCTTCGTGCATCATTTGAACTATTAATATATTAAAAACTAAACACTACTTTGTCTTGTCCTGTAGCTGTTTCCCTGACCTGCTTTTCTTGTTTGCAGCTAGTGGGAACTCATCATTGCACTTTCAACTCAACCCAAAAAGCCTATGGAATTGATGACTTCAGGGAAATCTCTAATGGCATGAACGGTACGTGGAGAAGCGTATTTAGCTCACCGAAGTTGGTTCATGATCTGTTTATTGCAGTTCTGTTTTCTAATGTCTCCTTATACTTGTATTTAATCTTTAGGAATTGATGAGAGGATGCATTTGGTCTGGGATAAGTTGGTGGTAACCTTGAAAACATGAAAAGTGACACATTATCTAATAACTTACTCTTCACCGATGGGGATGAGCTGAATGAAATCAAGCATTCTATCACATTATAGCACAATCTGTCATAAATTATAAAAAACTACAATGGGGATGAGCTTGTGACAATCTGTGGTAATATTATTATTCAAGAGCTTAGATGTTGTAATGTTTCAAACGGGTGGAATTTAGGAAAAAGAAATCTAATTTGTTGTCCCAGATTGCCTAGGTAACCCACAATAAGCATCAAGAATTGTTTTCCTCGTCATCGATGACAAACAGTTTCCTTTTTGGGGGGGGGGGGGGGGGGGGTTGGGTTTCCAGATTTTTCAGTAATGCCATCTTCAAGTCTGAAAAAAGCATGTAAAATGGGATTGGTTATGCACATGCGCACACAATAACATAATGCTAAATGTAGGTGTCTCGCCTCATATACCATTGTTTTGAGGTGTTTCATACCCAGTAATCTTTTGGTCTGCCTGCAGGTCAGCAGCTTGCTCCTGCCCAGATGAGAAGTTAATCAGTTTTCTTTTTTTGGGTCGGGACACGGTTTGACCGCGTAACTTCACATCTTCCTCTAATCTACAAACGATTACGATAAAGGTAATTAGTTATCCAGGCTGAAATTTAATTATTATACTTTTTCATATATGTTAGCAGGAAATGGAAGGAAAAAGGAACATTTGAGTACCATTGTTGTTGTGATGCAGTTTAAGGTCAGACACTGTTTAAGCATTTATTTATGCAGTTTAAGCATTGTTTTAATTAAGGTCAGACACTTGTGTTCTAAGCTAGCTGAAGCCAACAATCTTATGTACATTTATTCTTTGTTCCTGCTATTGTGATGCAGTTTTTTTTTAATGAAAAAAACTGAAAGGGTCGAAGTACAAAGTAGTAGTAGTTTTAACCTCTCCACTCTTTCACATGCATGCCAGGCAGGATGAGGACGTAGTTGGGCTACGCGCGAGCATTTCTCTCGACAAACGCATCGCATAGGCTGCCCCACAACGTCACGCGTATCTCTTTGCCTCTGCAAAGATTGGAAGGTAAACATTTCTTCATCTTAGTAAGTAGTAATCTAACAAGCATAAAGTAGTTAAAATTCAATATAGTCATTCAAGACAAACATGGTAGGTAAGAATTGAATGCCAGAGGAGTTTACATATGTTTATATGGCAAATGTTGCTACACGTGGTTTATAAGGCAAATTATTTTCAGGAATTATAGAGTAACTATATATTTATTTGGAGGTAGCTTAATATTAGGAAGGTCTGAGTTATGCTCTTGTTTGGCCCTATAAGGAATGACTTATTCCTCATGAATGGGTATGCTAAGTTGCTATCTTTTTATTGGGAGAGAATTGCTGCTAGATTTCTATAAACTTTACAAGGGAAAAAAAGGATTATCCAACCACATAAATTTTAACATTGTAACAACATCCTGTGCTATACATAAATGGACACAAAATTGGAAAGTGTAGTAATAGGTAAAGCCAAGAAATTTCTTACGAACCTATGAGGATTCATACCTCTTCTTATGGCACAGTAAACAACCTTTTACTCCTCAAGATACATGACCTAATTGTATCTAAAATGGCCTTTTTAGTAAAAGAGTCTACAGTTAATGCAGTATAAGGAACATCCAGCGAATGCGTGCTCTGCAAGTCTTTCGAAGTCATGGGGTGTATGAGAGGAGAGGTAATTCCTATAATTGCAATGGGTGAAGGCATTTGCGGTTATCACCAACACTATTTAAAGGGAATGTTTCTCATACGTTTCTTACTTGTGCAGGTGAAAAGGCACTCTCATAATTTCAGAAATTCAATTATGGAGTTATCTTATGGGCTCTTGATGTAAATGCAGATCAAAGGGCAACCGTATGATTTTATTGTAGGGTTCTTGATGTAGCCTCTTGAAATTCTATTTCAGAAGTTCAATTGTAGGGTTTATTCTGGAGTTATTTTATGGGCTCTTGAAATTAAACCGTAGAAGGCCCAGGCCCAGACCCATTTCAGAAATTCAATTCAATTATGTATTTATTCTAGGCTGGGCTCTTGATGTAGGTGCTGCTGTTTGGGGTTGAGAAGTTAGGCCCATCTCAGAATTGTTTTAGTGTTTTGGGATTAAAAGGTAGCATTCATTACACCATGAAGCTAACTTTTAAATATATATATTGATACTAGAAATCAGAGCCCCGTGCTACGCACGGGGCATTTTGTTACTTTTGTTGAGGGCTTATTCAGTTGGTGCTTGGATGTGCGGTGAAGCATTGTCGTTAGGGGTATCCAGAACGATCGAAACTAAAAGTTATTGTCCTATATCAAACTTTGCCTGTATGAAAATTTTCATGTTTGGAACAACGGGTAAAATTGTATGATTATGACCTAATATTGGAATGCTATGCAATAATGCCCTCATTTGAATGAGGACGTCGTTCAGCGTGAGTGTTCGTAAATGGAGCAACTAAGGAGTCTACGAAGCCCCAAACCTGCGACAATAAAAGCTCGTCTGGTTAAGCCAATGGATTTATTATATTCTTCTAAAGCTATTAAAATATTTGAGCACAAAAGGATTTTGAAAGCGCATGTTTGAATAAAACATTGCATCCACGTACCTCATGTTTGCCGGATTGGTTAATATGCGCTCCATGCTATCCAATGGTGACAAATGTGTTGTATCATATGGTGCTAGACCTGGACATGAGCAAATATATCTGAGGCAGCTATGGTGAAAGCGTTATATTATAATGGACATAGTGCAGACCAAGGATGTGTTGTATAACATTATAATCCTATGTGTTGATCATTCCCGACATGTTTATAGAATTTAGTGGGTTTGGACATGTTTTACGTAGATCTTGGCTTGTAATCATATCTCATTGTTTTGTAGTTTTGTGTGTGTGTTGTAGTACTATCAGAATTGTGTTTAGTACTTACATTCATTTCGGTGACCAAGTTGTTGAATGCCTCTCGGAAGATTATGTTCTGTGTGTAGTTTGACGGCTCTCTTCCCGTGTGTAGTAACAATATACTGAGGCCCTGTGGGTCTGTCACTCTAGATATTGCTTCATAGAGTTGACTGTGGCAAAAAATAGGTTTTGGCAAGTACAATCCCACATGTTTTAGTGATTGCCCCTGGCTTTTGTTGATAGTCATATCATAGCAAGCCTTGAGGGGAAACTGACGACGTTTCATTACGAATGGCCATTTGGATTGGGTGGTGCTTAGTGTGATCCTAGGAATTAGCACCTTTTTCCCTACACATGTGCCTGTTATGATCTCATCCTCAACAATCCAGTCCCCTAAATGCGTAATTATGAGCCGGGTGCCGTTGCACAACCCCTGCGATGGGTTGACATTCCTTAGAAGCATCACTGGCAACCCTTCCTTTAGTTCCAGTGCATGTGGTGGAATTCCTGTAAATTTGTTTAAACGTTATTTCATCCATTGGTGATTTGATAACTTAATAGGCAAAGAGTATGGAGGTGTTAGTGTAATGTACCGGGGAAATCCTGGTTGTTTAAGAATTCAGGTGGGTACAAAAGCTCTTGTGCAGCCACATCGGTAGATGCCTTGCAAATCTCATATGCGCTTTTGTATGTCTTCTTGTGCCCTTGTAGACGGTTGAACATGTAACTGTTTATCTGATCTGCATCTTCATTTAAGGGGGTCAGAATAGCCTTGTCTTGGATGTACGACGGGTTGGTTCCATTTGCAACGAAATCTGGAAAGACTTTGTCAATTAGTTTCTCAGTCGGGTTTGGCCCTGGTGCGATTATGAACTCTCCTGGGATCTCGGTCCATGTTTCTTCATCCTCATTGTCTAGCGCTATTGCCTTAGCATCTCCATCCCCGATCTTTTGAATCCAGTTGTTGAACTGCTGTTTGCGGATGTCAATCTCCCCATTTTCTTGTTGGTCATTGGTCCTCATGTTTTTTGTTAGCGTGAGTAATTGGCATTGACTCCAAATAGGTGAGTTGTTGATGCACGCTTGAACGATGTCTTGTCGTTACCTTTGGTAATGACTGGCAGTATTTGCCTGAAATCTCCTCCTAGTAGGACCGTTATACCGCCAAACAACTTGTGCTTGTTTTTAGCCTCTTTGATGCTTTGGATATCTTGCAGTGTTCTATTTAATGCCTCGAACGCATTTCTATGCGTCATTGGAGCTTCATCCCAAATGATCAGTTTGACTTCATGCATCAACTGTGCTAATTGCGTGTTTTGTTTAATTCCGCATGTGCTGTTATCTAGCAGTTCGATCGGGATTAGAAATATGCTGTGGGCTGTACAACCCCGTGGTAGTAGGAGGGAAGCAATACCTGTGGGAATGAAAAGGGTTAGAGATGAGCTCAATTGAATGTGCGGGTTAATTTTTTGGTATCTAAAGGACACATACAACCACCAGGTACGTAATGACGTTGTAGTGTTATTGCTATGGAGCTACAATGGGTGTACTCGACATAAACATGTTGTCTTGTATGCAGTATAGTTTCTTCGATAAGAAATGGATTAGGTATTACAAATTTGATGACGTAAGTAAACGGAGCTTGGGGCTTACCCGACGATGCTACGGCAAGGACGATGTTCCATTGTGATCGTATGCATGCCATAATTGTCTTGTAAAAATAAGTTTTCCCTATTCCTCCTGCACCGTAGATGAAGAAGAACTCTCCGGATTGTCTATTCACTGCATTGATCACCTTGGCGTAGATTGCTTTTTGGTCCGCGTTCAATGAACGGTACATGGCTGAATGCAACTCTTCCATTTTGCGGGCATTGTAGGAGAGTTCTTCTCATATGAGCCGGTTGTCCATTGCGGTCAGTAGTTGCTTATCTGGCATCGGAATTCCCGGGTAGTCCATCAATGTTTTCCCGGTTTTTGCAAGAAGCTCTTCAAACTAATTTATCGGATAATTATTTTATTCTTCACTATTTATGGTTTGTTTGATGAACTAATTTATAAAGGCATTTGTAGTTATGGAGTCGTTTCATTATTTTATTTTTCCCTATTAAGGATTCGTTTGATAAACTAATTTATAAAGGCAGTTGTAGTTATGAAGTGATTTATTTAGGAATTTTATTATAAAAAGTTCGGAATTTGTGTAGCATTTTGAATTTTGGAGTTTCTGGGTATGTTAGAATATTTGATTTTTAACAAAGTTATTTACATAAGAGGCCTTTCACACCACACACTCTTTTTGGAAATAAATATTTGAAGACTAAAATGCCTAAATGGAAACAAACAAAACCTAAATGTTAAATTTAGGTTGTGAATAGTGTGAGATATTTAAATTCCCCCCCTACTAAGGGTTTGTTTAGTAAACTAATTATAAAGGCATTTGTAGTTATGAAGTCATTTCTTTGCATATTTTTTTATAAAAGCTTTGAAATGTGTGTTGCAATTTGGATGTGGGTGTTTGAGAACATTTAATTTTAACATTTTTTTCCACAAAAAATACCGTCTACACCAAGTAGTAGTACTTTCTAAATTATATGTATTTAGCTTCTTAAAATGCCTTTTAAAATAAATGAAAATCAATAAAGCCTAAATTAATAATATCTTATGTACTGAATTGATAATTGTTTCTTTTGAGCCACTTATAATCAACAATATATCATTTTGAACACAAAACATCTTATAACAGAAATATAATTTTAAATTTATTAGCTAAATAAATCCTAAAATTATTCTTTTAAAATGGAATGTATCTTGCTTTAATGGGTGATTCTTATTTTAGTAAGATTTTTGGAAAGAAAATATGAAGAGATCTTTTATGTATAGAATGTAACCGTTTATAATATGAATTGGACCTCTTAACCTAATTATTACAAGGTTATAAGAAATGAGGTGAACCTTATAACAAAATTAAATATTTGATTGTGTGTTTGAATATATTCACTTAAATATTTGCCAAATTTAATACGGATTATTAGCTTATAACAAAACTCTATTAGATTTTATTTATTTGATTTTATAACGTATGTTTTCTCTCTCGCTCTTCTTTCTCTCCGTGAAGTCTGAAGCAAGCCCTCAATTTTGGCTTCTCTCTTTCTGGCTTCATGGACAGATCTGCTACCAGCACCGAGGTAATCCCTCTAATCAAATCTAAATCTATGTTTGTATAGTTCTGTTCCAATTGTTGCGTTTCTTCGTTGATTTAAATCCTCAGATCTATTGAGATTTGTTGTGGTTTCCAACAAAGCCCTAAACCTAGATCACCGATACTATCTTGGAACTTCGGAAATTGTTAAATTAGTCCTTTTACAGGGCTTCTTTTCGATGTCTTCTTCTCCTATTTGCACTAATACGGTTTACTTGTCCTTTGATTTGTGCTTTTGCTGGTTTAAGTGTGTCAGTGTACTAGTATATGTAGCTTAGAAACTTGGATTTCAATGTTTCGGAAAGTGGTGATAGAATGTGTTTTGATGCCATAACTGGTGACTCTCTTGGATGTATGTTTAACCGATGAATTTAGATTTCACGATCCGACTTCCAATTTTGCTTTGAAATATGTTTTTGTTTCTGCGCCGTAGTTTTTTTTGCTGTTGAGAAATGAGGTGAAACTTAGGGTGATTGCGTGATCTGATGCCTGCACTTCTTCCCCTAACCAAGCATCTTTTGTAACAGTGTTATGTGAAAATAAATTGAGGTTCTTGTGTGTTCAGTTTCTTCCCCGGTGATCTGATACCTTTTGGCCTTTTAGAGAAAAATTAGGGTTGTTCCCTCTCTTGGATGAACAATTGTTTTAGCTGAAGTGTAGAAGCTCTTCTATAAATAAATAAATCTACTAAGCTCTGGGCTTTCCTTCAAAATCATTTTTCATGTTTATGCTTATTTGGATTCTCTGACCTATTTTTATTTTTATTCACGGTGGTTTCTGAGTGTTTTTGAAGGCTCCTTCCTCCTATTTTAAGATTGTAAAGAAATAGATTTCATTAAGTTGAAATCTTAACATAGATGCTTGTTTGGGGAGAAAAAGGACCAAAGTAAGAGAATAAAAATGTTTGAAGTGCATTGTAGTTCTGCACTCATGGCTTGATTGTTCATGTTGTTCTCTGTGATGTATCATTTGCTCATGTCCCCTGATTTCTGGTTTCAGTTTGGTTTAGGACTGAAGTTACTACATAGCCTAAGGTTAATTTTGATATCTTTTAAGCAAAAGGATCGTGAATATTTTTTTGGGTGTGACTATTGGTATGTGATATCTGTATGATGACAGTTTCCCTCCATTCTCTGTCTTTCGAGAATCTTTTTTCCCACTTCACAAGGTGTATTTTGGTTCTTGTTAGCTGTTTGGAAGAAAACAGAAAACCCAAAGCATGGGACATATGTAAATCAGTTGGGCATTAAAGTAGCAACAAAGAAATCTAATGTTAATGCTAGTTATTTCAGTGCTTTGTGTTCTGAGTGTTGATTATGCGTGGACGAAGTGTGGTCGATTTCATGCTTTCCTGTATATCCCTTTCTGTGCATTTTGTGACGCGCTGTTAAAGTAACCTAGTGGTGTTGTGTTTACGATCTTGCAACATGAGGAGAAAAAAATAGTTGAAGTATGGCTGACCTATAAGGAACTTTGAGCCGTTGTCCTCCACATCCTGTATGGGCACCAACTGGAGCGGGTACTTAGTAAAGCCTTCCGGTGAGCAGCGAAGGTGACGGACAATAGTGTTGCCCTCCAAGTGTAACACGAAAGGGTCCCTGTTGCGGAGGCGATACCGGGGCTTTGGTTGGGCAACAGTGAAGTTGGTGATGGAGTAAACTTCCCCAAGCAAGAGCTTGCCCGTGAAGCAGTGGCTGATATTTTCCCTGCACACGCAGTGAATGGCACCTCCCTGGCGCACAAGACAAATAGAGTAAGCACGGCAACAACCTTAGAGAGTGGGCAAAGTAAGGTAAAGCAATCAGTTATCACCTGATGATCGTCCAAGATGTAATATGTACTAATGTAATGCTTTTGCAGCGTCATGGCATCCCACTTGCGGATCACCATGACCTTCACAGGGCGGTCCATACCGACAACAAGCTCAGAGAATGGGATGTATGAAGAAGCCAAAAAAACATCAACCGCCTTCATCAACCCCTTACGGATGGCTTGTTCGGAAGAGCTGGGCGTGGAGGAGGTATTCGCAGATGCTAAATCCATTTCAGTGTTCGTCTAAGAAAGGAGGCTCTCGTATAGAGAATCTAATGCAAGGATAGCTGTCATATGAGGAACTCCTGAACAACGGTTACAGAGGGATTCAATGTTGCACGTTACGTTAGGAATTAACAACATTTAGCCATTTACTTTCTGCACAGTGGGTTACGTTTACAACCCCTGTAAGCCATTAATTTTGCCTTCAATGGGGTCCAAGTGTAAGCCCGTTTAATTTGTGTACAATGGGTTAGGATAGGATTTAAGAGTTGTGAGCCACTGCATTTAATTATCTAGAGAGTTTTCTTTGATTTTCTCATAGGACAAAATTATAGTAGATACTAGTAATCGGAGCCCCGTGCTACGCACGAGGCAATGTTTTATGTTTGTTGGGGGCTCGTTTGGTTGGTCATTGGAGTCCCCTTTAGCAATGCACCCGTTTTAAAGGGTATGTCATTCCCCTTGATAGTTGGCCAATGAAGTAACTGAGGAATATCCGAAGCCCCAAACCCTGCAACAATAGAAGTCGATTTGGTTAAACCAATGAAGATATTCTTGTAGAGCTATTTTAATTCCTGAGCACCAAACGACCCTCAAAGCGCATGGTTGATGAAAATAATATTTTCTCGTACCTCATGTTTGCTAGACCGTTTGATATGCACTTCATGCTTTCCAAATTCCAATGATGCCAAATGTATAGTACCCTGTGGTGCTAGACCTGGAACATGAGGTAACATATTTGAGCAAGCTTTATTAAAAGCGTTATAACATGTTGGTCGCAGTGTGCACTAAGAAGGCGTTTTTTGCCGTCAAAATCTTGCTTTCTAATCATTTCTCAAAGATTTATATATTTTTTCGGGTTTTGTATTATTATAAAAAGTGTGTTTTAGTACTTACATTCATTTCGGTAACCAAGTTGTTGAATGCCTCTCGGAAAACTATATTTCGTGTGTAGTTAGACGGTTCTTTCCCCGTGTGTAGTAACAATATACTAAGTCCTTGTGGGTCTGCCACTCGAGATATTGCCACATAAAGCTGACCATGGCAGAAAACTGGCCTTGGTAAGTACAACCCCACATGTTTTAGTGATTGCCCCTGACTTCTATTGATAGTCATAGCATAGCAAGCTTTTAGTGGGAATTGACGACGCTTCACTACGAATGGCCATTTTGATTGGGTGATGCTTAGTGTTATCCTAGGAATTAGTACTTCATTCCTTACACACGTGCATGTTATAATCTAAGCCTCAAAAACCTACTCCCCCAAATGCGTAATGATGAGTCGGGTGCCGTTGCACAACCCTTGTGACAGGTTGACATTCCTTAGAAGCATTACTGACAACCCTTTCTTCAGTTCTAGCGTGTGTGGTGGGATTCCTGTAATTTGGTTTCCATGTTATTTTCATTCGTTGTTGATTTTATAACTTATTAGGCATAGTGTATGGAAATGTTAGCGCAATGTACCGGGGATATCCTGGTTGTTTAAGAATTCGGATGGGTACAAATGCTCTTGTGCAACCACATCAGTAGATGCCTTGCAAATCTCATCCGTGCTTTTGTATGTCTTCATTTGTCCGTGCAGACGTTTGAACATGTAATTGTTTATCTGATTTGCATCTTCGTTTAAGGGGGTCAGGATAGCCATGTCTTGGATGTACGACGGGTTGGTTTCATTCGCTACGAAATCTGGAAAGACTTTGTCAATTAGTTGCTCAATCGGGTTTTCCCCTGGTGCGATTATGAACTCTTGTGGGATCTCAGTTCATGTTTCTTCCTCCTCATTGTCTAGCACTATTGCTTCAGCATTTCCATCCCCGATCTTTTGAATCCAGTTGTTGAATTGTTGTTTGTGGATGTCAATCTCGCCATTGGCCTGTTGGTCATTGACCCTCATGTTTTTTGTTAACGTGAGTAATTGACATTGACTCCAAATAGGCGAGTTGCTGATGCACGCTTGAACGATATCTTGTCGTTTCCCTTTGGTTGTTTGGTATGCAGGCATATAAACCGATAATCAATTGGAAGAGGGCTACAGTACCATTCCATTGTCGCACGTTCATGGAGGTAAAAACAACAATGTATGGGGTCTTGCCCCGCTTGTTGCACTCAAGAAAGTCATCACATGTACCACCCCACATGGACATCTTGATCGTGTTTCCCATGTGCGTATGATAGGGGCCAAACGCATGGTAAGTGCTACATTTGCTTGAAGTATGTGATGGATGGCATGAAAAGGGGAAACATGTAAGCTTTACCTCTCGTTAATGAGGTGGCACTCGAGTAGTTGAGCACCTGTAGGAGTAGTTTTCATCACCCTAGTATTAATAGGACACCCTACAACATCTGACACAAAGAAGGCACATCAGTCTGGAATAGGGCATGAAATGATTAAATGTCTATGTACAAATACAACTTGACCCGTCCCAGTGGTTTTGGTTTGAGAAGCGACCTGGAAGTCAGTGGGTGAAGATGGTACTATACTGAAAGGGCCCGACGCCAAACTCGAAGGATGGGATTAGACCTGAATAGCGGATCTGAGCTCAACTGTCCCCGTTATTTCATCGCTTCACTTTTCTTTTATTTAATAATTTGAAATAGTATTTTTAAAAAGTATACAATATCATTTTGTACAATATCATGAATTTACTACTTGGGATTAATCATAATATGACTCATGTGAGGGTGGTTACCTTCAACTCGTTCGGCCAACACAAACCCATTCCGTCCGACTCTAACATGTTAGCAGGCCTGGATGACCCAAGCCCGGACGACCCGAGCCCGTTTACCCGAACCCTACCTGACCTTAGCGAACCCGGCCCAGGCATCAGGTCTACAAGTATGTGCTATTCAGTATTCACGTTGGTCAAATTATTCTCTTCTAACATTAAAAATATTGATTCAGTACATTACTGAGAAGCATATTTTACACATTGTCTATTTTATATTATGTAGGATATATCATTACTGTATGAAATTTAATATGTAAAAGTATAAAAAGATATATAGTTTTGCATGAAATGAACTAAGTCCAAGTTTCCGTTTGCAAAATATTTGTGTAATTTTTTTGGGCTTTGTTTTTATCTGTTACAGTATTAAGGGAATATTGTTAAAGGATGGTATTATTTTATGCTATTATTAATCATTAGCGAACCCAAGTTAACACCATTAGTACTCGAATTGAGTTAAGATATAGTTTGACCAAAAAGGGAAAATTACTTAAGTTATGCGGTGATAATTAAATTGAATGATTATAGGTAGTACTTTAAAGTTAAGGGTTTGTTTGGATGGACTTCTAGAATGCATTAAGTTGCATTAACTTGACAATTTAATGCAAGATAATACAACTTAATGCATTCTAGAAGTCCATCCAAACAAACCCTAAGTGTAGGATGGTGGTCACTGACTCATGCTCTAGAAGCCCTTGAAACCCTACCATTGCTTCACCCTTCTCTGTGAGAGGGCATATGCCGTTCTCATTTCAACCATTTGTTTTTTTGAGTTTCACTCAACTGGAAAGAAGAATGGGGAGATCTATGGCCGATTCCCAAAGAATTTTCGGAAGCTTTGTTTGGTCCTCAAGAAGGCGTCGAGTGAGGTGTTCATCTGTGAAAGAGAGAAATAAGGAGTTCTCTCGTCATGAAATTTGAAGGTATAGTGAAAGGAATATCCTTCTTTGATGGTACTGGAAGTGGATTAGTATAACTTTTATAGTGTTCAATAGGGTTCCTGCTTGATTTTTCCTGGTGCTTGATGCTCGCGGTACAGGTGCTCGAAGCCGAAAGGATGAGATCCATTTTCGTCGAGAACTTCGGGTACGATACCCGTTTGTGGGAATTGGAGCGTTTTTTCTGGAAATATGGAGGAGTTGAACGGATCGGCCTAAAATTTGGTATTTTTTTACAGTTCTCGTTCTTTCTCCCAAAACTACGATTTCTGGGATTTACAGTTCTCGTTCTTTTTTACATAGATCGGCCTAAAATTTCAGGCAATTCTATGTGGTACTCCCAGTATTGTTTTCCACTCTCGTTTCTTTCTCCTGATTGCAATCACCCCCAAATAGTTTTACAAGATGCTGAGGAAAAATTTGTTACTGAAGGGATTTATAGAAGGAAAAAGGATAATTTGAGCACAATAGATTTTGAGTTAGGTTACACTTTGTCAAGCATGTCTCTCAAACCGTTTGATAGTATAATTATAGTAGTTGTTGGGTTACATATACATAGGTAACAACATTAACAATTGATTTACATCCTCCTCAGGTGTTGCCTTGTCTATATTGAAATTGTTCATGGGAAGTTGGCTGCTCTATCTTTCGGACTTCATTAAGTATGGCTAATTTGAAGGTTCTTAGTAATCTGGAAAACCCTTGAAATTGGAAACATGAAACTTAATTGTCTTAGTAATTGTGAATGAAAGAATCTTTTCCCTAATATATTTAGCTTGTAAATTATCATACATTACTTTATCCTTTTGTTGTAATTGTCATATTCCACTCAAAATATGATAAACTATGTTTTGCCATATCATTCAGCATAAGTGTGCATGGCCTTTCATGTAACCTGTTGATGTTGAATGTTTTGGTTTACACTATTACTATGAGGTAAATAGGCTAGCATATGTGGAAGAAAATTCTCATATCTCTTTGGTCTAACTTCTAATGTCTATATTTTTTTGTTTGCTGAGATGCATTGAGAAATGCTAGGGAACAAACTACAAATTTATTTTTTCGTTTTTATCTCTGTGTTTTTTCTCTTTTGACATCATGTGTAGCTTCTTTTTAGATTTGATTTTGAACAACCTTGTTAGTTCTCTGTATTGGCAAATTTTATGTTCAATTATTGTAGTTTATTGAGGTCCAGTTTCGTCTCTGCTTTCCTTTGATTTTAGGTGAACTGCACAGTCTCAATCTCTTCTTTCCTCTAATTTTAGTTCAATACCTACCAATCTAATGTAGACATGTGGTATTTTAGTGCTTTGTGTTATGAGTGTTGATTATGTGTGGGTGAAGTGTCTCTGAATTCATGCCTTTTTGAATTTTCCTTTCTCTGCATTTCCTAACGTGGTGTTAAAGTACCTGAACTGTGGTCTATTTAGGATGTTTCAACAGAAGGGGGAGCAATAAATAGTTGAAGTAACACTAACCTATGCGGAACTTTGAGCCGTTGTCCTCGAGATCCTGTATGGACACCAGTTGGAGCAGATACTTGGTAAATCCTTTCGGTGAGCAGTGAAGATGTCGGACAATAGTGTTGCCCTCCAAGTGTAATACAAATGGGTCATCGTTGCGGAGGCGATACCTGGGCTTCGGCTGGGCAACGGTGAAGCTACTGATGGTGTAAACCTCTCCCACCAAAAGCTTGCCCGTGAAGCAATGGTTGATGTTCGCCCTGGCCACGCAGTGAATAACGCCTCCCTGACGCACAAGGCGAATAATGTAAGCACGACAACCATCTAAGAGGGTGGGTGATGTGAGCAAAAACAATTTGTTACTACCTTATGGTCGGCCAAGATGTAATCGGTGCTTATATAATATTTTTGCAGGGTCGTGGCATCCCACTTGCGGATCATCATCTCCTTCACAGTGCAGTCCACCTTGACAACAAGCTCAGAAAATGGGACGTACGAAGAAGCCAGAAAATCATCGATCACCTTCATCATCCCCTTCCGGATGGCTTTTTTGGAGGAGCTGGAGATGAAGGTATTTTTTGAAGAACCTGAATCCATTTCAATCCTGGTGTTGGAAATGTGGCTCTCATAGGGTGGCTCTAATGCAAGAATGCTTAACATATAAGGAGGTTTACTGTGCGTCATTTACATTTGCCTTGAATGAGGGATGAGTTATAACGGCCAGGAGTGGTTTACCTTTGCTCGTTAACTTTGCATTGAAGAAGTAATGTGTTATAATGGCCTGTAAATATATGTCTGTTACATTTGCCTTAATCCAGCTGTGTATTGTAACGGCCATGCGTTGACTTGCAAATATTATCATTGAAATTAAGATAGCACTTAATACTTCACAACATACAATTACAACTTAGAAAGAGGAAAATTGGAAAATTGATTGAAATTAAGATAGCACTTAATACTTCACATCAGGCAATTACAACTTAGAAAGAGGAAAATTATTTTAGCCAAACATTAATTGCATATTGCATGTAGTACCAAGCTTATTCCTACATATTTTTTCAATCTTTTCTCCTAGGACAAAATTATAGTATATATTGATTGATAGATTCTATATTTTTGTTTTGTTTTCTTTGGTTTGAAAACACAGCCGTAAGCACAAGAAGAAATTTCAAAAGGGGATTTTTAAGCTTTTGCATAATTGGAGATTTGGTATTATTGTCCTAACCTTTATCAACTTGAATTATTTTTGATATTGAGATTAAGTTTTTTTATCTCCCGCTTTTATTGAATGATTTATACATGTTGTTGGCTAGTTTATCAACTTGAATTATTTTTGATATTGAGACTAAGTTTTTTTATCTCCCGCTTTTATTGAATGATTTATATATGTTGTTGGCTAGTTTAAATCTATTGAATATATCTTCAATTATGTTTGGCTAAATTCCTAGTTCTAAGGTTGATGTGATTCCGACGATGTGTATGTAATTAGAATTATTTCTTTGCTTGAGTTGAAATAGTATTTGATTCATTCCTAGATGCTTTACGCCCATATTAACTTATGTGAATTGGATCCTATTAGGGTTTACAACCGATAGGTAATAACTTCTATTGAATTCCTAGGAATTGAACCTGAGGTTTTATTATTGCGAGAGCATCTTAATTTCTCCTGTGGATTAATAACTATCATAGAAACCCTAAGATTATATTGGATTTAGCAAGTCATGAGAGTGGATGTTAGTTCAGTCCGACCTTAGATTCTAAGTGCCCAAAGGGTCTAGATTTTGATTGGCAAGTCACAAGAGTGGATGTTAATTTGATCTAGGCACATTTACTATCATCCGAGAGGAATTGGTAATTACCTTCAAATAATTTGGACTAGATTCAGGCAGAGTGTGATTTTATTTACAGAAAAATTATTGCGGTGATCCTTAACCTTAGACACATTTATCACATTGATTTTATCATTTTTATTTGTTTTTATTAGTTAGCTTAATTATAGTTTTCCCCAATTTCATATATTTTCGGCCTAGTTCACT
The DNA here is from genome assembly GCA_027886185.1 of Rheum nobile. NCBI lineage: Eukaryota > Viridiplantae > Streptophyta > Magnoliopsida > Caryophyllales > Polygonaceae > Rheum > Rheum nobile. Next base: position 263,375 of record WOAB01000542.1, read on the forward strand.
GATAGTGTTTCAATTAATATTACATTGGTCTCTGTGAGATCGACACTTGACTACTACAACTGATCCTGTACACTTGTGGGTAGGTTTTAGCCACATCAGTTACTCACTTGATTGATCTACAGATTGATAGAAAATAAAACCGAAAGTACATGAAACACATCTTTCAAGTACAACCTTGATTTAAAGAGCCTAGAACAAGATCATACGATTGTGTTATCCTTGATTCGATTTCGTGCAATCCTTTAGGTTTTCGGATCTCCGTAGACGAGAGGTATAAGGGTCAAAATACGATATTCGAAAAGTGAATCTAATACGATTCAATCCAATATTTAGGCCATTGATTTGATCACTATCCTCATGTTCGTGGGATTGATTCAATGATTTCTTGAAGTTGAAGATGGTGTCGTCTATGATTCATCACGAAGAGGTATTCCTCCCCAACATGTCCTGGGTCGAAAGATAATACCTAAATAAATAAAGTATGAGGTTGACGACTACTTCTTTATTCTCATGTAATTTTATGATATAATCAATTGGACTTGAACAATGGGCTTATATAGTCACTTGCACTCTTACATAATTTATCTAATTATCTACCAACCCACAAACTTTATCACTTCTATAAATACTAGCTTAGTTATCGTGCCGTGCACGAGGCTTTCTATAAATACTAGCTTAGTTATCGTGCCGTGCACGAGGCTTGAGTGAAATTATATATTGATACTCTTTTTAATTATTAAAAACATATCGATTTGAATTTTAAAAAAAATATTAAATAAATGAAAAATTATATCTAGTTAGTGAAAATATAAATAATTTTAAGAAAATTAAGATAATATATATATATATAGAGAGAGAGAGAAATCTTTTGTAATAATCAGTTAAAAAAGATCAATGTGATTCTGTAATATGTCAAAATATGTCAAAATATGTCCTAAACCTAGAAATGAATGATTAAAAGAAAATTTGAACAAAATGTGACTAATTAAATGGAAAAATAAAAGAAAATATTTGAAAATACTTGTACTCTATATAATATAGAAATCATGATCAAATGTGAGTAATCTGTATGTTGAAAAAGAAACGGGGCTCTTATTTGTACCGCTTTTTTTTGCACCACGATGTGGCATTTAAAAAAAAAAGAATAAAAGTTAAACGCTACGACATGGCGTTTAACATGAACCGGTTCAGAAAGTTGAACCAGTTCAATTTAAACGCCATGCTGTAGCGTTTAAGATTTTATAAAAAAATTAAAAAAAGTAAATCGGTTCAATTTTTTTTAAAAAACAAAACGCAATGTTGTGTCGTTTAAAATTTTATTTTTAAAAAAAATGAATTTTGCAATCTTAATAAAAAAAATCGAATTTAAAATTTGTAATTTTATACACTACGCTGTGGCGTTTAAAAACACCATAACAGAACATTTTTAAACGCCACAACATGGCGTTTAAACCTTAAACCCTAACAATAGTATATAACTCTACGATATAACTATAATATATAACCATACAATATAACAATAGTATATAACTATATGATATAACAATAGTATATAAATATACGATATAACAATAGTATATAACTATATGATAGAACCATAATATATAATTATAGTATATAACTATACGATATAACCATAGTATATAGCTATAGTATATAACTAAAGGATATAACAATAGTATATAGCAATAATATATAACTATACGATATAACAATGGTATATAACTATACGATATAACAGTAGTATATAACTATACAATATAACCATAGTATAGAACTATACGATATAACAATAGTATATAACTATACGAAAGAACCATAATATATAAGGATGCGGATCCGGTGAGAAAGGGAGCTTAGGTGAGAAATAAGAATGAATATGGGCCATTTGATCAAAGGAAACTAAAGGCCCAGATTAAAAAGCCAAAAAAATGCAATAATTCGGCACGATCAAATTTTATTTGAAAAAAACACGTATTTTTGGGGGGAAATACGGGCGGGTGCATGCGCATGAGTTTTTTTTTATTTGCTAGCACATACAACACAAAAATCATGCACATAGAGACTTATTTTCATGCACATACAGGCAAAAATCTGTGCATTTTTTAACTCGTCCACATAAAGTCAAATAAAATACAAACTTGTGCACATTTCAGGGGTAAGTTTTTTGCATGTATGTGCATGAGTTTTTACTAAACAAAGACAAACAAATATTCATGCACATATAAGCACAAACTCGTGCACATCCTAGAAAAAGTGCATTAGTTTTTGCATGTATATGCGTGTGTTTCCACTTATACAAAGCCACACATACAGTCGAAATATGTGCACATACATGCACAAACTTGTGCACATTTCAAGAAGTGCATAAGTTTTTGCATATATGTGCATGAGTTTCCACTTAAACAAAGTCACACATACAATCAAAACATAGGCACATACAAGCACAAACTTGTGCACATTCTGGGAAGTGTATAAGTTTTTATCTGTATGTGCATGAATTTTTACTTACATAAAGGCACATACATTTTTATTTCTAGAAAATATGTAAGTGGAACTCATGCACACCTAGTACAAATTACATGCACATACAAGTATAAAGGCATGTACTTCAAAAAGAATGCACATATAGTTCAAAACTCATGTACATTTTAACCCAGAAAAATGATGTACACAAGTAGAATTTAGATGCACATACAAGTCCAAATCCATGCACACACAACCCAAAATCTATGCACATCCCATATCCTGTGTGCGCGCACGTCCTTTTGAAGTTAAAAAAAAAAAAAACGACACGGCCGTTTTTTATTCTCATTCTCACTCTAATAATCTTTCTCACAATATGTATATATAGTATATAACTATACAATATAACAATAGTATATAACAATACGATATAACTATAGTATATAACTATACGATATAACAATAGTATATCACTATATGATATAACCATAGTATATAACAATAGTATATAACTATACGATATAACAATAGTATATAACTATATGATATAACCATAATATATAACTATAGTATATAACTATACGATATAATAATAGTATATAACTATACGATATAACCATAATATATAACTATAGTATATAACAATAGTATATAACTATACAATATAACAATAGTATATAACTATACGATATAACAGTAGTATATAACTATACGATATAACCATAGTATATAACAATAGTATATAACTATACGATATAACAATATTATATAGCTATGCGATATAACCATAGTATATAACTATAGTATATAACAATATGATATGCATTACTAAGGTTATAATTATAGTATATAACTATAGTTATATACTATATAACTATATATAGTATATAACTATACAAGATCTCTATTTTCAAGCATTTCATCCAAAATAACCCTGAACAATTATAATTATACAAATATTACATTCATTATAATCTTTAACGAACAATTATGCATTACTAAGGTTACAAGCTAACTACGTACGAAATTTATACATATAAGTACGACAAAAAGTTTCTTTTAATTTGGTATACTTATATAATACTCAAATACAAGCATACAAAAACCTCTCAATCAATCGATCGATATATAACGTCACAACCTTGTATTACGCGTTACATGATGGAACAACAGTGCAAATCACCTATTGTTGTATATATTCAAACAAAAGCTTTCCGATTCTAGCTAATTATATAATTTATCACAATTGTACACTAACATAATGTTCAAAACTAAAACATGTGTTTCTAACGGCCGAAAATCCACTTTTTTTTAAAACGCTACGTCGTAGCGTTTAAAAAATGTGTTTTTTTAAACGCCATGTCGTAATGTTTAAAAAATGTGTTTTTTTAAACGCCAAGTCGTAGCGTTAAAAAAGTGTTTTTTTAAACACCACGTCATAGCGTTTTAAAAAATGTGTTTTTTTAATCGCCACGTCGTAGCGTTTAAGATTCAATCAACTCAATTAAACCGGGTCGATTTTAAACGCTACGTCATAGCATTTAAAATCGAACCGTTTTCATTTTTTTAAAATCTCAATAAATCAAAAAAGCTCTCACACCACCATATGGCGTTAAAAAAAAGTTAAATGCTACGAGTGCGGTGCGAAAACAAAAAAAAGCGGTGCGAAACCAAAGGGCCAAAAGAAATCATGATCATATGTAAAATATTTTATGTAATGATAATACAAATTATAATAACAATATAAAAAAATAATAATTTAGTGATGTGGCACGATGTGGAGCAAACATGTGACAATAAATGACATAGCGCAATGTCAAAATGACAAGTGGTCTTAACTAGGTTTTACTTTAATATTAGTTAAGAGTATTTAAATTAATTTTGAAATAATGTTGTTCCACAAACAATAATTATATACTTAATCTTTTTGAGATATTTGAATACTATTAATTAATGCAACACTTAAATTATCCTAGTATATACGATATATCATTTATTTGAGATATTTATGATTAGATTGAATTTTAAATCTAGAAAAAAAAACTGAAATTACAAAAATGATTTCTGATTAGGATATTGTCCTTACAAATAAGTATTAATTATAAAAAAATGCATGAATTTTTATATGGCAACTTATCCTCGTATATACGATATATCGTTGTAGATATCATGTTTCTTAATCTTTGATATTATCAGCTATGTTTTATTTACTCTTTTAATTACAAAAAATCGTTATAAACAAATCGTTTGACATATCATACCGATTAGGTAAAATAAAAATATAGTAGTGTAAAACATTATTCAGGTTAATTAAGATCTAGAAGCTAAAATGGGAAATTACGAAATTGAAGCAAAAAATCAATCATTAATCTGATATCCTAAATTAGTTTTAGATATTGTATTTTCAAGCTAGAACTTTTATTTAGTTTAGAATCATATATCCACAAAATATGTAGCAGTTAGTTACATTGATGCTTCCCTTGATTTTTTATAATTTAATTTTCAATTGATCATTAATCTTTGTTGTTAAGTTTTTCCAGTATATGATCTTCAATTACTCTCATTTTTTTTTTGAAAATACACAAGTACTTGAATTGTTGTGTTCCAGCTAATGGTTACTGCAATTTTAAGGGATTATTTTGTCAATTAAAAGGCTCAAAGCCTTCACCGAGACAGACGTCGCTGTGATCGTCCGGTTTTCCGAGAGGAAATAGTTGGCGGTCCACACAGAACCAACTCTGGCTCATCTCCCTCGGTTTCCTCCCTCCCAGTTCCCCGCCAACTGCCTCTGGTCACGTCAGACGTCGTCGGACCTCGAGTCCAGACCTGAAAAGAGAAGAGGGGCTCGAGGTTGCCTCGGGCTTGCCACTCTGACGCTCAAGTCAGTGCTCAACTCGCAAATGGTGCAGAAAAAGAGATAAAGCCAAGGAACAGTGAAAGCAATAGGGGTGCGAGAGTAGGGGGAGATGGAGCTTTCGGTGTCTAGCCGATGGGGTGGGAGAGAGAGGCGAACCGAAAAAATGATCGATAATCCATTTTCCAGGTGCAACCTCTTCCTTATATACCTGAGGCCAACATGCCCTTTGCCATGTAGCCGGCCTAGGCCAGGGAGGGGGTTCTTGAGCCGTGTAGCTGGATTCGGTTGGGAGGAGCCGTCTGGACAGGTTGGGAAGAGGGCCTTCGGACCGCATAACCGGATCAAGCCGAGAAAGGTTTGCTAGGGCTTTGCTTCGGGTCGGGCTAAATATGTCTCCCACATAGCCCCTCAAGCCACGCGATCAATGTTCTACCCGGCCAAAGGGCTTGATCTTTAAAGGAGTCGGCCGACCTGGCATGGTCATGGACCTCAAAACCTGGCCTTGAAGGAATAGACTGTTTTCTTGCCATTATTGAAGGACAATTGGTGGGTCCCTCACATCTCTCATGGAAGGATGGCTATAAAAAGAGCGGTGTTGTTTCAGTTCTTGCTCAGATCTCTTCTCCTTCCTTGCCCAGATTGCTCTGAACACTTGCTCTGAATAGTTGCTCTAAACACTTGCTCTGAACACTTGCTCTAAACACTTGCTTTGACACTTGCTCTGAACACTCGCTTTTTTCCTTGCAGCTCCTCACTTTCCCAGGCGCTTTGGCTCAAACACAGATCTACTTGCTTCTTCTCTTTCTCTTCATAGATGAATACATCACGTGATCACCAGAGGGAGGGAGTTCCCTTCGAGCCGGGAGGGCGTTGCTACTTGTCATCCGCGGATTGCAATGTCAGGTTACACCGATAATAGCGTATGAAGTTTGTATGAATGTAGCTTTGAGCGCTTGCGAGTCGTTGCCTTTGATTCTCCTCCTTAATCCATCCTCTAGGAGGGACGAGAATGCCTCAAGAAGAGGTGCTTCAAGGAAGGTGGGATGTGGCTGACGTCCCTCAGGACACTCTTGGCTTTGGAGCGTCGCGGGCACCTGGACGAGAAGGAGAAATTGCCTCTCGGTCCAGGGGGTGTAGGGCGAAGTGGAGCAGGGGTTGTGAGGGCAGCGTCATGCTTCCCTTCGAATGGAGGGGCCCTTCTTCGCCATGCCAACTTCCAAGCCGTGATGCATAGGGTGGTTGTGGCGCTTGAGGCCGCGGACGGGGGGGGGGGGGGGGGGGCACCAGCGATGCCATGCGGCTGGGGAAGAGAAGATTCTCCTTGGAGGCCTCCCAGTCAGAGGGAGTCAAGCTGACCTTCTCCCCCTCACGGTGGGTTCCCCTTGCATCTTTCCCTCCACGGGTTTTGCACGCTCTTCGAGCTTGGGGTGGAGCCGAGAGGAACGTGAGTCATGTTCATGTTCGCCTGTAATCCCCGGGCTTGTAGATTCCGCAGAGGCCTTAGAACTCGCGACAATGCTCGCCTCCCTTCTCGTCTTCATTCTCCCCCCTTGTATTTTGATTGACATGAATAAAGAATAAGACTTTTACCCATTGCTTGCTTTTCTTTTGCTTGCGGTTATACTGGCTTTTCTTCTTTGCGCTTTGCTATGGGCCGCGGGTAGTGCCCGCGGACTTTACAAATCCGTCTTGCGTGATATAACTTTGCTCGTGGCTAATTGCTGCTTTATTGTCCGCGGACCGATCACTGGGTCCAAAAGATTGCCCTAGATCCTCTTGGTTTGTACTCGCCCATGGCTTGCCGATTTCCTTCATCGTCCGCGGACCGGTTACTGGGTATATGATGGCAGTTTGAATGTTGCCTGAACTGTTTTCAAAGCGGTTGATTTGTGACAGATTTCATGCTCCAGTAATCATAACCATCCAATCACATCGTCGGTATAAAAGGGGCCCTTCGGCTTCTCTCTGGCATCTTGCTTCTTTCTCTCCCGACTTCCTCTTCGCTTAGCTATTGACATTCCTTCTGTTCGAGCTTCTTCATGGAAGGTGCAAGGTGAACCACATCTTCTTGTCTTTAATTGGGTAGGTAAGCATCCATCTTTCACCTTTTCTTCCCCTCATTTTGCATTCTCTCTTTGCTTGTCAATCGAAAAAAATTATCGCTTCTTTGCTTCTAGTGCTCCGCCATCATCGCCTCTCTTTCTCTTGCTTCGCGGCGATTCCCCCTTTTTTTCTTCACCCTAGCGTCGGCGAGCTTGCTCGTGGCTGAGGCGGGTTGTCTTTCCTCCTCTCTTCTTCATGCGTGTTTCCTTTCAAACGGGTCTCGCTTTCCTCTCAAACCAAACTTCGAGAAGAGATGTCTTCGAGTTCCGGTGACAGAGATGATCTTCCGATAGGGCCCGGTGGTCGGAGGGTCCCGGTGGTTAGTGTGGGGCCTCCAAGGGTGGAGCCTCAAGCGACGGAGCCCTGGGCGACAGAGCCTCAGGCGGTGGAGCCCTAGGTGGCGGAGCCTGATGAGGCTAAAGTCGTTATGCCTATCAAAGAATCCATAAAAACCTAACTAAGTATAGCAGGCAAGTAAGGGTCGAACTCAAAGGAATCAAAGGATCTATCTATATGTAAGAAAGCAAGTTACCAACTAGGAACTAGGAGGGTATTGTTGTTTGATTTCTAATATTACTAATGAATTAAAGCAGAAAGTGGTTAAGATTGTTGTAAATATGATTGTGAGGGCGCTTCACCTAACATATATCCACACTTCAGTATGATAGGTTAATCATTGATTATCTCAAGTTCATTCAATCCTATGATTGTTCCTATTCCGATCTTATGTATATTAACAAGTCAACTAGCCCTGAAAATACTAACTATTAAACAATCAAGAAACTATCAAGATTCAATTTAACAGCAGCAGTAAGCATAGGAATTAAGCAGGATACATGCCACACTTAACAACCAGTCAGTATTCAACATGCAATCAATTCTCTTCACAATAAACATTCACAACAGTTCTTGTAAATTGTGGTTGCTACTCTAGATAAGGAATTTCAACCTGAAATAACCAAATCCTATCAATAGAAAATTACTAACATCAACTAGTTGCATAGGCTAGCGAAATCAGCAAGATTCAATAAAGATAGGGTCAAAGAGAATTAATACAATCCAAAGGAAATAGAACAAGAGTAATAATCTCACAACCAAATCAACTGAAGGCTTCAATCATCAGGCGAAACAATGGAAACTTAGTTCTTCATAGTCTTCTAAAACACAAAACTCTAGAGAAAATAATGAACGATGATAAAAGTGATAATGAAAGTTTTATGTTTCAAAATGAAGATAATAACCTAACAAATCAAATCTTCCGGGAAGCACAACAAAACAGTCTCCACTAAGAAATGTACCTTCTCATGAATCTCCAGGGCACCAACACAACAACACAATATACCAGCTTCAAGGAAAGCAGAGTACTTTCCCCAAGCTTAACCCGAACACCATAGAGTGAATTTGACCATCTAATCCTAACTCCAGTCTATCTTCTTATAACTCCCAAAGTGACCTACCCGAATCCTCCTTATGACTCCACCACTTATGTTGCCACGCTAGAATGAATGAAACCTAATAACCACTCCTATCCTTTTCACTCATTTTGCCTAGGCGCCCTTTCGGGTTTTCACCTAGCCACTCATTTCATTTTTCATAGATGGGCTCACCAATATCACATCACTCTTTAGCCTCTTATTACTCCAGCCTAATGTTGGTCCGAGCCCCTGAATTTTGCCTAAGCCGCCCTTTCAGGTTTTAAGCTTAGCCAAGATTTTCTTCATTTTTTTTTTGAAACAAACAAAAACAGAATGATCTGAATATGCACAAGATAGATAGCAAGTAAATTATCCTCCCCCATGCTTGAAGATTGCATTGTCCTCAATGGAATGAAAGACAAATAAATAATGGGGAAGGAAGAAAATGCTCACTGTGGTGGTGGAAAACGCCCAGCTCCGCGATAGTACTCCTCCTGTATCCGCCTCATCTGAGCAAGCTGGTCAGCCATGTTAGTCAAGCGATCATCAAAACGATCCTGCTTATCCATAATGTATCGCTGAACACGAGCAAGATCCATGAGTGTGGTGTCCATCGCCGCCTGACGAAACGCGAAATCCATATTTTGCGCAAATAGCTCATCCTGTCTCACAGAGAGTCGAGACATATGAGCTAGCATCTGGTCCTGCCAAGAACCACCCTCTCCAGATGGACCTGCAGGACCACTAGAAGTTCCTTCCCCATATTGTCTATCAACAACATATGCATAATCAGTGAAATCAGTATCAACCGGCATATCTGCAAAGTCCTCTTGTTGCTCGTCCTCATCATCATCAGCTGCACCATGTCGTTCCATCATGAGGTACTAAATAGAAATCTGAAGCTAATCTTCTCCTCCTCAGTAGCATGATGCGCGAGATCCTATCCTCATCGGTAGTAACACGTGGGCAGCGGGGCCGCGGTCGCGGTTGGCAGGCCGCGGTCGCGACGTCTTTAGATTTTTTTTTTCAGATGAGGAGACTTACAATGATAAAACCGCGGTCGCGGTTTTTGGGCCGCGATCGCGGTTTGCTCTCTGGTTTGCTTCTAAATCTGTCTCGATTCTCCTACCTGTATTTTAGTCTTAAAATGAAACAACAATAATAAAAACTTGATAAGAAAAGACATGAAAAGAATTACATACCTCGGGTTGCCTCTCAATCAGCGCCTTGGTTAACGTCGTGGCTCGACTCAGTGCTTTTCAGATCAATTTAAGTTAGCACATCAACAGAATACAACGAATCATGAGGGTGTTTCTTAGCATCATCAATGTTATACTCTACCCTTACCCCATCAAATTCCATAGTGAGTGAACCACTACTCACATCAATTCTTGTGTTAGCCGTTTTCAGAAACGATCTACCTAACATCACAGGGGCTGCATGCTTGTCATGTCCCATATCCATCACAAAGAAGTCAGCAGGAAAAATCAGATATCAACCTTTACCAGAACATCCTTTACTACTCCTTTTGGATAAACATTAGACAAATCCGCCAATTGAATCACTGTCCCAATTTCATGCAATGGTCCAAGCCCCAAAGATTCATATAGCGAGTAAGGCAACACATTAATAGATGCACCTAAATCTAACATGACTTTATCAAACTTGGTGCCACCTATCGTACAAGGAATGCTAAACATGCCAGGGTCGCTACACTTCTTAGGCATTCGCTTTTGAAGCATAGCGGACACATTTTCACTTACCTGAACCTTTTTCTTTCCCTTCAACTTCTGGTTCCTCTTGATCGTACATAATGCCTTAAGAAATTTAGCATAACGAGGAACACTTTTAATAAATTTTATCAAAGGGATGTTTACCTCACAGTTACTGAAAGTCTCGAAAATCTCCTTGTCGTTCTCCGGCCTTCTAGTGTCCTTCAGTGCCTCAGGGAATGGCGCAAGTGGCTTCTGAGAGCCGAGGGGAGGAGAATTCGGACACACATAGTCGTCCTGGACGTCAGCAGGAAATCCATGGTCGCAGTTTGGGACCCGCGGTCGCGGATCGGCTTCTGTAATTTCTGGACTTCTAGTGGAAAATCCGTGGCCGCGATTTTCCATCCGCGGCCGCGGTTTTTGACGCTGCTCATGTTCTGGATTTTCGTCTTCCTGCAGCAAGGTTTTTGACATCAATCCGCGGTCGCGGTTTTACACCCGCGGTCTCGATTTTGCTCTCTGTTCAGCTTTTGCAGTTTCAACTCTATTTTCAGCATATGTCTCTTCCAGTGGTTCACCCCTTTCAGCTAAGGAAGCGACATTCAGCTGTTTACCACTTCTCAGTGTCACCGCACTGACATTCTCTCTCGGGTTCACTACCATTTGAGATGGTAGTTTCCCCGAATCCCTTGCCTCTAACTTGCTCAAAGCTTGAGCGATTTGTCCAACTCGATTCTCAAGATTTTGAATGTTTGATCTAGTCTCCTGATTTTGTTGAACCATAGTATTTTGTATTGATAAAACGCTCTGGGCAAGAGACTTGATCATGTCTTCAGCGGACATAGGGGGACCTGGATTTTGTCCATGTGGCCTTGGGTTGAATGGGGGTCTAGGATGAGCTCCTTATGGTTGAAATTGTTGTCAGTGCGGAAATTGCTGAGCGTTTTGTGGATTCCCATATCTCAAGTTGGGGTGATCTCTCTACCCTGGATTGTATGTGTTGGAGTATGGGTCATAGAGAGGTCTTGGAGGACCGAAACCTCCTACAACATTAACCCCAGCTTCCGGCTCTTGAAGTTGTGGACAAGCGTCCGTAGCATGGTATGCATCAGCACAAATTCCACAAGCATTGACTTGTTCAGGGGTTCCTTTCAGCATGAACCTCTTCATCATGTCCTTCATCTCAGCCATCTCAAAAAGTAGAGCGGATGGTGAGGAATCAGCAGCACTCACTCCATGAGCATTTGTCTTCCTGTTGAATTTTCTTGACCCTTTTGAGAGCTTATAAAACAACTCAAAGGATGCAGATGTCGTCTTATTGAGAATGTTACCGCCACAAGCAGCATCCACAAATCGACGCTCATCATCCATCAGACCACCACATAAGTAGAGAATCAAGTCCTGGTCAGAGTAACCGTGATAGGGGCAACTTGAGCATAGCCTCTTGAAGCGCTCATAATACTCATACAAAGTTTCACCAGCCTGTTGCTCAATATTACTTATGCTCCTCTTCAGGCTGTTCAGCTTCGTAGCAGGAAAGTATTTTTCTAAGAAGGCCTGCTCCATCTTTGCCCAAGTATTAATACTGCCAGGGGCCAAATAGTAGAACCAATCCTTGGCCACATCCTTCAAAGAGAAAGGAAAGGCCCTCAGCTTGATCTGGTCCTCAGTAACTCCAGTAGGTTTCATGCTCGTGCAGACGACATGAAATTCAGCGAGATGCTTGTTGGAATCATCTCAATTCAGACCATGGAACGATGGGAGCAAGTGAATCAAACCAGATGTCAATTCAAAGTTCACTCCTTCAGCCAAAGTAGGAAATTGCACATCAAGCGGTTGATGCGCTAAGTTGGGCGCGGTCAGCTGTCTCAACGTCTGGTCATCCATCTCAAAGCGCAGTTGGAGTGATCTGTTTACCCTGCGGTTGCTATGAAGCGTTCGCTCAATTTCTGTATTAAGATCTAAAGTAGGAGAATCAGTAGAATGGGTGTGAACCATAAGACAGGTTCACACAACAGATGGTAAACAAACAAACAGAGAAACATAAAATTGAATTCCCCGGCAACGATGCCAAATTTGACAAGGCTAAAGTCGTTATGCCTATCAAAGAATCCCTAAAAACCTAACTAAGTATAGCAGGCAAGTAAGGGTCGAACCCAAGGTAATCAAATGATCTATCTCTATGTAAGAAAACAAGTTACCAACTAGGAACTAGGGGGGTATTGTTGTTTGATTTCTAATATAACTAATGAATTAAAGCAGAAAGTGGTTAAGATTGTTGTAAATATGATTGTGAGGGCGCTTCACCAAACAGATATCCACACTTCAGTATGATAGGTTGATAATTGATTATCTCAAGTTCATTCAATCCTATGATTGTTCCTATTCCGATCTTATGTATATTAACATGTCAACTAACCATGAAAATACTAACTATTAAACAATCAAGAAACTATCAAGATTCAATTTAACAGCAGCAGTAGGCATAGGAATTAAGCAGGATACATGCAACACTTAACAACCAGTCAATATTCAACATGCAATCAATTCTCTTCACAATAAACATTCACAACCAGTTCCTGTAAATTGTGGTTGCTACTCTAGATAAGGAATTTCAACCAGAAATAACCAAATCCTAGCAATAGAAAATTACTAACATCAACTAGTTGTGTAGGCTAGCGAAATCAGCAAGATTCAATAAAGATAGGGTCAAAGAGAATTAATACAATCCAAAGGAAATAGAACAAGAGTAATAATCTCACAACCAAATCAACTGAAGGCTTCAACCGTCAGGCGAAACAATGGAAACTTAGTTCTTCATAGTCTTCTAAAACACAAAACTCTAGAGAAAATAATGAACGATGATAAAAGTGATAATGAAAGTTTTATGTTTCAAAAGGAAGATAATAACCTAGCAAATCAAATCTTCCTAAGATAAAAATCATAATCTCCTAAAAATATAATAACCGAAATAAAAGGAAATAAATAAAATAAAATAAAATAAAACAAAGATCTCGGACGAAAATCCTGACTCGCTCCGCGCCTGGGCCTGGGCCGCGACCGCGGGTATAATACCGTGATCGCGGTTTCTTTTGTGTGCTCCCCCGCGGCTTCATCCATCGCGGTTCTCTCCCACGGCTGCCTTATTGTGCCGCGACCGCGGCCATTTTCTCACGCCCGCGGTTCCTCTCTCGGTGGCCTTCATTGCTCCTCAATCTTCAATACTTCACTGAATCCTCATTTAAACCAATCTTTCTCTACATCTCCATTATCCTAAATTATCTCCTAAACCCACACAAATGACACCTAATAATCCAGTAACAGCTTCTAGTTATGCACTACAAAGTAGAGCGTATCAGAGCCCTAGGCAGAGGAGCCCCAAACGGAGGTTGGGCGGGATGCCAACAACGGGTCTGGCGCTCCCTCGGGGTCACCGTCGGGCGATTCTGCTTCTGGTGGGGTGGCTGTGAGCCCCCGTGGTAGGGTCAACGCCCTCATTCAAGGTGAGATGGTCCAGTTGGTCTGGCTCAAGGGGGGTGATGACTTCAGGAAGTTTGCTCGCGATCATGGCCATTGTTCCTCTCTTACATACGTGGACCTTCAGGCAATCCGAGAGGAGTATGACTTTCTTTCCGACATCTCGCTCGCATTGCCTTCGCCCAAGGGGCGTTCCTTGTACGCGTACTCGGAAGCGGTGGCAACCAATCTGGAGGCCCTGAAGGCCGACTTGCACTATCCGGCCCACGACATAGTGTTCAAGTTGTTGAGGGGCTTGAGGGTCGCTCCGATCCAGTTGCACTCAAACGCATGGAGGTGGATATTCGTCTTCCTGGTGAGGTGCCATGAGATGGGGGTTCGCCCTACCTTCCGGCAATTCGTCACCCTGTTCTCGGCCCGGACCTTCAAGCCTGGCTACTTCACACTGAAGGTGAAGGTCGATAGGAGGATGGTTCTCCCTTCCAAGGTCAAAGGATGGGAGTCGGAGTGGTTCCTGGTCGTGTGTGAAGACATTGAGAGCCTTGGTGTGACCAATATCCCCATGAAGGGGGTCCAAGCTGAAGTGCTCAAATGATCTGCCCGCGGATGTTGAGAAAGAGTTCGCTGATCAATTCGTGGGCCCTTCCAAGGAGTTGGTTAAGTGTACCGACTTCTTAACATTCGAGAGAATGACTGCCGCGGGGTTGCTCGTTCCACGGGCTAATCCTGATGGCGGCGAAGGGGTAGGAACCCCTATGCTACTCCGCGACCCTAGTGATGGCTAGTCGCTATGCCTCTTCTCATTTCTTTCAGTGCTCTAACTCCTTTTACTTGTCTTTATTTTTGCCTTGCAAGTGATAGGATGGACCCGGAGCATTTCGAGAGCATTGGCGAGTCCGACGGGGGCTTTGGAGGGGTGCGCAGTCAACAAGTCGACCTAGGAGCGGGGTCGAGCCTCAGTTTGGGGTACGAGGAGAGAGTTGGCGATCGTGTCACAGGGCAGACGTGGGCTAACGTGCAAGACCCATAGCTTTCGGCGACCACTCCGGAGGGAAACATGGTTGGGGGCGTCATGGGGCAAGTGCATGCCGTCGGACCGTCGGCGCCGCCAGCTGTAATGCCCCTCAATTTCAATAAGGGTATTTGGGTAATTTTCCCAACCCTCGTTCTTTAAGCAAGACGCATTTGGCATATTCAGAATCTTTGTAATAATCGTTTCGAACGTTATAATATACGTGTAATGTATTATCGGGTCTTAGGATATTTTTAAAGTGCAAAAAATAATAATTTAGCATGCCTAGAACGAGATCCGCAACAAGAGACTAGAGGACGCGCTCTCTGCATTTCCGCGACCGCAGAAGAATTTCCGCGACCGCGGAAACGCTGTTCAGTGTCCCCTTCATCTCCTTCGCGTTTCGCCGGTTCGAATTTCCGCTCGAGGTTGTAACGGCCGCCGGTGAGGGACAGTGAATGGTTGAGTTGCTCGGCGATGACCTCCCTTTGCCCTATAAATAGGACCTCCCCCCACCGATGTCTGCATCCACAACCTTTAACTCCTTTCTTCCTCTCGTTCTTGCCTTCGCCGGAATTCGTGCCTCGCCGGAGTTTTTTGCCAGAATCATTATGGTCGCCGTGGTGCATTGGAAGCTTGGTGTGGTGGTGAGCCTCGTTCGAAGCCAAGGAGGTTGTCTTCGAGTCATCGGTAAGCCTCGAAAGCTGGAGGAGAGTCGCGTCGGAAGGCGATCCGCGATCACGGAGATGAATTCCGCGGAAGCTGCCCAGAATTCCGCGACCGCGGAATACCAAACCGCGACCACGGCTTGCCCTGGCAAGTGTGATCGTGGCTTGGACAGCCACGGTCATGACTCAGGCTTTATTCCGTTCGATTCATATCGTTTTCGTTCGTATCGTTTCGTCCGTTTTGTGTCTAACCTAGGTTTCGTCGTTGTGTCGTCGTCGTAGGGATCCGTACGCAGATTCCAATTTCCAGATACTCGGAATCCGTCAAGCTACGTTCGACTAGACTAAGGCAAGTGGCGGTTCGCTCTTGTTTATCATTCCATATTCCCGTTAGTTATCAATTATTTTTTATTGTTAATTAAATTGGAATGCAGTGTTGTTTTCGTTTAGGAACATATTTTATAAATAATGTGATTAAAATATGATATTATAATAGGCTGTATATATGGCTAGAAACAACGCTATTATACCTGTTATTACCATGATGGTATTGGTGTGGATTTTCTTTGTGTGTGAACTTAAATGTGTAGTTAGAACGAGTATTCGTAGGAATGCTATGTACCTTGCGGGGTCTAGTCGTTTCTTTATAACCTGGTGCTTAGGATGATTTTGCCCTAACACTTTCCTGGTCTTGACCTACCCCTATCCGAGTATAGGTGGTGGTGCACACAACCAGTGCCAAACATTCGGGAAATGTTCCCAAGATATCTCTCGTATCGAGATGATATATATAATAAAAGCTTTAGCGTGAATATACATTTTGGAATTAAATAAGATAAGTGCGGATATGCACATAATTAAAATACCCTCGGGCGAGGAATACAACGTGGAAACCGCTCAGACTCTTGTATGAGTAAGTCCTCTTTCCAATCTGGATTCGCATTACGCGGTGAGGTTGGTCGTGGACCCAAATAATCAAGGTCGTGTTTAAAACTTGTGTGTGAAAACTTAACGTTCCCAAACACTTGTCATACTTTCCCTTAAGAATCAATCCCTTGGAGTCTTCTTTTCCGTGCATGTCTAATTCTAATCATTGTGTATCGTTCCGGGTTATGTATCGTTCCTTCGGTTAATATTCGAGGAACAATGATAGTAAACGGTTACGATCACTAGAACCTTTTTATTTCTACCCTTGCATAGTCTTTCATTAGACTAACCAACCTGTTAATTTCCTTTGCATGGTTGGCTGGTGTCATCCGTCTGATACGGCACATCAGATAAGTTTCCGCATCAGTAAAGGCAAGGACCCGATGTGAAGGCAGTTGGCGTTTTTCTGTGTTTTTCCAAGGTTGAGATCTTAGGCATAAGATCGCAAGGTCAAAACCCGTTGAGTAATTTTATTTCAAGACTTCCGCTGTAATAAATATTTGTACTCGATTTTGTTATCGAATTGTAGTTTCGACATTTTCATTAAGATATCATTTGGGCATTTGTATGTCATTTAATAAAGTTTATGTTATTATACAGTTTGTTATAAAATGGTTAAGCCTTGGGTGACCCTAGATGTGTAATCTAAGGTCACTGGCGGTAATATTTCCAAAGGATATTTTGGGGGTGTTACAGATTTGGTATCAGAGCTAAAAGTTTTTTTTTAAAAAAAAAAAACTCTCAACTTTTAAACCATTTTGCGTTTCTTTGGGGTTTTATAAAACAAAAACTCCGTGTATGAATTTCTTTACTATAGGCCCTAAGTAAGGTTTAAAGATCAAACATTTTTGAAGTAGATTTTAAATCACAGTAATTTAGTAGAAACAGAATTAACCAACGAGTCTCGGTTTGTTTTTAACAAGTTTTGTGGAAAATACATTTTCAAACTTCTGCCAACGTTCGTAGTCCGATCATTCTTGCTTGTTATGGAAGATAGAATTTCTATAAACAAGAAAGTTCTAAATCTCTCCTTGTCTCTTCACAGACAATGGTATTCCTTAGAGCCCAACTTAAGACCCAAGATGAATTTGAGACCACTCCAACAATTAAGTCTGAGCCTAATTCTGTAGAAGTTCTAGTGGTCGGTGGATCGGTGCTTAAGTTCACCCTGTTGACCGAAGAATCCGAGTCCGAGAGCAGGGAAGAAAGAGAAGTGCAATCCACGCAAACCTCTACCCCCGAGGTCTCTGATGAAGATGAGAACTCAATGGAAGATCCAGAGGACGAGAAGGAGCCATTGGATCCCTTCCACGAGGAGTGGGAATAATTTTTCCTGGATTTTAAATCAGCCCAGTAATGAAGATCTTTAGGGGCGAAGATGGCGGAGCTTCGAGCCACAGAAAGGCGATGTGGGCAAGTCCGGGGAGCCATCAGTGCCTGCTGAGGGATCAAGTGATCCAAATTGGAAGAGGTTAACTGATGACTCGGAGGAAGAGTTACCTCCGGTAGAGAAGAAGCAGTGAATAATAAGCCAGTAATGGTTTTCTTCCTAGTGTTTTCCATTTGAACAATACTGGAGCAGCAGTCTCCTAAATGTTCTTTTTCCCTATTTTCCTTTCAGTTGTTGTGTGACACTTGGTGTGTGTTTCATTAATGAAAAGCTGAGTTTATTAGATGACTACCTCAATTATTGCACTCTAAGTATTTATTACTTGTAACTTTAATTTGATGGTATATATCTAATATACGTAGACACAATCAGATGGTGAACGCTAGAAACACCGCACGTCATACAACTGGACCGAGTAATGCTTCTCGGATTCCGATTGGAAATGCAGCGGACTAGGAGGAAGTTGGGTCCGGTTCCCACAGCAACCCAGTGAGGAATGCTCCACCCCAGATAGGAGGGGAAAGGGTGCAGGTACCTCCTGCTATTCCAATAGTTTTCAGTACAGCCGCTGTAGAGGTATTCAGGCAGATCGTAATGCAAGCGGTCACCGAGTTGGTGAGGCCAGGGGTTCAGCGAGCCCAGGGGAATCCAACCCCTCAGGTTACTGCTAACGTTGAGGATACAACAATTAACCCGCCTCTAATGAGTGCTCCGAGAGATGAAAGAAATTATGGTCGTGCTCTGAAAGCAATCAACTCCATGAGGCCTGACCCGTATGATGGTACTGGGGAACCCGTCAAGGTGGTATACTGGCTCCTTCACATGGAGCGTTTGTTTAAAAACATTGTGTGTACTGAGGCAGAGATGGTGCACATTGCTTCGTTATATCTGAAGGATGGGGCCAGTGAATGGTGGGAGAGCACGAGATTAGTTGATCATCCCGAGTTGAGCTGGTCAATATTTATGACCAAGATGTCTGATCGGTTCTTCTCTCCGGCTATGAGGGAGGAGAAACACAAGGAATTTCTTTACCCAAAGACTGATGGGTTGAACGTGACAGAGATGGCTGCCAGGTTTAATCACTTGTTGTACTATGTTGGGGCGGAAGCGTCCAGCGAAGAACAAAAGATCTGATACTTCCATGGATGGATGAATCTAGAAATCAAACCTCTGATGGTGCGTCACAGTTGTTCTACGTTAGAGCAATATGTGGATGTGACCTATAATATAGAGGCCACATTGGAGGAATCCGCCCGAAAGTGGGAGAAGCAGATTAAAGGAAGGGGTGGACAACAGGATCGCCAGGTTGGTACATTCAAACAACCGAGACGACTCAGTCTGACTCCGCCAGAGGCTCAGGTTGGAGTAGCAGAGTGATTCAGTGCCACAACTATGGTGAGGCTGGGAATAAAAGTTTTAACTGCCAAAAGGAGAAGAGGGTATGTTACAATTGTGGGAAGAAAGGCCACATGAAAACATACTGTAGGCAGAAGGGTCAAGGACCAACGCAATCATATCAGGCCTTAAATGTTGGCAATGGGCAGAACCTAAAGCCAGAGGTATCCGCTCATGAGCAATCTATTGCTCGTAATAAAGGCAAGGCGCCTATGGAGTCTTCGGGCCAGGGGCAACGACTCTTTGTGATTTGTCACTCCAATGAGAATGAAACCCTAGACGAGTAGTTGTATTTTTGTTGAGCCTTTTTAAGAATATGGAGCGACGACTTGTGTCGATAGTCTCCATAGTTTAGTAATCTGTATGTTCGACTTTCTGTCAGTTATTTTAGTGTAATGTTTCGAATAATAAAGAAGTGTTTCCTTATTCCGGAAATTACTAAATTCGTTACTATTGCAAATTGTTCGTTCATACGAGACTCCATGAGTGCCAAAACAGTATATGTCACGTGTGGATAAGGGTTGTCAAGACTCACAAATGAGGGATAACGTATGGAGCCTAGGTGTTCGTCCCCTACGTGGTTAACACTAGGGTCAACTCTATTACTTAATTCCTAGATCCATTCTTAGGAATCTCTCTTTATTCTTGGAGTAATGTCACATCGATATGACATTAATTGCTTCCTTAGTTGAGCTGATGAGCGTTATCTCGTAAGTTGAGTTTTACCAAAATTCCTTAATATAAAGGAAACAAATGTGTGTGGTTAATGCTCTATGGGATTAAGAGTTATTTCTCATATGTGTACCCTGAACGTTTGTTCTGGTAAAAGTACGTAAGAGTGAACTAATACGAAGTTCAGAATGCCTAGTTGTGAGATTGTATTGTAGTCATTTATTTGGGTAGATTCCTGAGAAGAGAATAAATGTATAAGAGAGATAGTTCATAAGGAACTCGTTTTCTCTAAAAAGATCGTACGCTCTTACGATCTTGAGTAAAACTTTAGAACCCAAGGGTTATGGTTAAGGAGTTTGTAAGTGAGGGTGCTCATTATGGGCCCAATGGTTTAAGCTTTCCGAAAGGCTAAGGGTGTGAAGTCATAAGTGTTACTTTGGAAGAGTATCTGAGGTTTTCGTTATGAAGTTTTTTTTTAAGGAAACAATACAAGGATAGGAGGAGTATTAAGACGATTACGTCATGGATAAATATTGAGTTTCGATAAAGCAAAAGGTCGCTTGATTTGGGATAATAAATCGTATGAGGACAATTAAGTGTTTAAGGATTTATGGATGAATAGCAAACTCAGTTGGTAAAGATTGTTTTAATTTATAAGGATTAAGAGTATGTGATAACTTAAGTGGATGGAATTTTGTCTACATGATTGGATGAAAAGTGATCTATATCTGTTAAGGCGATTTGATGTCACGTTTGGGGAAATAAAGTGAACGATCACAATTGTGCTAATTGATTTATCGATCTTGTTTTGAGGACACTAAAGGTTTAAGTTAGAATTGGACCAAATAACTGAATTTGTAAATTGTACCTTCAAGGAACATGGAGTAATGATACATGGAAATTACAAGGTTTGATATGTGGATTTGAAGTGAGTGTGACGTCTATAAGGCCGATGATATCACACTTTTTTGGAAAAGTTAAGTTGTGAAACGATTGTATTGGGAGAAAGCTCACTTAAATTTAAAGATTTTGGTATAGGGATAAGTTATTCGGAGGATATCGATACCAAAGGATGTGGCATGAGAAATTGTCTTATGTGCGTTTAAGGAGTAAGGTAACGAATGTTACTCGTATATACCCATTGAAGGATTAGGACGTAAAGTGATTGATTTTGATGGCAAGGCGTCGTTCATCATTATGATATTTTTGAGTAAATAGAGGAACCTTAAAGGTTTTAAGTTGGAGGTTGAATAATGGAATACGTTCAGTTAGTCTTGGAAGGATTTTTAGGTTAGAAACGGCGTAAGGAAACAAATTGGCTTAGAGATAAGTAATGGAATTGTGGGGTGTACCTTTAAAAGGAATTAGAAAATGTAATGTCTCGAGGATTACTGAGATCTGATATTGGATTATTGGGAGATAATGTACGAACTTTGAATTTGATTATAAAGAGAAGAGTTGGAAGAGAAATGTGTGTTCTCATGCTTAAGGTATAGCAAGTCTATTGCGAGGATTTTGGAGACTATTATCCTAAGGCAATGATGACTTGCGGATGTAGTCACGAGTTTTACAAGTATAGCACATGGAGATAAGATATGCGAGATAATGGTATGGTTGAGGAAACATATCGTTTTCCTAGGAGCAAGTACAATGATGAAATGAATAAGGATATTAAGTTCAGGTAGTGAGGTTGATGGTGAAACCGATCCCTTTACTCTAGCGATGCTAGTTTCGGGGTCGAAACTATGTTTAAGGGGGTAGTAATGTAGTAATCCTCATGTTACCATAGGGATAATATGATAGAATGTATGTTTGGTGAAATCAAGTTATAAAATTCCCTTAAGTTGTGAAGGGTCTAAACTATGGTTAACCTTACGTTAACTGTAATTTGAACCAACTTATAAATTTAACTTAGAATTGCTTGAACCAATTTACAAAGTGTTAAATGGGTTAGGCATGATTAAACTTATAAGGTTGGGTAACTTAAACTGAGGTCGCTTCTCCGAGCTGTTATCGGCCTAGTTTCGGGGTCGAAACTCTTTTTAAGGGGGTAGTGATGTAATACCCCTCAATTTTAGTAAGGGTATTTGGGTAATTTTCCCAACCCTCGTTCTGTAAGCAAGACGTGTTTGGCGTATTCGGAATCTCTGTAATAATCGTTTTGAACGTTATAATATACGTCTAATGTATTATCGGGTCTTAGGATATTTTTAAAGTGCAAAAAATAATAATTTAGCATGCCTAGAACGAGATCCGCGAAAAGATACTAGAGGACACGCTCTCGGCATTTCCGCGACCACGGAAGAATTTCCGCGACCGCGGAAACGCTGTTCAGCGTCCCCTTCGCGTTTCGCAGGTTCGAATTTCCGCTCGAGGTTGTAACAACCGCCGGTGATGGAGAGTGAACGGTTGAGTTGCTCGGCGATGACCTCCCTTTGCCCTATAAATAGGATGTCCTCCCACCGAGATCTGCATCCACAACCTTCAACTCATTTCTTCCTCTCGTTCTTGCCTTCGCCGAAATTCGTGCCTCGCCGGAGTTTTTCGCCGGAATCCTTGTGGTCACTGTGGTGCATTGGAAGCTTGGTGTGGTGGTGAGCCTCATTCGAAGACAAAGAGGTTGTCTTCGAGTCATCGGTAAGCCTCGAAAGCTGGAGGAGAGTCGCGTCGAAAGGCGATCCGCGATCGCGGAGATGAATTCCGCGACCGCGGAAGCTGCCCAAAATTCTGCGACCGCGGAAGTCCAAACCGCGACCGCGGCTTGCCCTGGCAAGCGCGATCGTGGCTTGGACAGCCACGGTCACAACTCAGGCTTTATTCCATTCAATTTATATCGTTTTCGTTCGTATCGTTTCGTCCGTTTTGTGTCTAACCTAGGTTTCGTCGTTGTGTCGTCATCGTAGGGATCCGTACGTAGATTCCAGTTTCCAGATACTCGGAATTCGTCAAGCTACGTTCGACTAGACTAAGGCAAGTGGCGGTTCGCTCTTGCTTATCATTCCATATTTCCATTAGTTATCAATTATTTCTAATTGTTAATTAAATTGGAATGAAGTGTTGTTTTCGTTTGGGAACAGATTTTATAAATGATGTGATTAAAATATGATATTATAATAGGTTGTATATATTGCTAGAAACAACGCTATTATACCTGTTATTACCATGATGATATTAATGTGGATTTTCTATGTGTGTGAACTTAAATGTGTAGTTAGAACGAGTATTCGTAGGAATGTTGTGTACCTTGCGGGGTCTAGTCGTTTCTTTATAACCTGGTGCTTAGGATGATTTTGCCCTAACACTATCCTAGTCATGACCTACCCCTATCCGAGTATAGGTGGTGGTGCACACAGCTGGTGCCAAACATTCGAGAAATGTTCCCAAGATATCTCTCGTATCGAGATGATATATATAATAAAAGCTTTAACGTGAATATACGTTTTGGAATTAAATAAGATAAGTGCGGATATATACATAATTAATATATACCCTCGGGCGAGGAGTACAACGTGGAAACCGCCCGGACTCTTGTTAGAGTAAGTCCTCTTTCCAATCTGGATTCGCATTATGCGGTGAGGTTGGTCATGGACCCAAATAATCAAGGTCGTGTTTAAAACTTGTATGTGAAAACTTAACGTTCTCAAACACTTGTCATACTTTCCCTTAAGACTCAATCCCTTGGAGTCTTCTTTTCCGTGCATGTCTAATTCTAATCATTCCGTATCGTTCCGGGTTATGTATCGTTCCTTCGGTTATTATTTGAGGAACAATGATAGTAAACGGTTACGATCACTAGAACCTTTTTATTTCTACCCTTGCATAGTCTATCATTAGACTAACCAACCGGTTAATTTCCTTTGCATGGTTGGCTGGTGTCATCCGTCTCATACGGCACATCAGATAAGTTTCCGCATCAGTAAAGGCAAGGACCCGACGTGAAGGCAGTTGGTGTTTTTCTGTGTTTTTCCAAGGTTGAGATCCTAGGCGTAAGATCGCAAGGTCAAAACCCGTTGAGTAATTTTATTTCAAGACTTCCGCTGTAATAAATATTTGTACTCGATTTTGTTATCGAATTGTAGTTTCGACATTTGCATTAAGATATCATTTGGGCATTTGTATGTCATTTAATAAAGTTTATGTTATTATACAGTTTGTTATAAAATGGTTAAGCCTTGGGTGACCCCAGATGTGTAATCTGAGGTCACTGGCGGTAATATTTCCAAAGGGTATTTTGGGGGTGTTACACCAGCACAGGTCGTAACCCTTGAGGATACTCCGCCGAGGGGAAGGGAAGCCAGTTCTCACGACCCGCGGGACCCGGCCTTGCTGATGGGTAGGTTGCCAACCCTTCATAAGCTTCCCGTGGCGAGGTGGCTAATGTCCTCAATACTCTTGTTGGCTTCCCGATGGGAGAAGCTTATGTGAGGGGGCTGGCCCTTTCGGACGAGGGCATGAACTCGGTGCTGGACGCGTCATGGTTAACGGTGCGTTTCTTTCCTCTTCTTTCTTCTTCTTTGTCGAGTGGCACATTGGGTGTTGTAGGAGTAATCACCCCCTTTGCCTTTGATTTCCTACAGGTGGGGCTTATGCTCGGGGCCTGTAACCAGCGTGCCCATGCATCGCGGGATGCCTTGAGGCGGGCTGAGGAGTGGGCATAGCATGCGGAGGAGCAAGCGCGGCGAGCTGATGAGCGTGCGTGGCATGCTGAGGGGCAGGCGTGACAAGCCAAGGAGCAAGCTCACCAGGCCAGGCGGAGAGCCGAGGAAGCGGAGCTAGAGGTCACCTTGCTCAACCACCAGTTCACCAAGGTCTCCGCGTGAATTGAGGCTGCGAGGGAGGGAGCCGAGGCTGCTAATCATCGTGTAACACCCCCGACTTACGTCGGTAGTGCCACACGCCAGTGACCTCATACGTTGCTGTCCGATGTCACCCTAGGCTTTAATCGGAACAATTAATCTTAATTAAACATGTTAAATAACGAAGGATTTAACAGCGAAAGACATTTTTATATGAAACTCAACCATTTATATTAAAAGATCTCTCATCAAACGAGAGAAGTGTTTTTACAACAGAGTGAAATTTCAGCGGAAGACTTTAAGAATAAACCTATTACATGACTTAGTGCTAAGAATATATTACAATAATATTTGACAACCTTAAAAATACTAATACTTGAACCTTCAACTGCAAGTCTCTTCTTCAATTGGTTACTTCAAGTCTTCGGGAACCAACCACTGATGTGCCGTATAGGATGGATGACACCAACCAACCATGCAAGGAATAAAACCCGGTTGGTTAGTCTAATGAAAGACTATGCAAGGGTGAAAACAGAATGGTCCTAGTAATCGTAACCGTTTACTATCATTGTCTCTCGAATAAAAACCGAAGGAACGATATATAACCCGGAACTTTCACGAAATGATTAGAATTTAGACATGCACTGAAAAGAAGGCTCCAAAGGAATTGAGTCTTATGGGAAAATATATGAAGAGAAGACTCCAATAGATTAAGTCTTATGGGAAAGTATATGAAGAGAAGACTCCAATAGATTGAGTCTTATGGGAAAGTATAACAAATGTTTGGGAACGTTAAAGTCTTCATACAAGCATTTAAAAACGACTTGACTATTTGGGTCAACGACCAACCTCACCGCGCAATGCGAATCCAGATTGGAAAGAAGACTTACTCTAACCAAAGTCCGGGCGATTTTCACGTTGTACTCCTCGCCCGAGGGTATATTAATTATGTGCATAATCGCACTTATCTTGTTTAATTTCAAAACGTATATTCACGTTAAAACTTTTATCATATATCATCTCGATACGAGAGATATCTTGGGAGCAATTCCCGAATGTTTGGCACCAACTGTGTGCACCTCCCCTATACTCGGATAGGGGATAGTCATGACCAGGGGGAAGGGTGTTAGGGCAAAATCCTCCTAAGCACCACGGTTATAAAGAAACAGCCATCACTCGCAATGAGATACATAGCGTTCCTACGAATATTCATTCTAACTATAATGTATAAGTTCACACATAAAATCCACACCAATACCATCATGGTAATAACAGATATAATAGCGTTGTTTCTAGCAATATATACAACCTATTATAATATCACATTTTAAATCATATTATTTATAAAAATTTGTTCCCAAATGAAAACAACAATTCATCCCAATTTAATTAACAATTCGAAATAATTGATATTTAACGGAAACATGGAATGATAAGCAAGAGCGAACCGCCACTTGCCTTAGTCTAGACGAACGATTGAGCGACGACGGGTTTCTGGGTCCGAAACGGGAACGGAAATCGGATTACAGATTCCTATGACGACGACCCACAACGAAACCCTAGGTTAGATTCGACAATCAAATAATACGAATCTAAGGAAAAACGAACGAGATCGAAAGAACGAAAGTCCCGCCCGAGACCGGATCGTCCAAGGCCACGATCGCGATTGCCAAAGCAATCCGCGGTCGCGGCAGGGATTCCGCGGTCACGGCCGTCGAGGACTTCGTCCGCGAGTGTCAAATAAAGCGGCTGCGGCCGACCTTGTCACTGCCACGGTCGCGGCAGTTCATGTCCGCGGTCGCGGCCATGAACTCCGAAGACCCTAAATGGAGAAAACTCACCCGCGACGACTCGGACGGGCTCGATTCGAGGGGGCTTCGATGCCAATCTTCCTTGCGCCTCCAAAGCACTACTCCAAGTCCACCACGACCACCAACGAAAGCTCTGGCGACACCTCGAAACTCCAGCGAGGGAACGAAACTCCGGCAAGCAAGAAAAACGAGCGAGAGAGAGAGAGGAGATCAGATTTCAGTGCCCCTAAACCCTCCAAACTCGCCACTATATATAGCCAAGAAGAGGAGGCCAGCCCCGACAAGATCGACGGAGGAGCAGGCGATCAACGGCGGGGTGGAATACGAAGCGTCGCTGGCGTGTTACAGTTTTTCACGATCGTGGAAAAAGCACCGCGGTCGCGGAAAATTCTTGTGCCCGGCTTCGCTGAGCATTATTATTCCGCGGTCGCGGAATTGCCCTTTTCGCGTCTGTTTGCCCGGGAAAAGGTTTGGCATGGGTTTAAACCCCATATTTTAAATATTTGTACCCGAACAAATATTCTAAGCCTCGACAATACGTCGAATGTATTTCCCAAGGCTCAGGGAATTTTTACAGAGATCATACACGTTATAGAAATTCCGAATTTTGCCAAACGCGTCTTGCTTTCCCAACGAGAGTTGGAAATTTACCCAAATACCCTTACTAAAAAATGAGGGGTATTACACATCGGGCCGAGAAGGCAGGGAGGGAACTTTCCCACTTGGGTCAGGAGCGCTCTAGGCTTATTTTGGAGGTCGAGAGCCTAAGGAACAGTGTCACCAACTTTGCCAACCAAAGGCAAGTGATCCGAGATGAAGCGGTGAACGATTTGCAAGAGGCCCGCGCCATAAGCGGAGGTGCATGCACTTCTTGTGTCCCTTGTATGAGGTCGGGAGTCAAGATGGTGTGAATCAAATGGCTCGTCATGTCGTCATGGCTCCCATTGTGTTCAACCCGCGTGCCCAGCCTATAAAACCTGGTTGGGCTGGCCCTTTCTGACCTCTCCCTTATGGCCAGGTGGTTGGAGACTATCCTAGTGTGGCGGAAGCTTGGGACTTGTTTACTCTCTACGAAGGGTCAACAACGCCGAGGAGAGGAGATTGGGGCACGACGAGGAAGAGTGATGAGCTGTCTTTGCCAATTGTCTTCCCGGGGAGGTCTTCGCATCAAGTTATCGCTTCTTCCGTGGGAGCAGAAGGGAGCTCGCCGCTTCCCCTTCCACTGGTCTTCTCGGACATGCCGAGTAACCAAGCCCAAAATGACGAGCTGTTGGATAGGATGATCGCGGATGCTTCAACGGCCGGGGCCCCTCAAGGTGCCGCAAACTCTGAATTGCCGACTCCCGATCACTGAGGTTTGGCCGGGCGGATCTCCTCGCTTGCTTTTCTCTTCCCTCTTTACCTTGCTAGTTCCCCATACATTTTTGTGATTAGATAGTTTTTGAACAGTTTCTTGTTGGTAGTTAATGACCAGTTATTGTAGCGTTCGGATTCCGGGCGGTTATGGCCAACCTTTGCTATATATTGGCGCCCCTTTGTTTTTGTTCACTTGCTTCATCTGCGTATTTCCACTTCTCTTCTATCGCGCTCTCTTGTTTGTCTTGCTTTCCTTGTGTGTCTTTGCATCTTGCAGCGGATGGACCATCCTCCCGGCTTTCCTCCCTTGCCAGGTTGCTCTCATGCGGTGGCACTAAGGGTTCCCAAGGCGGAGCCTTCATCTTGTTCACCACCAGGCCCTTCTCTTGCGGCCGGTCCTCCCACCGTGGCTATGCTACAAATCCACTAGGGAGGGCGTTTAGCTAGGCATCAGGGCGATTGGGATGTGGTTGCCTCCCATCGTTACATCGGCGAGCGACGGTGGTCACTCTCAGTGTCCGTCAGCGGCTTTACGTACGAGGAGCTCATAGACATAGCTGATGTGAGAAATCCCAACTATAGGGTCCTGGAGGTTCATTATTTCCCTTACTCGTCCGAACTCCCTCGTGTCCTTCGTCGACTGGAAGATCAGTCGGATGTTGACGCAATCTATGCCCTTAGCCGGTGCGAACCGGTGTCGCTGTTCGTGGTTGGGGATCCCTTAGAGCCTCCGGGTATTTAGGGCTTCTCTACAAGTTACGTTGCCAAGTTGTATGGGGGCCGCGAGTTACGATGCCAGGTTATGTAGCCTGACATGTGTAGCCGGACCAATTTTCTTGTTGGCTCCTCCGCGGGCGAGTTAGGGGAATCCCTTGACTATCCCCATAAGGGGGGGCTCTTTAGGTCTTCTATTTTTTAGGCTTAGTAGCTCTCAGCCGAATATGGCTCTGTATGATACCTTTGTAATAGCTCGCTCTCTTCTTTCAATTAATAAAAT
Source organism: Rheum nobile (assembly GCA_027886185.1). Classification (NCBI taxonomy): domain Eukaryota; kingdom Viridiplantae; phylum Streptophyta; class Magnoliopsida; order Caryophyllales; family Polygonaceae; genus Rheum; species Rheum nobile. Next base: position 292,429 of record WOAB01000542.1, read on the forward strand.
ATATTGTCGTTATCTATCTTCTTGTATTCTTTCTTCTTGCATTCTTTTACTGTCGTTGGGCTACTCCCATCCCCCTGGACCATGGGCTTCCCTTGAGTGTGTTGCGCCAAGTGAAGTCTGTGGGGCAAATAGAGTAGTCGGCCCCTCTTCGCATTGCTAATTTTAAAAGGCCCTTGCATGCGTTCCCTTGTTCGTGTTGCTCTTCTTCTTATTCGATTGGCCTTACATGGCCTGTGTGCCCGACTATGGCTTCCGTGTTGCTTCGAGGTGAAGCCTCTTGCGTGTTTGTTTGTACTTGTCCGTGGTCACTGCCTTGTTTTCTCGACTCTACGGCCTCCCAAGGACTTCCAACCTTGTGGGCTCTGAGGTGGTACATTGTTGCTTGTCGTCATTCTCGCCGCGGGCTTGGGCATCATTGTAGCTCTCTTGCCTTTGTTGCATTTACCTGGCTCTGTGGCCGTGTTGTTGCCACTTGTTTGCTTGCTCTCATCGGGGTTCTCATGTTGCATTCCTATCGTGTGCATGTTGCTAGGTGTGGCTTGACTTGTCCCGTGGGTTGTGTGTTGTGCGCTTGCCGCTTTGATGCTCCGGCTTGCTTCACGGCTTCAACGTTTATTTTTTTGGTTGCTTGGGATTGCTCTTGTTTTCTCCACGGGCTTGATCATGCTTTTTATTGCTTTTTGTTGCTGTAATATTGCTCTCGTCCCTCCCCGGGCTCAATGTTGCTTCATATTGCTCTTTGTTGCTTTAGTGTTGCTCTTGCCCCTTCTCGGGCTCAATGTTGCTTTATATTGCTCAGTCTTGCTTTAATATTGCTCTCACCCCTTCTTGGGCTCAAAAATGCTTTATATTGCTCAATCTTGCTTTAGTATTGCTCTCGCCCCTTCTTGGGCTCAAAGTTGCTTTATATTGCTCAGTCTTGCTTTAATATTGCTCTCGTCCCTTCTTGGGCTCAATGTTGCTTTATATTGCTCAATCTTGCTTTAGTATTGCTCTCGCCCCTTCATGGGCTCAATGTTTCTTTATACTGCTCGGTCTTGCTTTGATATTGCTCTCGCCCCCTCTCGGGCTCAATGTTGCTTTACATTGCTCTTTGTTGCTTTAATATTGTTCTCGCCCCTTCCCGGGCTTAATGTTGCTTTTTGTTGCTCTTGCCCCCTCTCGGGATTAGTGTTGCTTTCTGTTGCTCTTGCCCCCTCCCGGGCTTAGTGTTGGTTTTTGTTGCTCTTGCCCCCTCCCGAACTTAGTGTTGCTTTTTTTGCTTGATCATTGTTTAGCATTGCTCAATATTGCTTTCCTGACTCGCGCTTTTGGTGCTTAATATTCGTGGGGCTTAACAAAAGATCCGACAACTAACCGGCCTCGCCAGTGTGCTTACATTATACATGCCACTAGGGCTTACAAGGGTATTGCTTTATTTCGAGCTCTCTAGACATTCTCTTGTCACGGGAAATACCTCTTCAGACGCAAAATGTTCCATGTGTTCGGGACCAGGTTGCCATCCTCTCTTTTGATCTTGTAGGCTCCCTCGGCCACTTGGTGTGAGATGATGTAAGGGCCTTTCCATCTTGGGTCTAGTTTCCCACCTTTCGTTCTTCTGAGGACGAGATCCCCCTTCTTGAAGCATCTGGGGAGGATTTTCTTGTTATAGTGCACGGCAATTTTTCTCTTGTACTCGGCCTCGCGGATCTCGGCCATTTCTCGCACTTTCTCTCTTAATTGCAACTCCGCGGACATTCTCTCGTTGTTGCCCTCCTCGTCGTAATGCAAAATCCTCTTGTTTGGGAAAAGGTGCTCTACCAGGACAACTGCCTCGACTCCATATGCTAGGCAAAACGGGGTCTCGCTAGTTCCTTTTCTTGTTGTGGTTCTGTAATAACCCTCAATTTTAGTAGGGGTATTTGTGGAATTTTCAAAACTTTCGTTTTGTAAAACAAAACGTGTTGGCCATTTTTTGTAAACTTTGTAAGAACCATTTGAATGAGTTCGTATATGTTTAATAAATTATTGGGTCTTAAAATTATTTGATGAGTGCTAAAACCAATGATTGAGCAAAGACCGCGATCAAAGACCGCGACCAAGGGACCCATAAATGCGAGTGCGGGAATACCGCGACCGCGGTTTTGAAACCGCGGGTGCGGTTTTTCCTGTGGGCAAACCGCGATCGCGATTATGAAACTGCAATCGCGGCATTGCTCTTCATCTTCCTCCTCGCCTTTCCTGAACGTCGTCGGTTGGCTTTTCCTACGTGGTCTTGAACGTTGTCGGTAGAGGAGGTGGAGTGGCGGTTCGCTCTTGCTCATTATTCTATGTTTCCCTTGATTATCAATTAATTGATTGTTAATTAAGATGGGATAAAAGTTGTTGTTTTCTGTTTGGGAACAGATTTAATAAAACAATATGTTAAAATATGAATCTATAATAGGTTGTATATATTGCTAGAAACAACGCTATTATACATGATATTACCGTAATGGTTTTGGTGTGGATTTATGTATGAACTTACATGTGTAGTTAGAACGAGTATTCGTAGGAACGCTATGTACCTTGCGAGGTCTAGTCATTTTTTTATAACTGGTATTAGGATGATTTTGCCCTAGTACTTCTGGTCGAGACCGTACCCTTATTCAGGATAGGTGCACTCAGCTGGTGCCAACGCTCGAGATTCATTCCCATAAATATCTCTCGTATCGAGATGATGTGGATTAAAAGTTGTAACGTGAATGTATGTTTTGGAATTAAATAAGATAAGTGCTTCTATGCACATAATTAATATACCCTCGGGCGAGGAGTACAACGTGGAAACCGCTCGGACTCTTGTTAGAGTAAGTCTTCTGTCCAATCTGGATTCGCATTACGCGGTGAGGTTGGTCGTGGACCCAAATAATCAAGGTCGTGTTTTAAACTTGTGTGAAAACTTAACGTTCCCAAACAATTGTCATACGTTTCCTATAAGACTCAATATCGTTGGAGTCTTCTTTTCATTGTATATCTTCTTTTATCATTATGTGAAAGTTCCGGGTTATGTATCGTTCCTTCGATTATTATTCGAGGGACAATGATATTTATGTATTTATTTAAGCTTAATTGTTCCGATTAAAGCCTGGGGTGACTTTGGACATTAACGTCTGAGGTCACTGGCGTGTGGCACTACCGACATAAGTCGGGGGTGTTACAATTATGGTGATAAGGCATTGTCGTGACACCTTAACAAAATAATCCTAACAAACCTAAACAAGTAGTAGAGGCAAGTAAGGGTCGAATCCCACAGGGAGGAAGTAATCAATCTATGTGTTTATAAGCATGCAAGGTAACAAGGGGGGTTTTGAGTATCAAACAAAGTAACAAAGATGCAAGCTTTAAAAGAAAGAATAAGTATGATGGGGAAAGTAGTTCCACTAGAACGAGATCCACAATACAGAGATATAAGTTGATCACAGAAATCTATTCAATCCAAGTTCTTTAACTATTCTTATGGTTGTTCCCACCCTGATCTTAAGTACTACCGATTCTCACAGTTGTCGATAGACTTATTACTATGCCAATGATAAAACACACCAGTCACGCCTGTCACGCGGTACCAGACCGGGGTACTTTACCACCAACAAAGCAATAGCAATGCATACAAGGATATAGGATACATGCAAGTAGAAAGACGTACAAGTAATCACTCCCCTACTTAACATGCAACTGATTCTCACTCACAATTGTATGCTCGGAACCCCTATACGCACAATTGTGTTTGCCACTAGATATGCACTCGGAACCCCTATATGCAATCCTAGCAATTGATAAATATTACTCAACCTAGCTGGCCAGACTATGAAGAACAATGATAAATCAATAATCAATATAACCGAGAGAATCAAACCAACACACATAAGAATAAGAACAATGAATAAAAATCTCACAACCGAATCAACTGTATTGCTTCAAACGTCTAGCAGAACAAAGATGTTTAGTTCTCTATGGGTTGGAACCCTGGAGGCAAAACGAAAAGAACTTCAAAACTGCCAAACTTCAAAACTCCATTCTGAAAACTAGCAAAACAAAGAGTATTTAACCTAATTCTAAAAGAGATAAAAATAATAAAAGGAAATAATAATAAAATAATTAAAGGAAATAAACGAACGAAATCCCGGGAAATTAATCCCGTATCTCCTTCGTGCAAGCATCTCGTCAGCAGCACGTTCATCAGCTTCGGCCCACTTCGTCTCACTCGGCCCAGCACAAGCATCACATGCGTGGCCCACCTTCAACAACATTAGACCGCTGACCTCGTGCTGACATCATCACTCCAATTCTTCAGCTCTCCGCTTCAGCATTTCACGCGCGTCAACAGCTCCTTTACGCGGGGCTTTTCTCCTCAGCTGGGCCGTTCTTCTTCATGGGCCTTTTATCCTCACGGCCCAAACTCCTTCAATTCCAGCATCACCACGTGGGCCTCTTAATTAATTTACTTCGCCTCTCGTTGATGGCCGCGGGGCGCCAACTCCCACCGCGGGGCGACATCCTTCTCTGAGACCCATCGTCGGGTCGCGGTGGATCTGGCGCGGGGCGCCATTCTTCTCTCTTCAGCTCCTCTTCTGCTCTTGTTTACTACCAAGTGTTGGTAATCTTCTCCAATAAATTCCAGCAGATCCCCATCATCTTCATCTAAGCCGTAAAACCTTGGATATCTTCACTTCTCAACTACTCTTCTGGATTACAGACTTAGCCTAAATCTACTCCAAAACTCCATCTAAAATATGTCAATAATCACTAGTTAAGGTGCATGAAATGACACCTATCATATGGTATCAGAGCAATGGTTTTAAAATTATTGCCTATTGTTAGGTTTGAGAATTTTTCGAAAGTTAATTTTGAAACTATTTTATTCTTGGAATTTCGAGAGTTTAAATGTTAGTATTAAATTTAAACTTTTATGACCTCTTATAATGTGATTTAAAAATAATGGTTTAACTATTAGGACGTAAATTGTTATTTTATAGTCCTTATTAAAATGACGTTATAAGAGTTGTTAAAGGTACTTAAAGAAGTGACAACTTTGTGTTCTAAATATAAAAGAGACTTATAATATTTTAGTTTATATAATAATTGTGTTTAAACGAGAAAGTTAAATTCATTTAATAATTTAAAAGTGCAGTTTTGAAAGTGGTTGTGGTCTTGTGGATTTTAAAAGAACGATGCTGGTAATTTAATTATAAAAGTATTAAGTTTATAAATAATTTGTATTGTAAAACGACAAGGGGTGAAGAGTTAACTTAAAGTGTGATTTAAAGTATTTTAGAGTGTGTTTTCAAACTTCTGCAAGCTTCGATTTGGTTACCTATTCCTTAGATCCATTCTTAAGGTTATCGTCCATTCTTAGGTTTGATGTCATTTAAAGGTTGACATTTCTCCTAATGGATCCATTCTCAAGTAAGAAAGAAGATCGTTTTAAGGTTAATGGTGGAAGGGTTAGTCAAACTAATATAAAGTTATTGGGTTGGAACCTTACAATTCGTATCATAACGTAAGTGATTAAGTGTCACGTACAAGTTGGAAAATTCTAAATGTCAAGTTGGGTATTGACATTATTGTTATTATTATTTTATTTTATTTTTTTCTCTCCAGTCGAGTTGTCGAGCGTTGTCTTGTGAGTTTAGTTTTGTCGAAATTCCTTATTTATAAGGAATTGTGTGTGTGTGTGTGGTTAATGCTTTATGGAGTTGAGAATTATTTCTCGTGGGTATACTCCGAGCATTTGTTGTGGTAAAGTTCATGTGGTGAGCTAATAAAAAGCTTAAAATGCTTAGTTGTGAGTTTTGAAATTTATTCAGTTAAGTGAATAAATTGTTAGGAAAAGAAGAAATTACTAAGAATTGTTTTTCCCTAAGAAGATCGCAATGTAATGCGATTAATAGTTTATTATTTAAACATATAAGGATTTAAAACATTGTGATTTCGGTCATGATTTTTCATGTGGTGAAATTTTGAAGTTAAGAGTATCCTATGATACCGTGGAATTTTATAGTTGGCGGTGACTACAAATTAGGAAACTATTATAATTATTGATGGTTTTGAACTAGAGGTAAATGAATATTTAAATGATCTAATCGTAAGTGTATAAGACTTTGGTTCCTTATTGTTATACTTGGGATGGTGAATTATTGTGTTATGATATTGAGTTTACATTTCTTGGTCATATAATGCTTATTAAGTGTCGGAAACATTTAAGGTTTCTTATGTAATGTATTAAGGTACAGAACATGTGTGGCTTGGATGTTAGATGTTTATGAGACACATGCTATTTGGATGGTATAGGGATACATTAGGTGAATGAGTATTAATGGATATTGGGATGATCAGATCTTATGGTTGGATATGAAACTGACAGGAACATAATTGGATGCTTATGATAAGTGTTTTTGGAAGTAGTTCACATACTATGTATATAATGTTCACTCCTAATATGAACTAAGAAGTCGCGTGAAAATGGTATCTGAGTATTGGGGGGAAATATTTAACCTTGCACGTGTTGCTTGAAAAGAGTATGGACAAGCTAATACCAAGTGTGTATCACTTCAAGACTTTTAATAAGGTTGCGAACCCTATAAATATGATGATCTTGGGAGAGTTAGAACTATCATTGAGATACTAAGCGCGCAAAATTTAGAGTTACAAATTTTTAGTGATAAGATTCACATTGATATCAAGTGGAAATATTTCGGGATATTGAGATATCGAGCTCTCTATTTGGTGATGCTTCTTCAAGATTTTAAGTGATTTTCTTGAGGTCAAATTCATGTCGTGGAAGTACTTGTATATTGGATGAATTTAGTTCGAGAGGATATTGGTTTCGTATCATTAGTGAGAAGCAAAACTTATGGATATGATTTGTGTAAGGATTTTACTCCCTTTGAGTTTTGAGTTTTTCTAAATGAGTGTGAAAAAGCATTCAACGTGTTTAACGATTTGTTTAAAATAAAATGATTGATCATAAACGTGTTAAAGGAATTATCAAAATCGTGTTTGAGGAAAATAAGAATAAAATGTTGAGGAACTATTTTGAGCAAAATAAGGGCCTTAAGTTAGAAACGAATTATTTGAATGTTAAATTTTACTTTGAAAAAGTTTTGAGTTAGAGATGGGCATAAATGCCAAATTTAATCAAAGTGAATAGTGTAAATCACGAGTTATACACTTGATGAATAAGGAGCGATGACTTGTGTCGATATTCTCCATAGTTTAGTAATATGTCTGTTCGACTTTTTGGTCAATTGTTTTAATGTAATGTTTCGAATAATAAAGAAGTGTTTTCTTGTTCCGAAAATTACTAAATTCGTTACTATTGCAAGTTGTTCATTCATACGAGAATCCTTGAGTGTCAAAAATAGTACATGTCACGAGTTGATAAAGACTGTTTGGACTCATAAAGGACAGTGTTGGGTTGGGACGAGACATGTGTGGTTGTTCCCTACCTTGTTAGCACTAGTTTTGAGGTCGAAACTATTCGTAAGAACCCCTCTATGTTCTTGCAATAATGTCAAGTTGGGCATTGACATTATTTGTTCCCTTTGCTCGAAGTCATGAGCATTGTCTCGAGAGGTTAATGTTGTAAGGATTCCTTGCTATAAGGATTTGGTGTGTGTAGTAATGATCTATGGAGTTTGAGGTTATTCCTCATGTGCATACTCTGAGCACTAGATGGAGTGAGTTGTATAAATCATATATTCAAGTGAATAAATGTATAAGAGAGGTATTTCATAGGGAGTTCGTTTTCCCTAAAATAATCGTACTCTAATACGATATTGAATAAACTTTAGAACCCAAGAGTTATAGTTATGGGGCTTATAAGTGAGTGTGCCCATTGTAGGACCAGTGGTTAAAGCTTTTGGGGAAGCTAAGTGTGTGAAATCATAAGTATTATTTTGGAAGACCTATTTGAGGTTTCGTTATGAGGCATTCTTAAGGAAATGATATAAGGACATAAGAGTATTAAGACAATTAAGTCTTAGGTAAATAGTAAATTTCAGGAATTCTAAAGGTCTTATGTGATTAATTGTGATGTTGTGTGATTAATTGTGAAAAATCACACAACATCACATGATTAATTCTAAAGGTCTTAGGTAAAGAGTATTAATCACACAACATCACATGAATGTGATGTTGTGTGATTAATTGTGAAAAATTGAGGAATTCTAAAGGTCTTATGTTAAGAGCCTAATTAATGTAAATATTTTGGGTTAAGAAGATGGCATAAGGGCCAAACTTAATTAAAGTAAATAATGAGATAAATGAGGTGCATATGCAAGGAGTAAGCCGATATAACAATTGGGGGTACTAAGTTAGGTGTATAAGTGAGTTTTATGTATGTACTTTGAGGATCTGATCATCGAAAGAAAGTTGAAAGAGAAATATTGTATTCTTCTACTTGAGGATATCAAGATCTTTATGATGATTAGGGCATAATAGCGAGATTATATTAGAGACTTCAATGGATACTCCGATTAAGGTAATCATTATCGTGTGGATGATTATATCGATTCTAACGAGGGTAATGAACGAAGGCAGTATGTAGTAGGTGGAATCACGATCAAAGAAATAGTTCGATTTTGGTGATATAGGTTACGAAGACAAAATTATTTAAGGATATCAACTTAAGGAAGATAAGGTATGAACTTTGAGTGTCGTTTATAAAGAGAAAAGTTGAAAGAAAAGGTGTGTTCTCAAGCTTAGGATGTATTAAGATCGTGTGATGATTTTTGGAGACTATGATTCTAAGGTAATCATAATCTTGTGAGTATATTAAGAGTCGGCATACGAGTTAATATATGGAAACGAGACATATGATGGATGTCAGGGTTGAGGAAACATATCGACTTTCCTAGGATTAATTTTGAGTACGGAATAATTGAGGATACTAAACTCAAGTAGAGAGATTTATGTGGGAATCGATCCTTCTAACTTGGTAGTGTTAGTTTCGGGGTCGAAACTATTTTTAAGGGGGTAGTAATGTAATAACCCTCAATTTTAGTAGGGGTATTTGTGGAATTTTCAAAACTTTTGTTTTGTAAAACAAAACGTGTTGGGCATTTTCTGTAAACTCTGTAAGAACCATTTGAACAAGTTCGTATACGTTTAATAAATTATTGGGTCTTAAAATTATTTGAGGAGTGCTAAAACCAATGATTGAGCAAAGACCGCGATCAAGGACCCAGAAACGCGAGCGCGGGAATACCGCGACCACGGTTTTGAAACCGCGGCCGCGGTTTTGCCTGTGGGCAAACCGCGATCACGGTTATGAAACCGCGATCGCGGCATTGCTCTTCGTCTTCCTCCTCGCCTTTCTCGAACGTCGTCGGTTGGCTTTTCCCACGTGGTCTTGAACGTTGCCGGTAGAAGAGGTGGAGCGGTTGGTCTTCCTAGAGTTGAGCTCCTTCGAACCCTATAAATAAGGGTCTCATCCACCCTCTCTTCCACCATCTGCAGCTCTCCATATCTCTCTCTTCTCCTCTCGAAAAAGTTTGATTCATCGCCGGAGTATTCAGTCGCCGTTAGAGCCGTCGTCGAGCCACCCAAACATTGGTCCATTCTTGCTCTGTTCTGCGAAAAACAGAGGAGCGACCACTGTTCGCTGCTGCGTGACGCCGTGTCCAGATGTGTTGGTCGTTGCCGCACTGCCCAATCTGATCGCCGCCTTGAGTCACCGCTATCTCCGCCTATATTTCAGTCGCCGTCGTCGCCGGTTTTCGCCATTGTCGAGCTCGGTGCCGCTCACTGTAACTTGGAATTTCATTCCGTGTGAAGGAGAAAGGAGGGGGGTCCCCCTTAGTCAGCTTTTAGATTGGGCCAAGAAGCCCAATATCATATCAGTCCAATTTCAACTCGAGATCGATTGAGCGGTATAATTTCGACCCACTTTTATCCGTATCTGTCTTTAGAAAAATTCAATCAACATTTTTATGATTAAAATCATAAAAAAATATTGAATTTAACTACTTGAGTTCGTGAAAATAAATTAATTGATATTAATTATTTTGTCGGTTTGTATCGTTATTCGCTGGATCGCGTGTGGACTCGTAACCTTGCTAGAGTTATCGTGAAGCAGAGGTCATGCTCCCGGAAAGAATATCAACAGTAGTAGTCTCGTCTAGATTCATCGTCGAATCTACTTAACGCAAGTGGCGGTTCGCTCTTGCTCATTATTCTATGTTTCCCTTGATTATCAATTAATCGATTGTTAATTAAGATGGGATAAAAGTTGTTGTTTTCTGTTTGGGAACAGATTTAATAAAACAATGTGTTAAAATATGAATCTATAATAGGTTGTATATATTGCTAGAAACAACGCTATTATACATGATATTACCGTAATGGTTTTGGTGTGGATTTATGTATGAACTTACATGTGTAGTTAGAACGAGTATTCGTAGGAACGCTATGTACCTTGCGAGGTCTAGTCGTTTCTTTATAACTGGTATTAGGAGGATTTTGCCCTAGTACTTATGGTCATGACCGTACCCTTATTTAGGGTAGGTGCACTCAGCTGGTGCCAACGCTCGGGATTCATTCCCAGAAATATCTCTCATATCGAGATGATGTGGATTAAAAGTTGTAACCTGAATGTATATTTTGGAATTAAATAAGATAAGTGCTTCTATGCACATACTTAATATACCCTCGGGCGAGGAGTACAACGTGGAAACCGCCCGGACTCTTGTTAGAGTAAGTCTTCTGTCCAATCTGGATTCGCATTACGCGGTGAGGTTGGTCGTGGACCCAAATAATCAAGGTCGTGTTTTAAACTTGTGTGAAAACTTAACATTCCCAAACAATTGTCATACGTTTCCTATAAGACTCAATTCCGTTGGAGTCTTCTTTTCATTGCATATCTTCTTTTATCATTCCGTGAAAGTTCCGGGTTATGTATCGTTCCTTCGGTTATTATTCGAGGGACAATGATAGTAAACGGTTACAATCACTTGAACCATTCTGTTTTCACCCTTGCATAGTCTTTCGTTAGACTAACCAACCGGGTTTTCTTCCTTGCATGGTTGGCTGGTGTCATCCGTCCTATACGGCACATCAATGGTTGGTCCCCGGTGATTTGAAGTAACCAATCGAAGAGAAGGCTTGCAGTTGAAGTTTATGTTTTAAGAAGTAATATTTCCAAAGCGTGTATGTTTAATTTGAAATAAATGTAATACATAGTCATGTAATTAGGACTATTTTAAAAGAGTCTTCCGCTGTAATTTAAAAGTCTTCCGCTGTCATTATACTTTGTTGTAAAACCGTCCTTCTCATTTAACGAGAGGAATCTTAATAAAAGGGTGAGTCTTATTTATTTAAAATGTCTTCCGCTGGTTCTTCTTTCGTTATTTAATATTAATGTATTTATTTAAGCTTAATTGTTCTGATTAAAGCCTGGGGTGACTTTGGACATTAACGTCTGAGGTCATTGGCATGTGGCACTACCGACATAAGTCGGGGGTGTTACAGGTTCGATTGGCCCAGAGGACGAGCGAGAGGACTTCGGCCCAACGCCCTTGCGCTTTGTCGAGCCTTTTCTTCAAGCCGGCTACACTTTTCCCGTTTGTGTTCCCTACTTGGCCATTTGTCCGGGGATGTGCTACAGAGGTGAAGCAAAGGCGGATGCCCAAGTCATCGCAGAACGTTCATAGCTTTTCCGTGTTGAATTGGGGCCCTCGGTCGGTGACAATGTCTTGGGTGAGCCCGAAACGACAAATGATGTTTTGACATAAGAATTTCTTCACCTTCTCGATTGTGGTGGTCGCTAGGGCCTCTGCCTCGATCCACTTGGTGTAATAGTCAATGGCCACAAGGATGTATTGCAGCTTCCCGGGGGCACGGGGGAAAGGGCCGAGGAGATTCATCCCCTACAGGCCCACATGGAGAACGAACAAGGGGCGCTCAGTATCTTCATTTCTTGCCCAGGTTGCAAGATGCCAGATGCATGGACTTGACAAGGGTTGCATGACCGGGAGACCTCTATGGCATCTTTCCTCATGATGGGCCAAAAATATCCAGCGCTTACAGCTTTGTGAGTAAGTGTTCTCCACCCAGAATGATTGCCGCATATGCCGTCGTGAATCTCCTCCGTGAGCTAGTGGCCTTTCTTGTACAACCCGCCCCTTTCATGTAAAAAATGCCAGGCTCAGACTTGTAATCTCTGCCTTTCGGCCTTGTCGGAAGGAGAGGCTCTCTTTTTCAGTTACTCCTTCAGGGGTGTCATCCAATCGGGGGCTTCGCTAATCGACATGACTTGCATCTGAATGGCGAGCTGGCTCTTGCTTTCCACGCGGGCCACACCAGTAGTGCAACTGGCCGACCGGGAACCGAGCTTAGCCAGGGTGTTCGCTGCCGCGTTTTCGGATCTTGGGATGGAATGTATCTCAAACTGGCGTAAAGCTTCACTCGCTCACAATACTCAGGTAAAGTTTCGGTTCTTGCCTCGTAGGTTCCTTGCACCTGTTTGACTACCACTTTGGAGTCGATGTAGCAAGTCAGGCTCTGGGCCCCATTCACGAGGGTCAGTTCGATACCCGCCAAGAGCCCTTCATACTCCGCATTTTCAATCGGTTTATGTTTTCATTTCCCCTCCTAAAACGAAACGGACCCTTAGTAAGAAACTACCTAAAAGCAAATGGACCAACTTTAGAACATTGCAAAAATACCTATCAATTGTTCACCAAGTGAAAAATCACAAGGTCCCTCATGCAATAGAGGAACAAAACTCACAAACATCATAACCACCTACTTAGCACACTCCAAGCATTTACAACCAGCTTGAAGCCTTGCAATGAACACTTTTATCCTCCTAATAATCTCTTCTTGACCTTTTCCTTAATTCGTGGGCACACTCTTGGAGGGTCACATGCATCCTTGTTATCGAGGCATTTGATATTCCTCTTTTTCCAAATTTGATACGCTAGACATGTGAAAGGTAGAATACTAACCTCAATTGTGGTAAATTTCTTATGTGAGCTATTTCCAAACCACGCCAGCCATGCATTAGATGGAAATGTTTTGTGAATTGATTCATTCGATCCCATGACTAGACTTATTACCTCGGCAGGGAATGGGCAAGAAAACCATCGATGAGTGGTGGTTTCGATGTCCTGATCGCAAAGCGGATACGCACATACTTGAGATAAATAATTCAGCGGGTTCAAGGTTGGGGTACGATTTCTAGCTGACATCCAAAATAAGGGTAGTTTTGGATGAAATTCTTTTTTATCATATAAATATTAAGGCTATAATCACAAATTTCAATTATATGTTTAATATTTTGTTGGATCGTTAGTGTTACATATGAGGCAACAAATGCTTTGTTCCCACAGAAGGTGCAACAGAATAGTATAGCAAGAAAGATAATATAAAGAACTCACTATGTATTGTGGAAACCCCAATTAGTCAAATAACTAACCAAGGAAAACCACTACCTTCAAGCTTCTCGCTTGAGAGGATTTTGAAGAGTCTACTTGTCTTATTGATTTCTTGATCGGTTACACTTGTAGCCTAGACTTCCCACCTAGATTTGAATATCTTCTACAACGATGAACATAAACTTACTCTTCTAAGACTCACAAACACTTCACTTTCTTTTCTCTCAATTGAATGCTCCGAGTTCGTACCTAAGAAATGAATGTCACACTTCTATTTATACAAATCGAAAAACTCATTAACAAGATAAAATCTCTCTCTCTAATATCAGCAACAAGAAGATATTATTTGATTTAAAAAGATATAATCTTAACCGAATATATTATCTAAGGAAAGATTTCCTAAGATAATATAATCGGGTCAAGATAAAATCTTTCTCTCTCCATATCTTCCAATCGACGTGATCCATCCGATTTCCTTTTCTTCAACCGCATGATCTTCAAAGATAATCTTCATGCTAATCGTTCTTCACTCCATTCGCAACTTGATGTTTGTTCGGCACTGATGTTCCTTGAGAGGTAACAAAGCATATGGATAAAGCTTTGTTCCCTCTGCAATCCTGCACTGCTAATGGTTCCCTATGACAACTGTGTTATTCCTGAAACACTTGGATACCAAATTAGTTGAATGTTTGTTACCATTAAAACCTAAGAAAATCAACAAATTCCCCCTTTTTGATCGTGACAAACATCCTTGACAATAAAACAAACATATGAGATAAAGACAGTTGTATGAAGAAAGTTTTCACCCTTCAGACATAATAGTTCCCCCTTAGACCAGTAACTATGAAATCATGATTAGTTCCCCCTCAGCTAAAGCTACCAGTCATTTTTCCCCTTTTGGCATCATCAAAAACATAAGTAAAAAGCATAAGGAAAATGGACACAACAAGATAAACAAACAACCCCTTTTTCATCAAATTGAAACAAACAAGCAAAGACAACGTGCAAGGGCAGCAACAAAATAAGCAAAGATAACAAACATGATCAACATGCCAGTCAAGGCAAACACAAGAAACAAAAACAAGAAAAACAAAGCAACGATGGGATAGATGTGCTGGGAACAAAAGAGGGGTTGGTAAGCGGAGAAAGACGAATCAGGCGCCACTGGTGCCAGCAGAGGGAGCCGAAGAATGAAGAGTAAGCAGGGCACGTACATCCTCCAAAAGACGTCTTTGTTGTTCTGCTAGTGTAGACACAGCGCGGGACAACCTCCTTAGTTCTTTCCTCATATCAGATTCCTCTGTTTGTTCCCCCTCAGAGTGTACACCTTCAGACTCTTCTTCCTCAATAGCAACAACAGGCCCAAGAGCAGCCTTGACCCACCCAACTCCTTCCTTCAAGACAAACTGTATCTTGTACAGATTACTAGCATCTAGTGGTCGAGAGAAGAAGCATCCTTCCGTAGACCCTTGGTATACCTTGTGGTACTCCAGAATTTGTTTGACAATGCGGGGGTATGGAAGAGCGTGGCGATCAGTGTTCCTGGCATGGGCCATATGCTGCATCATCACTCGTGGCAGATTGATTGATTCCTTTTGCAGTAACTTAGCGAGGAGAACCACATCCAGGATGAGCAACTTGTTGCGCTTTTGTTCCCTGGGAGTGAAGTTGCAGATGAGGTAATGGTACAACACCTTGTTGACAGCAAACATGTTGGGGGTATCCAAAGCTCCAGAGTCAGGCGGATTAGGGATCTTAGCAACATGACGTGCGGCCTCCTAGTAGGGGAAATCCTTTGACCAGCGCCCCTTTGGGTACTCATCATAGCCAACATGCGAAAAGCCCAGAATGAGACTCAGTTTCATGCTAGAGAACACATGGGTGATGCCCTCCAGCGTGTAGCTACCCAGAACATCGTGGGGCCGAACCTCGATGACGAACGTTGTGTAGTAGGCCTTGAGCTGTTCTTCATCAACCTCTTCCTCCTTAACAAACAAATGACTCCACTGCTGCGCCTCTAACGGCGAGGCAACCTCCTCCAAAGCATTCTGCTTGAGGAACTCAACATCCAGCAACAATTCCCTGACAACTCCTTTGTGACTCATATCCCTGACGTCATCAACTTCCGCCTTCACCTTTGACTTTGCCTTAGCACTTTGGCGTCTTTCTTGTGAACAGGAGTCGCAGAACCATTGGCGCGCTTGGATTTGCGCTCAGAAAGCGGCTCAGATTCATCATCGGAGCTCACTGGAATGGCTTTGGCAGCCTGGGCTTAGGCACGTGTTTTGCGCTTTGAGGAGCAACCCATCTTAACCCGGCCAGTGGGCTTGGTGACCTTCGGCGGCAAGGCATCGTCATCCTCCATCAATTCCTTCTCCAGAATACGCACAACTCCCTTGAGTTTCTCAGTAACCGCAACATGTTCCTCTGTTCCCGTCGGCGTCGCCGTGGTGGCACCGCCGAGAAATTCCTCGGTCTCCTCCTCAGGTTGGGTGGGGTGGGTCGGTGACAAGATCACCTCCTCTTTTTCGTTCGAGGATACGGCAGTCGGGGCGATGGGGTTGGGATTAGAGTTAGGGCCTGTGGAGGCAGGAGGTGGTGAAGGTGATTTGGGGGCTACGTAGGGGACCATTATGAGTTTGTCCGGTGTGGGTGAAGGGGGTGGAGTGATTTTGGTGGAGGCGGTGGCCGTTTGTGGTGGTGGAGGGTTAGTGGTGTCAAGACTGGAGGTGGAAGGGGTGGATAGGGCGATGGCGGCGAGGATGGCGGGATCAGTTCCCATAGCAGAGAGCTTGCTAAGGAGATTTTGGAGATCCTCAACACCGGCAATGGGGATGTTGGAGTGGGAGGCCATTTATGGAGCTGTGAGTATGGAGACAAGAGAAAGAAAGAGGGCAAGAGATAGTTAGGCATAGAAGAAGGTGGTGAGGAGAGAATACCTGAAGGAGTCGAATATATAGAATCCACAAAATATGTTCGGTTGCCAAAGATAACATTGAGATCTTCTATCTTTTCCAAGTATATGCAACCGAAATCTTCACCTTCCAAAATAAAACTCTGCAAATTCTGTCCAGATTCATCAAAGCCCACAACTCTCTAGCCCATCATATCACACGACCGTCACTTCAACCCTAAATGCACGCATCTCTTCCCAAGCGCAGTTGCAGGCCATAATTACCCATCAAATCATTCAAATCCCTGTTGCAGACCACAGGGAGACGATTCGTTTTGTCGCCTTATCGAAAAAGTGGAAGTGTGGGATGCGGGGGTAACGTTACCAGAGAGGGTACAAAGACCATCACACAAAAACATACAAGAATTTTTACCAGTGTTTAATCATGAATGAGAGGCTCCTAGATATGGATGATTATAGGGGCTCATAGGAAGCATCAAGTATGATGGCTAGGGTAAGCTGTAGAGTCAACAATCATTTGGGCTTATAATGAGGGATCAATGCATCAAGTTGACTCTTTTGGGCCGAAAGAAAACTGTTTCATGAATTACAATGACAGCATAGATGATCATGCATGAAATTTTGCATGTAAGCGAAGCACGAGCAAGAGTCTAAGCAAGTTGTTCAAACAATGATCAAGGGAAAGTATGCAGATCAAGACATGACATTTACACTTTCACATTTTACCAAGTAATTTAGCCAGTAATCGAGGGAACACAACATGTAGACAATTAGTTGAGAGAGATCATACCTAGCTCCATACGGAACTGTTCGAATGGTTCCCTATTTAGTGCCTTGGTAAAAATGTCAGCGATTTGATCCTTGGTTCCATAGAAGTTCATGGACACCAACCCTTTCTCCACACAATCTCGTAGGAAGTGATGTCTTATCTCAATATGCTTGGTACGAGAGTGTTGCATAGGATTCTTGGAAATGTTTATTGCACTAGTATTGTCACAAAGAATGAGAATTGAGTTTAAAACAATACCGTAGTCGTTGAGTTGTTGCTTGAGCCATAGTAGTTGAGTACAACAAGTTGCGGCTATGTATTCGGCTTCTGCAGTTGACAACGCAACTGAATTCCGCTTCTTCGATCCCTAGGAAACCAAACATGGCCCAAGGAACTGAGCCATTCCAGATGTAGATTTTATGTCCACTTTGTTCCCTGCGAAGTCAGCATCAGTGTATCCAACTAAATCGAAGTTGCCACCCCTTGGATACCACAGACACAGATCGTTTGTTCCCTTCAAGTATCTCAGAATCCTTTTCACTGCTTTGAGGTGTGTCTCCTTGGGATCAGCTTGAAGTCGATCACACAGACACACACTATACATAATATCAGGTCTACTAGCAGTGAGATAAAGAAGCAAACCTATGATTCCTCGATAGAGAGTTGGGTCAACTCCCTTTTCATGCTCAGCATTTCCCATTGGATTATTGGGAGATATGGGAGTTGTGAAGGGCTTTGCGTCAGATATTCCAAACTTCTTGATACACTCCCGGAGATACTTCTGTTGATGAACCATTGTTCTCCCTGAGAGACTTGAAGACCTAAGAAGAACTTTAGTTCCCCAACCATGCTCATCTCAAATTCACTGGCCATCAGACTTGAGAATTTTTGGACCAGTTTATCATCTGCCGATCCGAAGATGATATCATCCATGTAGACTTGCACAACCAGAGTGTGCCTTCCTTCCTTCAGAAGGAACAGAGTCTTGTCGACCTTCCCACGAACGTATCCATGAGACAAAAGGAACTGAGAAAGCCTATCATACCAGGCTCTAGGAGCCTGCTTAACACCATATAATGCCTTGTCAAGAATGTAGACATGATCAGGTTGGGAGACGTCTTCAAATCCAGGAGTTTGCTCCACATAGACTTTTTTCTCTGAGAACTTCATTCAAGAAAGCAGTCTTTACATCCATTTGTTACAGTTTAAAACCATGGAAAGCTGAGTAGGTAATGAGTAATCGAATGGTTCCAAACGTGCAACTGGAGCAAAAGTCTCATCATAATCAATCCCTTATTGCAGGTTGTATCCTTTCACCACTAGCCTTGCTTTGTTCCTTGTGACCAGACCTTGATCATCCAGTTTTTTTCTAAACACCCATTTTGTTCCTATCATTGTTCTGTTCCCTGGACGAGGAACCAACCGCCAAACTTTGTTTCTTTCAAACTAATAAAGCTCTTCTTGCATGGCATTTATCCAGTCTGAGTCATTCAATGCTTCTCTCACAGTTTTTGGTTCTTGCATAGAGAGAAATGCATTGAAAGCACAAAAGTTGTATAGTGTTGACCTGGTGCTTTGTGGAATTCCCTTCCGAAAGTCTATTAGAATGAGGTGCATTGGATGATCCTTCTTTTGCTGGTAGTTCCTTATTTCTAGCATGTTGATATCGAAGACATCAGAATCAATGTTGCCAGACGTCGAGCTGAAACCAACAGTCTCTCCAGTATTGGGACAATCATCAACAGGTCCATTGGCAATGGGATTTTCCTCAAATGACTCTTCATCGTTGGGAGTTTCACTTTGTTGCTCTTGAGGGACCAATTAGGTGTCAGACGACAAATCTCCTTCATTAGACTCATCGATGTTGGTAGAATCTTGATTTCTTGGTGTTGACGGGTCATCATGACTGTCTTGATTCAGAGAGACTCCATCCATATCATAATTTGGAGCAACATCCACGAGCTGAAAACTGTCCTCTTCGGAGAAACCGGTGTTCGAGGGTACACTGGTTGATTGAGCATGCACATTGTTCCCAACCATGACAGATTCATCAAAAACCACATGAATGCTTTCTTCTACCTTCCTGGTCCTCTTGTTGAACACTTTGTAGGCCTTGTTGTGGAGAGAATATCCTACAAAGGTTCCTTTATCACTTCTTGAATCAAACTTCCCAAGAGAGTCCTTCCCATTGTTGTGGATAAAGAACTTGCATCCAAAAGATCGCAGATGAGACACATTCGGCTTTCTTCCCCTTAGCAGTTCATGGGGAGTCTTGTTCAGTAGCGGGCGAATGGTTGCTCTATTCAGCACATAACAAACAGCATTCAAAGCTTCAGCCCAGAAGCTCATAGGAAGACCACTGGCAATAAGCAGGGTACGCGTCATGTCCTCCAGAGTCCTGTTCTTCCTTTCCACAACACCATTTTGCTGCGGAGTCTAGGGAGCTGAGAAATTATGGTTGATGCCATTGTTCCTACAGAGGGATAAAAACTGAGAGTTCTCAAATTCTGTCCCATGATCAGTACGGATGGACCCCAGAGACTGTCCCACATTCTTCTCAATCGACTTGAGCCAAGTTTCAAACTCAGCGAACACTTCGTCCTTTGATGACAGAAAGAGAGTCCATGTGTACCTGGAATAGTCATCAACAATAACAAACACATATATATTTCCACCACGGCTCCTTGTGAGCATAGGCCCACAAAGATCCATGTGGATTAGTTCCAGAGGACGAGTTGTGGTAACCTCCTTCTTTGATTTGAAGGAGGATCTTATATGCTTACCTTTGGTACACACAACACAAACTTCATTGCGTGTTGCTTCGATCTTAGGAAGACCGTTCACCAGTTCTTGTCTATGAAGTTTGGAAAGAAGTTGAGGACTTGCATGTCCAAACCGCTTGTGCCACAAGTCTGTCGTCGCAGTGATGGATGACATACACAATTCCTTCTCAGGGATAAAAGCAGGATCAACTTTGTAGATATTGTTGTCACAGATCCCTTTTAGTAGAATTTCCCCTATACTTATACACTCAACGTAACAATCATCAGTAGTAAAGACTACCCTATTTTTCTTGTTTTGACACAGTTGAGTGACACTAAAAAGATCAAATTTGAGATTGTTATTTGTTAACGAGTGTCACATTATCCACAGTTATATGGTTAGAAAACCTTACATTACCGAGACCACAAACTTCTCCTTTACTCTTATTTCCAAAGGTTATTGAACCTCCGAAGGCCTGTTGAAGCGAAGAAAACCAGCTTTTGTTCCCTGTCATATGACTTGAGCATGCACTATCGAAATACCAGGAACCTTTCCTCACTTCAGCCTGTATTGAAAAGATTAGTTCTTACGAACCCATACAAGCTTAGGCTTTCTGGGTGTGGGAGCAACATATTTGATTTTTGCGGGTTTTTCATTCATTTTCTCCCTAGCAATACGAGTGATTTCCTCATTGTGTTTCTTAAGGAAACACTCTTGTTTGTAGTGACCAGAGTGACCACAGTACCAACAAACTCTATGGCACTTTAGATCCACATACTTGCTCTGTCCAGACCAAATTGGTTTGTTAGCAACCCTAGACTGAAAATCAATATGATTGGGCTTACCGTTATATGCTTGCTTTATCCAAATGGAATGAGCCTTCTGTCCATGATACCAAGCTTTGTTCCCATCAGTCAAATTTGCACAGTTTTTACGATTGTTCCTGTTAGAGGAACTTTCCCTGTTTCTCGCACAAACTGCTTTCCTTCAACTTCAAGTCTTTAAGACTTGGTGCCATCAACAAGAAGCATGGGTTGGTAACCAATTCCAAAGTGAGGCACAATTTTCTTCCCTTGGTTCTTTTCATCCTTGGCTGCTACAAACACAATGTCTTTTGACTCTTCCTTTTGTTCCTCACTAAGCTTAGACAAATCACTAGACAACTTGGCATTGCTTAGTTTTAACATTAATGACTCAGATTCTAGTGAGGAAACAGTGGATTCTAGAGATGTAATCTTTTCAGTTAGTTTAGGACACTCATTACAAGGACTTGGAGAAGAGGATGAAACTTTCTCAAGATTGGTCACTTTTTCTGCCCAACCTTTCTTTTCATCGATCAAACTTGAGATCGATTCATCCTTTTCTTCAATCTGTTCACTGAAAAGACTATTCTCATGAACAAGTTTCTTAATGAAGAAGATTAGTTGTTCCTTAGACTTGCTTTTCAAACTTGAGATGAGTTCAAATTCATTTACCTCAAAATCCTGCAGGCCACCTTCAGTCTTTGATTCATCGGGGTCTTTTATGGCCATTAAACAAACATCCCTTGAATGAGAGGATTCTTCATCATTTGAGTCAGAATCACCCCATGTTGCAACCATTGCTTGCTTCCACGAATCGGAGGAAGACCTGCCTTTTTCTTGAAGCAGTTTTTGGCAAAGTGTCCCTTGTTTTGACAATGGTAGCAAACAACATCCTTCGTGTCTTTGTTTCCTTCGGAGGAACGAGGGGTGCCCTTGTTTCGAGACCATATCTTGTTCATTGCTCTGGTAATGAGAGCCACATCTTCATCACCGTCTTCATCTTCATCTTCAACTTGAGACAAGTCAAAGGCATGTTCAACCTTTAGAGCGATGCTTTGAGCCTTCTCTACTCCTTTCTTGTTCATTTTGTGGTTATAGAAAGAGGCATTACTTTCAAGTTTGGCAACAACCTCTTCCATAGTGAGAGTCTTGACGTCAGTCTGGGAGTAAAGGGCGAGAGCAATTGCATCCCACTGGGAGTTGAGGCCTTGCATGAAGTGGTGAGTGAGCTTTCAGTCTGGCAGCTCTTCACCGAGGAATTCTAGTTGACCGACAATCCCCTGGAACCTGGAGTAGAACTCTTAGATGTGTTCACCTTTTCCTTTGGATATTTGATCATACTCCTTCATCTAAGAAATAATTCGATTCTTCTTGACATCTTCATTTCCGTGATGGAGGCGTCTTAAAGCATCCCATATCTCTTTGGCAGTTTTGTAACCAATGACTTTCTTGAGATCAGCAGGGAGCAAAGCCATATGAAGGATCTTCTTGGCTCTGCTATTTTTCTCCATCTTTTTCCAGTCTTCATCAGTATAGTCAGCCCTTGGTTTTGGCTTGTCAGCGTCCTTCTCATTTGGGATAGCAATAGGGCCAACTTCGATGATTTTCCATATTTGTCCATCAAGGGAACAGATGTGGGATTCAATTTGCTCAATCCACCAGTCAGATTCACCTCCCTTCAGAACGGGCGGCTTCCAGAATGAATCACCAATAGCATTACTTGACGACATCTTTCCTGCAAAATCTTAACGAAAACAATCTAGAGACCAGGCTCTGATACCAGTTGTTGGATCGTTAGTGTTACATCTGAGGGAACAAATGTTGTGTTCCCACATAAGGTGCAGCGGAATAGTATAACAAGAAAGATAACATAAAGAAGTCACTATGTATAGTGGAAACCTCAATTAGTCAAATAACTAACCAAGGAAAAACCACTACCTTCAAGCTTCTTGCTTGAGAGGATTTTGAAGAGTTTACTTGTCTTATTGATTTCTTGATCGGTTACACTTGTAGCCTGGACTTCAAACCCTATACTTCCCACCTAGACTTGAATCTCTTCTATAATGATGAACACGAACTCACTCTTCTAAGACTCACAAACACTTCACTTTATTTTCTCTCAATTGAATGCTCCGAGTTCGTACCTAAGAAATTAATCTCACACTTCTATTTATACAACTCGAAAAACTCATTAACAAGATAAAATCTCTCTCTCTCTAATATCAGCAACAAGAAGATATTATTTTATTTAAAAATATATAATCTTAACCGAATATAATATCTAAGGAAAGATTTCCTAAGATAATATAATCAGGTCAAGATAAAATCTTTCTCTCTCCATATCTTCCAATCGACGTGATCCACCCGATTTCCTTTTCTTCAACCGCATGATCTTCAAAGATAATCTTCATGTTAATCGTTCTTCACTCCATTCGCAACTTGATGTTTGTTCGGCACTGATGTTCCTTGAGAGATAACAAAGCATATGAATAAAGCTTTGTTCCCTCTGCAATCCTGCACTATTAATGGTTTCCTGTGACAACTGTATTGTTCCTGAAACACTTGGATACCAGATTAGTTGAATGTTTATTACCATCAAAACCTAAGGAATTCAACATATTACTAATATTTCATGAATATATTATATTATAGTAAATATAATAATTTATTATCTTAAAATATCTTCATATTAGCCCTTATATTTAAACTTAGATACTTATTTATATTATCATAATTATATTATAATTTGATTTGAAATATCAATAATATACTTTTTCTCAGTTATTTAACTAATGAATTCTCCTACGTGTTTTTTAATGTGGAGTCGATTTATATTTACAGTAATTATAGAAAATATTAAATTTCAGTTTTATACAAAGTATGTGCGAGATACGTGCATTAAGCCAATTCTTACTTTATAATAAATAATTGTACATAATCTATAATATATAAAATTCGATATCCATATACACATATGACTTGATTATCAAGTCAGTCAAGTCGGATTATTTCGAGTTTGAGTTGAGTAGGCTCAGTCAAAATGATACAAACAAAATGAGGTTCATTTTTGGGGAACTTGATCATATAAAATATATTCATATCTTATTTATTATATAATTTTGATTAAACTTCACATTTACTTGTTAATTAGATTGAGTTCGGATAAGGTTTAGGTCCTGCATTCTCGAGTCAGACTCGAGTTTAACCATTTTAATTATCAAAACAATTGGTCGAATTCGGGTTTTTTTATAGCTACAATATATATAAATATATTTAATATAATCTGTGGGAGCAAGAAATGGGCTCTCAGCTTAGCTAGCCTTATGGGCTTACAAGGAGGAAAAAGCCTACTAGCTAAGGTAAGGGTTTGCTATTTTGAGGAGTAGAATTTCCTCTATAGATACCCCAAATAAAGAAAAGACGAAGGGATCGTTTTTTGCACTTTTGTCAGCAAGTTTGTTAGAGGAGAGAGAAAGAGTGAGCACACTCAATTGGCTGTACTTTCTTTTCTTCTTCCCCAAGCAACCAAAAAAAAACAAAAGGAAAACCCAGATTTCCGTTGGCGATCTAGACCAATTCTCTTTGATTTCTCCTTCTCTGTTCATCCCTTTTATCGCGTACCGCTACTGACTTGGGCGTCGGAGGACCTGTCCTCAGGGACACCTTCTCCGGGGTCATTTTAGGTGGCTTGGAGCTCAGGGAAGACGATCGTAGTTCAGGAAGGAAGATCGGAGACTAGAAGAACGAAGAAAGAAGCCCTCTACGCACAACAGAAGCCAGACGAAGTTAACACTCTAGCTACGCGTGAAGCTGAGACCGCTCCAACTGATGAGGACGTCCTTGAAAAGCAAAGACCGAAAGGAGGAAATTCGGGTCGAAGGTGTGTTGGCCTTTGACTTGTTCACGTGGTTGAACCGGAATTCAACATAATCTTCATAATCATATAGTGAATATTTATATTATATAACTTTTATTCCCATTTACCAACATTAAAACGGACTTTCAACTAGTTAAAATTAAAACTAGTAGCCTTTTAACCAGTAAATAATAAATGTTGGTATATTGGCGGTGGGGAGCAAATTTGGGGGTGACTAATATTACTATTTCAAATATTTTCTTTTGTCGAAATCTGTAGTAATCAACTTTGTGTCGGGTAACGCATGAGGGAAATAACTCAATTTCTGCAAGTGAGGGAAGTAGACCGTTATTCTCGATATTTGGGATTGTCGACAATTATTGGACGATCCAAAAAAGGTGTCTTTGCATGCATTAAGGACAGAATGTGGAAGAAGTTACATGGGTGGAAAGAAAAGCTACTCTCTCAGGTTGGTCATGAAACACTCATAAAGTCAGTTTTTCAATCAATCCCTTTATATGTTATGAGTGTTTTCCGCCTATCGAACTCGTTGATCAATGATCTCCGCTCTATGTTGGCTCGTTTTTTTGGTAGGGAGTGAAAGATCATGAGCGGAAAATTCATTAGAAAAGTTAGGAGTTCCTCTGTCGACCTAAACGTCAAGGTGGAAAGGGATTTAGGAATCTGAAGGTTTTCAATGCCGCCCTATTAGCCAAGCAAGGTTGGCGTTTACTTCGCCACTCTTAATCACTAGTTGCCGCTTAAATGGGATATGATAGCTTTCTTATGGTCTAACATTCTTGCCAATCAGCAAATAAAAAGGGAAAAGTAAGTGGAAAATGAAAAGAGAGACTCTGAAGTTTTTGATTCATCTAAAAGGAAAACGGGCATCCCGAACTTGGTGGTTATAATCTACTGGGGAGTGAAATAGAACATGAAACCATAAGCTCCCAAGAAGTGGGAGGAGAAGTGATGAGTGCTACAGACTGCCTAACGCGCCCTGCCTTTCGATCGATACAGAGTTGAGGAGGCTGATCACGAACGCTATAGGTGTGGGAGCGATCCGAAAAGTTTGTTTTAAATTGTCATCGATTACTGACAGCAAAATACTACAAGCACTCGGAGTTTGTTGATGCAAGGCTTGGACATAGTTCAAGCTATACTTGGTCAAGCATTTGGGGTGCTAAGTCTCTGCTCCTTGATGGTCTCTGTTGGAGGATTGGGAATGGAGTATCAGTTCGTGTTTGGTCCGATAATTGGCTTCCTGATGAGTCGAGTTATAGGCAGCCTACTGTCGTCGGTAATACTGATCCAGATTTGCTAGTTGCTGCACTCATTAATCATGATTTGCATGAATGAGATGTTCCTTTACTATGTCAAACCTTTCACCCAAATGACATTCCCCTTATTCTTAAAATTCCGCTACATAACCGGCATGTACCAGATTTCCTACGATGCGTACACACATCAACTGGGGTATATACAGTTAAATCAGGCTATTGGTTTGGTCATATGGACCGTCCATCACAGTTGGTTGGTTCACAATAGGGGCACATAATCTGGACTCGTGTTTGGAAGCTGAATGTTCCACCTAAGTTGCGCATTTTTGCTTGGCGAGCTCTTTCGGGTTCTTTGTCTATGAAGTCAGAACTAACTCTTTGCCGAGTAGTGAATTCCAGGGATTGTCCTCGTTGTCAGGAAGCAGCATCAGAGACTATAGTTCATGCACTCATCTCGTGTCCGGCTACCATCTCTGCTTGGGAAAGTTCTCCTCTATTGTATTTCCTTGTCGAGATGCAATCGGTGTGTCTCCAAGATGTTGCTCAGCAGGTTCTGGATACAAAGGGGGTTGTTGGTTTGACAGATTTCTTATTGCGTTGTTGGGTGGCTTGGACTGTCCGAAATCAGTCTATTTTTCAAGGAGTGACAGATAGGGGTAAGAGTATTCTGCTGGGGTTTAGTTCCATGCTTATGGAGTATACGACTATAACAGCAACAACTTCGGTGGGCTGTCCTAGGTCACGTCTTGTCACGGATTGGAGTCCACCTTCTTCAGGGGTTATTAAGCTGAATTCTGATGCAGTAGTATTACAAGATGGGGCTGGTTTGGGTGTGGTGTTTCGCGACTATTATGGTTTTGTTCTAGTTGCAGGAGTTTGTCGGGTTCAATCTTGCCTTGTTATTGATATTGCTGAGGCTCAATCACTCTTGGTCGTTCTCCAGCTTGCACGTTCGCTTGGATTTCAGATATTGTTGTAGAGACTGATTCTCTTGGTGTTGTTTTAGGTATTAGTAGTACTTCTCCTAACTTCTCTTATTTAGGTATGATTCTAGATGAAATTAGGATTATAATCCTTTTATTTTCCTCATTCTTATTCTTATGTAAACATGTTAATCGTACGGATAATATTGTCGCCCATTATGTAGGTCATCTAGATCCTGGATGATCATATGTCTGGGGCTGAGCAAATACATGTCTCTAACATTCCGCAGTGTATTATTACCCTAGCGGAGATGGATGTTTAATATATAGTTACATAATGTTCCTTTAAAAAAAAACTTCGTATCGGGTAGGCCCAGTTAGTAGTATAGTGAACCCATTATTGTAACGGGCTAACTATAACACTTTATCTTATGGACTAACTATAACACTTACGTTGAACTCATATACGTCGACCCAACATACCCTTATAAAAAAGAGAAAATTTGGCGCGAAGGGTTTCTTAAGGAAAAAAATAACAAGTTTATGTCTATTTTTTTCAAAATTGCAAGTATGATCCCCTATTACTACACATATGACCCAAAAGGGGTGGAAGTGTTTTTTTTAGGGTTTAAGATTTATGATTTAAGGGTTAGGGTTTAGGGTATATGGTTTAGGATTTTGGGGTTTTTAAAGGCTTAGGAAATCAAAAAACTAATTTATTTAATTAGAAGTCCAAACTTGTTATTTGATCCCATTAAGGGGTCAAAAATCCTAAAGATCGTATAAAAAATCAGTTCCTGTTAGAGCTGTCAAAAAGTTACCGAACCCGTTTTACCGACCTGACCGACCCGCTTTTGGACCTGACCCGACCTGACCGAAATTTTTGATAACCCGAAATTACCGAACCCGAATTTACCGAGACCGAACCCGATCAACCCGAACCCGACCCGATTAACGAATAAATGTGGAGTATTAATAAAATATAACATAAAATAATATGATAAATGACATATAAAAAATGATAATATGCTTAATATCCTAAAAAAAATAACATTGTTGTACTTACATAATTTTTTATAATGTATAAATTTATAAATTAATAAATAAAAATAAAATATGATTTTTGTCTACTAATATCAATTACATTAAAATAATTAATAATATTATTATTATTTTAATCCATTTCAACTTATTTTGACATATTTAAATTAGTTTTTAACTATTTACTAATATTTAAATAGTGAACAAAATATTTAAAAAATGACGCTCTTGACCCATTGGTTAACCCGAATCGTCCGCTGACCTGTATTAACCCGACCGACTTGACCTGTTATCCGAAATGACCCAACCCGTTCTCAACCCAAACCGAAAATAACCGAATCGAACCCGATTTATCCTGTTATAAGCCGAAACGGACTAGGCCCAGGCCCAACATAAGTTGCGTACACTTTGTTTGCAGCTGCCTCTCCTCCAGTTTTCCCTCCAATGTGTCCTCTCTCCCTCTCTCTTTCTCTCTCAACACTCCCAGAAGCTCCTGGACACCTCCCCCTAATCCAATGGCGCCCAAACCTAGACTCTTCTGGAACCTCCCTCCAATTCCACTCCCTTTTATAACTCTCCTTCCCCACTGCCTATACCAATTAACCATCGCAACGTTCATACAGATCCACAATCATGGCGGCTTCAATCTCTCAAGCCTACTCCCTCAATTATCCTCTCCCTTCAATCACTTCCAACTCCGCCGACAAGTTTCGCCCCAACACCGTCTTCCTCGGCCGGAGACTGCGCGATCGCGACGCCTCTTTGACGTCCGGGAGAACCGGCGGGTTCCGCCGCCGGGGATGCTCGGCGCCGGGGCCCGTGAGGGTTGTATGTGAGAAGGTGGTCGGGATTGACCTCGGGACGACTAACTCGGCGGTGGCGGCGATGGAGGGAGGCAAGCCGACAATCATCACTAACGTCGAGGGGCAGAGGACGACGCCGTCCGTGGTGGCGTATACCAAGAATGGCGACCGTCTGGTGGGGCAGATCGCCAAGAGGCAGGCGGTGGTTAACCCCGAGAACACGTTCTTCTCCGTTAAGAGGTTCATTGGGAGGAAGATGTCGGAGGTGGACGAGGAGTCCAAGCAAGTCTCTTACAAAGTGGCGAGGGATGAGAACGGGAATGTCAAGCTCGATTGCCCCGCCATCGGAAAGCAGTTCGCCGCCGAAGAGATCTCTGCTCAGGTAAACCACCCGGATGCTTTTTTACCCTCTTCCCCAGTATCAATTTTAGCGATTTCTGGCTTTTGGTAGGAAGAGGACCATGCTGAAATTAGAATTTTGTATCAAATTTACGACTAGATCTTCTCCAAGTGTAGTGATAATTTGTTTTGCAAAAGAAGATAGATTATTCAAGATCAAGGGTTCAAAGGATAAGAAGCAACGGAAATTTTCACTCGGACATACAACAATTCACAAACATGCTTCTGACTCTCATGAATTTCCTCAATAAATGCACGTCTCTTCTATGGGAATTGCAAATACCAAACCCTGTGCAAAGCCACTTGCAATAGCATTCCAAATCCAGTATGGCTAAAGTGAGTCCTAAACTCCTATAGTAGATACCAAAATATTTTGTCTTCTCTATCCTAATACCAACAAAAGCATCCTCATTAGTTATCAGAAGAGGGAACTCATTAGTGAAGGTAAGGTAAATATTCAACCGTGAAAGTATAGGGGCCGAAAACTACAATTTGTAATCTCAAAAATCCCAGTAAGTGATAGTTGTCTAATATTTAATATGTATCACCCTTTGACCTCAAACTGTCTGCTTGTAATTCAACAAATATTCCCTTTTTTCCCTAAAATAGATGGGTAGAATTTCTAACATATACGAGAAATTTGCTCACTACCTCTTTATAAAATACTTGGATCACGTAATATCATCCACATGGCTTTGAAACGTGAACGACTGTATTCATGGGCAATGCTTATTTGATATACCTGCTCAGAACCTCTTAGTCAAATTGGAGGAAGTGACTGCACAAGAATTCTGTTTTTGGTAGGGATAGGATCATGTTGTAAGTAGAAATTTGAAGCTGAGATAGTAATTTGGTCATTGATAAAATTAATCTCAAGCAGTGTATGCTTTTTGGAGATTGAGTTTAGAAGGGTGCTCGGTAACTTTTAGCATCTTAAAATATGGAGAGACTTCAAATTGAAGGAATTTTGGTCACCTTTTTCAGGTTTTGAGAAAGCTTGTTGATGATGCATCAAAATTCCTGAATGACACTGTAAACAAAGCAGTGATCACTGTGCCCGCCTATTTCAATGATTCTCAAAGGACAGCAACAAAAGATGCCGGTCGAATTGCGGGTCTAGACGTTCTCAGGATCATCAATGAACCCACTGCTGCCTCGTTAGCGTATGGATTTGAGAAGAAAAACAATGAGACCATCCTTGTGTTTGACCTCGGAGGTGGTACATTTGATGTTTCAGGTAGGATCCTCACTCCAGATCTACTAATTTTTGCTTAATGGCTTTTCATTTCTGAATGACACCATAGATCAGTGATACTTGTAATTTTTTGTTTTGAGTTGTGCTTATGAATTTTGGCTTCAGCTGGGCAGGCTGAAATACTATGAATTGTTCACTTTGATATCTGATATCTTGCTTTGATTCCTGAAACACTTACCTTGTTACTCTATACTCTTTGCAGTTCTTGAAGTAGGTGATGGAGTTTTTGAGGTGCTTTCCACCTCTGGTGACACTCATCTTGGAGGAGATGACTTTGACAAGGTCTGATTTTATTTTACATCAACAACAATGAACTTAATAGCTTCTTTACTCTGTACTGAACTTTTTCTGAATGACGCTTGTGCACAACCCATTAATAATGCAGAGAATTGTAGACTGGCTTGCGGAGACTGTTAAACGGGATGAAGGAATAGATCTATTGAAAGATAAACAAGCTCTTCAGCGACTCACCGAAAGTGCTGAAAAAGCAAAGATTGAGCTCTCAACTCTGACTCAAACTAGTATCAGGTGAGCTCTTTACTTACTTTTCCTATTCAAAATTTGAAGGGCATCTCTGTTTCCTCTTCTCATATTTACTAACTCCATCCTATTTGGCTATTTCATAGTCTGCCTTTCATTACCGCGACACCTGATGGACCCAAGCACATTGACACTACTCTTACAAGGGCCAAATTTGAAGAGTTGTGCTCGGATTTGCTTGACAGGTACAAGGATTAATTTATATGGAATCTCATATTATTATGTGGTCAGATCCCTAGTTCTCTATAATAACATCCATATTCTTGCAGATTAAAGACACCAGTTGAAACTGCTTTGAGTGATGCAAAACTATCGATCAAAGACATCGATGAAGTGATTCTTGTGGGAGGCTCAACAAGGATACCAGCAGTGCAGGAACTTGTGAAGAAGATGACTGGAAAAGAGCCTAATTGCACTGTCAATCCTGATGAAGTGGTTGCTCTTGGGGCAGCCGTTCAGGTATGTCTATGGAGTTGCTGTTTGAACGTGGAGTGTTGTTATGTAATTAATAGTTCACACGTCTCAAACATTCGTTTTGTTGTAACAGGCTGGAGTTTTGGCTGGAGATGTTAGTGATATAGTCCTACTAGATGTGACACCATTGTCTTTGGGTCTAGAGACACTTGGTGGAGTTATGACAAAGATCATCCCAAGAAACACTACCTTACCAACTTCCAAGTCAGAGGTGTTCTCCACAGCGGCAGATGGGCAGACTAGTGTGGAAATCAATGTCCTTCAGGGTGAACGGGAATTCGTCAGGGACAACAAATCTCTTGGAAGTTTCCGTCTTGATGGGATCCCTCCTGCCCCACGAGGAGTACCACAAATTGAAGTGAAATTCGATATTGATGCCAACGGTATCCTGTCGGTTACCGCCATTGACAAGGGAACTGGAAAGAAACAAGACATTACCATCACTGGTGCTAGCACTTTGCCCAAAGACGAGGTAGCCATATTTTCGCAACTTCCTGGATATTTTCCGTATTTGTCCTTGATGAAAGAAGTGATGCCAATATGTGCTGTTACTTTGTACACTAGGTTGATAAGATGGTCAAAGAAGCCGAGAAGTTTGCAAAGGAGGACAAGGAGAAGAGGGATGCAATCGACACAAAGAACCAGGCGGACTCCGTTGTGTACCAGACCGAGAAGCAGCTTAAGGAGCTGGGGGACAAAGCCCCTGCTGCAGTGAAGGAGAAGCTCAAGGAGCTCAGGGATGCCATCTCCGCGGGTGCCACTCAGACCATCAAGGATGCAATGGCGGCGTTGAACCAGGAAGTTATGCAGCTGGGGCAGTCGATATACAGCCAGCCTGGAGCAGCAGCCGATGGTGGGCCCACATCTGAATCGTCTGCGGGGAGATCATCTTCCTCTGACGGTGATGGGGAAGTGATAGATGCAGATTTCAGTGAGAGCAAATGAGGTGTGACAGCAAGAAAAGGCCTTCGGCTTTGTAGAATATTTGCTACTGAGGTAGGAGGTAATTGTTGTATATCATGTAAAGGTAGAGTATATACTTTTTAGTTTTTACATCTTGGGAATTTCCCAAATTCCAACTTCGGTTAATTCTATTATCCTTGTGATACCCGAGCTTTTTCAGCCCAAGACCAAAAGCTTCCATTCCCTTGAGTTATTATTGTTTTTTTTGCTATAAATAATTTAATTTTGGAAGCTACTGTTTTCCTTCTTTTGAAAAGATAAACCCTAAAATTGAATTAAAACAAAGAAACACGCAAAAATGCTCTCCGTACATCGACCAAAAAAACCCTAACCCAAACAACACAAAGTCCACACAGAGAGGAAAATGCTCCCTTCTGGGGAGTCGGCCCTAAAAGCCAACGCTACCGCCATCGGAGTTGAGCCGGCCGTGAACCAAATGCTCCCAGAAGAGCTCCGCTCTGACCGAGCCCTCGCTCCGACCGAGCCCTCGCTCCGACCCTCCCGAGCCCAGATCGGTTCACCAACTCCCAGATCTGGCAAGCCCAGATCCGTGTCCAGCCCGTGCTTCGTCGCCGGAAAGTTGCTCCCGACTCCACTCGCCACCACGCTGCCGCCTCCCCTCCTCCGCCGATGCCACCCCGTCCCATGGAAGAGCTTTGGCCAGTCTTCTTCCTCTCCGCCCTCCATCTCGGCCCGCCGCCGCCTCCCCCGCCTTCCTCCTTGTCTTCCTCTCAATCCCCCCCTCCTTCTCCGCCGTCCACCTCCCTCTCCTGTCCCCAGCCGTGAAGCGAGTGACCCTCGCCCTTCTCCGCCGCCCTCCATCTCCGTCCTCCATCTCTGCCCCGTCGCGCCTCCCCCGCCTTCCTCCTTGTCTTCCTCTTATCCCCTCCTTCTCCGCCGTCCACCTGTCCCCCGTCCTACGAGTGACCCTCGTCCTTGTTTTCAAAAATTGTTTCCTTGTTGCTCTGTGTTACTCTCACGGCTGTTGCAGGTTTCCTTTAGGTTTGATTGGAGATTGTTGTTTCGGTTCGAGATATGACAGTGATCGTGTGATCCCTGGTGGTTTCTACTGACGATTTGCCTCCAGATTGTGTCTTGTCTCTTCTTTTCGGCTGCTTCAAACGACTTGTTGGTGATTTCCAACCCCTGTTTGAAGACTTTCTCGTTGATTAAGCCTTGTTGGTTTGCTTGTTCGGTTGTGTCTGTATTTTGTTCTTTGTTGTGTCTGTTGTTTTTTATTTTTGTTTTGCTCTTTACTGTTGTGTTTGTTGTTGGTTTGTTCGCCGTTTGATCGGCCTCTCGAGTTTCCAGGTTTGGTTGTTCTGGATTCTTGAATTCTTACTTTATTAAAAAAAAAAAAAAAACCTAACCCTCCCAACACTGTCGCCTCGACTCCCCTTCTCCACCATGAAACTCAACCTTTCCCACCCTCTTTTCCCCACCCTTTAGCTTTGAATCGTACCATCTGCACTTCATCTATTTTAAATCTGACACTTTTTCAACCCCCTACTTATTCGGCGGTCAAACCCAGGAAATGGGTGAATCCAAATCATCTCCCCTCATTGGGGGATTGGTTGTTTAGAAGATCCTTCCCAAATATGCATTTGTCCGTGAAAACGGGATCATTTTTGAGAAAAATCTTGACTTTGCTTGAATCGGCCCTCTGAGAGGAGTTGGTGGCGTGAAGGACATCTCCCTCCCTCCCATAGCCTAATTCGTCGCATGTGGAAGATCTACATGTGTACCTCCGAGCATTATTCGATGGTGATGTGGATCCAGCCCCCAGGAATCAACACAAGGACAAAATGGAGCAAAAGGCTAAAGCAACAAACTATGGAATCAAAGAACACAAACCCGCCCACAGTTACATCGCTCTCCGACATCAACGTTTCTCCAACCTCAACGAATTTGTCACCGACGCCGTTTTCGCCATCGTCAACAAACCCGCCCACAACGCCATTGCTTCCGTGATGTCGTTGCCTGTCACAACCATCATCATGATAGTTGGCAAGGAGGATTATTAATCCGTAAATTTTGACAACGAGGAGGCTGGGACAGCTCCATGGCTACTCTTAAATCCCAACCCCGACCCTATCAACCAGTATTTGAACAAGACGGTGGATCCGACGTCGAAACCAATGTCGCCTGAGTAATTTTTGAGTACTTTCATGAACTTTTGTTGCTTGAACCTGTTTGGTTGCGAATCTGTTTTACAAGCTTGGGTGTTAGTACTTCGTTGCTTTTGTTGAGTTGATCTAGGTGGAGACCGGGTTGTTGTGGTCGTGGTTGTGTTTGAGGCTCCTGAAGATCCATTATAGGCAACGTCAGGGTGGTCGAGACTCTTAAAGATCTCTCATTTAGGTGGGGGCAACGTCATGGTGGTCCATTCAGCATTGGCCTAGGATTTATCCTGTTTGACCTATCTTCTGGTGGCATTGTCTGTTGATTATGCTTGACTCTCCTCTCTCCCTAGTTCGTTTTGCTCGATTTTGCTTTGTTGTATTTTCCTTTGCTTGCTTTGTAGTTTCTTTTTTTACCGGTTTTCGGTTGTCGGTTTTCGGCCTCTCGAATTTTCCGACGTTGTTGTCGGTAACTCGAATTTTGACCTTATAAAAAAAAGAGATAAACCCTAATCTATTCTATGCCAAATAAACAAATCCACTCAGGGATGGAAAATCATCTACGGATGTCCGATCCATCCGATCTACGACGAATAATAATCGGGTGGCGGGTGGATGTAGATGATAAGTTTTGCGGGTGATGGACGGATTGTATAGACTAGTTATTTTGCGGGGTTGAGTGATGGAAGTGTTCACTCATCCATCACTCGATTCATTTCCTTCACTTTAGTCTCTCGCCACGTATGTTGAACAACTAGGTGTGGTCGGTTGATATTTGAAGGGATCCTTTCTTACTATCACATATCATAGTAGTAGATTTTAATTTGAAGTCCTACTTGGATTATTTCGTTAATAAACCCCTTTCTACTATTTTAGGGTTCACATGTTTTGGGCCTTTGGTAGTGATATATAGGAGCACTCTAGTGAGTATGCTCCCTGCGCGAGAATGGTAAGAATCAGTCTCGCGTTGATATGTAGAAGTGTCACATGTCAGGTTCTTTTTTTCTAGGCAGTTTTTTTTTCTTTTTTGCGCGAGAATGGTAAGAATCAGTCTCGCGTTGATATGTAGAAGTGTCACATGTCAGGTTCTTTTTTTCTAGGCAGTTTTTTTTTCTTTTTTTTGATACATTATATCTTCGAAATGGTCTTTATTATGCATATATTCATTCTGAAATACACATATTGTATATTATGATATGAAATGCATATATTAAACCTTATGAAATGTACATGGAGTGTAATTTACTTATTTTCCCCTTTTTCTGCGATAAATTATATCTTTCAAATACACATAAGTGCATTTGTTGTACATTATGAAATACACATAGACTGCAATTCATTGTGAAATGCACATCCAAAATGCAAAAAAAAATTCATCTTGTCATTTCAAAATGTACATACGGTTATGCTCAAATACGTATACAATTCAAATACATATTGAATATAACTCAAATGCACTTATAGTTCATAAAAACACATCGAGTTATATCTAAATGCTCATTCAATTAAAGCTAAATGCACATATTATAATATACAAATGCATATCTAATTATATTCACTTGCACATCCTATAGAATTCAAAATGCACATTACCTTATAACCAAATACACGTACACAAATAACTCCAAATGCAATAAAACATGACCCAAATGCACATATAACTTAAATGTGCTTTTGTAATATATACTATGTGCATTTGGAGTGTATTTTATATGCACTTCCAATACAAATACAAGTTAGCTGAAGGTAAATGCACTATGTGCATTTGGAATGTACACTATACAAAATGTGAATTGGAGCGTATAATATGTACATTCTAAGACAAACACAATTTGATCTTAGTTAAAAATATCGGTTGAACTGTTTGTGCTTTTGTAATTCATAATATGTGCATTTTGAGTGTACATATGTGCATTTTGAATTTCCAAGACAAACACAAGTAAGGCAGGGAAATTCTTAATTGACCTATATGTGCATTTGGATTGTACACGATGTGCATTTGGAGTGTACACTACGTGCATTTGGAGTGTACCGTTAGTGCATTTTGACTTTCTAAGACAAACACAAGTTGACAGGGGAAAATCTCGATTGAACTATATTTGCATTTGAAGAGTACACTATGTGCATTTGGAGTATACGTATGTGCGTGCATTTTGAATTTCTAAGACAAACACAAGTTGGGTGGGGGAAAAAGTCTTAAATGAACTATATGTGCATTTGGAGTGTACACTATGTACATTTGAAATTTATTATGTATGTATATAAACTATTACATAGTTTAAGGTCAAAATAATTATAGTTGAAATTTGTAACCTAATCCATAACTATTTGGGTAAAAATGAAAATATTTGGTTCGAAAGTGCGATTAATGCAAACATGAGTACAGTTGGATAATTAAAGAAAGTATAAATAGGAATAAAAATAAAAATACATGTTTACTTTTCAGTGCATACCCAAAATTGTTGTTTAACGCATAGGCTCCACATGTTACGTGTGGAGCCTCACCACACCTAACGTGTGGTGTTGGGCCACACGTAACGTGTGGAGCCATGCACCACGTAACGTGTGTATATGCTCCACACGTTACGTGAAGATGCTCCATAGAAAGAGGTCTAGACTTAACGTGAGGAGAGTGTCCCCACGTTAAGTAGACCTTTTTTTTTATTAAGTAACGTTATACGAAGTATTCTTCGCTTACTATGGAATTGTACAATAAGATTGAAGTTACGATTGTATTGAGTCAGTTACATTCGCTTATTTCGGTCTTCTACCCTTCCAATGTAAAGTTCTCGATCGAGCCACCGAGCCGCTTCCAACCTGAAGATAGCGTATGACGGGGCTAAAAGTGCACAAGCAAATGTCGTTGATTAGCCTCAATCAAAGTAAAATTTCCTAACAGACCTACTAAACAGAAGTATAGCAGACAAGTAAGGGTCGAACCCACAGGGAAGATCGATGCAGTGTGAAAGTGTGAATGACAAGTGACACGAACGGGAGGGTTTAGTTATCAAGAGGAAGCAAAGCAAACCAAAGCAAACAAGTTGAGTTAAGTTGAGAAAATATAATGAGGGAAAGTAGTTCTACTAGAGCGAAATCCACAGTACAGAGATAGAGTTTGATCACGGAAATCTATTCAATCCAAGTTCTTTAATTATCCTTATAGTTGTTTCCACCCTGATCTTAAGCACTACCGATTCTCCCAGTTGTCGATAGACTTATTACTATGCCAATGATAAAATACCACCAGTCACGCCTGTCACGCGGTACCAGACCGGGGTACTTTACCACCAATAAAGCAATAACAATGCACACAAGGATATAGGATACATGCAAGTAGAAAGACGTACAAGTACTCACTCCCCTACTTAACATGCAACTGATTCTCACTCACGATTGTATGCTCGGAACCCCTATACGCACAATCGTGTTTGCCACTAGATATGCACTCGGAACCCCTATATGCAAATCCTAGCAATTGATAAAAAGTATTCAACCTAGTTGGCCAGGCTAAGAAGAATAACAAGAAATCAATATCAATATAAACAAGAGAATCAATCCAACACTTATAAGGATAAGAACAAGGAATATAAATCTCACAAACACATCAACTGTACTGCTTCAATCGTCTAGCAGAACAAGGGTTAAGTTAGTTCTCCATCCAAGGGGATGAAAAACTACGAACTGGCAAAACTAAAACTAAACTTCTGTAAAAAAAACTGAATTCTGAAATCTAGGTTAACAAAGAGTATTTAACCTAAATCCTAAAAGTAATAAAAATAATAAAAGGAAATAATAATAAAGATAATAACCAAAAATAAAACAAACGAACGGCGGAACTTAATCCCGAATTCTCGTGCAAGCCTCTCGTCTGCCTATCTCCAATTCCAGCTGATCCTCGGCCCAACCCAATGCAGCGTCGGCCCACTTCTCGACACGGCCTAAATCTCCAATATCATCAGCTTCGCTGACGTCGCTGTTGACGCCGATTCAACACTCTTTCAATTCTTCGGCTTCAACGCGGCATCTCTTTCACGCGTGGCTTCAATTCCCGCTTCAGCGCTTCTCAATTGGGCTGAGATCTTCCTTTTGGGCCTAATTTCCTCCTGGGCCCATCTCTTCAATTCCAAACATCACTTGAATTATTTAATTAAGCTCTTCGCCTCACGTGATGGCCGCGGGGCGCCAGCTCCCACCGCGGGGCGGGTGATTTCCACCGTGGGGCGGCATCCTTCTCTGAGACCCACCGTCGGGTCGCGGTGGCTCTGGCGCGGGGCGTCAATTTCTGCCCACTCTTCTCTTCAGCTCTTTATTACTACCAAGTGTTGGTAGTCTTCTCCAATAAACTCCAACAGATCCTCATCATCTCCATCTAAGCTATAAAACCCTTGATATCTTCAATTCTCTCCACAACTTTCGGATTACAGACTTAGCCTCAAAACTACTCATAAACTCCTCCAAATCATGCTAATAATTTCTAGTAAAGGTGTATGAAATGACACCTATCAAATTCCCCCATGCTTAAACCTTGCTTGTCCTCGAGTAAGCTAAAGATAAACCTACACTCTCAATCAAACACCAAGGCCTCAGGAAGTACAAGAAAATATGACACTAGCAATTACAACATCTCAACAATCGGCTCCAGAGTACCAAAACAATATGCACAGCACAACAACACAATACAATCAACACCACACACCAAAGCTACAAGAAAAGCAGAGTACTTCCCCCAAGATTATCCCAAACACCATAGAGTGAATCAAAATCTAATCCTATCTCCCATCTATCTTCTTATGCCTCCCAGAGTGACCTACCCGACAATCCTTCTTTGACTCCTCTTCTTATGACGCCTCGCCAAGAATAATGAGAAATCCTAGAATCACTCTTCTTCTTTGTTAGGAAACGAAACTCTGGAACTTCAGTTCCCCTGAGAGTTTCTTTCCTCAGTTTCTCTACTTTTGAAGATGACAAATATTATGATACTAATGCTTTATCTCAAAGATGTGCTTTAAGGAATCACATGAATATACCGAAGGCAAGAAAGCCAAACAGGACAAGAGAACCAAAGGAACAAGACAAAGGAAGGAACCCAGAGGAACCCAGGTGTGCCCAGAAACGTAGCATGTGAGGTTGCGATTCCCGAGAAATCTGGGAACACCAACCTCGGACAAAAGGAAGTCGAAAACGACTTGTGCGAAGCTTCCAAAAGCCTGCCAATGTCCAGAGCAAAACAACAAGACACCTAGAATGCCGAACCTCGGACAGAGAAAGGTGAAAGCGACAGGACATGAAACCTGTCGCTGTCCAGAAGTCAGTTCCCAAGCGCCCAGAGTGTCGAACCTCGGACAAAGGAAGCTGGAGAATGACTTGGCTGAAGAGGTTGACTAACCTAGAAGGATTCTGAGCTGCCTAGGTTGTTTGCACATGTCAAGAACAACGTGGACCAAGGATAACCACTTATCCTAGGGCAAGCTCAATCTGTGGGAACCCAGAGAAGATTAAGTTGCGAAGAATCCTCTATAAAAGGAAGACTAACTCAAGGGTTATCTTCAAGCACTGAAATACGAATAACACTCATTAGCAAATATCAAGTGTGAACCTTCAAACAAGATCATCAAAGCAAACCGAGATAAAGAGGAACCAGTCAAGGAAGAGAAGAGCTGAGTGCTAAGTTCCTGTGACTGTAAGTGAGATAGTTCCTAGGTGCTAAGATCTATTTCTTGGATTGATTATTGATTGTGTTAAGTTATCTAGGATTGCCTAACTGTGTGTAAGGCAAAGAAACTGTGTGTTTGTTCCTAGGATAAGCTGTAACCAAAAGAGATAAGAAATCAAGAAGTAGACCTTGAAATCCTTTCGAAAGAAAGGTAGTGGTTTTTATCCTGGATTGCTAGTTGGCAATCAAAGGTTCCACTATAAGGAACTTGTCTTTTATTTGATTGTTTATTTCCGCTGCGAAAGGAACTGAGAATCGATATTCTTAGTTCCTTAGTTATTATCTAACAATCACGATCCTACATTCTTTTTCGCTCATTTTGCCAAGGCCCTTTTCGGGTTTTCACCAAACCACTCATTTCATTTTCCAATAGATGTACTCACATAAGCTCACATCACTCTTGACCACATATTATCCCAACTTAATGCTGGTCCAAGCCACCTGCTTATTACCTAGGCCGCCCTTTCGGGTTTTCGACCTATCCTAGGATTTTTAATGTATGCCTTTTTTCAATTTTTGGCTTTTTTCATTTTTATTCATTTTTCTCCTCAACGACGTAGCAAGTATAGAACTCTCCCCCATGCTTAAACATTGCATTATCCTCAATGTAATGAAAGACAAAAGAATAGAAGCACATGGAGAAGCAAAAAAAATAACTCACAAACGTCGCCAAGCTGCTTGGACACTTCCTTTGTTGCTGGCGGTCTTCTCAATAAATGCCCAGGTCTCTGGTGTTGGGCGGGTGTCTTCATCAACTCTATAATTTTCTCCTACCGTACAACCATAATGGAACCACTTTGGTGAATAGTGGTGTAGCATAAATGTCGGGGTTGCACGGCCTTCTAGGAACACATGGTGGAGCCCAGATATCATCATGGTGGGGGCTCTAGCGTTCCTCCTCCTTAGCTGTCGAATGTAGGGCCATCATCGTTGCCAAATAATGTATGGTGAAAGTGTTCCTCCGTTAGCAACATGATGCGCACCTCTCCGTGGTGACTCTGGACAGCTCGGTAAAACTTTTTTTTTATTTTGGTTTTTTTTTTCGAATTTTTTTTTTGCCTCCCCGTTTAAGATTTTTTCGGGGAGCGACTTAGTGTAGGGACAGGAGAGACTTACATTGGTGTGGAAACACCTTCTTCAATAGGCATAGGTCTCCTCCCTGTAGGTTAGTCGGAAACAAAGAAAACAAAAAACAAAGCAAAAACACACTAAAGAAAAATGCAAAAACAAATAATGAAAAGCAAAGAGCGAAAAACATACCTCAGGTTGCCTCCCGGACAGCGCCTTAGTTATTGTCATGGCTTGACATCCTACTCATCTTCTCAACTTGGGTTGCTTATAGCAACTGAACACCTGGGATCTATATCCGGGGGATGCCTCTTTGGGTGCTCCATGTTGAGCATTGCCCCCATGCTCTTGTACTTCATGGTAGATGGACTATTGTGCATATCTATGAACGTACTTGCCATTTTCAGAAACTGTCTACCCAGCATCTCAGGGGCTACATGTTTATCCTACCCCGTATCCAGCATATAAGAATTCACCATCTGTATCAAGGCCTCCTTCTTGTGCTTCCCCTTTGGTTTCTTTTTGATCTTACCCAGCGCCTTTAAAAGTTCTGCGTAGCCTGGGGTGTTGTTTGCTAAATGGGCCAAAGGGGTGGTTTCCTTGCAGCTACTGGAGGTGTCGAAGAGATCATTGTCGTCGATTATCATCCTCTCCTTTAGTGCCTCCGGAAAGGGGACAGGGAGCTTTTCAGAACCAAGAGGAGGAAAAATTGGACGAACAAAGGGGTCCTCTCCTTCGTCATGATCAAAATCTAGATCTGGGCATTCACCGCGGGGCGGTGGTCTCACCGTGAGGCGGTGTTCTTGGCCGCGGGGCGGTGGTGTTAACTCAGGAAAACCGAGAGCTTCAGTCGGGTCGCGGTGGGTGTCGCCGCGGGGCGGTGGAACTTGCCCATCTTCAATTTCAACTATGTCATCCTTTTCAGCAGTGGGAGCGACTTGCAATTCCATGCCACTTCTGAGAGAAATAACACTTACATTCTCTCTTGGGTTCACAGTAGTCTGAGAGGGCAGAGAGTTAGATGTCCTCTGGTCAATCTTGGTCACAACATCAGCAAGCTGACCA
Source organism: Rheum nobile (assembly GCA_027886185.1). Classification (NCBI taxonomy): domain Eukaryota; kingdom Viridiplantae; phylum Streptophyta; class Magnoliopsida; order Caryophyllales; family Polygonaceae; genus Rheum; species Rheum nobile. The sequence continues at coordinate 334,569 of WOAB01000542.1, forward strand.
ATCTGCCTCTCCATGTTCTTAATACTTGACTCAGTGGCCTGCACATGCGTGGTGAAATGCTGAGTCAGAGTCTTGAGCATATCCTCAGTGGTAGCGGAGTTACTGGTATGGGGAGCTACTGGTAGCTCATCAAAGTGGGGTTGAGGTGCTTCTTGTCTACCCGTCTTCGCAATAATGTCTTTCAATGAAGCAATTTCTTGCAATAAATGTGCATCATTGGAGTTGACAGCATTAACTCCTCTAGTCCTTGGAGCTTCATCAAAATCTCTTGTGCTCTCAACCATATCATGAAGTCTAGTCATGGCTGCATCAGGGGTCATATTCAAGATACTACCACCACAAGTAGCATCTATGATTCTTCTTTCATCATCCAGCAGCCCATTGTAAACATAGAGTACTAGAGCTTTCTTGTCAAAACCATGGATCGGGCAACTAGAGAAAAGTCGTTTGAACCGCTCACAATATTCATAAAGGATCTCCTCCTCTCCTTGTTCAATACTGGCAATTTCCCTTTTCAAAGCGTTCACCATCCTGGTTGGGAAATATTGTGTGAGTAAAGCCTTAAGTAGCTCAGCCCAGGAATCTATGCTTCCGCCACGCAGATGATAGTACCAGTCCTCAGCATCGTCTTTAAGAGTGAACCTGAAGGCTCTCATTTTAATCTGATCCTCAGTGACGTCTGCTGGTTTGATGCTAATAATGACGTTGTGGAATTTACTCAAATGAAGAATGGGGTTTTCTCCACTTCGTCCACAATATCTCGGGAGCAACCGTATCACTCCTGTTCTGAGTTCAAATGTCACACCATCAGCAAGGGGTGGAATAATTACAGCCAATGGCTGCTGTATCAAATCTGGCGCAGTCAGCTATCGGAGTGTCTGAGCCATTCGTACCTGTTTCTGTATCAACTTCAACAAGTAGCGAATCAGTAGCAAAGGTGCGCACCGTAAGATAGATCCACACCGCAGTCAATCACAAAAACACACAACAAAACAGAAATCTTCCCCGGCAACGGCGCCAAATTTGACGGGGCTAAAAGTGCACAAGCAAATGTCGTTGATTAGCCTCAATCAAAGTAAAATGTCCTAACAGACCTACTAAACAGAAGTATAGCAGACAAGTAAGGGTCGAACCCACAGGGAAGATCGATGCAGTGTGAAAGTGTGAATGACAAGTGACACGAACGGGGGGGTTTAGTTATCAAGAGGAAGCAAAGCAAACCAAAGCAAACAAGTTGAGTTAAGTTGAGAAAATATAATGAGGGAAAGTAGTTCTACTAGAGCGAAATCCACAGTACAGAGATAGAGTTTGATCACGGAAATCTATTCAATCCAAGTTCTTTAATTATCCTTATAGTTGTTCTCACCCTGATCTTAAGCACTACCGATTCTCACAGTTGTCGATAGACTTATTATTATGCCAATGATAAAATATCACCAGTCACGCCTGTCACGCGGTACCAGACCGGGGTACTTTACCACCAACAAAGCAATAGCAATGCACACAAGGATATAAGATACATGCAAGTAGAAAGACGTACAAGTACTCACTCCCCTACTTAACATGCAACTGATTCTCACTCACGATTGTACGCTTGGAACCCCTATATGCATAATCGTGTTTGCCACTAGATATGCACTCGGAACCCCTATATGCAAATCCTAGCAATTGATAAAAAGTATTCAACCTAGTTGGCCAGGCTAAGAAGAATAACAAGAAATCAATATCAATATAAACAAGAGAATCAATCCAACACTTATAAGGATAAGAACAAGGAATAGAAATCTCACAAACACATCAATTGTACTGCTTCAATCGTCTAGCAGAACAAGGGTGAAGTTAGTTCTCCATCCAAGGGGATGAAAAACTACGAACTGGCAAAACTAAAACTAAACTTCTATAAAAAAAAACTGAATTCTGAAATCTAGGTTAACAAAGAGTATTTAACCTAAATCCTAAAAGTAATAAAAATAATAAAAGGAAATAATAATAAAGATAATAACCAAAAGTAAAACAAACGAACGGCGGAACTTAATCCCGAATTCTCGTGCAAGCCTCTCGTCTGGCTATCTCCAATTCCAGCTGATCCTCGGCCCAACCTAATGCAGCGTCGGCCCACTTCTCGGCACGACCCAAATCTCCAATATCATCAGCTTCGCTGACGTCGCTGCTGACGTCACGCCTCCGATTCAACACGCTTTCAATTCTTCGGCTTCAACGCGGCATCTCTTTCACGTGTGGCTTCAATTCCCGCTTCAGCGCTTCTCAATTGGGCCGAGATCTTCCTTTTGGGCCTAATTTCCTCCTGGGCCCATCTCTTCAATTCCAAACATCACGTGAATTATTTAATTAAGCTCTTCGCTTCACGTGATGGTCGCGGGGCGCCAGCTCCCACCACGGGGCGGTGATTTCCACTGTGGGGCGGCATCCTTCTCTGAGACCCACCGTCGGGTCGCGGTGGCTCTGGCGCGGGGCGTCAATTTCTGCCCACTCTTCTCTTCAGCTCTTTATTACTACCAAGTGTTGGTAGTCTTCTCCAATAAACTCCAACAGATCCTCATCATCTCCATCTAAGCTGTAAAACCCTTGATATCTTCAATTCTCTCCACAACTTCCGGATTACAGACTTAGCCTCAAAACTACTCATAAACTCCTCCAAATCATGCTAATAATTTCTAGTAAAGGTGTATGAAATGACACCTATCAGCGTCTGTTTAGGGTTTATGGTTTATGACATGTAATTTATTTGTGTTTTAATGTTGTATATGAAATATAAAATTGTTTTCAAATAGGCATTAGGGGAGGATTACCCCCATTGTATAGCCCAACTTGTATTAATCTTTATAAGAACAATACAAAATGATCATCAACATAGAAGACAATACAAATTATTCATAACCCAAATTGACTACAACAACATTTAGCACACAATAGAGAAAACAATACAAATTGTTCATAAACTTAAAAAAAATTAGAGAAAAGATATGACACTGCTTTAGCATTTGAAGAAATTAGGGTAGTCTCTGGTGAACGTTCGCTTCATATGATATCTCTGGTTTGCTAAAATTGCTTGCTCCCTACAAAGGTTGATAGTACATAAACAACATTACACAAAAGATACGACATTAATCACCTACGATGTACATCATTTAATAGATTGAAGTTATACCTACGAATGTTATCAAGATCTTTAACAAGTTCTTGATTTTCCTTAACAAGATCTTGTTTTTCCTGCCATTGTTGTCGAATAACCGCGTGTGCCCTATCCTCGTACATTGGATCAATCCACTCCCTGAAACGACACCCCACTTCTGGGCATCCCCAATACCTCATTCTGTAGTTCCACTGCAAATCCCAAGTTCAGACAACGGCTTTCAAATTACAATAGCATAGCCTATATGCGTTTGTTGATGATTTGGATGAAGATGTCATTATTTGTTGTAGTGTTTGGTTTCCTACAAATATCATAAATCCATTAATATAAAAAATTAGGGTTACTAAATCGATAGAAACTGAAAGAAGAAGCTTATCCAAAAGTGTATCTGTAGGCGCCGCTTGTGTTGGAATTGTTGTAGTGAACAAACAACCCTAATGCTTCTTATATAGTGAAAAGACAATGTGTTTGACAACTAATAACCAGTTGGAAAAAAGGAGAAATTTGATTGACAAATATTTGACAGCTAATAACCAGCTGTTGTATATAGATGTATACAGCTGTAGTCACGAGTCTTTTATCCTAAACCTCAAAACCCTAAACCCTAAACACTAAACCCTAAAACTCTAAACCTAAACCCTAAACCCTTAAGAGAAAAAGAAGTATCACGTTACGTGTAACACCCCAAAATATTCCCTTGAAAGTATTACCGCCAGTGACCTCAGATTACACATCTGGGGTCACCCAAGGCTTAGCCATTTTATAACAACCATATAATAACACAAACTATATTGAATATCATAAAATTTCCAAATATTATTCAAACCAAAGTCACGGTTTTACAACTGTTAATACCAAATATCACCAAATACATAATTGTTTTAATACAGCGGAAGTCTTTGAAATAGATAAACATCACGAAGGGTCTTGATCTGCGCGATCTCACGCCTATGATCCCTAACCTTGGAAAACTCTTTAAACGTCATCTGCCTTCATCATTGCGTACTAGCCTTCACGGAAAGGGAGTTTACCTGATGTGCCGTATCAGACGGATGACACCAGCCAACCATGCAAAGGAAAATAACCGGTTGGTTAGTCTAATGAAAGACTATGCAAGGGTAAACTAGAAAAGGTTCTAAGTAGTCGTGTTAGGTTACACTCATCGCTTCTCGAATAAAAGCCGATGACATAGTAAACCTCAACACTCCTACAAAAATATACGAAGAGGTATGAACAAGAGAAGACTCCAAAAGATTGAGTCTTATGGGAAACGTATGAAGAGAAGACTCCAAAAGATTGAGTCTTACCGAAAGTATGACAAGTGTTTGGGAACGTTATAGTTTTCACACAAGCGTTTAAAAACGACTTGATCATTTGGGTCCACAACTAACCTCACCGCACAATGCGAATTCAGATTTGGAAGGAGGACTTACTCTAACCAAAGTCCGGGCGGGTTCCAAGTTATACTTCTCGCCCGAAGGTTCATTAATTATGTGCAAAACCGCACTTATCTTATTTGATGACAAAACACACATTTACGTTTAAGCTTTTAAAGTATATCATCTCATCACGAGAGATATCTAGGGAATTAATCTCGATTGTCGACACCAGTTGTGTGCACCTACCCTGAGTAAGGGTACAATCATGACTAGATAGTACTAGGGCAAAATCCTCCTAATACCAGTTATAAAGAAACGACTAGACCTCGCGAGGTACATAGCGTTCCTACGAATACTCGTTCTAACTACACAGTTAAGTTCACACAATAATCCACACCAATACCATCACGGTAATAACAGGTATAATAGCGTTGTTTCTAGCAATATATACAACCTATTATAATATCATATTTTAACAACATTATTTATAAAACCTGTTCCCAAACGAAAACAACACTGCATTCCAATTTAATTAACAATTAGAAATAATTGATAACTAACGGAAATATGGAATGATAAGCAAGAGCAGACCACCACTTGCCTTAATCTAGCTGACTTGACGTAAACGGGCTTCGGGATCTGGAAACTGGAATCTGATTACGGATTCCTACGACAACGACGAACACCGACGAAACCCTGGGTTAGACACAATACGGACGAAACGATACGAACAAAAACGATATGAATCGAAAGGAATAAAGCCTGAGTTATGATCGTGGCTGTCCAAGCCACGATCGCACTTGCCAGGGCAAGCCGCGGTCGCGGTTTGGACTTTCGCGATCGCGGAATTTTGGGCAGCTTCCGCGGTCGCGGAATTCATCCCCGCGATCGCGGATCCCTCCTTCCGACGCGACTCAAGATCGAATTGAGGCTCACCGACGACGGAGACGACGATGCTAGCCTCTCCTCCTTGCAATGCCACCACTTCCAGCTTCCAAGGGCACCACGGCGACCACCAAAAACTCCGGCGAACACTCCGACAAGGCACTAACTCCGGCGAACTTGAAAACGAGAGAAAGAGAGCGAGATCGAAAGCTGTGGATGAAGAATTCCAGAGGTGGAGGCCCTCTATTTATAGGGTGGGAAGGACCCTAACGCCAACCACACGAATCGATCCATCCTCCCTCAACGGCAGCGTTACGCAATCGTGGGAAATTTGAATCGGCGAAACGCGAGAGTTCCGGAGGAAGACGACGAACAGGTTTCTGCGGTCGCGGAAACACTCCCGCGGTCGCGGAAACACTCCCGCGGTCGCGGAAACACTCCCGCGGTCGCGGAAACACTCCCGCGGTCGCGGAAACACTCCCGCGGTCGCGGAAACACTCCCGCGGTCGCGGAAACACTCCCGCGGTCGCGGAAATGCCACGATCGCAGAAACACTTCCGCGGTCGCGGAAATGCCACGATCGCGTCTGTGGCCTCTGGTCGCGGTTTCACTCGCGGACTTAAGCTAGAATTAAATTTTAGTATCCATAAAAATATTCTAAGACCCCAAAATACTTCAAACGTATATTATAACGTTCAAAAGATTATTACAGAGATTCTGAGTACGCCAACGCGTCTTGCTTACAGAACGAGGGTTGGGAAAATTACCCAAATACCCTTACTGAAATTGAGGGGTATTACATTACGTGTGAGTATACTCAACACGTTACGTGTGGTAGATGCTCACACGTAATGTGTGGGATAACATCACACATAACATGGGGTTACGGCTGTTGTAAAATGCATTGAATTAACCGTCTTGTCCCCACCTAACTGAATTAATGGTCCCCTCTTCATCTTCCCTGGCTAAGCCCCAATTTCGAGCATAAACCCTTCATTTGAAACACTCAAAAATTTGTGTTTTACACTCTCAATTTTTTTTTTAAAAATGGACAATATGAACAACAATGATTATTGGAACAACAATGTCGAAGAAGATCCACTTTCAAATGAGGTAATTTCCGTTATTTAAAGTTAAAGTTTTCATTTTTTGTTTGGGACATGTTCAAGGTTTTGAGCTTTAGTTGTTTAGGGTTTAGAAAACAATACATGATATTTGTTGTTTAGGGTTCAACCAAGTTTCACATGCTAGATTTTCAAAGTTTTGAACTTGATATTTATTGTTTAGGTATTAGAAATCAAGTTTTACATGCTAAATTTTGAGGGATACATGTGTAAGAAAGCAAGATCCACGTTACATTGAAGAATAGTTTCACACGTTATGCCCTAAACATGTCCACACTTAACGTGTGAAACATGTCCACACGTAACGTGTGGAACATGTGCCAGATTGTGGTTTCACACATTAAGTGTAGGACATTTGCACACGTAACGTGTGTACATGTTTCACACTTAACGTGTGCAACATGTCCACACGTAACGTGTGAAACATGTACCAGATTCTGGTTTCTGGAGGTTTCTGTGCCTTCTGTAAAAGGGCACAGTTTAGGACACGGTTTGTCACAAACCATGCGCTTTACCAGAATGTGGTTTCTGGCGGGTTATTACACATTTATATAGAGAGTATTTCTGTGCCTTTAAATTGATGTTTAAGAATGCTTCCTTAAAGGGAATTATGGTTTCACACTTGATAATTAGTTCACTACTTTATGAGACGATTTCATGTGTATGCAGACGAACTATTATTTGTACGAGGGGTTAAACAATATTTCCCTCGATGACTGGAGCACCCCACAAAAATCATTTTCTGGTTGGGAAACACCTCATCAACCGTTGCCGGAATGGAACACACCATCTGAGTGTAAAACACCAGATGATATACCGTCCTTCTCACTTGGATTGTTTGTCTATAGTTGTCCGCCTCTAGAAGCATCTTTATCTCATGAAGAGACTAAGAATTCGGCTTCTGCTAACCCACAATTTTGCTTTCCATCCCTACACACACAACCTCAGTTTAGTGTATCACCAGAAGAGGATATTTTTGTATCTGTTGATTATTCAGAGTTCTTCACAACAGACCAAATTTGGGAGTCCAGAGAAGAAGCATTTATGTGGGCGCGAGAGACTGCTATGTGTCACAAGTTCTGCATCGTAAAAGGGGAGGAATAAACCTTCCGCGTATAGAGCCCTTGGGGGGACTTGGTTCCCGTGCGATAGGCATGGACAAAACAATCGTAAACAAGCTGACCAAGTGAGGGACATCACAAAGTCAAATCAGTGTGGGTGTCCATTCATGTTGAGGCTGAAAGAAGGGCCGAAGGGATCATGGAAGATCAGTGTACAACATGGAACTCACAATCATGTGATAAAAGAGAATTTGTATGGTCATGCATTAGCTGGGCGACCAAACACTGAAGAGAAGAAGATTATTAGGGTGATGACAGTTAATCATTGCAAGCCTCAAAAGATTTTTACTACAATTGCATCGTCCACAGGAAACTTGACCAAGATGAAGCAAGTGTACAACATCATGTATGACATACGAAAAAAAGGCATGGAAGGAAGAACACTGGTGCAATAGTTCTTCTATGAGTGCAATGAGAAGGGATACTTCATGGAGCATAGATTCAATAAGGAGACCAATAAGATCACATATATCTTCTTCGCAAGCCTAGACCAGTTGTCGTTGTTGAAGGCATTCCCGTACATTGTGTTGCTAGACTCTACATACGCAACTAACAGGTTAGTAACACACATATCTATTATATTCTTCACTTGTTCATGTAATCATTAGCATGCCATAACATATCATTATGTGTATAGTTACGATTTGCCCTTCCTTGAAATTGTCGACATCACATCTGTTTGGAAAAACTATAATATTGTCGGGGCATTTCTGGAGCATGAGAATGAAGAGAGTTATAAGTGGGCCATACAACAACTTTCAAAAATGTTTGTCAAGGTCCAACGAGCACCCACATGCTTGGTCACAGATCGGGAGAAGGCGTTGATGAACGCCTTAGAGAAGCAGTTTCCAACTGCAAAATTCCTCCTATGTAGGCGACATGTGAGGAAGAATATTGAAGACTTCGGGAAGAAGGCCATGGACAAGTTTAGGGGCACAACGTTTTCCAATGATTACATGAAACTATTCAAGAAAACAACCATAGAAGGGTATGAAGCGACACTGAAGAAGATTCAACAAGATTGGAGAAAATATCCAAAATGTCTCTAGTACGTACAAAAAAACTGGCTTGACCCGTACAGGGAAAGAATCGTCTCAGTATGGACAAATATAGTGTTCACTCTTGGAACTACCACAACTAACATGTTTGTGCATTATGGTTTTAAATTTAACTGGTTATTTAAACTTAGACTTTTACAACAACATACTGACTTCGGATTCTTGATTGTAATACAGGGTTGAATGGGCTCATTCCAGTCTTAAAAGCTTCTTCACTAGCAATGATGACAACTTTTGCACTGTATTCGATCAATATGATGCACGGTTGCGCATTCATATTAATGAGATAAGGGGGGCCTTGAATGAGAGCATAGAAAATCGATTTACGCTGATAACAAATGCACATCTTTTCTGCAAGATACACTACAAGGTCTCTGCGATTGCACTAGCTCGGTTGATTGAGAAATACAAGAAAGGCGAAGCTCCATTGTGGAACACTATATGCAGATGCCAGATGAGGGTCAGAGATGGCTTGCCTTGTGTGCATGACATGGCGCGGAATGTGATGAACCAGGAACCAATTGAACCTAGCTCATTGCATCCGTTCTGGAGGCAATTAACCTTGTCAGAAGTGCGGACAGAAGAAGAAGCCACAGAACGTAGAGTGAATAGGTCGTTGCTTGAAGAATTTGCTGCGAGCGTCTTCCCCACATTGCCAGTGCATGATCAACACAGAGCTGTCTCTGCACTAACAAATAGCACATCCAGAGCGGACTACTCTGCAAGAGCCAGCTAAAGTTAGGCATAAGGGTCGGCCTCAAGGAGCTCTAAACATTCCCACCAAAAGACAACCGTCGGCATGGGAGTACACTGACCAACAGATGGAGGGAACACCTCCGAAGAAGCAAAAAGGAAGATCACCTAAGGAAGCTTCAACCATGCCATGCCAATCACGGGAGCCTATGCCTTCAGGTCACACGACGTTGATCAAGAACCCTAGGCGATATATTACCCAGTTTCCCAAGTGTATGAAACCACACGTGGGAGGATGGTGGGAAATAATTGGTGATGGAAACTGCGAATACAGATCAATTGCGCATGGTTTGGGTTTAGGGCAGAAGCAGTGGGCTTTTGTTCGACGTACCATGATCGCTATGTTAAAACAAGAGTATGAGCTATTCGCGCCAATTTGGATGTCTATGATGACACTTGAGGCAATGGAGGAGAAGCTTGCATGGTTTCCTTCGCCCAACATGCATGCCCCATGGGAGACGTGGTTGGACCTCCCGGATATGGGATGTTTGGTGGCAACTGCATTCAACTGTGTGTTCGTCTCCGTCGGTGCTGGTGTAGGCACGACATACATGCCTATGAGGGCGAATCCAAACCAAGCGGTTGGAGAGAAGCTGAAGACGATATGCATTTGCCATGTCCAGAAAGAGAAACATTTCATTGCGGTACGTTAATACAATCAAATAAGTTGAAACTATCTTATGTTAAAACATATGTATGATGCATTGACTTTGATGTAGATTGGCATTGCCGAAACCTCGCCCTTGCCGGACCTTTACGGGTCGTGGGTGAGAAATCATGACCCGTCTGCGGGTGATTTGGTAGATCCAATCCTTGATTGATTGATGGAGTACCAAGCAGCCAAACCAAAGAAGCAAAGAGGAAATAAGAAAGTTAAAACTATTTAATGTTAAGACATATGTATGATGCAATGACTTTGATGTAGATCGGCACATGTTCGTTGTATTTATGAGCCGTTGGTGAAATACCAAGACACATGTTTCCCTCATCCCTCGTCATTTTGCTTACCGGAAAGCCGAGAGCACCGCACGGCCTGTGCGGTCTTCGATATATTTTTTGGATGAAAAGTTGAGGGCTCCACACGACCTGTGCGGTAAAACGCATGGCCGTGTGGAGCCCTTTCACACGTAACGTGTAGAACCTTGCCCCACGTTACGTGTGGAGGTTTGAAAAGTAGCAAACGGCACGTAACGTGGGGAAATGTTCCACACGTTACGTGTCAGCCCTATGCGTTAAACAACAAAAATGCCTATACGTTAAAAAGTAAAGCCCTAAAAATAAGAAGGTGAAAGTGGGGGAGATTCGAACCCAGATGAACACACTCACCCTCACATGCATTTATCACAAGACCAAGGGCTTGTTGTTTATAAACCATTTATAAACAAAATCCATTTTTTCCCTCCCTTCATAATTCCGCATAACATCCAATATTTAAATTTCAAACCCCACTTTTTCAAAAAAATCTCTTTATAAACAAAAAATCATTTATAAATACAATTACCAAACAAACCCCAAATTGTTTTTTGTATTTAAAACAAAGCTCATTTACTTATTGGGCCTATTTTTAAAAATTGTTCAGAATTACCAAAATGTCATGATGTGGGTTATTCTCACTTTAAGCCCCATTCTCGCCTGAAAACGCAATCTACTTCTTATATATATATGGCTTAATATCTTGATATTAAAGCTACACTTTGGAGAAATTTATTTGGTGATCTAATGGATTATGTTAAGTGCTTCTTGTTGTTACGTGAATTTGTAGGGAATATGGAGGAAAGGAAGTGTTAAGGATATGATATAATGATGATTGTGTTGATGTGGTGATAGATGTTTGATTATGGGTGTTTTTGTGGACACTGCAAGTGTTGCCAAGAAAGGAATGAGACTTCATAAACATACAAACTTGAGTTATTGTACTAATGAGAAGGAAATTATGGAAGGGTGATAATGATTTGCCAAAGATGTTCGAATTACCAAGAAAAGACGTGACTCAAATTTAGTTCGAATTAGTTAATGTTCTTTCTACTTCTTTCGAGATGGCAAGGGGTTTCATTCAAGCAAAGGGTTTATTGGTGATAGATTGATTCATTTATAATGTAAGAGTATTATGTGAAACTATATTCATGTTTTGGATATCATTCGGAAAACACCATAATTCAAAGGTATCAGACGAAGTTTACCTTATATCCTCTATTGCAATGAATGTCACATAGTAAAATTAAGTGAAGAATCACCACTTCATATTCAGTCACGCTCAACTCACAACGATAACCATTTCAAAAATAATTGGTACTTAAGATTTGTGATGGGCTCTGCTCTCTCTTTACCCCCTACTCACCTTGCTCTCTCTGCCTTTGTTTCTCTCCGTTGCTCTTCCGCCGCTTGGCCTCCGTTGGCCTTAATGGCGGTACTCCATGCACAAAATTAGACAAACATCTACACCAATAAGAAATAGTTATAATCTATATATATATATATATTAAAGCAAAGGAATTTAGAGCCATCATATTCATTTCGGTCCTATAAATCTTAGGTGTCAATTTGTGGTTAATTCATTTTTTTTATTAACAATATATTTCAATTTATTTATATTAATGTTAAAACAACCATATCAAATCTTAACACAACAAATCTCAACAAAACAAAATTTCAAATTTAAACGATAAGTATTAATTAGCATATAAAAATATTTTGATTTGGATGCAAAATTATTATTAACATTTTCCCAAATTTTGAACGTTTTTCCCCCAAATTTTGTATTCAAAATTATTGTTAACACTTTCCCAAATTTTATTTTTTATTATTATTGTTAAGACGGGTTTTTTCCCCAAATTTTGTATGAACGTTTTTTTCCCCAAATTTTTTAATTCAAAATTATTGTTAACACTTTCCCAAATTTGTTTTCAAAATTATTGTTAAGACTTATTTAACTCTATAGTTTGAACTTATAAATTTATCATTTTTATTAAAAAATATATTATAACAAATATATATATTTATTTATAATCATGTAAACATATTTCATATTTTAAATATCTAATTTGTTAAAAACAATATTGCTACAAATCAGTTAAAACACCACTCTTTTAATATAAATTATTATGTTCTTTATAAAAAGAAATTAATTAAAATTTTAGTTCTTCAATATTTGATTTGATTTATTTTTTTAAAAAGATGAACTTTTAGTTATGAGACTGACAAAATATTAAGTTTGATCATGTTATAAAATCACACTCTAATATATATTAAAAACACTAACAAATCAAACCAAATAATCATATACTATTTTTTGTGGAACTGATCAATAATATTCATAACAAATCTCTAATATTAACATTGAGCCAAAATCATTGATTTTTAAATTATAATTTCACCATTCAATGATTGTTCATGATAAGATGATAATTAATATATTTTCTAGTATGAGCATATGAAAATTATCAAGAAAAGTTTTATGGATTACATGAAATTGTTAAAAAAGTCATATCAATATTCTCTTCAAAATTATTGTTAACACTTTCCCAAATTTTGTTTTCAAAATTATTGTTAAGACTTATTTCACTTTATAGTTGGAACTTATAAATTTATCATTTTTATTAAAAAAATATTTTATAACAAATATATATATATATATATTTATAATCATATAAACATATTTAATATTTTAAATATCTAATTTGTTAAAAAAATAATATTTTAATATAATCTATATACATATTAAATTCATCCTCTTTTGAGTCACCCATTCGTTTTTGGGCCCACTTTATTTATGTGCAAGAGTATGTTTTTTATAATTTGTTATTATATCAAATTACATAGAAAATTTTAATAAATAAATGTGTGCCCATAACAAATTGACTTTTTACTTACATTCTAATATTATTTAATTAAGCAAAATGTGTTTGATTTGATTAGTTGAGATCTCATTATTAATTAATAATACATTAATATTTTAATTAGCTTTTTTTATACGACTACAATTTCACGATCTTTATCAAGTCATATGCTGAGCTTCAACTAACGTTATGGAAATTAAATTTTGTACGTTCAAGTAATTTTAAACCAAGCTAACTATAAAATAACTTATACTGATAATGTAACACATCAAATACTTTTTTCAATTTATAATTGATTATGTATTTTTGTTTTCACGATCTCATCAATTCCATACGATGAAGGAGAGAGTGAATCAAATGTGTTGTATCGGAAACCATGCATCCAAAATCTCGTATATATAAATACACTCACAAATTTAGCTATATACAACTTATGATTAATATTGTACTTCCTTTTCATAACACACTCAAATTATTTATTTCTCAATTCATCTTAATCATAATGAGCTTTTTTGACATGTAAAATTGTAGTTTTTTCTTCATTCTTTATACGTTAGTCAATTCTTTTAGCAAATTTTCAACAACTTAATCTTAATAAGATTTTTATTGTGTTTTGGGTATTATTTTTATTATAGACATCAAATCAAAGTTTTAAATTTAAATATTATTTACTTGATGTGATAAATATGTTTATTGTTCATGATATCAATTGTTTTGTTTGTGTTCTTAAGTTGCTTACATTTCCTTGAACAACAATTCTTTTTAAGCATTGAGCAAATTTAACCAACGTCAACATTCAAAAGCTCATTGCTCAGCAAATATCACTCAAAGCTAATATAAATGTTCATTGAAATAAATTGATGAATTTGATAATTTTCTAAATTATTTACATTTATTAAAACTTTAATTATTAATTGTTATATAAAATTTTATAATTGTTTATATTGAATTGATAAAACACGATTTTTAATCAAAAAGATCATTCTCATAAAAAAAAGCTTACCCATATTTTTCACTAAATATTTTACTTTTTTTGTATGTTCAATTATATATCTTCTAATATTATATGCTGATGTGATAATATATCACTTTAGCATATCATTTCTCTTTTAGTTTCTACAAATTTATTATGATATATGTGAACAATATTATTCAAATTTTCTTTATTTTTACTAATATTATGAGTACATAATTAATATTTTTTAATAAAATATATACAAACTTTTTATAGTTTATATTAATATAATATAATTTCATTAGATATATACGTAAAAATGATAGTAAATGTATACTAAAACAACACCTTAATAGAAATATACCGTGCATGGCACGAGTTATGGACTAGTTTTTATAATTGTTTACAACTATTTCTTAGGCCCTTTTTTTACACAAATGAACGATCAATATTCTCCCGTTGTAATGATATAGTGTATTTTTTTTAGGTCTTGATCGTCTGATTCGACCGGTTGAAACCGCTCTACATCCAGACCGGCGTACTATTGGCACACGAAATGGTAGACCCATCCCAACATAAAAAACTGATATAGTGTATCTTATGGAGCGGAAAATTAAAAATATTGTTTGTTAATAGTCTTAGTACATGAACGATCTTATTTTACGGAACTAATCAATATAAAATATATAGTCAATGACACAGTCATACAAAATTGTATTGATTCCTTAGTGCCAATAATATTTGCTATATTTGTAGTTACAATAATCTAAAGTGTTATACAATAATGAATTAAGATTTTTCATCTCTTATCGATTATAGATTACTAGAAATATACAAATATGCTTAATATTAGCATAATAATGTGTTATAAATATGGTTTTTATGAAAATCAAAATCATTATCTACAATCATATACATGTATGCATAGTCCTTGTAACGGAGGCGCATGTTACCAACTCGACATTGGTTATTTTAAAGTTTAGTTTTGTATGTTGTGGATTAGACTCTTAAACCCTTATTTATTAATTACTTTGCATGATAATATATTTTTTCCGGTATGAAATGACAAGCAGTACTATATTTTGAATTCTTCTAGTTAATGGCTAGAATTGAGGAATTTAACTACAACATAGTCAATTTGCTTTTATAATAATTCAAATTAATCTTTCTTTATAATATGAATATTTAAAGGAAAATTTAAGGGTTACTACAATGGACAAAAATATTTTTTTTTATTAGAATCAATATGTGACGATGTACCATTCAGCTAGGTGGAGAATTTCGTACAAATTTCAAAAGTAATATATTATTTAAGCTCAAAGATACTCTTCACGTGTAGTTTAACTGAAATTCACTAATAATATAGATAAAATTTATATAAATATATTGTTAGTAATTAATAAGTTACATTATATGATACATTATAATTATAATTAGAATCATTATTATATTGACAGATTTATATAAATACATTGTTAGAGAGATTAATAAGAATCATTATAAATAAATTTGATATTATTTTCCCAAAGACTACATAGATAAATATATATGAGATTATAGATAGATTCTTAATTTATGTGTATTTTATTTAAAAACTAACATTTTGAATTAAAAGGAATCCAAAATAATTTTTATGGTATTATTTATACATTATTATATTCTATTCATTGAAATGTATAAAGAAATTTTGGCTTAATTTGAATCAATTGTATATAAAGGTCAAGTAATTTGAGTGGTAATTGACAACAAAACAATTGCAATAGCTTGATGGTTTGTTTCTAACGACATTTCTCTATAGCATCGATCCATTTCCTATTCCAAAATATCTAGACTTTGGCATTGTCATGTGTGTGTTTTGGTTTTGTCGCTCTCTTACTTGGATTACATATACAATTTTGTTTGTAGTAAAAGAAAACACCCCAATAACTATAATATCATAAATAGTTCGTATAAGTATATACATAAATTACAAATGTCATTAAAATGGTTTAAGAAAACGTACGTTTCATTTGATATGATACTTGTATTTTTGTGAAGAAATTAATCCGTAAAAGTCTGCATGATTAAATATATAAAAATGTTAGAAAGTCTAATTACTTAGAAATAAATAAATATTTAATGGAAATTACTGTAAATTTTCAACCAACAATATAATATATTGGATATATATAGATAAATGAATGATTTAATTATTTCAAGAATATATGTTTTACCATTTAAGGATGCCCAACTTTGTGGAACTCTTGGCATGGTCATTCACAAATCACAAATCTACACAACTTGATTTCAATTGGGATCTTATGTGGCTTACTTGCCTCTATAGTTGGCCGATCAATTTGGTATGAAAATGTATTCTTCCTAAATCGTCAATCTTTGTGAGGAGGTTGGCCTTCATGTATTCCTACAATGATAAACACTTAAACATGTCATATATAGCAAAAAAAACATCACATTTCAAGAATATAATTAATCCTATTTAATCGATTTTCATAAGCTTATATCAATAAAAAGATTCCTGAAAAAAAAAATCATACTTGTAACAACTACTGTAGCATAACCATAAAAATAGAAAATGACCCACCTTCATCTTGAGCTACATCCTTTCATCATTGGTAATGTTTGGTCGGATTTCCAAAGGATCAATTCATTTGCTATCAACTACTTAAAGAGAATAAAATATATTTAAATTGCCGATTAAATGCGTATAGAATTAACATGTTATGAATACATTAATTCATTGTCTAAATTAATGTAATTACCCATAGACATGAACCTCTAATGGTGAATGAAGAATCACAAAAGTTACAATATTTTCATTTCCCTTTATTATTATGAATAAATATACTTGAATGGTGAAATTTAAATACGATAAAACTAAAATATTGTTATTAATGCATTGCCCATTGGCATGAAACACCAATGGCATTTGAAAAGTCTCGTGTAAATTACACAATTTTAGGTGATAAATGTAATGAATAATTTTTCTCCATTCATGCACTTATTTTGGCATAATCACGATAATAAAGATAAAATTATTAAATTTATAGGTTGCCTATCTCCTAATTTTAAGTATTTATTATTCAATTGGTTGGTGACAATAAATATCCTTAATATAAAAGATTTATTAGGTGATACAAAAAAATGGATTTATGTCAATTTTTTCGGTTTTTGGGAGCTATAAACTTATTTCATGCAATTACACTATATTGATTATTCTTAATTGAAATTACAAAAGAAAAAAAATCATATCATACATATAGTACTTTATAGTTTTAAAAGAGACGTTATGTCTATAAATTCAATTAATAATTGATTATATAATAACTTCTAATCACTAATATTGATTTGGTCTATTAATTTTTTTTATTTAATATTTTTCAATTTCTCAAAAAGATACGAAGGTCTTCTAGTGATGGTATTTTGATTGTTTTTCATGCTTAATAGAAATATAAATTAAAATATGTTGAAAATTTAATGTGAAGATATAAGAGTTATACAACCACATAAAAATAAGGACTTTTTAATTGATTAATATGTAGTAATTGTATATAATTGTAAATCAAAAACTTTTTATATTATATAGAAGATTATAGATTATTAATATAATTGTTAATATATGATATTGTCACTTTAATACTTTTTGGATTTGAAAATTTGTTTAAATTGTAAGTTAAATAAATAAGGCATGAAAAAAAACTAATTTATCTTTAAAAGTTAACATTCAATTAGCATTTAATGACTTAAAAAACTAAATTATAAATATATATAGATTCTACGCCTTCAAATTATACAAGCCAACACATCAGTATGTGTATTAGTGTATACAGTATATAATACATCGGGCTATTTTCTGGATTTCTGAAGGGTTGGACTGCCTACTACAACAACCCCTAAAGGTTAGGCTTTTTTGTGTAATTTTCCCTAAACTTGTGGGCCCTCGACTTCCCTCTCTCTATTTCTTCTCCATTGATTCGGCCGTGTCCATTTTGGAGGTGGCGAAGGGAGGAGAGGTCGCAGTAGAGACACAGCAAGATGGCAATGGCGGCTTCTTGGGCGCTTCATTTCCCCGTTTCACGAAATTCATCTTGTGACGATTCCTTCTTTCTCCCCCCTTCTCATTCTCTTTCTCCTAGATGTCTTCCTCTTAAATCCTCTGCATCCGCCCCCATTTCTTCTCTCCGTTACGATCATTCTCTTTTCTACCGCCTACCTCGCAAAACCTTATGCCGGAATTCCTCCACTTTTTCGGTACGACTTCAATTTCCTTTTTCTTTTTCTTTTTTGTTTCCTTTCCCGTGTTCTTCTAATTTAGGGGCTAATTTGGCTGCTTAGGGAAGCTGCAGGTTCTGTGAATTTATCAAATTTGATTTCATTCATTGGGATTACACGAATGCCATTTCCGTATAGGGTTTAGCCTGACTTTGGCTTTAAAACATCCGAATTTGGGGAATGCCTGTGGTGCTTCTATCGTTTCGTATGAACTACTTACCATTGTGGTAAGAACATACTGAGGGGCTTTATTATTGGGGAATTAAGTTGTGAGAAATCCTTATTAGCTTATTGATTAACTGGAAGTAAGTTGGAGATGTTCAATTTAGTGAGAGATGTGTGTCTGATGTTGCAGTTAGTATATCAAAAAGAATAATTTCTGAAGGGTTTAGTTTCCTACAATATGTTGAGGGTCTCAACCGAATATGATTGTAATATGTAAATGTTATGTTTGTTTTTGTTAGTCTAGTAACTGTTGTCTGCAGCAGAATTGAAAACGTGGCATACTGGCTGTACTAGAAAGCTCCTTTGCAGTATTCATTATTTCGGTTTCTGACATCATTTGATGAGCAGGTCGCGGCATCTGCAGAAAAGCCAGCTCCATTAAAGGTTATGATTTCAGGTGCTCCTGCTTCTGGCAAAGGAACACAGTGTGAGCTCATAACCAAGAAAGTATGTGTCTTCTTGCTGCTAGTCTACTTGTGTTGTTCTTGTGCTTTTGTGTTGCAAGTCCACTTGCAGTTTTCTTGTGGTGTTGAGCATGAGTTTATATTTCTTTCTTTATTGATTAGTCTCATATACTTTGGGATTTTAAATAGAGCCAGTATACTTGCCTGCTGAACAATTGAAACATGTGAACAATCATTCTTGATGTTAATATTTTCTGATTGCCTCATCTACATCCAAATAAATGCACCAACTCTATGAATCCAAAAAGACATTTCGGTTTCTTGTTTCTTACCAAAATATGAATCACCCATGGATTTGTTTTTTACATTACGTTTCTAACTAATCAACTGGTGGGTATTGTCATCTGCTAATTTTGGTCATAGCTGCTTATATGTCAAGTAATTTTCCCATCATAGCACCCCCAATTTTCAACATTTTTGTAAACCTTGTCATTTGTTGTGACTCTGGGACTTTGAAAGTAGTTGTTTGTGGATTGATCAACACCTATAAGCTTCAAACATCTGCTTTCGACTGTGTGTTCATCTTTTTTCTTTGTTTTTTTCAAAAAACAAAACAGTATGTTTGTGAATAAGCATATAGTTTAGTGCAAATCTATTACAGTGCATAAACTTCTCATTTATCGGTTGAAGAAAACAGATTGAATAGGGTCATCTGATGTATGCAGTATGGTTTGGTGCATATTGCTGCTGGAGATCTTCTAAGGGCAGAGATCGCCTCTGGGAGTGAAAACGGAAAGCTGGCAAAAGAGTACATGGAGAAGGGTCAGCTGGTCCCTGATGAAATAGTTGTCATGGTACATTTAGAGCTTCCCTTGTTGCATCCTGACTTTTCTAATTCTACTACTGTTCCTTGACTTGTTAATGGATGTGTTCTAGATGGTAAAAGACAGACTCTCGCAACCAGATCCAACAGAAAAAGGCTGGCTTTTGGATGGATATCCACGTAGTTCATCTCAGGCAAATGCTTTGAAGGATTTCGGCTTCCAGCCTGACCTCTTTATTCTCTTAGAAGTAAGCCCTTACATGGTTTACCTGGATTTTATTTGTGAAAATGAGTTGAATAACTTTTTAAGTACTCCATTTGACATGTGAGATTCAATTCCATTAAAAGTTGAATCAATAATCACATTACATACATATGGGCCTCAAAGATGTTCTTTCCATATTCAGTCTGTTTAGGAACACTTGTTTTTATTGACTGCAGGTTTCTGAAGATATGCTTGTTGAGAGAGTAGTTGGACGAAGGCTAGATCCTGTTACTGGAAAGATATATCATTTGAAGTACTCTCCACCAGAAAATGAAGAAATTGCTGCCAGATTGACCCAACGCTTTGATGATACCGAAGAGAAGGCACAACTAAAACTTTTGCTATCTGTAGAAGCCTTTTTTTTTTATCTATCCTTGACATGTTGTTATCCATGTTTCGGCTTTGTGTAGGTGAAGCTGCGTTTGAATACGCATCATCAAAATGTGGAGGATGTACTTTCTATGTACGAGGACATAACGGTCAAGGCATGCATTCTTCCCTCATTTTCATCCGCACAATCACTATGTGTTTAAATATTTGAAAGGCATGGTTTCTCCTTTGCAGGTTAATGGAAATGCTTCAAAAGACGACGTATTTGCTCAGATTGACGCGGCGCTTAGCAAGCTTCTCGAACAAAAGTCGGCTGCAGGAAGAGCTGTGTCGCAATAGACTCCGAAAAAGAGAAGAAAAGTAGAGAGCGATTTAAAATGAATCCTCCTACCCTCTTCATTTTGAGATTCTTTCACATTTATCCTACAGCTACATTTCCCCCCTTCTTGTATATACAAACCAGCAACATAACTTTGATGGTTTATTGCCAGTGGAAACACTTCATTTATCATTCAGCCAATTTATTGTTTTGGAAGTTTAGAAACCCAACTTCTGCTCAGATGAATCCTGCATGAATCCCTTAACTTCTATTTGTAGTAGTACTTTCGGAGGGAAAATTTTCAAATATGGATCCTTGTTTACTAATCATACTAGCATAATGCCATGCACGTGTAGGGTTATAAATCTTTTAAAATATTTTTTTATTAGGTAAATATCAAACTAAAAATTATTATTATTGGAGATAAATATTATCTTCTTTTTACCAAAAGCTAGGGAGATATACAAAATTAACAAAAATATTATTATTATTATGATTATTAGATATTATCTTTTTAATTAATAAATAATAATTATTATTATTATTATTAGAGATAGATATAGATTATCTTCTTTTTACCAAAAAAGAAAGATATACGACTTTATCGATTTTTTTTATATTATTAGATATTATCTTCTTATTTAATACATAATGACTAAGGATTTATTATTATAATAGACTTTTGACCGACCCATTCTGCTGATACATTTTCTTTTTATTCAACGATTTTTTAGCGTTCATGAATATCGATCACGTCTTTATGAATTTTGTTCATGCGTTTATGAATATCGATGGATGTGAATATCTCCACTTACAACATGAATATCACCACTTGATTTTTTTCAGCGTCCTAATGCTTTGCAAATTCATAGATTTGTAAATTTGTTCTTGTTGCTTTTGTTATTGTTTCTTTAATATCGTTCATGTTTGTATGAATATCTTTGTTTAATATGTGGATATCATCAATTAAAGACATGAATAACACAACTTAAAATATGAATATCACCACTTAATAATATATGAATAACATAATCTATTACACCATGAATATCATTCTATATTGATATGAATATCACTACGTTTCACCATGAATATCATAACCCAAACAAAAAATAATCACTTCACACTAACACAAATAGTTATACACGAAAAAATATACATGAACATTAGTATTGATTACATGAATATTAGGAATGACAAACATGAATATCGCTATTACACAATGACTTGTGCTTTTTTAGACGAGCAGGAAGCTTCAAACGTCTCTTCGTCGGTGCAACAGTTAGGCCTGAAAACAATGTTAAATATCAACAACATCATAGTGAATATCATATTATAAAATTTGAATATCAACTACTCAGATCATGAAACGTACATACAACATGAATATCAAAAGCATTTGTATGAATATCACATCAAACAATTTGAATATCAATTGAAAACAGTACAAACAACACTATCAACAAGCAATTTGAATATCACATATAAAAACGTGAATATCAATGATCAATAACTCATATAACACCATCAACAAGCAAAATTTGAATCCATGTGAATATCAATATTATTATAATGAATAACAACACCACATAGAAACTGAATATCATATATACAAACTTTAGTTTGCACATGATGAATATCGGATAAACGAAATTGAACATCTTGTTTGGTAATAACCTGATTACAATGAAAGGATATTCATGGATTATGTACGCATATTCACGTAGAGACAAAGGATATATTCATACAAACTGTATTGATATTCGTGTGTCAATCTCACATCACCTTTCTCAAACTATATGGTTCATCCATTTAAACAAGTTTCAAGGGAAGCAAGGTGACCCATATAAAACAAACATAAACGGAGGAAATGTTGTAGCATGTATTTTCCATATGAAACAACACTTTGCAAAGGATAATACTAAACACCGTACAATGGAACACTTAATTCTGAGAAGAGCAGTGTGATTAGAGCTGTCAATTTTTTACCCGACCCGACCCGTGTTTTCTGGGTCGAGACCCGACCCGAAAAGTATTGGGTCAAAAGTGACCCGACCCGTTCGACCCGAAAATTTCTGGATTGGGTCATTGACCCGTTGGGTCATTACAATTTTGTATTTATTTTATATATTAAACATTATAATATATTTTGTTATTAAAATATTATATAATAATTTTTTTTATTTTTTATTTATTGTTTTAATTAAAATATTATTTTAATAATCATTTTATAAAATTTTGACAAGGGCGCTCTTGACCCGCCGGATCGACCCGAACCCGTACCTGACCCGCAACGACCCGACCCACAATCGACCCGTAAATTTTGACCCGTAATCGACCCGACCCGATATGCTTAAACCCGAACCCGGCCCATTTGACCCGTTTGACAGGTCTAAGTGTGATGCTTACAGAGGGAAGACAATCTCAACCCCGATACCAGCAACGATCCTTCGAATTGTGGTGTGAATGCCAACATTTTGTCTTGATATCACTATACCTTTGTACACAGACAGCATGCGCCTATTCTCTGGAACTTCCTGTTCAAAACCAAAACCCCCAAACAGAAAATCCATAAGAAACAAACAATTTGCCAAAACCCTAATACGCACATATCTTCAACTGACCAGTTTAATTTCCACAATGTCACCCGTCCTAATATCCGGCACCGGCATGTTCAACACCGAAGCCTCGAGTGCTCTCTTGTTCAAAATCTACTAAAAAACGGTCACAATTACACCAAATTCGTACAAGAAAATGAAAATCAAGTTCAGACAATGAAAACTTACCCCTATTATCTCTCCCATCTTATTCTTAACCCTAGGCTTGCTTGGCGGCTTAGGCTCTGCCTCAGGCTCAGAAGACTCGTCAACGGCTTCCACTTCGGCCGAAGCATTGGATTCGTCAACGCCTCCGGCAACGTCAGGCTCCGCCTCTTCGCCATCGGCCTCTGCCCTTACGATGAAGGGTTGGTGTTTACATCTCTTCGCATCGGAATTGAATCCCGAATGGCTGTAAGAAACTCTAGAAGTCAAGGAATTCGGGGTGGTGATGGCGGAGAAACGGCGAGGAAACTCCGCTGAGAAGCACATGTTCTTTGGAAAACGGGTGGTTGGAGACGATTCCCAATGAACCGATCTGGAGGCGTCTTCGAGATTTGGGGTTTGATGAGGAGTCGAACTAGAGGAGAGACTAGGTCGACCGATTAAGAATAGAGATAACCATTTATGTAAATTTTGAAAAGAGAATGATAAAAGCAAATTTCCTAAAATCCAGTTAAGATATGATCCAATAGGTGTATTCCATTTTTTTATTTTGCACCCATCTAGATTAAATCCGAATCACTCATTCTTTTCTCATCTAAGGGATATGATTAATAC
Organism: Rheum nobile; assembly: GCA_027886185.1. Taxonomy (NCBI): domain Eukaryota; kingdom Viridiplantae; phylum Streptophyta; class Magnoliopsida; order Caryophyllales; family Polygonaceae; genus Rheum; species Rheum nobile. Next base: position 358,846 of record WOAB01000542.1, read on the forward strand.
CTCCGTTTTATGGGTAGAAAACAAGTTCTGTGACATCATTGTCATAATACCATCGGTACGCAATTAAATCCAGTGGCTGTACAAGTTTGATGCTTGTGAAAATCATCAGAATAATCTTAAGCTTATGAACAAAACTGGGGATGCAGCTCCCATGCAAGAGGGTGCCTAGAAAACAATCTTGTGAAGATCCAAACAGATCTCCAGGAACAAAATAAAAAGGGTTTTAAGCTGCTTTGCAGATTACCCAACTCTTCAACAGCTGCAAAATGTCAATCATGATCTAATCTAAGACATCTAAGCTCATCGGGACGGAGTGTTGCCAGCTTCGGATGCATAATCATGCGCCAGTCTTGACAGAAAGAGCCCATGCTGCAAGTCTTGAAACTGGAAATTCAAACCAACTCGCGGCATCAAGGATATCCGGTCACTCCAGGGAAAAGTTCTGATATTTTATTGAACACGTCCATAACCTGAAAATAAGGTTAACAGCAGAACAGAAAACAAGAACGATTAGTTTATTAAAGAAATTCAAAATTGTATACTACTACTGATAAACAATTTGGTAAACTAGACAGAAGAGAAGAACAACGGCAAACAGAACTGAAGTGCATGTAAGATTGCAGTTCATTAGTATTACCTCCTTGTCATTTTGATACTTGGCAATATTGTAAGGGTTCTGTGAACACTGCAAGACAAAAATGGATTATAAATCAGTGAGAAAATGGGGAACACCTGCTGAGTTAGAATTGTCAATTATCATCATTTTTGTTTCCGGAAAAATGCAAAAAAAAATGAATACAAACTTTACAGATGCAGAAAATGAACCAGAACATACATCCATGATTGCAGCCTGCACTCTGGGGTTCTGGAATGCCATGGCAACATCAGGGTTGGCCATAATTTTTGAGATCACTTCTTCAGGGGTAAGACCAATTTGATCTGAGAAATGGCGAAAAAGGAAGAAAGATAAACATTGATCTTTTGAATATATGATAGTATCATATACAATGGCTCAATCCATGCTCAATAGACAGATATACTAGAAAACCATATAGATTTGTTGATCAGCAACATATATTAGACAGAAAAACTAAATCAACTAATTGGAAGTCCACAGGGAAACAATGAAACAGCTAGGAGAGTAAGAGTTTGTCAGACACTGAAGATTCAAGTTAAACCTCAATGGGAAAGGGCTGAGGGTTTCTATGGAGACAGGTGGGCTACTGCCTGTCCTGTAGGGAGCCCAATCTCTAGACCTTTTATTGGAATACTAAAGGATACATGTTTAAGAATACTAAAAACCAGAATTTGTAACCAAAAATCAAAACTGATAAAATTTAGAACAGTAGCTCAAAAACAATCCTGAATTGCAGATTAAAAACAATGCAGCTTAAGGTATATTCTGAAACTCACCAAACTGTTGCTTGACCTCAGGACTGCTAAGATCAAAGTTTTTCATAGTATCCATCATTTGGTTGTCCCATCCAGCACTTCCTCCCATGTTATTTCTGTGAAAACGGTACAAATTAAAAAGGTTAATAGATTCATCTGCACAGAACTTGTGCCATTTTTGTAGAGCACATCAGATCCAAGGGTCTGAAAACAGTATCAATCAAAAGGTTAGCAGATTCATCTGCACAAAAATTGTGATAGCACATCAGCGTAATGATACAAGTACATGCAAGATCCAAAACATAAAAAAATAAAATAAAATAATTGAACAGGGATAATGCAAATATAGTATCAACATAGGTCTACGGATGATGTTAATATATTCTTGCTATATTTCCAGGAATAGACAATTATTTTTTTATTTAACTTTAAGGTGCTCCTTGGTTCCCTAGTAATTGCCCCACCGAACAACCTCCAAGTAGTGCCAATCAATACACTGCCCCCCCACGTACTACCATAATAAGGCATCTCAAGGTACCAGCAGAAGATACCCTATCTTCTGTTTACCAATGAATGGTGAGGGGAGGGGGAAGGAGTGATAATTACGTCAATTGATAACCAAATGCTTGGAATGTGTACAAAAATCTTGCTCTTTGACACTCCAGCTATGTACCAAGAACTACCCTTGTGATTGCCATCTTATTTGGCACCATTAATTTGTAATTCCAGCTACATGAAACTAAAAATTTCAAAATCAACATCCTTGGCTACCTGAATATATCATCCAAAAATAAGCTATCTGCTGCATTTACCCATGAGAGTTTTGTTTTGGGAGGAGTGAGACATAACTGGTTACTATGACTTATCTCACATGAAGAAGCATAACTACTAGACATTAGACAAGCTACAAGGAGAACTCACAGCATATCCTGCAGCTGCCTCCGGTATTCTGGATTTTGTAGCATCCCTGAGAAGAAGTTTAAACAAGAACTATTATGTTCACCTACTTTCGAAAACACAACATTGCATGTACAAAAACATCATTTCCCAAACAAATGCTATGAAGGAAGTCAGAATTACTAAATTGGTTGAAGTTCTCCATAAAGAAAATTCTGCTAGACAGTAAACAATGTTTTCCAAAACTTGCTCTTCCAAAACCAATTCTGAATATTAGAACAGCAATAATGCCAATACCAACCTCTTAGTTACAATTACTTTTTGTTATCCCTGCATAGGGCGGGTAATGCCTAATCAAGTGCAACTACCAGAGAGTGAAGTAATACAGGAATGTTCCATTTAGAGGCAAGCCATGATAAAAATGTCATGAGACAAGTAGAATATAGTGCCAAAAAGAAAAGCTAAAATAATAAGCACATAATATTGTAAGCCAAATCCTAGCCTCGTATAGTTTAGTTTTATCCTCTTATAAATAAATGCATAAACAAGTTTATTTTATACGAAAGAAGATCACTGGATGGTAGACTGACATTTGAAAGTTGCTGGATTTCTCATCTCCTCTGGAAGATGTCTGCAGGATACATAAGAATTAGAAAATTTGCCTCAAGCAATGTCATTAAAATCTTCATGCTACTCTTCTACCAAGAAAAACGGACTGCGATGATAAGCTGGTCAAGTAAGGCATCCAAAAAGATCAGAGGAAATTCACAAAGCATACTTACGGGTAAACCATCTGTTGCACAGTTGGATCATCCATCATTTTCTCTAAAGCCTCGACAGTCATTAGAGGAACAGCAATTCCTATCAGTAAAAGAAGGCACTGACTATTATAAAGAAAAAGTAAAATTAAAGCAAAAGGCATTTTGAGTGATAGAAATCTAAAAGGCAGGAAAAAGAAACTGCAGCTTCCTTGACACTTTACTTGTACGAAGGAAATGGAGAAATACCAAAACACAGTTACATCCCTCCCTCACCAGAGAGTAATGATATAGAAAGGAAAAATCATTCACAGTTGAGGTGAAAAGATGAAGCATTACACAAACAAAAACTACTCATCCGTTGATTCATGTAAGAACTGCACCGCATCCCATAGAAATACTAAGTTCATGCTTTGTAACTCACCTGTAGACTGGGTCTCATTTGAAGCACCTGCACCTGCACCTGCACCTGCCTTAGCTGCTCCATTTCCTGTTACCTGCGCAAGAAGGGTTAAATAGAGTTCATAAACCACATACATCCATCTCAGTCTAGCCACTGATCCTTTCTACCTACCACCTCAGAAAATTTAACATCCTTGGATGTTGTTGAAGTAGTAGAGGCTTCATATTTTCCAAATGGACTCTTTGGCAGGCCTTCTTCAGGGGAGACATCCTCAAAAGCTGTAACAGGAAACCACTGTCAAAACAAGCTTCGAAATTCAAGATTTTACAGCAACTGTGACCCAGGCTCACTCAAGAACAACATCCACGAGTTATCACAACAGAAACTATTGGGGGGGAATTAAGGGTTCGTTTGGATTCTCAGAGATAATGCATTAAGTTGCATTATCTTGCATTAATTACCACTTTAATGCAATTTAATGCATTATTTCGGGAATCCAAACTGACCCTAAGCTGCATAGAGGCTTAAGGATCAATTCATTCAATAAATTAAGAGAAAAAACCAAACAAATATAAAACCAGGGCTGTATTAAAAAGGCAATTTTCAAACAATTTTATGGAGATCTCGTCATATTTTTCATCAACTTGCATCAGATAAAAACAACAATTGACCCATATTTTTCATCAATTTGCATCAGATAAGGACAAAGAAAAGCATCAAAATGAAAGGGAAGAAAGTACCAATTCTTTTGGGCTCAGGCTTCACTTCCTCATCAGTCTTCACATCTGTGGTTGGTGTTGCTTGAACTTCAGTTGCCAATACATTTACTGTTGTAGCTGATGCTGAAGTAGTAGCACTCACAGGTGAGGCAGGTGCTCCAGTTGCAGAGGGAGGTGGGAAAGGAAAGGGTAGTCCAGGTGAGGTAGCGGATCCAGTAGCCATTGGCGGTGGGTAAGAGAACGGTGATCCTGTTGAGAAATTAGAAGCACCAAATGGACTATTTTGTGGTGCCATTTGTCCCATCATAGTCTTCATAGCTTGTTGCATTGCATATTTCTGCAGCAAATAACACAGAATGGTTTCGAAAAAAAGACTTCTATAAGACTTAAATATGTTTAGGGAGAAATAAGATCAAATTTTGGATACCCACTCCTGTTGGATTCGTGATAGCACTCCTACTGCAATTCTGATTAACATATCTTTTCCCTACTGGCAACTTCTAAATGGTCATGGACAACATGATAAATTACCCATTGCAAGAAGAGCACGAACTACATCACCAAGTCGTCATCAATTTAACATATAATTGGAAGTATTCCTTCAATGAAAGTTAACGTTTTTGACAAAATTATATATTTTCAAGTTCCACATTCAAAGTTAAAAACTCTCCTGAAATTGTTCCAATCCCCACATCTCAACAATTCATTATAATTATACCTTCAAATACGAAGCCAGCCATGAGAAAAGGGCAGATAGACCAACACCAACTCCAATCCAGAACAACGGAGAGCCACTGAACAAATCGCATTTGCACCGAATCATGTGATATAACCAAATAGTCTTGGAAAACGAAAATGATTTTTTTTTAAAAAAAAAACAATGATTATCATTACAAACTCCAATGGGAAAACCTACAAATTCGAAGAGGAAGGATGGACGGCGAGATTGGGATTAACGCCAACCGACGAGGTCTCTCGGCCAGCGGCACTCGCGGAAGAAACACTGGCGAAAATCTCAGCACGGAGCTTCTCCTTTACATCGCTGGAGACACGGCGGCCGGAGGCGGCGGCGGCGCGCACTGTGGCTCTGGATTTGGTAAGCGTCGAATGCCTTGTGAGAGGGAGAGGTAGAAAGGTTCGGGTTGGGTAGCCCAATCCCAACACAGGCTTGGCTGAAGCAAGGGCTAATTTCTCCATTGCTGAATCGCTTCAGTTTGGCAGCTGGTATTTGTGGTAATCCAGTGAACTCCGAGAATTGGGTTTGGTGGACGAACAAGTGCAAATATGAGCCGAGAACACACAAGTACACAAGCACAACATATCCTAGTTTGTTTGGATTACAATTTATACTAAAAAATGACATTAATGCTTAATCTAAACAAATTCTAAATGATATTATCTTATATTAAATAACTTATTTAATATAATTCAATATATTTTTATTTAAAATTCAAATAGATTTTTTGTTAATCTCAAAAATACGAAAAAAATCACTCTTATGTCTACCACATTTTTTAAAACATGAATGTTAAATAGAGAATTTACATGAAAAAGGGCGTTTTTGACTTATATATTATAAAACTACCCATTCTGGCAAGCAATTAGCAAAAACTACCCATTTTGATTTTTTGTCCCCATTTTACCCTTCAGTTGAATTTCCGAAAAAAATAAATTTTATTTCATTAACTTTTTTCTTATAATTGACTTAGAATTTTATATTCTAAACAAAATAATAAAATAAACTACATCTTCATTTTCTTATAACTTGTGTCAGTTACTTTTGAAAATAAATAAATTAAAATCTGAAATAAAAAACCCAATAACTTCCCTCCATTAATCTACATCTTCATTTGCTTTCCTACAGAAAACGCAATCAAAGCAGTACAACTGAAGTTATCCGCCTCAAACTGCTCAAGCCATTGTTGCAACTGAAGGTTTCCGCCATTGTTGCAACTGAAGGTTTCTTCATCATTGCTTGTTGTTTTCCCTTATTTGATTCTGTCTGAAAACCCTAGAAATGAAGCTAAGAGGCGATAAAAGGAAGAGGAAAGACGATGAGGGGCAAAATCAGAATAAGAAAAAGGCTAGGGAAGAGACTCCGACGAAGGAAGTGAAGAAGAAAAAGGGCAAGAATGCAATTCCGGCGAACGCAGGGAAGAACAAAGCTGTGAAACCCAGTCCGAAGAAGGCTCCGTTGAAGGAGAAATTAGGTAAAACCAGTCCGACGAAGGCGGCAGTGAAGGAGAAAAAGGTAAAACCAGTCCGGTGAAGGCGGGGAAGGTTGTAAAGAAAAAATGTGTAAAACCTAAATCAGCGAAGGATTTACCCAATTCAAGTCCGGCGAAGGAGGAACCAGCGAAGGCTGTGAAGGACAGTACGCCGAAGGAAGCGAAGTCGAAAGAATCTGTGAAATTGAAGAAGGATAAAGGAAGAAGGAGGAACCAGCCAAGGTTGTGAAGGCCAGTCTGGTGAAAGGGATGAAGAAGAAAGAGTCTGTGAAATTGAAGAAGGGTAAAGGCAAGGAGGAACCAATGGCTTTCAAAAAAAATGTAAGTTTTCTAATTTCCAGATCCTGTCAATCTTGTAAAATTGTTTCCTTTAGTATCCAAATTAGGGTTTGTTTATTTGTATAGATGATGATCCTGTCAACCATCGCTGGGTGTCCTTACGGTTTAATTGTTCTCGTTATTTGCAGGGTATGTACAATTATTACAGAGGTGAAGCATTTTATGGGAGAGTAAACATAAACTGTAGGATACAGTTTATTCGTGATATTGATAACAGTATCACACCTGCTGATTGACAACGTATATTGGATGGCCCGTTTGGCAATATAATGAGGATGTTCCAACAGGTATCTTTTTCTTCACAGACATTGCATGCAGTTCTTTTCAAACAACTGAAAACAAAGAAGAAGTGGAAGTCTTGGTATGAGGTGGGTGGAAAAGAGTTGAGGTTTTCAATTCAGGAGTTTGGTATTATCACGGGATTGAATTGTGGAGAATTACCTCATGTTGATTCAAAAGGAGACAGTTTAGTGACTAGAAGATTCTTTGGAACTTCAGCAAGCCCTAAAATAACTGTACAAGATTTGTACAACAGATTCAAAGAGCATCGAGTCTTAGATAATTACAAAATGAAGTTGGCTCTTATATTGATAGTGGAGGGCATTCTGCTTGGAGGTGACAAGAAGAGGCTAGTTAAGGCTGAGCATGTGAGGCTATTGGAGAACATGGATAGGTTTTGGGAGTATCCATGGGGAAGGGTTGCTTATGAAGAGCTTCACAAGTCTTTGACAACATCATTGGATAGAAGAATGCTAACAGTGGAGAAGGCAAGGGCATTGTCTAACCAACCAAGAATTCCTTATTCAATTCAAGGAATGCCAATTGTCTTTCAGGTACCTGAAGTATTTTTATGATGTTGACTGGTTCTGAATTGTATGTTGCTAGGATATTGTGTAGATAAAAATCATGATTATAAATTGAGAAATAAACCTGACTTGGATTGTTGTTAGGTTGATTGAAATTCTTTTTGGATGTTTAGACTAATTGATATGACAGGATGTAGGATTTAAGCGTGACAGGATGTGTTGTATCTGGCTGTATACTAAACATGATTAAAACTCATTTTTGATGTTTAGAGTAAATCTTTTGACATGATGTGTTGTATCTGACTGTATACTCTCATGATTATAAATTGAAATAAACCTTACTTGTATTGTTGTTTAGGTTGATTCCAACTTTTTTTGGATGTTTAGGGTAATTCATTTGACAGGATGTTGTATTGAAGTGTGACATGATGTATTTTATCTGGATGTATAGTATCATCTACATAATTTTTTTTTATTTCCAACTTATTTCAGATCTGGATATGAGAATCTGTGCCAAGTTTAGGCAGGGCATATGCCTCAAAGTTGAGGGAATCTGCAATGCCTCGTGGACTTCGATGGTTTCAGAGCACCTACCTAAACATGGAATATTGGAGGAGGCATTTGCTGATCCTACAAATAAGGTTATTCCCATTCTTATCCCGGATGAAGATGATTGTACATTCTATGACAGGATACTTTTTTTTGTAGCATATGGATGAGGTTTTATGTTACATACTGTAGGATCGTGATTGTTAGATTAAGAACAAGGGAACTGAAAATACAGATTACAGTTCCCTTCGCAGCGGAAATAAACAATCAAATATAAATGAACAAGTTCCTTATAGTGGAAACCTTCGACTGCCAACTAGCAATCTAGGATAAAAACCACTACCTTTCTTTCGAAAGGATTTCAAGGTCTACTTCTTGATTTCTTATCACTTCGGTTACAGATTACTCTAGGAACAAACACACAGTTTCTTTGTCTTACACACAGTTAGACAATCCTAGATAAACTTAACAGAAAGTATAATTAATCCAAGAAGCAGTCCTAAGCACTAAGGAACTAACTCACTTACAGTCACAAGAACTACTAGCACACAACTCTTAGATTCCTTGACTGGTTCCTCTTGATCTTGGTTTTGGTTGATGATCTGTTTGAGAGCTCACACTATGATGTTTGCTATGAAGTGTGATTCTTGTTGTAGTGCTTGAAGATAACAGCGGAGCTTATCTTCCTTATATAGTGGATCCTCGAGGTTGGATCTTCTCTTGGTTCCCACAGAGCAAGCTTGACCTAGGTTGTGTGGTAATCCTTGATTCACGCTGACTTAGACATGTACCAACAACCTAGGCAACTCAGAATCCACATTGGTTGGTCAACTGCTTCAGATAAGTCTGTCATGTCGTTGTCCAACTCCTTTCGTCCGAGGTTCAGCAACCTAGACACTTTGGAACTATCCTCTGGATGGTGACAGCCTTGTGTCACGTCGCTTTCAGCAACCTTTGTCCGAGGTTCAGCGTTCTAGACATCTTGGAGCTTTCCTTTGGATGGTGGCAGACTTTTAGAAGCTTTGCTCAAGTCGCTTTCGCCATCTTTTGTCCGAGGTTCTGTGTTCCCAACTTCATCGGGAAGAGCAAAGTCACGTGTTGCATTTCTGGGTTCCTTTGGCTTGCTTGTTTGGTTTCTTTATCTTGTTTGGCTTCCATGGTTTCAACAACTGTCCTGTGGTTCCTTTAAACACATCTTTGAGATAAAACATTAGTATCAAAGTATTTGTCATCTTCAAAAGTAGAGAAACTGAGGAAAGGAACTCTCATGGGAACTGAGGTTCCTGAGTTCCATTTCCTAACAATTTCCCCCTTTTTTATGATGACAAATATAAGGAACCTGACAACATAATAAGGACATGAGATTCATGAGAACAGTTGAGCTAAGAGATTTACAACTTTATAAAATAATGAGAGAACATTCAATAGTTACAAATTGCCCCTAAGCAAATGAACTAAGTTATTCGAGTTCCCCCTCAGAAGTAGAACGGGTTCAGATTTCCTATAAGTTTAGTAGTTCCAAGAGTTCAAGGTTCCTATCCATTCTTCCCCCTTTTGACATCATCGAAAAGATTAATTTACTTATCAAGTATAGGATATCAATGTGAAATAAACAATTATGTTAAACCCATGACATTCACCATAATAGAAACTTAAGGCAAAGACAAATGATGCATTAGAAATATTACCAAAAGAGTTCATTAATCATTAAGGTCAATACATTGTCCAGAGATACATAGTGGAAAGAGGAACAAAAGATCACAAACAGCTTGACAAAGACAAAATAAGGATAGAAGAGGAGAGTAGGACCCTAGGGAACTACTAGCACACTGTGATGTTATAGCACTGGGAACTAGGAGAGACGTTCCTATGGCAGCGTAGTGGCCTCCTCTTCAGTTTCCTTCATTTCTGCAGTTCCTTCACCTTGGCCTGTAGCCATCTCAGCGGCCTAATCACCTCTAATTGTAGCCTCCAAGGTCTGTTGAATCACATCCACTAGACCAGATACATCCTTTCTGGTCTTTCCCATTTCAGTTACTTGATCACGGATGGCACCAGAGATAGCAGTGGTTTCTTCCGTGATGGATTTTTCAATACGACCCAGTGAAGCTAGGATCGCAGAGGAGTCTTGAACGGGGTAGAGCGGAGGCAAGGAGCTTGGAGTGGCTTGGAAACTTGCCTTTTCCTTAGGCAATTCCGCGTGCACATCAGAAGGAGCATCCAAATGATCTTTGGTTTTGAGCTTCTTGACAGTGGCCATGGTTAGGAACTTGCTGTAGGTTGTTTCCCTGAGGTCTGATGGGTACTGGCTAAGCATGGAGAGAAGATTTTTTATGAGGTGAGGGAAGGGCAAGGCATGGGATTCATGGGATTGACAGAACTGCATATGATCTAACACTAGCTTGGGGAGATCAACTTGATCACCAGATAAGATTTTATCCATAAGGATGGCATCGGTGATGAGAACTGTGGCTCAGTGCTCCTGCCTGGGAACCAAATTCCTTATGATCTAGAAGTGCAGGAGCTTGTTGGAGAGAGAAAGCCCCTTAGTAAGCAGATTCATTGAATTGTCGCCATCATAGAGCTTGCTGACCACCTTAGTTTTGGTTTTGTACCCTTTGCCTTTGGACCATGTCTTCTTTTGATGCAGAATGTCAAAGTCGGACCTGTGCTCAATCCCTAGAGCTGAGGTGATGATGCTTGGGGACAAGGGAAACATGGTTCCCTTCCATTGGAGGATGGCATCATTACAGGGAGAGTTCTCCTTGGCTGGCACAAAGGTCATGGACTGATAGAAGAGACGCACCACTTCGTCGGAGACTGAGAAGGGTTCCACCAAGAGCTGGTCCCACCCTTGAAACTGGAGCAGAGAATGGAATTCACTGAGGGCTTCGCCGAATTGAGCTTCATCTTCTTCGTCTAGGGGTTGGGTCCAGAACTCCTCACCAATGATGAGGGACTTGAGTATCTTCCTCTTAGCGAATGAGGAAGACACTTGCCCCAGAGTGGAGGTTATGGCTCTGGTGGACAAGGAAGACATGACAGCTGATTTGGCCTTTTTGGAGGGGGTCGGCTCTTTGGAGGCAGGGTTGTAGGGAACCAGGGCCTGAGAACTCCTCTTTCGGAGTTTGAGCCTGGTAGCAACTGAGGGAGCAACCTTGGATTTGGTGCTAACTGGCGAGGGGTCAGAGCTGTGAATCTCCATGGTTTCCTTGTCTGGAGAAGAGTCGTGGGAACCGCCCTCAGAGACAGTATGAGTAGCTGATGCAGATCCATGGTGGAGTTCCTTTTCCACCTCTTTTGTATGCTTGGGTAAGGGTTCTTTTGTGGGTGTGCGATCAGGGGATTTGGAGGAAGAGGCTGCTTTCTTCTCTCTGAAAGCTCTTAGGAGGGCAGCTTCCTCCTCATCTTGGGCAAGGTTAAGGTTGAGGTTTTTGTTGGCCATTGGAGGAACTTTGTGTTTTGAGAGAAAAAGGTGAACAAGAGATTGAGAGAAATCGAGAGAAAATAGAGTGCTCGGCTCAATCAAACAGGAGGCCCTAAATAACCCATAAGCAAATTGTGGAGCCGATGAGAATCAAGCCATTGGAGAGATTTCTTGGAACTCTGAAGAATTGAAACGGCTAATTTTCTTGCAGCTTTTTCGCCTTTGCAACGGTCACAAATTCAAAGATCAAATGCTAAAAAATGGCAACTGTTCAAGGCTGAGAAGACGTCTCTAACGCTGTGAGATTTGCCATAAATACTGTCTTGGGAAGAGCGAGATTCTTACTAGCCATTTGAATAGCAGCCTGACCTAGTTCCTTTCTGGCGATTTTTTCAGTGTGCTAGAGGGATATATGAGAACCTTTGATGTGGGGTTTTAAGACATAGGACCTGAAAGTACGTTCCCATAAAATAAATCGGGGAAGGCCATTTATCGCATCACACACTAATTCCCAGAGAGGGTTAAGAAGAGGATCATAGGGAATTAGATTGTGCAATGAGGCAATGGAGGGTCATAGTACACAATTATCATTTCGGCTTGTATTGTTGGGTTAGAATATGATCAGATTGTGACTTTTGGGCCAACAAAGAAACTTGGACAATGATTGAATTTTAATAAAAAGGAACATCCAAGGAGAAGAACTAGAAAAATTTGTCAAAGCCTTTTGAGTAACCATTATGGATATGAGGGTCTAACGCAAGAGAAATAACACGAAGATTCCAAGACAAAGACAAGTAAAAAGATCTGAACTAGTCAATCAAGGAAACTAAAGAGGAACTTTAAACTAAATGAACTGCTAGTTTATAGGAATCATTCCCAGTTCTAATCTAAGGTTCTCGAAGGGAACTCTATTCAAGGCTTTGGTGAATATGTCTGCAACCTGATCTTCAGTTCTACAAAATTTCATAATGATGTTCCCTTTCTCAACATAATCTCTAAGGAAATGATGCCTTATATCTATGTGTTTGGTCCTAGTATGATGCACATGATTCTTAGAAATGTTTATAGCACTAGTGTTATCACAAAGAATGGTAAGAGGACCATAAGACATACCGAAATCCGCGAGTTATTGCTTTAGCCATAAGAGTTGGGAACAGCAAGAGGCGGCTACAATGTATTCAGATTCTGTGGTGGAGAGGGAGACTGAGATTTGTTTCTTTGAGCTCCATGACACAAGGCAAGGGCCTAGGAACTGTGCCATTCCAGAAGTACTCTTCCTATCCACCATGTATCCAGCATAATCAGCATCAGTGAAACCCATCAGCTCAAAGGGACACTCTTTGGGGTACCAAATGCAGAGCGAGTCAGTTCCCTTGAGATATCAGAATATCCTTTTCACAGCAGCTAAGTGTGTTTCTCTTGGACATGATTGAAACCTAGCACACAAGCAAACAACAAACACAATGTCTGGACGACTAGCTGTTAGATACATGAGAGAACCTATCATACCTCTATAGAGATTTTCTTCCATAACAGGACTTGAGTGATCTTTGTCCAAATGGGCGATGGTAGAGATGAGAGTGGAGAGAGACTTGCAGGACTCCATTTTGAACTTTTTCAACAGTTCCCTGACATACTTTTGTTGGTGAATTTGTATGCCATCTTTCTTTTGGGATATTTGCAATCCGAGGAAGAAGGTGAGTTCCCCTATTAGACTCATTTCAAATTCACTGCTCATCAAGTCTTTGAACTTATCTACAAGGGACAAGTTAGTGGAACCAAAAATGCTATCATCAACATAGATTTGAACCACTAAGATGTTACCTTCTTCTTCTAGAATGAAGAGAGTCTTGTCAATGATGCCACGCCTGTAACCATTGGAGAGTAGGAACTGGGCAAGACGATCATACCAAGCTCTAGGGGCTTGCTTGAGACCATACAAGGCTTTGTCTAGGAAATAGACATGGTCTGGATGATCACTGTCTTCAAATCCAGGTGGTTGCTTGACATAGACTTCCTCTTGAAGAATGCCATTGAGGAAGGCGGTCTTTACATCCATTTGGAATAGTGTGAAACCCTTATGTGATGCGAAGACAATCAACATCCTTATTGCTTCAATCCTTGCAACTGGAGCATAGGTTTCATCATAGTCGATTCCTTCTTGTTGATTGTATCCCTGAGCAACAAGCCTTGCTTTGTTCCTAATTACAGCTCCTGAGTCATCGAGCTTGTTTCTGAAAACCCATCTAGTTCCTATGATATGCTTATCCTTGGGGCGGAGAACTAGATGTCACAATTTGTTTCTTTCAAACTGATGAAGTTCTTCTTGTAATGCTTGGATCCAGTCTACATCCTTCAGTGCTTCACCTATGTTCTTTGGTTCCACAATAGATAAAAAGGCATTGAAAGCAAAGAAGGTTAGATGTTCGAACCTAACGAGAGGCTTGATGGTTCTTCTTTCTCTATTGGGGGCTAGAGCATTTGATGTGGAGGCATTTTGATTTGAACATTCAGCTTCAACTTCTATGTTGGGATCACTTTCTCTATTGAAGAACATGTGAGAGGATGAATCATTGATGTCTCCATAGGTATTATCTTCATGTTCATGGTTCCCAGAGATGGATTGTTGTTGATTGTCCATGGGAACTGGTAGAGGAACTGGCGGAACAATTTGTGCAGCTGGGTAGGAACTGGGAGGTGTGATGTCTTCATCTGGATCTTCTTGAGGTGGCTTGGGAAATGGATCTTCAAAGGGACTGGTGGTGTTCTGCATATTTCTACCAAGTGATTTCTCATTAAAAACAACATGAACACTTTCTTCTACCTTTTTAGTTCTTTTGTTGAAGACCTTGTATGCTTTGCTGCTTGAGGCATATCCAATGAAGATCCCTTCATCACTCCTTGGGTCAAATTTGCCAAGATTATCCTTTCCATTGTTATGCACAAAGCATTTGCATCCGAACACCCTAAGATGTGAAATATTAGGAACTCTTTCTCATAGAAGTTCATAGGGTGTCTTCTCTGTGATTGGGCAAAGTATAGCTCGATTGATGATGTAGCAGGCTGTGTTGATTGCCTCAGCCCAGAATGATTGAGAGAGTCCACTTGAGATGAGCATAGTTCGTGCCATGTCTTCTAAGGTTCTATTCTTCCTTTCCACTACTCCATTTTGTTGAGGAGTGTATGGTGCAGAGAAGTTGTGATCAATGACATGCTCACTGCAAAAGGTTAGAAATGATCCATTTTCGAACTCAGTACCATGGTCAGAACGAATAGAATTGATGGAGCAATCGAGAGATTTTTCTAACATGGGAACCAGATCCTTAAATCGTCCAATGACTTCACTCTTAGATTTTATGAAAATTGTCCAAGTGAAACGAGAGAAGTCATCGACAAGAACAAAAATATACTTGTTTCCTCTTAGGCTTTGAACTCTCATGGGTCCACAAAGGTCCATGTGGATGAGTTCAAGGGGCCTTGAGGAACTTACCATATTTTTGGATTTGAAGGAACTTCGAGCTTGTTTCCCTTTTACACAGTCTGAGCATAGTTCCGTAGATGTGCCACTTATCTTTGGAAGGCCTTTGACTAGCTCCTTTGAGTGTAGCTTTTGGATCAATTTGGTGCTTGCATGACCAAGACGTTGATGCCACAAGTCCGTTTGATCATTCACAGTTGAGAGACAGAGTTTCTCCTTGGGAACAAATGATGGGTCAACAACATACACATTGTTGAACCTTTTACCTTTTAAGATGATTTGTCCCGAGGAGTCAAGGACAGTGCATTCATTTGATTTGAATCTAACTTCGTTGTCTCCTTGATCACACAGTTGCGACACACTAATTAGATCAAAAGAAAGATTATCAACAAGATGGACTTTGTTTACCTTAATGTGGTCATTGAGTTTCACAGTTCCTATTCCACAAATTTTCCCTTTGCTTTTGTCTCCAAAGGAGATGTTCCCTCCTTGGAGGGGTTGAAGAGAGGTCATTTGATTTCTTCTTCCTGTCATATGGCACGAGCAACCACTGTCAATGTACCATAGTTGAGGTTGCCTCTCTTCTTTCTGCACACAAGGAAACTAAGATTTCTGAACCCAGTGAAACTTGGCTTTACTGGGGGGATTAGCATATGAATTATCATTGCGAGTCTGTGGATGACCAGGGAACTGGTTCCTTTCATGGTAGTAAACTCTTTTCTCATTATCATAGTTCCTTTTCTTAGGACACTCAGTGTTGTAATGACCATTCTTGCCACAATTGTAATACCTCGACAGCTTAGCAGCCCGACCCATCACAGGGATGCAACCCATACACCCCAACCCCTCACTGGCCCATATTAAATGACGCACAACAGGTTGTTCGTGAGTCTCGAACTCGAGACCTTACGCTTTAACAAGCTGCCAAAGCATCACTTGTCACCAATTACGCTACAGCGCAATTGGTGACAAGTGATGCTTTGGCAGCTTGTTAAAGCGTGAGGTCTCGAGTTCGAGACTCACGAACAACATGCTGTGCGCCATTTAATATGGGCCAGTGAGGGGTTGGGGTGTATGGGCTGCAACCCTGTGATGGGCCGGGCTGCTAAGTTGTCGAGGTATTACATAAGCTGTCGAGGTATGACGCCTGTTGTTAAAAGTTAGTATTTGGGTAATTGTACATTCTATGACAGGAAACTTTTTTTTATAGCATATGGATGAGGTTTTATGTTACATACTGTAGGATCGTGATTGTTAGATTAAGAACAAGGGAACTGAAAATACAGATTACAGTTCCCTTCGCAACGGAAATAAACAATCAAATATAAATGAACAAGTTCCTTATAGTGGAAACCTTCGATTGCCAACTAATAATCTAGGATAAAAACCACTACCTTTCTTTCGAAAGGATTTCAAGGTCTATTTCTTGATTTCTTATCACTTCGGTTACAGATTACTCTAGGAACAAACACACAGTTTCTTTGTCTTACACACAGTTAGACAATCCTAGATAAACTTAACAGAAAGTATAATTAATCCAAGAAGCAGTCCTAAGCACTAAGAAACTAACTCACTTACAGTCACAAGAACTAGCACACAGCTCTCAAATTCCTTGACTGGTTCCTCTTGATCTTGGTTTTGGTTGATGATCTGTTTGAGAGCTCACACTATGATGTTTGCTATGAAGTGTGATTCTTGTTGTAGTGCTTGAAGATAACAGCGGAGCTTATCTTCCTTATATAGTGGATCCTCGAGGTTGGATATTCTCTTGGTTCCCACAGAGCAAGCTTGACCTAGGTTGTGTGGTAATCCTTGATTCACGCTGACTTAGACATGTACCAATAACCTAGGCAACTCAGAATCCACATTGGTTGGTCAACTGCTTCAGACAAGTCTGTCATGTCGTTGTCCAACTCCTTTCGTCCGAGGTTCAGCGTTCTAGACATCTTGGAGCTTTCCTTTGGATGGTGGCAGACTTTTAGAAGCTTTGCTCAAGTCACTTTCACCATATTTTGTCCGAGGTTCTGTGTTCCCAACTTCATTGGGAAGAACAAAGTCACGTGTTGCATTTCTGGGCACTTCTGGGTTCCTTTGGCTTGCTTGTTTGGTTTCTTTATCTTGTTTGGCTTCCATGGTTTCAACAACTGTCCTGTGGTTCCTTTAAACACATCTTTGAGATAAAACATTAGTATCAAAGTATTTGTCATCTTCAAAAGTAGAGAAACTGAGGAAAGGAACTCTCATGGGAACTGAGGTTCCTGAGTTCCATTTCCTAACACATACGTAAGGAGCTTGTGGCGCACCCATGTGAGACGCATAAGGCAGCTGTCCTAGATGCTTGGTGGGCTTATTGTTATATTAAGGCAAAGGAGGATTCGCCAGGCATAGCATTGACTGAAATTAAACTACCTAGTAGTGCAAGTGAATACTTTAATGGAGTTAGGCCTGCTCTATATGGGAAGAGTTGGGATGATGTGGATTTCCTTTACGCCCCTTTTAACTTGAATAGAGACCACTGGATTACTCTGCAGATTGATCTCCGTCAATGGGCGATCAATGTCTACGACTGCGCAGTTGATTTGTACAAAGAGACTGAAATATACAAGCTTGTTTACCCAGTCATGACATTACTTCCTGTTTTCATTAGCCAACACCCATCACTTGGGGAGAAATACAAGGACCGTGGTCATTGTGCATTCAGAATCAAGAGAAAGACTGCGAAACAAGTGAAGCAAAACAAACGCAGGTAAGAATGAAATTAAACAGTGATGATCTAGTTTTAGTTTATGATTGCGGCATTGCTTCTAACATTCTGGTATTATGTGAAACAGTGGTGATTGCGGCATATATGTCCTAAAACACATAGAGATGTTGAGTGCTGGACGGAAGAACGTTGATCTGGTAGCTGACAAATTTATGGATTATTTGAGGATGCAAATGGCTGAGAGTGTGTTTGATGGGGTGTGGATATCTAATTGAAGTTTAGTTTTGGAGTAATGTTTTTTAGCGGTTGTGGACTTGTAAGTGGTTTGTTAATTTGGATTGATACTAAGTGTGTTTGTTGGTTTAGGAAGGATATTTGACGATGCATATTTGATATTAAGTGGTTTTCTTAATACACCATTATGACTGGGGTCGCTATTGTGCATGACAAGATAGTATGCATCTTAATACAAATTAATTCATCGTATGTCTATTTAATGTAATACAAATTCAACATCATTAAGTGGTTTTCATATACGTTCTCTATGTTAAATAGGTATGTAAATAATCCATAGTTATAGATTGGTAAGTAAATAATCCGGGGTAATGAAATTGGTCTAAAACTGTAAAGTAGTCAAGTAAAGTTAGAAGATTTTGTTGACATGATATTTTCAGTTAATGCTTGATATGAAATAACAAATATAATACAGTCGGATTTGACACCATATCTATCCATTTGGATAAATCTTTGTAAAAAAATTTGTTGACAGGATATTTTCAGTTAATGCTTAATATGAAAGTACAAATTTGCATTAGTTACTGTGAACAACCAACTACATTTTACTCCTGCCTTTTGCTCATCTCATCTTTATATGTAATACAACTTGTTAGGAAACGGGACTCTGGAACTTCGGTTCTACTGAGAGTTCCTTTCCTCAGTTTCTCTACTTTTGAAGATGACAAATATTTTGATACTAATGTTTTATCTCAAAGATGTGATTTAAGGAACCACATGACAAATACCGAAAGCATGGAAGCCAAACAGAACAAGAGAACCAAGCAGCAATACAATGGAAGGAACCCAGGTGTGCCCAGAAATACAGCATGCGATATTGCGATTCCCGAGAAATCTGGGAACACCAACCTCAGACAAAAGAAAGTCGAAAACGACTTGTGCGAAGCTTCCAAAAGTCTGCCATTGTCCAGAGCAAAACAACAAGACACCTAGAACATATAACCTTGGACAAAGAAAGGTGAAAGCGACATGACATGGAACATGTCGCTGTCCAGAAGACAGTTCCCAAGTGCCCAGATTGTTGAACCTCATAAGAAGGAAGCTGGAGAATGACTTGGCTGAAGTAGTTGACTAACCTAGAAGGATTCTGAGCTGCCTAGGTTGTTTGCATATGTCAAAGACAACGTGGATCAAGGACAACCACACATCCTAGGGCAAGCTCGATCTGTGGGAACCAAGAGAAGTTTAAGCTGCGAAGAATCCTCTATAAAAGGAAGACTAACTCAAGGGTTATCTTCAAGCACTGAAATACAAATCACACTCAATAGCAAACATCAAAGTGTGAACCTTCAAACAAGATTATCAAAGCAAACCGAGATCAAGAGGAACCAGTCAAGGAATCGAAGAGCTGAGTGCTAAGTTCCTGTGACTGTAAGTGAGATAGTTCCTAGGTGCTAAGGTCTGTTTCTTGGATTGATTATTGATTGTGTTAAGTTATCTAGGATTGCCTAACTCTGTGTAAGGCAAAGAAACTGTGTGTTTGTTCCTAGGATAAGCTGTAACCAAAAGAGATAAGAAATTAAGAAGTAGACATTGAAATCCTTTCGAAAGAAAGGTAGTGGTTTTTATCATGGATTGCTAGTTGGCAATCAAAGGTTTCCACTATAAGGAACTTGTTCATCTAGTTGATTGTTTATTTCCGTTGTGAAGGGAACTGTAAACTGTGTTCTCAGTTTCCTGATTATTAATCTAACAATCACGATCCTACAATTGGTATCAGAGCAGGAAAAGCTCTAGATCTTTGTTAAGTTTGCAGATCATGTCTCAACCAAGCAAATTTGAGCTCGGAATCTCCACCAACAAGCCACATCTCCGAAAGAAAGGAGAAGAAACATGGTGGGAAAAGTGCATGGAAAGCCACATCAAGACCAACGACTACCAATGCTGGAGGATAGTCGAAAATGGAGATGGCTATGTCGATCTTATCATGAAGGAAGAAGATTGGAAACCAGAACACTATGTCATCATGGAGAAGAATGCCAAGGCCAGGTAGTTCATCATCAATGGATTGGACAGAGAAGACATGGACAAGGTCATAGGCATCAAGACGGCGAAGGAGATATGGAAAGCTCTCAAGGAGATGCATGAAGGAAGTGAGGAACTAAAGCAAAGCAGAAAGTTTGCTTTGGAAGGAGAATACCACACCTTCAAAATGATGGAAACTGAGACCATCTCAGAGTACTACTCCCGCTTCAACAGATTGATTGGAAAGTTGACAGCGGCGGGAGTCGATCTGGATGAAGTTTCCAAGTCCCTAGTGGTCATCAATGGACTCAACTCCAAGTTCACCCTTCTCAAGGGAATCATGAAGAACACTCCAGGCATCCAATCCCTTCCCTTGACCTAAGTCATAGGGAAACTGGAGGTTGAAGAAGGAGAGCACACCAAGGCCAATGTCGACAAGAAACTGGAGAAAGGAATCGCCCTTAAGATCTCCAAAGCCTTCTCCAGGCTCGAGATGGAGCAAGAGAACTCAGACCTGGAAGAAGAAGAGGATGAGCTAACAGCCCTCTTCTCAAAGAATATCAAAAAATTCTTTGTGAAGGGAAGGTTCCAAAAGGGCAGTTCCTCCCACAATGGACCTAGAAGGGATCTCAAAGAAGTCTCTTGTTACGAGTGCAAAGAAAAGGGATACTATGCTAAGAACTGTCCCAACAAGGAAGACTTCAAGGAAGAAGAAAGACCTCAGAAAAGGAAGGCTCTCGTAGCCTCATGGGGAGAAGACTCAGATGAGGAACTGGATCTGAGTGGCTTCTCTGGAGGAAGATGTCTCATGGCAAAAGGAGACTCAAGCGACTCAGAAGACCTTGAGGTAACTTCTGACGATCTCTTAAAAACCCTAGCTGATTGTGATAAGAAACAACTTCTTAAGATCATAAAGAAACTAGGAAAGGAAACCAGTTCCCTTCAACAGAAACTTGATGATTGTGAAGATGAAATTGCTTGCTTGACTGTTGAGAATTCTGTTTGGAGTAAGAAACTTGATGAAACTGAGAAAGACCTAGCTGAAACTCACTCCAAACTCATTGATATTAGGAATGTGCATGCTAGTCACCTTAAAACTTGCAAATCTTGTGATGAAACTAACATAGATTCTGTCAAAGTTCCCTTGCATGCTAACTTACCTGGAAATGACATGCTTCAATCCATAATTGATAGATTGGACATTCTCACTGATTCTATTAATGAAAAAATGATAAATCAAACTGTTTTTGTGAGACAACGTCATGGAATAGGATATGTCAACAACAAAGGGAACAATGATGCTAAAAATGAAAATGCTAGGCGAGAACTTGTTGAGATGAATGAGAACCTCAGTACTGCTTTTGCCACTTCTCGTGATAGGAATCAATTTCTATCAGAGAAGATTATGGTTCTTGAGAACAAGGCTGAGGTTGCCAAACATCTAAATGAAAGTTCTCAAAGTCCTAAGAAGGAACCTAAGGGAAAAGAAAAGATGGTTCCTGAAAACCAATGGTTCACCAATTCCTTTGCTCACAAAAGATATATTGACATGGCCCATAGCAAGGTTAGAAACAATGTTGATTTTAACAAAAGGAAAACTGAAAAACCTTTTAGGTCAGGAAAAGGAAAATATGGACATGTTGTTTACAATCGTTTGTGTACCTACTGTGGTAAGAATGGTCATTACAACACTGATTGTGCTAAGAAAAGGAACTTTGAAAAGGAGAAAAGTACTCATTACCATAAAAGGAACCAGTTCCCTGGTTATTCACAGACTCGCAATGCTAATCCCCCCAGTAAAGCCAAGCTTCGCTGGGTTCAGAAATCTTAGTTCCCTTATGTGCAGAAAGAAGAGAGACAACCTCAACTATGGTACATCAACAGTGGTTGCTCATGCCATATGACTGGAAGAAGAAATCAAATGACCTCTCTTCAACCTCTCCAAGGAGGGAACATATCCTTTGGAGACAAAAGCAAAGGGAAAATATGTGGAATAGGAACTGTGAAACTCAACGATCACATTCAGGTAAACAAAGTTCACCTTGTTGATAATCTTGGTTTTGACCTAATAAGTGTGTCACAGCTGTGTGATCAAGGAGACAATGAAGTTAGATTCAGATCAAACGAATGTTCAGTCCTTGACTCCTCGGGACAAATCATCCTAAAAGGGAAAAGATTCAACAATGTCTACATAATTGATCCATCCTTTGTTCCTAAGGAGAAACTTTGTCTCTCAACTGTGAATGACCAAGCTGATTTGTGGCATCAACGCCTCGGTCATGGTAGCACCAAGCTGATTCAAAAGCTACACTCAAAGGAGCTAGTCAGAGGGCTGCCAAAGCTAAGTGGCACATCTAAGGAACTGTGCTCTGACTGTGTAAAAGGGAAACAGGCTCGTAGTTCTTTCAAGTCCAAAAACATGGTAAGCACCTCAAGGCCTCTTGAACTCATCCACATGGATCTGTGTGGACCCATGAGAGTTCAGAGCCTAGGAGGGAACATGTATATCTTTGTTCTTGTCGATGACTTCTCTCGCTTTACTTGGACCATCTTTATTAAATCTAAGAGTGAAGTTATTGACCGCTTTAAAGATCTGGTTCCCTTGTTAAAAAAATCTCTTGATTGTTCACTCAATGCTATTCGGTCTGACCATGGTACCGAATTTGAAAATGGAGAATTTCTAACCTTTTGCAGTGAGCATGGAATTGATCACAACTTCTCTGCACCATACACTCCTCAACAAAATGGAGTAGTGGAAAGGAAGAACAGAACTTTGGAAGACATGGCTCGGACTATGCTGATCTCAAGTGGACTCTCTCAATCATTTTGGGCTGAGGCAATCAACACAACTTGTTACATCATCAATCGAGCCATGCTTCGCCCAATTACAGAGAAGACACCCTATGAACTCCTAAGAGAAAGAGTTCCCAACATCTCACATCTGAGGGTGTTCGGATGCAAGTGCTTTGTGCACAACAACGGGAAGGACAATCTTGGCAAATTCGACCCAAGAAGTGATGAAGGAATCTTCATTGGATATGCTTCAGGCAGCAAGACATACAAAGTCTTCAACAAAAGGACTAAAAAGGTAGAAGAAAGTGTTCATGTTATTTTTAATAAAAAATCACTTGGAAGAATTGTGCAGAACACTACCACTCCCTTTGAAGATCCGTTCCCCAAGTCACCTCAAGAAGATCCAGATGAAGATGTCACTCCACCCAGTTCCTGCCCTGCTGCACAGAATCCCCCACTGGTTCCTCCACCAGTTCCCATGGATAATGAACAACAATCCATTTCTGGGAACCATGGACATGACGACAATATCTGTGGAGACATCAATGATTCATCCTCTCACATGATCTTCAATGGAGAAGGTGATCCCAACCAGGAAGCTGAAGCTAAATACTCAACTCAAAATGTCTCCACATCAAATGCTCTAGCTCCCAACAGAGAAAGAAGAACCATCAAGCCTCCAGTCAGGTTCGAACATCTAACCTTCTTTGCCTTCAATGCCTTTCTGTCTATTGTGAAACCAAAGAACATAGGTGAGGCACTGAAGGATGCAGACTGGATCCAAGCTATGCAAGAAGAGCTTCATCAGTTTGAAAGGAACAAAGTATGGCATCTAGTTCCCCGCCCCAAGGACAAACATATCATAGGAACTAGATGGGTTTTCAGAAACAAGCTAGATGATACATGATCTGTAATAAGGAACAAAGCAAGACTCGTTGCTCAAGGATACAATCAACAAGAAGGCATCGACTATGATGAAACCTATGCTCTAGTGGCAAGGATTGAAGCAATAAGATTGTTAATTGCTTTCGCATCACACAAAGGGTTCAAACTGTTCCAAATGGATGTAAAGACTGCCTTCCTCAATGGAATCCTTCAAGAGGAAGTCTATGTCAAGCAACCACCTGGCTTTGAAGACGATGATCATCCCGACCATGTCTACTTTCTAGATAAAGCATTGTATGGCCTCAAGCAAGCTCCCAGAGCTTGGTATGATCGTCTTGCCCAGTTCCTACTCTCAAATGGCTATAGGCGTAGAGTCATTGATAAGACTCTCTTCATCCTAGAAGAAGAAGGTAACATCTTAGTGGTTCAAATTTATGTCGATGATATCATTTTTGGTTCCACTAACCTGTCCCTTGTAGACAAGTTCAACGACTTGATGAGCAGTGAATTTGAAATGAGCCTAATTGGGGAACTCACTTTCTTCCTCGGATTGCAAATCACTCAAAAGAAAGATGGTATACAAATTCACCAACATAAGTATGTCAGGGAACTACTGAAAAAGTTCAAAATGGATTCATGCAAGCCTCTCTCAACTCCTATCTCCACCATTGCTCATTTGGACAAGGATCATTCGAGTCCTCTTATGGAAGAGAAACTCTATAGAGGTATGATAGGTTCCCTCATGTATCTAACCGCTAGTCGCCCAGACATTGTGTTTGCTATTGGCTTGTATGCTAGGTTTCAATCCTGTCCAAGAGAAACACACTTAGCTGCTGTAAAAAGAATACTCCGATATCTCAAGGGAACTGATTCACTCTGCATTTGGTACCCCAAAGAATGTCCCTTTGAGCTGATGGGTTTCACTGATGCGGATTATGCTGGATACTTGGTGGATAGGAAGAGCACCTCTGGAATGGCACAATTCCTAGGCCCTTGCCTAGTGTCATGGGGCTCAAAGAAACATGTCTCAGTCTCTCTCTTTACCACAGAATCCGAGTACATCGCTGCTGCCTCCTGTTGTTCCCAACTTCTTTGGCTAAAGCAACAACTTGCATATTTTGGTATGTCTTATGGTCCTCTCACTATTCTTTGTGATAACACCAGTGCTATAAACATTTCTAAGAATCCTGTGCATCATACTAGGACCAAACATATAGACATAAGACATCATTTTCTTAGAGATCATGTTGAGAAAGGAAACATCATTATGGAATTTTGTAGAACTGAAGATCAAATTGCAGATATATTCACCAAAGCCTTGAATAGAGTTCCCTTCGAGAACCTTAGATTAGAAATGGGAATGATTCCTATAAACTAGCAGTTCCTTTAGTTTAAAGTTTCTCTCCAGTTCCCTTGATTGACTAGTTCAGAACTCTTTACTTGTCTTTATCTCGGAATCTTTGTGTCATTTCTCTTGCGTTAGACCCTCATATTCATAATGGTTTCTCAAAAGGCTTTGACAAAATTTTCTAGTTCTTCTCCTTGGTTGTTCATCTCTTATTAAAATTCAATCATTGTCCAAGTCTCTTTGTTGGCCCAAAAGTCAAAATCTGATCATCTTTCTAACCCAACAATACAAGCCGAAATGTTGATTGTGTACTATGACCCTCCCTTGCCTCATTACACAATCTATTTCCCTATGATCCTCTTCTTAACCCTCTCTGGGAACTAGTGTGTAATGCGATAAATGGCCTTCCCCGATTTCTTTTATGGGAACATACTTTTAGGTCCTATGTTTTAAAACCCACATCAAAGGTTCTCATATATCCCTCTAGCACACTGAAAATATCGCCAGAAAGGAATTAGGATGGTCTACCCCTTAAACGGCTAGTAAGAGAATTGCTCCTCCCAAGACAGTATTTATGGCAAATCTCACAGCGTCAGAGACGCCTTCTCAGCCTTGAACAGTTGCCATTTTTGAGCATCTAATCTTTGAATTTGTGACCGTTGCAAAGGCGCAAAAGCTTCAAGAAAATTAGCCGTTTCAACTCTTCAGAGTTCCCAGAAATATCTCCAATGGCTTGATTCTCAATGGCTCCAAAATTGCTCAAGGGTTATTTAAGGTTTCCTGTTTGATTGAGCCGAGCACTATGTTCTCTCACGCCTTCTCTCAATCTCATGTTCACCTGTCTCTCTCAAAACACAAAGCTCCTCAAATGGCCAAGAAAAACCTCAATCTTAACCTTGTTCAATTGGAGGTAATCAGGCCGATAAGATGACAACAAGCCAAGATGAAGGAACTGCATAAAAGAAGGAAACTGAAGAGGAGGCCACTACGCTGCCATAGGAACGTCTCTCCTAGTTCCCAGTGCTATAACATCACAGTGTGCTAGTAGTTCCCTAGGGTCCTACTCCCCTCTTTTATCCTTATTTTGTCTAATGTCAAGTTGGTTATGCTCTTTTGTTTCTCTTTCCACTATGCATCTCTGGACAATGTTCTTGACTTTAATGATTAATGAACTCTTATGGTAATGTTTCTAATGCATCATTTGTCTTTGCCTTAAGTTTCTATTATGGTCACTGTCATGGGTTTAACGCAAATTGTTTATTTCACATTGATATCCTATACTTGATAAGTAACTTGATCTTTTCGATGATGTCAAAAGGGGGAAGAATGGATAGGAACCTTGAACTCTTGGAACTACAGGACTTATAGGAAATCTGAACCCGTTCTCTTTCTGAGGGGGAACTCGAATAACTTAGTTCATTTGCTTAGGGGGAATTTACAACTATTGAATGTTCTCTCATTATTTTATAAAGTTGTAAATCTCTTAGCTCAACTGTTCTCATGCATTTCATGTCCTTATTATGTTGCCAGGTTCCTTATATTTGTCATCATCAAAAAGGGGGAAATTGTTAGGAAACGGAACTCAGGAACCTCAGTTTCTATGAGAGTTCCTTTCCTCAGTAACTCTACTTTTGAAGATGACAAATACTTTGATACTAATGTTTTATCTCAAGGATGTGTTTAGAGGAACCACAAGACAGTTACTGAAACTATGGAAGCCAAACAAGATAAAGAAACCAAGCAGGCAAGCCAAAGGAACCCAGGTGTGCCCAGAAATGCAACATGTGACTTTGCGTTTCCCGAGAAATCTGGGAACACCAAACCTCGGACAAAAGGAGGTGAATGCGACTTGAGAGAAGCTTCCAAAAGCCTGCCACCATCCAAGAGCAAAACAACAAGACACCTAGAACGCCGAACCTCGGACAGAGAAAGGTGAAAGCGACAGGACATGGAACCTGTCGCTGTCCAGAAGTCAGTTCCCAAGAGCCCAGAGTGTCGAACCTCGGACAAAGGAAGCTGGAGAATGACTTGGCTGAAGAGGTTGACTAACCTAGAAGGATTCTGAGCTGCCTAGGTTGTTTGCACATGCCAAGAACAACGTGGACCGAGGAGAACCACTTATCCTAGGGCAAGCTCAATCTGTGGGAACCCAGAGAAGATTAAGCTGCGAAGAATCCTCTATAAAAGGAAGACTAACTCAAGGGTTATCTTCAAGCACTGAATTACGACTCACACACATTAGCAAATATCCAGTGTGAACCTTCAAACAAGATCATCAAAGCAAACCGAGATCAAGAGGAACCAGTCAAGGAATAGAAGAGCTGAGTGCTAAGTTCCTGTGACTGTAAGTGATAGTTCCTAGGTGCGAAGGTCTGTTTCTTGGATTGATTATTGATTGTGTTAAGTTATCTAGGATTGCCTAACTGTGTGTAAGGCAAAGAAACTATGTGTTTGTTCCTAGGATAAGCTGTAACCAAAAGAGATAAGAAATCAAGAAGTAGACCTTGAAATCCTTTCGAAAGAAAGGTAGTGGTTTTTATCCTGGATTGCTAGTTGGCAATCAAAGGTTTCCACTATAAGGAACTTGTCATTTGTTTGATTGTTTATTTCCGCTGCGAAGGGAACTTAGAATCGATATTCTGAGTTCCTTAAGTTAATATCTAACAATCACGATCCTACACTCTTCCAACGGCTAATTCGGTACTCCCCAAGACGCTATTTAAGGCAAACCTGCAGAAATCAGTCACGTCTCAGTACAGTGCCTCCTTCTCTGAATGAATAATATTTCAAATGGCTTGTGACCGTTCGGAAAAGCTGCAACCCACATCAATGCTCAAGATTCTCCCTGATCTTCTCAACGGCCAGATTTCTCCCATCGTCCCCTCAATCCTCAGCCGCCTTTAAAAAAGTATCCTGTTGATCCAAGCTTCCCCACAACTTGCCATTCGCATCTCTCTGATCCTCTATTTGTCTCTCTCTCAAACACAAAAAATTTCTAGCTCCTCAAAAATGGCTGACCAAAACCCTAACCTGATCCAAGACGAGGAGGAAGCTGCCCTTCTCCGAGCCTTCCGAGAAAAGAAGGCAACATCGTCTTCCAAGCCCATTTCTGCCACCACCTCCCAAAACCCCCAACCCGAGGAGAAAGTGGAAGAGCAACCTGAGGAGAAAACAAAGGCGAAGGATAAGGAGAAAGTGATAGACATCACTCATGCCTCGGCATCGGCGACTAAATCAGTCTCAGAGGGAGGTTCTCATGACTCCTCCCCGGATAAAACTACCCAAGAGATCCTGCGTCCGGTGCCCTCTCCTGCTAGCCTCAAATCTAAACCAGTCTCCAACCCTGGTCCATCTGTTGCAACAAGGCTGAAACAACGAAAGAGAAGCTCCCAAGCTCTAGTTCCCTATGAGCCCAAATCCACAAAAAAGGCCAAATCCACCACTCTCTCTTCTTCCTCCCTGGGTCAGGTCTCCTCTCTCTTCTCTAAGAGAAAGATCCTCAAACCACTCATCATCGGCATGTAGTTCTAGACCCAAGCCCTAGAAGAAGAAGATGAGGAACTGTTCAGTGATGCCCTAAGCGAGTTTCACTCTCTGCTGCAGTACCAAGGTTGGGATGAACTTTTGGTTGAGCCTTTCTCCGCCTCTGATGAAGTTGTCCATCTGTTCTACCAGTCTCTCACCTTTGTACCCGCCAAGAATAACTCTCTCTGCAACGATGCCATATTCCAGTGGAAGGGAACCATGTACCCTCTGTCCCCCAACCTCATAGCGTCTACTCTTGGGATTGAGTCCATATCTGACTTTGACATTCTGCATCAGAAAAAGGCATGGCCCAAAGGAAAGGGTTACAAGTCCAAGGGAGAAGTGGTGAAGAAACTCTATGATGGCGACTACCCCTCAACCTTGGAAACAAAGGACCTCTCCATCGCCAACAAGCTTCTGCACTTCTGGATCATCCGAAACCTAGTTCCCAGGCAGGAGCACCGAGCCTCAGTTCTCATCACAGATGCCATTCTAATGGAAAAGGTACTATCTAGAGTACAAGTTGATCTCCCCCGCATTGTGTTAGCTCATATGCAGTTTTGCAAGTCCCACACATCCCATGCCCTACCCTTTCTCCATCTTATCAAAAATCTCCTCTACCTGCTACATGTAACACCCCCAAAACTTAACCCTTTTGGAAAGGTATTACCGCCAGTGACCCCAGTGTTCCTTACCGAGATCACCCAAGGCTTTACCAATTAAACACAATTTATGAAATGCAATTGATACATAAAGATCAAGCATTAAATTCCAAAACATAACATTGTTGAGGAAACAAGAGTTACGGGATTACAACCCAATCCCGAATAGGTCAAAACATAGTTTAAACCAAACACAGCGGAAGACTAAGAAAATATTTTACAATCGGAGTTATTGTCCAAAGGATCATAACCTGATTAAAGAAATAATTAAAACATTCAAAAACCACCGCCGACTCCATAGTCCTTCTAATCTTCTGAGCTACTTCTTAACTGATGTGCCGAATCGAACGGATGACACCAGCCAACCATGCAAGGGAAAATATTGGTTGGTTAGTCTAAATGAATAGACTAGCAAGGGAACAAAACAAAATGGTTCGAAGTAGTTGTATTAGGTTAGACTCTTCGTCCCTCGAATAATAATCGAGTACGCTTGTCAACCACCATACTCCTACTGGAATAAACAAGAGGTATGCACAAGAGAAGATTCTGGAAGACTGAATCTTCACAGAAATCGACTCGAAAGAAGACTCCAACTGAAATGAGTCTTTAAGGAAGAATGACAAATCTAGAATATTACAGAATCATACAACAATGATTTAAAACTGACTGAGATGCTTCAGTTCATGACCAACCTCATCGCCTAAAGCGAATCCAGATTGGAAAGAGAACGTACTACATTCAAGTCAAGACGAGTTTTCCTAGCTGCACTGAACTTAGCTGCACTACTCGCCCAAGGTGTATTAATTATGTGCGTCAAGGTAGCACTTATCTGATTTATGTTTCAAAAACACACATCACGTTATAGACTTTTACATGTGTACCCCACCAATGGGACGACACATCTTAGTATACGTTTCGTCGAGAGTGACGTATACCGAAAGGTTTGTGACACCAGCTAAGTGTTCTGTCTCTACACACATGTGTAAGAGACCGATCATGATCATAGAATAGTACCAGATGGGGACAAGCCATCCCGATACCAGATTATAAAGAAACTACTGGACAGAGTCCGAGTGACGTTCCTATTTAACAGTGCTAACTAAACAGTTACAGTACCACAACAGTTATAGGATAAATCCACATAAAGGCCCGAAAGGCGATCACAGATAATAGCGTTGTTCTAACAGATATACAACCTATTATATGATTTTCAAAACAGTTTATCAAAACCGTTTTCAGACAAACAGAATATTCATTCCAAATTAATTACTCAGATAAACTACTGATAATTAATGTAAATATGGAACGAATGAGCAAGAGCGAACCGCCACTTGCCTTACTCCGCAGAATAGTCTAAAGACGTCACTGGATTCCGGGCTCGACACGGTATAGTTCCGACAGCACAACAACCTTCGAGTCGACCCATAAAAGGAACCCTAAGTTAGATCCGACATAAACAGTACGAATCTAAACACGGCAAAAGAACACGAAAGGAAAGACGCCACGACGACAACCGACCAAGCCAAAGCCACGAAGGCGTTCTGGGCACTGGCGGCGGTCACCGTTCTTGGCGGCGGTCGCCGTGAAGAACACGACGGTCGCCGTTAAGAACACGGCCGACTGAAACGAGAGAAAACTCACCCTAAAACACGAGCGGTTCGGCCTCCTTCGACTTGCTTTGGCTTCTAACCTCCAAGGCTAACCAAAAGCTTCACAAAGGCACTCTGGAAACACACCACGAC
Organism: Rheum nobile; assembly: GCA_027886185.1. NCBI lineage: Eukaryota > Viridiplantae > Streptophyta > Magnoliopsida > Caryophyllales > Polygonaceae > Rheum > Rheum nobile. Next base: position 389,760 of record WOAB01000542.1, read on the forward strand.
ACCTCCGGCGAGCACAAGAAAACCGACGAAAACACAACTCACTTTGAGGGAGAGTTTTGGCAGCGATTCGGGGTTATAGATGACCCAAAACCCATGCCCAAGCTCGTCTATTTATAGGCAAACCCCAAGGAGTGATCGGCAAACCCTCAGACGTGGCAAATGACGCAACGGCGCGCCTCGAACGACGCCGGCGACCGGCGGGCAATGCCCACTGGACAATCACGGCGGTCGCCGTAATTTTGCCTGCGGCGGGCACGCGGCGGTCGCCGTAAATGCGGCGGTCGCCGTTGCTAGGCCTGTCGCAGCCAGCTAGAAGCTGACACGTTGACTCTTCGGGCCCAACCATGGCGGTCGCCGTTTCTGAACGGCGGTCGCCGTTTCCCCCTTTTCCCGCCCATTCGGCTTTGAACGAGCTTGACGATAAACCGGGATAAAAATTATCGTACGCAAACGAAAATTTAAAATTCAAGGCACCTTGTCTGTATATTATTTCACTGAGAAAAATATTACAGATATAGAGCACATTACAGAATGTCTCAAACTCTCTGTATTAAATCCGACGTACGCAACGGGTACTCGGGAAAATTCCATAATTCCCAAAATAACCTTACAAAAATACGGGGTATCACATCTCCTCCCCCTTACAAGAAGTTTCGACCCCGAAACTTAGGTCGAGAATAACTCGGGAAAACGCCTGAGCATATCTGACTCGGTTTCCCACGTCTCCCAAGTAACTTTTTCGGTCCCTGACTTGGACCACAGCACTCATACCAAAGGTACGATCTTGTTGCGCAATTGCTTCTCCCGATGCTCCAAAATGCGCACGGGCAACTCTTCATAAGTACCATTAGCTTGAATCTCGATGTCCTCATAACTAAGCACATGAGACTCATCTGGCACATACTTTCTGAGTAAAGACACATGGAACATGTTATGCACCGGGTGAGCCGATGGTGGCAACGCCAAACGGTACGCTAGAGATCCCACTCTATCCAAAATCTCGAATGGTCCCACGTAGCGAGGGTTAAGCTTCCCACGCTTACCGAATTTGAAAACTCCTTTGGATGGCGATACCTTGACAAAAACCTTATCACCGACCTCGAACTCGACAGTCCTGCGCTTCCGATCTGCGTAGGACTTCTGTCGACTCTGAGCGGTCAACATTCTTTGTCTGATCAAAGCAATGTCTGAAGCCGTCCTTTCGACCAACTCTGGTCCAAGCAGAATTTTGTCGGCATTATCGTCCCAACAAATCGGAGATCTGCATCTGCGACCATACAAAGCTTCAAACGGAGCCATCTTGATTGTAGCATGCCAGCTATTGTTGTACGTGAACTCAATCAGACTCAAGCTGTCCTCCCAGCTAGTCGGACGATCGAGCACACAAGCTCTAAGCATATCCTCCAGAGTCTGGATGGTCCTTTCAGACTGGCCATCTGTCTGAGGATGAAACACTGTACTGAACCTCAACTCGGTTCCCATAGCCTTATGAAGTTCCTTCCAGAATCTTGACATGAAACGGCCATCTCGGTCCGATACAATGGTCTTAGGAATGCCATGTAAGCGGACAATCTCCTTCTGGTAAACTTCGGCTAGCTTCTGGGTTTCCCATGTGGTCTTGATGGCTATGAAATGAGAACTATTCGTAAGCCTATCCACAATTACCCAGATAGCATCTCTCTGACTTTGAGTCTTGGGTAGCCCAGTGACGAAGTCCATGGAAATGTCCTTCCATTTCCATTATGGCACGGGGAGAGGTAGCATCTCACCACCTGGTCTGCGGTGTTCGATCTTGAATTTTTGGCAAGTTAAGCACTTTGCCACAAAGTCTGCTACGTCCCACTTCATGTTTGGCCACCAAAACTTCTTCCTGAGATCCTTGTACATCTTGCTAGAGCCAGGATGCACAGAATAAGCAGATGAATGAGCTTCTCTCATCACCAACTGACGAAGACCTTCTGTGTCAGGCACACAAATCCGATCCTGAAACCAAAGTGATCCATCATCCTGAACCACAAAATTGGGAGCTTTCCCATCCATCACTTCACTGCTTAACTTTACCAAGATGATGTCATCGACTTGCTTTTCTTTGATTTGATCCAGCAGTGTAGCCTGAATCTCCATCATACTCAGGTACCCTCTACGTTGGTCATACAAGACTTCGATATCGCATGACTCTTGGTTTAGCTTGGTTTGAATAGTAAGTAGAGCAACTACAGTCTCGTGCATTGTCTTCCGGCTTAGTGCATCAGCTACTACATTAGCCTTGCCCGAATGATACAACAACTCCATGTCGTAGTCCTTGAGCAACTCTAGCCAGCGGCGTTGTCTCATATTTAACTCCTTCTGAGTAAATATATACTTGAGACTTTTGTGGTCAGTGAAGACTTGGCATCTTATACCATAGAGGTAATGCCTCCAAATCTTCAGCACAAAGACAACCGCTGCTAACTCAAGATTATGGGTCGGATAGTTTTCTTCGTTAGTCTTGAGTTGTCTAGATGCGTAAGCAATGACTCTGCCCCTTTGCATCAAAACACAACCAAGAACACACTTGGAAGCATCACTATAGACCACATAATCGTCGTTCCCCTCTGGGAGTGCTAACATGGGTGCCGAGGTCAACCGTCGCTTCAACTCCTGGAAACTGACCTCGCACTTGTCATTCCAGACAAACTTCTTGTGGACTTTGCGGAGTAGATTGGTCATCGGTAGAGCGATCTTTGAAAATCCTTCTACAAACCTTCTATAATACCCGACAAGTCCAAGAAAACTGCGCACCTCCTTCACATTCTGGGGCTGTGTCCATTTAGCCGCCGCTTTAATCTTTTGGGGATCAACCATAACCCCATTTTTATTGATCACGTGGCCTAAGAAAGCCACTTCCTTTATCCAGAATTCACACTTAGACAGTTTAGCATAAAGCTGATGTTGTCTAAGGATCGACAAGGAAATCTGTAGATGTTCCTCGTGGACTTCTTCATTCGGAGAGTAGATCAAGATGTTGTCGATGAAAACCACCACGAACTTATCCAAGTACTGGTGAAAACATCGGTTCATCAAATCCATAAAGATAGCTGGAGCATTTGTAAGCCCAAAAGGCATCACTACGAACTCATAATGACCATATCTGGTCCTAAACGCAGTTCTAGGAATGTCCTGCTCCCGAATCCTGAGTTGATGATATCCAGATCTTAAGTCGATCTTGGAGAAAACCTTTGCTCCCTGCAACTGGTCCAACAAGTCATCAATCCTAGGCAAAGGATACTTGTTTTTGATCGTCACCTTGTTCAACTCTCGATAGTCGATACAAAGTCGGAACGATCCGTCCTTCTTTTTGACGAATAATACCGGAGCACCCCACGGCGATGCACTCGGCCTGACATAACCTTTGTCAAGAAGATCTTCAAGTTGATTCTTCAACTCTTGCATCTCAGCTGGAGCCATCCGATACGGAGATTTGGAAATCGGCGCCGTACTAGGCTCGAGATCAATTGAAAACTCTACGTCACGATTTGGGGGTAATCCTGGAATTTTTTTCCGGAAAGACATCCGAAAATTCCCTAACTACAGGAATATCAAGAACCTCAGGTCCATCCTTCTCAGGCGAATCCAAGTAGCAAAGGTACCCGACACATCCTTGTCGTAGTAGCTTAAACGCAGCCATCGCACTGATCAGCTTGCCGTTATCAGCGTCATTTCGACCTTTGAACTTGCACATGAATTGGCCCCCGGATGACACCGTCACCGTTCTTGAACTGAAGTCGATCACCGCCTTGTGACGCGTAAGCCAATCCATACCGAGAATAATGTCGTATGGAGCCATGGCTATGCAGATTAAATCTGCCTCGAATTCCTTACCCTGAATGGTAATCGGAAAGTCGGACAAATGCTTGGTTCCCACCAAACGTTCTCCATTAGGAAGATTAACGACGAAAGGGTCGCACGAATCGTTGCACACTAAGTCTAACTTGCTAACACATCTATCCGAAATAAAGGAATGCGTAGCACCAGAATCAAACAGAATGCACACTAAGTAGAGTGAAGGTATAGAGTACCTTGAGCAATCGGAGCATTGGGTCCATCTGCCTCACGCATCTCGTACAAGCGTTGGCCCTGATTTCCAGAAGCAGCTGGGGCCTTTCCCCTGTTCTGAGCAGTCGTCTGCACTAAAGGGCTAGGAGTCTCGGCATGCTTAAACCTAGGTCGGTTGCTCTGATGAACTGACCCTTGTTGCGATTCTACTCCCTTCTGCTTCCCTTGCTTGCAGAACTTTTGCAGATGACCATCACGTTCACACCCAAAGCATGGCCTCCTCTCCTTCCGACACTCAGTGCTCTTGTGCCCAGCAGTACTGCAGTTATAACACTGAACTGTACTCCTGGTCTGCCCTGACTGCTGAGTCGATCCTCTTTGCGTCATCTCCGTCTTAGCTCTGCCGGATTTGGCGAAGTTAGACGGTGGCGCAGGGCGCTTAAAACCACCTCCCTGGTTCTGATTCTGCATCGACTTTTGTCGGTTGCGCCTCTTGGTCGACTCCTCGAGAGTTACCTCCAGCTTATAGGCATAATCCACATACTGCTCCAAGGTAGAGCATGTGTGGTGCACCATTAATGGCTTGATATCCGGGTTCATTCACTCGTGGAAGTACCAGATCTTTTGAGCCTCACTGGTGATCTCGGCAGTGGCGTACTGTAGAAGATGGTTGAACTTAGATGCCAACTCGGTCACTCTCAGACCATCAGTCTGAGGGTACAATAACTCTTTATGCTTCTCCTCTCTCATAGCACGAGAGAAAAAGCGATCAACCATCTTGGTCTTGAACATCGACCAAGTCAACACTGGGCTCTCAACCAAACCAGTGCTCTCCCACCACTCGCTAGCCTCCTCCTTCAGCTGAAGAGAAGCAATATGGACTTTCTCGGCCTCCGTACACTCCACGTTCCTGAACAACCTCTCCATATGGGAGAACCAATGAGTCACTGCCACTGGCTCCCCTTTCCCGTTATAGCAGTCGGGTCTCATGGAAGTAATGGTCTTAAGAGCGCGACCATAGCTGTCCCTCGTCCTAACGGCAGTCTCCTGTATCACGGGGTTTCTGGGTTCCACAACATCAGGAACCGCTGCATGAATAGGCACTTCTTGTGCTTGAGGCGCACTTGGTCTCAAGACATCTGTAATAGACTGCATCACGATCCCACGGATCGCCTCAACAGCTATAGCGTCAAACAACGTCGGTGCTTGGGTCTGATCTTGACCTTCACGCCTTTGCTGGACGCGAGACTCAGACTCGTGTTCATCCTGAACACCTCTTCCTGCTGGTCTGGGGTTTTGGCTAGTCCCAGCACCGGCTCGAGTCGAATTCCTCGTGCTTCTTGGATTCACCATCTATTTACCGATCAAATTCCAAGCATTCAATACATTAATATTATGCAATATACTTATGCAATATACCAACGTAAATAAATTACTCAGAATAGATCAACTTGGTATTTTATAGATGAACCTTCGAATTCTTACACAAGTTACACATAAGTTTATCATTCGAGCGCTAGGACAATGCTGCTCGAAGATATAAGTGTTTCTCAAAGTACTTGCCGCAATACTGAAATATTACACAAAGTACAACTTGGAATACTAAGAAATGAACTACTACGATAGGCAACGCCACTCCTCCTCAAGGCGTTCCAAAATGTCTCCCATACGACTGGCTACTCGTGCATGGTCTCTTCGGGCTAGGCTCACCATCGAGCTCTGGCGATGGGTTTCGCACCCTGCTTGACCCTGAAGCACATAGTCCTAGCTCAGTCATGGTAAAGTATGGGTCGTCCATGACTGGTCCTCCTATTCCAGCCCTCCTCTGAGTACTGGCGGTCAACTCATCCCTCTGACGCTGCTGTTCTACGGAGATTACCTCGCTCTGGCGGAGAATCTCCTGCAGCTCGAATTCCGACCTCCATCTCCTTGGAGTAGGGATAGGCTGAGATTCCCTGTCACTTCTCCCAATACCGTACTCGGTATATAGTGCCTCCCAATCAGCTTCTGACATAGGTGCATACTCTAGCACTGGTGACAATCCTGTACCGGGCTCCTGATTCTGCCCTCCAAGGTCCAACTCTGGATCCTCTTCTGGATCATCCTCTATAGGATCCTCATCCTCGGGATCATCCTCGATGGGATCCTCATCCTCGGGATCATCCTCGATGGGATCCTCATCCTCAGAATCATCCTCGATCATATCCTCGTCCTCGATAGGATCTTGCTCAAGCATCTCCTCTTCCTCCTCCTCGTACTCGATCTCCTCGGGAATTGGTCCCAGCAGAAAGTTGTCTTGGTAAACCCCTTGTTCATACCTTGACAACTCGTCTTCCTACTCCCATTCCTGTACTCCCTCCACCCTTGGTGGCGGCACAGGTGCAGGTCTAGGGACCATAGCATTCCTGGCTACAAGGACAACCGACTCGGGGAGAACGTGCTTGACGTCTTCGGGTGGTCTACTCGGGCCTCCAACCTCGAAACATCGCTGAGGTAACGGAAAATCTAGCCTCGGCTAATCCGACTTGGCGTCTTCCGACCCCCTACCAATAGAAAAGCAGACACCCATCCTATCGAACAATAAGGAAGGAATTAGTCTTTCTAGACATAGAAGCAAGCTTACTATATCAGACTATAAAGAAGACACAACTATGAACGGTGTTTTTAAATTCTTTTCAGAATTAAAATTCAGAGCCCCTTTTAAAGCATTTCAAAATGAATAAATGGTTTATAAAAATTCCAAACCCGTTTTAAAACCTTTGGCTCTGATACCACAACTGTAACACCCCCAAAACTTAACCCTTTTGGAAAGGTATTACCGCCAGTGACCCTAGTGTTCCTTACCGAGATCACCCAAGACTTTACCAATTAAACACAATTTATGAAATGCAATTGATACATAAAGATCAAGCATTAAATTCCAAAACATAACATTGTTGAGGAAACAAGAGTTACGGGATTACAACCCAATCCCGAATAGGTCAAAACATAGTTTAAACCAAACACAACGGAAGACTAAGAAAGTATTTTACAATCGGAGTTATTGTCCAAAGGATCATAACCTGATTAAAGAAATAATTAAAACATTCAAAAACCACCGCCGACTCCATAGTCCTTCTAATCTTCTGAGCTACTTCTTAACTGATGTGCCGAATCGAACGGATGACACCAGCCAACCATGCAAGGGAAAATATTGGTTGGTTAGTCTAAATGAATAGACTAGCAAGGGAACAAAGCAGAATGGTTCGAAGTAGTTGTATTAGGTTAGACTCTTCGTCCCTCGAATAATAATCGAGTACGCTTGTCAACCACCATACTCCTACTGGAATAAACAAGAGGTATGCACAAGAGAAGATTCTGGAAGACTGAATCTTCACAGAAATCGACTCGAAAGAAGACTCCAACTGAAATGAGTCTTTAAGGAAGAATGACAAATCTGGAATATTACAGAATCATACAACAATGATTTAAAACTGATTGAGGTGCTTCGGTTCACGACCAACCTCATTGCCTACAGCGAATCTAGATTGGAAAGAGAACGTACTACATTCAAGTCAAGATGAGTTTTCCTAGCTGCACTGAACTTAGCTGCACTACTCGCCCAAGGTGTATTAATTATGTGCGTCAAGGTAGCACTTATCTGATTTATGTTTCAAAAACACACATCACGTTATAGACTTTTACATGTGTACCCCACCAATGGGACGACACATCTTAGTATACGTTTCGTCGAGAGTGACGTATACCGAAAGGTTTGTGACACCAGCTAAGTGTCCTGTCTCTACACACATGTGTAAGAGACCGATCATGATCATAGAATAGTACCAGATGGAGACGAGCCATCCCGATACCAGATTATAAAGAAACGACTGGACAGAGTCCGAGTGACGTTCCTATTTAACAGTGCTAACTAAACAGTTACAGTACCACAACAATTACAGGATAAATCCACATAAAGGCCCGAAAGGCGATCACAGATAATAGCGTTGTTCTAACAGATATACAACCTATTATATGATTTTCAAAACAGTTTATCAAAACCATTTTCAGACAAACAGAATATTCATTCCAAATTAATTACTCAGATAAACTACTGATAATTAATGTAAATATGGAACGAATGAGCAAGAGCGAACCGCCACTTGCCTTACTCCGCAGAATAGTCTAAAGACGTCACTGGATTCCGGGCTCGACACGGTATAGTTCCGACAGTACAACAACCTTCGAGTCGACCCATAAAAGGAACCCTAAGTTAGATCCGACATAAATAGTACGAATCTAAACACGGCGAAAGAACACGAAAGGAAAGACGCCACGACGACAACCGACCAAGCCAAAGCCACGAAGGCGTTCTGGGCACTGGCGGCTGATAACAGGAATTTTGTCGTTCTAATTCCTACTATGCAAGAAATCCAAACAAAACCTAAAACACAGTCTTAGGCAAGTAAAGGTCGATCCACAAGGAAACACAATCTATCGCAGTATGTAAAGTGTATGTCAATTGAAGTAACCAAAGGGGGGGATTTTGTTTGGATGTAGAGTAACCAAGCATGCAAAAGTAAGTAAGCAATTAAAGTGCTAAAATCAAGTATGGGGAAGGCACTTAGTCAAACAATATCCACTAATCGAATGACAAGTTGATCATAGAAACCACTCAAAATCGCATGCAATGGCAATTCCAATTCCTTTTCAAAGGTATCTAATAGCACAACCAGATACTATTAGAACTAACTAATTAAACAACCCTGAAACTATCAAGATTCAATTTAACAGTAGCTTTATGGATAGGAATATAGTTGGATACAACCTAGAATAAAACAACCAGTTTTTACCCTAAGATGCAAATCAATTCTCTCCTGCATAAGATTAGCACAACCAGTTACTAACACGATGTAGTTGCTACTAAGGAATAGATATGCTCAACCAGTAACAATCTAGACCTAGCAATAGATAAATACCAACAAACCCTAGTTGATCAGACTAGAAATTACCAATATCAATCATAAGATTCAAGCAAGAGAAAAGATAAAAGCCAAAGCAATAGATTAAAAGTAAGAAACTTACAACTGAATCAAACGAAGAGCTTCAATGTCTGACTAAGCAAGAGAGGCTTAGTTCTTCATAGCAAGGGAAATACGTAAGAAATAAAACTAGGGTTCCGAGATAAGAAAAGAACAAGTCTTCTCAACCCTTAAATACCAAAGGGAATTTAATCTGAAAATAACTTAAAATAAAAACAAAACGTAATAAAATAAAATAACTAAAACCGAAAAGGAAAATCGGCTCGGCGCTTCGGCCAACAGCGGCGGCGGCCGCTGCTTTTCCCACGGCGATCGCTGCAATTACACGGCGGTCGCCGTTTCAATGTCGTAGCTGAGGTTCTCCAGGGGGAATTAACGGCGGTCGCCGTTGTTATGCGGCGGTCGCCGTAATTCTGCTTCTTCATACTTCGCTCCTCAGCTCCAAAAACGCAACTTCCGCGCCTCCTTGCCAAGTCTCCAAATCATCACTAGAGCATCCTAAAATACCACTAAAATCATGCCAAAACTCCGTCAATACACGGAATATAATTGTGTGTATCAAACTCCCCCACACTTGAATCTCTACTCGTCTCGAGTGGATAGAGAACTACCACCCATCACCAATAAGCACCTAGATCATCAATATGCAAGGAAAGCCCACAACCAAGAGTAACAACATGTACATGAAAGCTCAACATCCTTCAACCAACCAGTCACAACACAACTACACCCTCAACACCAGCATCATAATCAGCACAACATCAACACAAACATATGCAATATCCACAACCTTAACCACAGCAGCCAACTCAATACACATCCAAGCTTAAGGGCAAGCAGAATACTTTCCCCAAGCTTATCCCGGTCATCCAAAAATGAAAGTAACCACTAGTCCTAACCTCCATCTATGACTCCTTATGTCTCCCTCAATGGCCTACCCGACAATACTTCTTTGTCTCCTCATCTTATGTCGCCCCGCCGGTAAAATGAGATCCTAGAAAACACTCATTTTCTTTTCACTCATTTTGCCTAGGAGCCCTTTCGGGTTTTCATCCTAGCCACTCATTTCATTTTATCATAGATGGACTCACCGCCTCACATCACTCTGAATCCACTTTTGCCCAGGCCTAGTGCCTGTCGGATTACCTGCTTTTTACCTGGACCGCCCTTTCGGGTTTTCAGCCCATCCCAGGATTTTTTTTTATTTGCCTTTTTTTTGTTTTTTTTTGTTTTATATACTAGCAATAATAAATACATAATCCACTCACCCACACTTAAAATAAGCATTGTCCTCAATGATATCAGACATAATAACAGAGGAGAAGTGAAGAATGTACCTACTACTGCGGCGGTGGTGGGAAATCGGGATATTGGGAACCCATGAAAAGGTTCCACTGCCTCATCTGTTCCTCCAGGGCTTGAATGTCCTGGGCCTGCGTCGCGTAGTGATCCCTGGACTCCTGGCGGAAGTCAATGAACTCCTGGTGGTAGGCAGCAAAGTCCGACTGCATAGACTGCTGGCGAGAGTCAATCCCCTGGACCATTTCCCAAGTTTGTCTCTGGTAATCCTGAGACGGTCCAGCAGCAGCGGTAGCCTGTACCGCAGGCATAGCAGTGTCCTCATCGTCATTGGCATCATCGTCCTCATCCTCACTGTCATCATCATCCTGAGCAACACTTCCAGCTGGCACGGGACGCACCCCAGGGGCTCCCACCTGGTAACTGCTCACATCAAAGTCTCTGTAGCGCGGGCCACAGGCCACCTCAAATGGAAACGGGATGGGGATTTTGTAGATACCCCGCGTGCCATACAGCCAGAACTTCGGGTTAGACCCGATCCCGTATATCATAGTGGAAGTCCTGAGCTGCTTCCAATCATATGTAAAAGTAGGAGAGAGTTGCTGGGAAGGGTCGGGTTGCTCGAGACCCAGGTGGCGGCCTATCAAAGTGATCATGCCCCCAATGACGATCTTCTGCCCCTTGTTATCCTGAAATTTTATGCACGCAGCAATGAAATGGGTGCGCCAATCCCACACCAGAGGGCACTCGGGGGTCATACTCCATACAGCATACAAATCGTCGTACGGGAGCTTGTTCAATTCGGACTGGCCATGGAAGGCCATCCGCACTACTTTATGTGCTAGCCGCAGGCCCGGATGCGACCACTTATAATTGTACTCCCCATCCTGCGGGTTGTAAACATTGGACCCTGTGGAGTGGTACCAAAAGGGGAAGTAACCATTGGCGGCGTTCCACGCCTGCGCAGAAGATGGTGGCCTGGTAATCCCAAGCGCTAGATCAAGGTCCGTCCAGGACATAGAGTGCCTGCTACCACCCAAACTAAATGTGATCCTCTCCTCATCGCAATGACTATCAAAGCTGGCCAGAAACTCCACAGTCCAGCTGGGGAATGTGGGCGCCGCAAAATGGAAGAAACTACCCAGCCCACCATTGAGAAAAAGCTCCTGCGTACTCTCATATATTTGCAACTCCTGCAGAGTGTCTGGATCAAAGAATAATGTGGACTGAAAAGCCCTCTCCTGCAAAAGCCTCCTACGAGCCTCCTCAACCTTGTTACGGGAGGCCTCAACCCCCGATGATTTTTTTCGAGAGGGCTCACCTCCCATTGATTTCTTCCGGGAAGACAATGAGCGTTTCAAAAATCCCGACATCTCAATAATCCCAACTACTAGCAACAGCAAAAAGCAGAATAGGGAGGGAATAAAAATAAAATCACCAGATTTGACGAAACGGCGGTCGCCGGGTTGAGCGGCGGTCGCTGCTAAGAACGGCGGTCGCCGTGTTGAATGCGGCGGTCGCCGTTTTCAATTTTCACAGATTCTGCAGATTTCCGAAACGGCGAGCGACGACGGTGACCTTGGCTGGCGGCGGGCAAGCGGCGGGCGAAGTTGGCGGCGAGTTGGCGCGGCGGTCGCCGGATCTGGGGTTGAGGGGGAGTGGCGAGAGAGAGAGAGGGGGGAATGGGGAATGGGAAAGTGAGGGAGAGGGTAGGGGGGTAGGTTAGATGATAGGTCTGGGAAGGGGGGGGCCCAGTTTTTTTTTTTTTTTTTTTTTTTTTTTTTGGCTTTTACCCCCGTTTGGTTTTAACGGGTTTCTTTTTATGCCTTTTGCACCCTGTTTAAGGTTTTCTCAGGGTCCATTTTTATTGGATTTTTGACTTTTTCTCCCCGTTTAAGGTCTTTTCGGGGATTTATTTTCTGTCTTTTGCGCTCCGTTTAGGGTTTTTTCGGGGCCCATTTTTTTTTGCGAAAATTAAAAGAAAAGGAAAAAAGAATCGAACCTGAAACGGCGGCGGTCGCCGTGATTAAACGGCGGTCGCTGTCATTTGATGCAAACAGCGTGATCGAGGAGGGGTGAAACGGCGGGCGCCGTATGGAGGGAGGCGGTCGCCGTAATTGCGGCGGTCGCCACAATTAAACGGCGGTCGCCGTTTTGAAGTCGTAGGCAACCTCCATGGTGAGCAATTAACGGCGGTCGCCGTAAGTTACGCGGCGGTCGCCGTGAATACCTTCTTCGATTTTTCACGTTTCTGCAGGTGAGTTCGACACAGAAATACAGAAACAAAAGGAAAATAACTAGAATTGACTAAGGGAAAGGAAAAGAAATTACCTAATCATCGGGTTGCCTCCCGAGAAGCGCCGTAGTTAACGTCGTGGCTCGACTCAGTGTAGGTTCAATCACGTTTCAGCTTCGGGTTCCTTCAGGAACGCCTCCTCAATGGTGTCTTTGGTGAAGCCTTCATGGTATTTCTTTATCCTCTGCCCATTCACCTTGAACAAAGTCTGTGATGTCGAGTCAAACAGCTCTACGGTACCATGTGGGAAGACTTTGGTCACATAATATGGTCCTGCCCAGCGCGATCTCAGCTTGCCTGGGAAAAGTCTAAGGCGTGACTGGAATAAGAGGACTTTGTCTCCAACCTTGAAGTCCTTCCTCAGTATGATCTTGTCATGCCAGGCCTTAGTCCTTTCCTTGTAGTGAATGGCATTGTCATAAGCCTCGATCCTGGCCTCCTCCAGCTCTTGTAGTTGGAGCTTTCTAAGCACTCCAGCCTCATCCATCTGCAAGCTGCAATTCTTTACAGCCCAATATGCCTTGTGCTCTAGCTCCACTGGAAGGTGACAAGCCTTACCAAACACCAACCGAAAGGGTGACATACCAATTGGTGTTTTGTAAGCTGTCCTGTATGCCCAGAGTGCGTCATCAAGCCTCAAACTCCAGTCTTTTCTATTGGGAGACACCGTCTTATCCAAGATGGACTTTATCTCCCGGTTGGACACTTCAGCTTGCCCATTCGTTTGAGGGTGATAGGCGGTAGAAACTCGCTGCGTGACATGATATTTCTTTAACAGCACAGTAATTGTCCTGTTGCAGAAATGAGTTCCTCTATCACTGATGAGAGCCTTTGGCACTCCAAACCTGGTAAATATGTGGAACTTCAAGAATTCTGCAACAACTTTAGCATCATCAGTCTTGGTGGCCTTCGCTTCCACCCACTTGGAAACGTAGTCCACCGCAAGCAAAATATATATGTTACCGCAAGAGGATGGAAACGGTCCTATGAAGTCAATACCCCAAACATCGAAGATTTCACAGAAAATCAACCCTGTTTGTGGCATCTCATCCCTCTGAGATATATTTCCAACCCGTTGACACTTGTCACAGGATTTGCAGTGGTTATGCGCATCCTTGAAGATGGAAGGCCACCAAAATCCTGCTTCAAGTACCTTTCTTGCGGTTCGTTGTACCCCAAAGTGTCCACCACATGCCTCAGAATGACAAAAAGTAAGGAGAGAATTTACCTCATTTTCTGGGATACACCTACGAATTACCTGGTCAGAACAATGTTTCCATAGGTAGGGGTCGTCCCAGACAAAAAATCTGGATGAACTGCGCAGCCTGTCCCTCTGAGCCTTGTTGAAGGGTGGAGGAAAGTCACCCGTGGTGAGAAAATTCACCAAATCAGCATACCAAGGCTCTACAGTAGTGAGCCGGAATAGAGACTCATCAGGGAATCTCGTCTGAATCTGGGGTTGTGGGGTGTTATCTTCCTGGACAATTCGGCTGAGGTGGTCAGCAACAAGATTCTCAGCACCCTTCTTGTCCTTGATCTCCACATCAAATTCGCTGAGTAATAGGATCCACCGGATCAGCCTTGGCTTGGCTTCCTTCTTCGTCATGAGGTAGCGCAGAGCAGCATGGTCGGAGTAGACAAAGACCTTTGTACCAAGCAGGTACTGCCTGAACTTATCAAGGGCAAACACTACTGCCAGCATCTCCTTCTCTGTAGTGGAGTAGTTCTTCTGCGCACCATTTAGCGTCATAGATGCATACTGGATCACATGGGATGCTCTTCCATCTTTTTGGCCCAGCACATCCCCCACAACATAGTCACTGGCGTCGCACATGATCTCAAAGGGCTTAGACCAGTCAGGCGCCTGGATGATTGGGGCACTTGTCAGGCGAGCCTTCAGTTCATCAAAGGCTGCCCGACACTCAGCTGTAAACTCAAATCCAATCTCCTTCTTCAGCAGGTCACATAGAGGTGATGAGATCTTGGAAAAATCTTTAATGAACCTGCGATAGAAACCTGCATGGCCCAGAAAAGAACGAACTTCGCGAACATTAGTAGGATAGGGCAAAGACTGAATTACTTCAATCTTTGCCTTATCGACCTCAATACCCCTAGACGACACAATATGACCCAAAACAATGCCCTGCTCAACCATAAAGTGACACTTCTCAGAATTCAGCACTAAATTGGTGTCAACACACCTTGCAAGCACAAGTGATAGATGGTGCAAGCATGCATCAAAGTCATCTCCATAAACAGTAAAATCATCCATGAATACCTCTATAAAGTTCTCAATGTACTCAGAAAATATGCTTACCATACACCGCTGAAAGGTACCTGGAGCATTGCACAATCCAAATGGCATCCTGCGATAGGCAAAAGTGCCAAAGGGACAAGTGAATGTCGTCTTCGCTTGGTCTTCAAGTGCAATGGCTATCTGGAAATAGCCTGAGTATCCATCCAGGAAGCAGTAGAATGCACGACCTGACAGTCTCTCGAGCATCTGGTTAATGAATGGTAGAGGGAAGTGGTCCTTCCTAGTCACCGCGTTCAGCTTGCGGTAATCAATGCACACCCTGTAGCCTGTCTGCAGTCGTGTAGGGACTAACTCTCCATGTTGGTTTTCCACAACTGTGATCCCTCCTTTCTTTGGGACGACCTGCGTAGGACTAACCCACTTACTGTCAGAAATAGGAAAGATCATACCTGCCTGCAGAAGCTTCAGAACTTCCTTCTTGACAACATCCATCATAGGTGGATTCAGACGCCTTTGGGGTTGTCGCGAAGGCTTCTCTTCGCCTTCCAGCAGAATTCGGTGCATGCATGTGGTGGGGCTGGTTCCCTTGATGTCAGCAATGGTCCAACCAATTGCCGTCTTGTGTTCCTTGAGAACCACCACCAACTTGTCTTCTTGTTCCTTGGTGAGCTTGTTAGAGATGATCACTGGCAAGGTCTCCTCGTCTCCAAGAAAGACATACTTGAGGTGCTCGGGAAGTTGCTTCAACTCAATCACTGGTGCCTGCACAATAGAGGGTAAAAGTTTCTCGCCAGGCAGGGTTAGTGGCAGAGGTGCTTTACCTGGTAGCTCAGTAGGACGCTTATAGTAAGCATCCAACTCATTGACAACTTCCTGCACGTTAGCAGATAGAGTAAAATCTAAACTAGAATCAACAATCATGGATTGCATAGAATCTAATTGGTCATCATCAAAGACATCTTGTACTACAGGTTCAAGCATATCAATAGCACGTAAAGAGTGATCATCAGCAGGATATTTCATGGCTTCATATATGTTATAATTAATAGCCTGGCCATCAAACTCCATAGTTAAAGAACCTGTGCTCACATTGATCTTAGTATTAGCAGTTTTGAGGAAAGGTCTCCCTAACAGAATAGGGGCTGCATGCTTGTCATGTTCCATATTGAGCACATAGAAATCAGCAGGGAACGTAAGAACCTGTGCTCACATTGATCTTAGTATTAGCAGTTTTGAGGAAAGGTCTCCCCGGCAACGGCGCCAATTTGATAACAGGAATTTTGTCGTTCTAATTCCTACTATGCAAGAAATCCAAACAAAACCTAAAACGCAGTCTTAGGCAAGTAAGGGTCGATCCACAGGGAAACACAATCTATCGCAGTATGTAAAGTGTATGTCAATTGAAGTAACCAAAGGGGGGGATTTTGTTTGGATGTAGAGTAACCAAGCATGCAAAAGTAAGTAAGCAATTAAAGTGCTGAAATCAAGTATGGGGAAGGCACTTAGTCAAACAATATCCACTAATCGAATGACAAGTTGATCATAGAAACCACTCAAAATCGCATGCAATGGCAATTCCAATTCCTTTTCAAAAGTATCTAATAGCACAACCAGATACTATTAGAACTAACTAATTAAACAACCCTGAAACTATCAAGATTCAATTTAACAGCAGCTTTATGGATAGGAATATAGTTGGATACAACCTAGAATAAAACAACCAGTTTTTACCCTAAGATGCAAATCAATTCTCTCCTGCATACGATTAGCACAACCAGTTACTAACACGATGCAGTTGCTACTAAGGAATAGATATGCTCAACCAGTAACAATCTAGATCTAGCAATAGATAAATACCAACAAACCCTAGTTGATCAGACTAGAAATTACCAATATCAATCATAAGATTCAAGCAAGAGAAAAGATAAAAGCCAAAGCAATAGATTAAAAGTAAGAAACTTACAACTGAATCAAACGAAGAGCTTCAATGTCTGACTAAGCAAGAGAGGCTTAGTTCTTCATAGCAAGGGAAATACGTAAGAAATAAAACTAGGGTTCCGAGATAAGAAAAGAACAAGTCTTCTCAACCCTTAAATACCAAAGGGAATTTAATCTGAAAATAACTTAAAATAAAAACAAAACGTAATAAAATAAAATAACTAAAACCGAAAAGGAAAATCGGCTCGGCGCTTCGTCCAACAGCGGCGGCGGCCGCTGCTTTTCCCACGGCGATCGCTGCAATTACACGGTGGTCGCCGTTTCAATGTCGTAGCTGAGGTTCTCCAGGGGGAATGAACGGCGGTCGCCGTTGTTATGCGGCGGTCGCCGTAATTCTGCTTCTTCATACTTCGCTCCTCAGCTCCTCAGCTCCAAAAATGCAACTTCCGCGCCTCCTTGCCAAGTCTCCAAATCATCACTAGAGCATCCTAAAATACCACTAAAATCATGCCAAAACTCCGTCAATACACGCAACATAATTGTGTGTATCAGCGGCGGTCGCCGTTCTTGGCGGCGGTCGCCGTGAAGAACACGGCGGTCGCCGTTAAGAACACGGCCGACTGAAACGAGAGAAAACTCACCCCAAAACACGAGCGGTTCGGCCTCCTTCGACTTGCTTTGGCTTCTAACCTCCAAGGCTAACCAAAAGCTTCACAAAGGCACTCTGGAAACACACCACGACACCTCCGGCGAGCACAAGAAAACCGACGAAAACACAACTCACTTTGAGGGAGAGTTTTGGCAGCGATTCGGGGTTGTAGATGACCCAAAACCCATGCCCAAGCTCGTCTATTTATAGGCAAACCCCAAGGAGTGATTTGCAAACCCTCAGACGCGGCAAACGACGCAACGACGCGCCTCGAACGACGCCGGCGACCGGCGGGCAATGCCCACTGGACAATCACGGCGGTCGCCGTAATTTTGCCTACGGCGGGCACGCGGCGGTCGCCGTAAATGCGGCGGTCGCCGTTGCTAGGCCTGTCGCGGCCAGCTAGAAGCTGACACGTTGACTCTTCGGGCCCAACCACGGTGGTCGCCGTTTCTGAACGGCGGTCGCCGTTTCCCCCTTTTCCCGCCCATTCGGCTTTGAACGAGCTTGACGATAAACCGGGATAAAAATTATCGTACGCGAACGACAATTTAAAATTCAAGGCACCTTGTCTGTATATTATTTCACTGAGAAAAATATTACAGATATAGAGCACATTACAAAATGTCTCAAACTCTCTGTATTAAATCCGACGTACACAACGGGTACTCGGGAAAATTCCATAATTCCCAAAATAACCTTACAAAAATACGGGGTATCACACTACACCAGTACCTTGATGATTTGCCTGAGACTGTCTATAGCAAGGTTCTTACCTTAGCCACTGTTCGAAAATTGAAGACAATGGATCACCAGGCCACCCCCTCTGAAGTTCAAGCTAACTCGCCTAAGGAAAAGGCCAGTTCCCAGGGCCTTTCAAGCTCCCTACCACCGCTCAACCCCACTCAAGACTCCTCTGCGATCCTTTCTTCTCTGGGTCGTATTGAAAAGGCCATCACGAAAGGCTCGACTGTCATCACGGTCGCTCTTCGTGATCAAGTAAATGAGCTGAGGAAAATGAGCTCTGCTGTCTTAAGTTTGGTGGAAGTTCTTCAGAAAACTTGGGAAGATGCAACCGGTACTAACAAGGCTGTTGAAGAGGAGGCCGCTGCATTGCCATAGGAACGCTTCTTGTGGTTCCCAGTGTTGTAACCTCACAGTGTGCTAGTAGTTTCCCTAGGATCCTACTACCCTCTTCTATCCCTTGTTGTTTTCTTTAAAGGTTGCTTATGATGTTGTCTTTGTAGGTTGTTGGTGTGTTGTTTTTATGTTATTTTGTGATCTGTCTTACCCCACCTTGAACAATGTTAAGATTTTGTTAAATTAATGACTACTTTTGGCTTCGTTTCTATGATTACTTTGTCTTTGCCTTAAGTTTCCATTATGTTTCTGTTATGGATTTGTTGCAATTGTGTATTTACTTGAATATCCCGTTCTTAACTTGTCAACTGATCTTTTCGATGATGTCAAAAGGGGGAAGAAGGATAAGAACCTTGAACTTTGGAAACTACTGGACTATTAGGAACCATGAACTCATTCTACTTCTAAGGGGGAATTTGAAATAAACTCGTTCATCTGCTTAGGAGGAATTTGCAACCATTGAATATCCTCTCATTATTTTATAATGTTGTAAATCCCTTAAAATTCAACTGGTCTCATGAAATTCAAAGTCCTATAATGTTGTCAGGTTCCTTGTATTTGTCATCATCAAAAAGGGGGAAATTTTTAGGAAACGGAACTCTGGAACTTTGGTTCCACTGAGAGTTCCTTTCCTCAGTTTCTCTACTTTTGAAGATGACAAATATTTTGATACTAATGTTTTATCTCAAAGATGTGATTTAAGGAACCACAGGACAAATACTGAAAGCATGGAAGCCAAACAGAACAAGAGAACCAAGCAGCAAGACAATGGAAGGAACCCAGGTGTGCCCAGAAACGCAGCATGCGATATTGCGATTCCCGAGAAATCTGGGAACACCAACCTCGAACAAAAGAAAGTCGAAAACGACTTGTGCGAAGCTTCCAAAAGTCTGCCATTGTCCAGAGCAAAACAACAAGACACCTAGAACGTATAACCTCGGACAGAGAAAGGTGAAAGCGACAGGACATGGAACCTGTCGCTGTCCAGAAGACAGTTCTCAAGTGCCCAGATTGTTGAACCTCGGAAGAAAGAAGCTGGAGAACGACTTGGATGAAGTAGTTGACTAACCTAGAAGGATTCTGAGCTGCCTAGGTTGTTTGCATATGTCAAAGACAACGTGGACCAAGGAGAACCACACATCCTAGGGCAAGCTCGATCTGTGGGAACCAAGAGAAGTTTAAGCTGCGAAGAATCCTCTATAAAAGGAAGACTAACTCAAGGGTTATCTTCAAGCACTGAAATACAAATCACACTCAATAGCAAACATCAAAGTGTGAACCTTCAAACAAGATTATCAAAGCAAACCGAGATCAAGAGGAACCAGTCAAGGAATCGAAGAGCTGAGTGCTAAGTTCCTGTGACTGTAAGTGAGATAGTTCCTAGGTGCTAAGGTCTGTTTCTTGGATTGATTATTGATTGTGTTAAGTTATCTAGGATTTCCTAACTGTGTGTAAGACAAAGAAACTGTGTGTTTGTTCCTAGGATAAGTTGTAACCAAAAGAGATAAGAAATCAAGAAGTAGACCTTGAAATCCTTTCGAAAGAAAGGTAGTGGTTTTTATCCTGGATTGATAGTTGGCAATCAAAGGTTTCCACTATAAGGAACTTGTTCATCTAGTTGATTGTTTATTTCCGCTACGAAGGGAACTGTAAACTGTGTTCTTAGTTCCTTGATTATTAATCTAACAATCACGATCCTACACAACCCTTTTCTCACATTACCTATCTTCCACAATGCCAAATTGTATGAGTCACATGGAGCACCAGAAAATGTATTATGTAGTCCGAGCAGGCGGTAGAATCCTGCCAGCGTCGAGAAGGACGGCTTTGGTGAGCACACACATATACGAGGGTGGTGTTCAGGCTAACTGGTCACCACGCCTAGAAGTTGTAAGAAACATCTGGCATTTGATTTCACATCTTTGGGAGTACAACAATCGGCAACCGAGCTCCGCCTACTTCTTTGAGATGGTCCACGATCATGGAGGACCCCGTACCCTAAGGGCCTTGCAGAACGAGAACGACGCATCTGCGCTTGCAGATCTTGCCACAAGGGTTGCATACATCAATATTTACATAGTAACCGGAGAGATAAACGATGAGCTTCCTGCACCTCCCTTTCCAACTTCAGCCATGTCATCAGTGGGTTACTAGATCCCCTGTCATTGTAGTGTTTTATCTTTGTTTTCAAGTGGCGAATATGTAAGATTGCATTATGTAATGTTTTCTCTTTCTTTTCAAGCGGATAATATGTTGGATGAAGTTATTATGTCCTTTTTATCTATGTTGGATGAAGTTATTATGTCCTTTTTTATCTATGTTGTTAAAGTAATTTATAATGTTTCAAATTTGATACTATGTTTCAAATGCATCCAACAAAATTCCTTTACCTTCCAAGTATCTTTTTAGCAATCATGGATACAGTTACATGTTTGTCGTGGTTGTGTCGATACCAAAGTGTGCAACTATGAGTTCCATTATACTTCTTAACCTGAAACAAACCATCCGTGCCGGTTTTCACCCCCGCTGAGCAATGAAATGTGCATTTCCTGTCAACACATTGCACTGCATATCTCTTTTTGTCAGACCTCTTCACAGAAAGCTTGACAAAACCTTTGACAGCCTTTTCATTTAACACATCTTTTAACTCTTTCTTCGTGCAAAATGTGGATCCAACTTTAATTTCCACATTCTTTGCCTGACCATCCTCGACATCTGCATCGAAATACTCCCATTCATCATCTTTATCTTCATCATCATGATCATTCTTTTCTCCTGCTTGCCTGCAAAAGCGACGACAATAGTTTTCTTCTGCCATATCTAACTCTTTCACAAATTCGGTATCCATATATTCATCCCCACCAGATGAGTTTCCATCTCTGGCATCATCGTCACCAAGTACAACGAGGTCACGGCCCTTGTGCTTGCTTGCAAACACCTTCACATCTTCATCGCTCTCAATGCTCCCACATAAATCAATGTTTTCATCATCGCTGCTCAAACACACGACATCTTCAGGGGTTGCTGTTTGTGGCCTTGATTTCTTGCAAAACCATTTTCTGGGATTTTCTGGGGTCTTCCTTTTCCGCTCCAAGTCACCCAACATCGATGTTCCCATTGCATCCCTTCTCCTGTCATACAACATGTCCTCTCCCATTGTCTCTTCATCCTCAGCAATATCATCGTCTATAATTTCATCGATACTCCTGTCATTATTCAACGGATTTCCCACCATCAGATTTTCCAGGCTTCTACTAACCCTTTGTTCTGTACCAGGCTGTGTTGCCTGTGTTGGCTGTGGGGGTGAGCTCATAGTACCATCAATTTCATTCGGTGATGCACCACTGTTTCCTACGTTCCCAAATAACCCAGAATACAGATTTTTTCCACCCTTCAATGTCGAGCTTGTATACAGTGAAATTGGCCACACACCATCTTCACAACATTTCATATTAAGATACTTGAAAGTAGCAAGATCATCCTCATCATTAACATCCAATACTGGTATATTTCCCTTGCTCTGTGGTGCAATGTATCTCAAATTTAGTTGATACATTTTAGAATCTATATATACCTTTTCCAAAATTTTCTTCTTCAATTCCTCATATCTTATAGCATCTGAGACAAGGATACCTTGCGCCTTTTTACTGCCTTCATAGAAACCAGTCTTAGACCAATCTCCCCCACTAATCAAAGTCATCACATAGCTTGTTCCACCTAAACAAATATCAAAAAACTTAGTTACAAAACGTTAAGCTAAGAAAACGAACAAGAACGACAGTTTTTTATTCATAATGTTCCTGTTTATGTAAGAGACAACTCACTCATTGCAAAGTCGTCTGATTCCCTCTGGTTTTGGAACCCCAGGCGAAACTTGGCAGGATGAAGAGTAAGTTTCGAGAGAATAAGATAGGTATTCAAGTCTGTGGTGGGATTAAATTCAAACAGAAGGAATAATGTCTGCCTTGAGGGAGCGAAAATGAATGAACATTGAAGAATGAAAAGTAATGAACATTGAAGAAGACATAAATTTCCCAGATCCAAAAAAATTCATTTAATAATATGATTTCATTGTTTAACTATTAAGTTTTCCTTAGTATTTAGTGTTATCATTAAAAAAAGACATAAAAGGAGAGAAAAAGGACCTTTTTGGAGGGAACTAGTGCACGAATTATACCAAATTTGGAGGGAAAATAGACTAGTTAAGGTAGATCAACTCTATAAACCCTAGATTATTTTATCTTTTACCTTCAATATAGTCAACCTATGAGAGAAAATGTAGCTGCTTTACTACGTTAGCATTTTATCCTTCCATACAATAAAATAATTTCTGACACAAAAGGAAGCCACCTTTTACCTCAAGTATAGCAGAAACCATTTTTTATTTGTTGCGTCAGACTTGTGTCAGTTACAAGTACAACGCTTTACATATCCTGTCAGCTATTATTTCTTTTCTTGTTTTCTTCTTTTCTTTCAATCAATTATTTTACAATTCCTGTCAAATTTGTGTCAGATTCTCGTCAGCCATTATTTCATTTTTCTTCTTTTCTTCTTTTCTTCTTTTACTTTATTCTCTTCTTTTTCCCATTTTCCCATTTTCTTTTCCCAGTTACAAGTACAACCCTTTATTTATTTATCATTTTTCCCATTTTCTTTTCCCTTTAATTTCTAACTTCATATTTCATTTCATTTTATTTCATTTCATTTTCTATTTATAAGAAAAGGTAAGCAAATTTTGCAAAACTACCCATTGGGTACCCTTGAAAATAAATATACAAAATGGGTAGTCTTGTTAGATACTACCCTTAAATGGGTATTCTTGTTAATTCGCCATGTTAAATATCACCCTATTTTTTATTCGCCGGTGGTAATTGCATAAATACGGACTCTTAATTGCACCATAGGACATTTTAGGCCTATTTGATACTAATAT
Organism: Rheum nobile; assembly: GCA_027886185.1. NCBI lineage: Eukaryota > Viridiplantae > Streptophyta > Magnoliopsida > Caryophyllales > Polygonaceae > Rheum > Rheum nobile. The sequence continues at coordinate 413,328 of WOAB01000542.1, forward strand.
TAATATCAGAATATTATGTATGAGGTATGGATATAACTCGTACTCATATTTGTGTTTTGGTATAATTCTGATATCGATATCAAACTGATATTTACGGTTTGGTATCGGGTATAAATATCATAATATGAGTATGAGTGATATCAGTGTGATATTTTTTTATCTCCCATATAATGGATATATTTAAAATATCACTCATATCTATACACATACTTGATACATTAATATCACTTATACCTATATCTTGATAAACATATTGATATCAATACTTGATATCTCATATCTTTGGTATTGATACCAAACGACACCGTTGTGTGGAAACCAAAGTTTTGCGGTGGTCAGATCCGCAGGAGGAGAGTGACAACATAAGTGGGGCCCACACAACGATGGGATGCGCACGAAGGGGGCACTAACTTGACAATGGACAAACCTGCACCCGATTTTGGCGTGTCCTTATCGAATATTTTGTGAAATTGTATCGGAAAAATATAGGTAAAAGTGTTATATAATCAGTTGATGAATCAAGATGATCTAGAATATTTTAGAATTGTGTAAATATAAATCGTAGATCAGAAAGAAGAACGAAAATAATAATTAATTGAATGTAAAGATATGACTTTGGATTGAAAAACAACTAGATTTACAAAATCATATTTAATTGTCTTGTCCATATCATGCCTTATACACCCATGTATTGCCCCTGTACCCCTACCCCTCCCCCCTACCATTCCCTATACGGTCTTCCGTAGCGCGCATTGCTTGTATGTTGATTCAAGTACTCCCGTGAATCCCGATGTGAGGTCGTGACTGAAGGCATCAAAGCTTGAAAGTTGTGATCCAAGCTCGAATGCTAGAACTTGGGATCCTACCTTGAAGGTGTAAGGTTGGGATCTTACCCCAAAGGCGGGACCTTGGAATCTTGTCCTGAAGGTGGAACCTTGAAATCGTTTTGAGTAGCTTTGATCTTCGTATGTCCCAAGAACGGAACCTTGCAATCCTTCCCCTTAGCTTGGACTTGGGTGTGACTTATATTGTGCCCAGTATGCCTCGTAATCACCATGACAAGTTGGAGCATAGCCTTTGGGTTTGAGAAGCCCGTGTTGGCAGATGGGATAAAATGTGAATATAAAATCATGGTAATGGGGTAAAAAACTTGAACTTAGAATATCTTTCCAAAAGGCCTTTTGTGACAACTTGTGGCAACACAATTAAACTCTGGATTGACAAATCTATATATATTAAAAGTTAGCATTTTAGATCATTGAATGCTAACTTTGAAAGATAAAACCAACCTGCTATGACCTTTTGTAGTCTGCTTAAATGGGCCCAAAGACTGAACCAACCTTTTCGAGACTCATACTGTTATAATCTAAATCCCTACCTGGCTCGAACTAAAGAAATGTTAATTAATCTGACATTGGAATGGGCCATTGTTTTAATCCATATAGTGGCCCATATAGAACCCTTACCCATACTCCCCTCTTTAGTTATTATGTTACATAAAATCCAATTTCCTGTAAAGATTGAAATACCTAAGTTGACATATTGTATCTTGCACAAAATAAGTATTTTACAAAAAAAAATTGTTATATTACATAAAACCATTTTCCTGTAATGTTACGATTTCCTGGGTGTAGTAATGCCTGAAATGTCTGGCAAAGTTTGCAACCCATTCACCTCCTTTGGCTATGAAGATCTCAGAAATCAATGCATCAGTTTAAATCTCATAAGCTTTCTTAGCTTCCAAGAGCAAATTTACTCACCTTTCAACACTCACCATTTCATCTCCTTCACATGTAAATTCATGCATAAACATCCCAATAAAATTTCTTAGCTTTCAGAGCACATTTACTCACCCTTTCAACACTCACCCTTTCATCTCCTTCACTTGTGAACCCCTACATAAACGTCCACATACATTGTCAATTATAAATACAATTCCAGTAAAATTCTATTAATTACATTTTTGCTCTCTTTTCACCTACTGGAGCAATGAATTAGATTAAATCCCATGAGCAATGAAGAAGCCCCTATAAAGCTAACAACACACAAGAACGCACAAGCAAATCCAACCACACAAGCAAGGGAAAGGGTGAAATGCTTTCCTCCAATACCAACCAAACAAAAAAAAACCTGCTTCCACACCCTATGCGCAGGAAGAACCAATCTAGGGAAGGAAGGGGAGGGGTAAAATAGAATCATCCCACACCAAAATCACAAAGACACACTTGAAATCCAAAGCATATATAAAGGAAGATACATATTCTCTTGCATTTTTGGAAAGTGCAAAAAAGGGCTTAGAAGGGCTGGAGGTAATTTTTGGTGTGATTCATGTGCCAAAATGTGCGAATTCCCACTTACTATGATCATGGAAGTTATGAGAACTTCACCTGTAACAACATAACAAGATCTATCTCGAACCACAAGGTATTTCTGCAATGATTGAAAAAATGATACTACCTACTCCTTTTACTATAATACAACATGTTAAAAAAAATAGGAATTTATTATTTGTGTTATATTTATGAATGCTCAGGTTATTCAAATTGAAAAGGTTGTTCAAAACGGTGATGTTGTTCATAAATCTACTGTGAAACGTCCTGGAGATGATTCTACAGTGGACCATGACTCACCTGAAGCAAAACATTTGTGAGTAAACAAAGTAACTAAAGTAGTGTTTATAGCCTTATAGCACATATACTCTACATGCTAAATTATGCTATTTTTTCAGTTAACAGTTGTGCGGTGAAAGGAACTATGTAAGAGGAACGCAACAGCTGGGGAAGAGGACTATCCTAGGTTTCTATTCTTGAAATTATCCTAGGTTTCATCGGCCTTTGGCGTAATGTGGTCAGTTTCCTCAACATTTTTGTAATACATTAATAGTTTTAATGGTGACATGCTGCTCCCTTACCAACATACATGTTATATCATTTTAGTGGGAAACAATAGAAGTGTAACGTGGGTGATAGTATAAGCACAATATTGCTTTCCATTTGCATGCATTAATACCTATGAGATCACTGTCAAAATTATCAACTCTGGCAAGCCAATCTCCACGCATTTAGTGATGTGACCTCGGTCACGACATTCCTCGGCACTACGAGTGCCATTTGAGTTAATTTGGTATTATGACACTCACATGCCAATTTCGAGACATTTGGAGACACTTTCTATTTTTAGTAGTTTTTCGTATTTATCAGTTTCATTTATTAGCAGTTTCCATTCTTAGAATGTAAGTTTGGAAACTGCTAATAAGAGAAACTGATAAATACGAAAAACTACTAAAAATAGAAAGTGTCTCCAAATGTCTCGAAATTGGCATGTGAGTGTCATAATACCAAAATAACTCAAATGGCACTCGTAGTGCCGAGGAATGTCGTGATCGGGGTCATATCATTTAGCCACCTAACAATCAACAGAACAACATTGCCACTAAGTAACATGATGGATAATATAAACAAGGAAATTGAACCCAAAATATTACTTGAATTGTTTACCCCCGGAAAACCAAGTTCTTAACCCCAAATCCAACTAGAACAACCAATGGAACAGTAGAAAGAGGCCTAATAAACTTGTCAAAGCCAAAAAACATTGAATGTGGTTCACATGTTTCATTGTCATGATGAAAGAGATTACATTCACCCTGAGCTTTAGTTCCTAATCAAATGATAAAACATGTATGAAGCTTCCTTATGCATATACTATTCTACTAATCGTCTAATCATTCACCATATCTCACAGGCTTGTACATGACACCAGTGTAACTATTACTGTATTTACTAACCTTGCCACATTCACTGAAGCCTAGGACAATTTGAAGAGTAGAAGCCACACTCCCTGAAGATGATACCACGACGAACACCTCGAGATCGTTGCAGATAGTCCAGGGTTGGATTAGATGAGACTTGAGACTGAGTTGTCGGAGAAGGCAACCAATATAAAGGTTGGCTCGGGAACAGACTCAAAGATGTGTGTTGGGATGACGAAGGACGGTTGGAGAGTGGCCGATGCAATACCCGAACCAGAAGAGGTGTCGAAGATGGTCGAAGTCGGTGTTGTAGGAAGCGTTGGAGCAGTGGAGGAGTCGATATCGCTGGTTTCGGAGTCAAACGCCATTGGAGGTCAAAGAAAAGGAGAAATTAGAAGGAGAGTTAATGAAGAAGGGGAAGACAAATTGGGAAAGAGGTAGTCAAATTGCCAAAAATTTGAAGGAAAGTAGTCGATTTGGTGAAAGAGGATGAAGATGTGCTTCCTGAAATTTGGGCATATATGGAAGAAATTTGGGAATTAGGGTTATCGGTGGCTCTAGTACATGAAGTCATGATTTGTATTTTTGAGAATGATGATCAATATTTGAGGTATTTACATTACAAGGCATAATATTACACCATATTACAATAGTTATACTTAATAGAAAGGGTGTCAATTCAATTTATCGAATTGGATATTCTAACAAAAAATATAAAATTAATATTTGTATTCGATCCGAATAAATATACTAATATATTCAACTTGTATATACATAATATCAAAGAAAAAAAATTACTACAATAAAAATACTATCATAAATTTAAAATTCACCAACTAACTTAGCCAGAAACTCAACATGCAAATTCAAGCAAAATTAAGTGCAATTTCAACTATTATTATGTTCTATTATACAACAAATTAAACCAAAATTTACAAAAACTAAATAATCTATTTAAAAATTATTAATCACAATCAGTACAAACAAATATTTTAAAGAAACTAAAACACGAGGGACACAATCACACATGGTTAATAAAATAACGCGTAAAATTTACAATGTATCAAACATCCCTACTATGAAAACAAATCCAAAGATATTTATTAAATATTACAAATAACAATAGGACAATATATTTTGTTGTAAATCCAAAAGATTCTATAAAAAATCTACATTAGCACTTCTACATTAACTATCGTATTACGTTTGTATTGTTGTATATAGATTAAAACATTATAACATTTCAATATATCCTACTTCACTCAATCCCTGTAAAAGGTTAGTATATTGAATCTACACTCACCTTTTACCTAATGATGTAAAACCATTATAGACACCCATATCCCCTTTTCTCCCATCAATGATAGAATATATTGAGAATCGAGCAAAGACGGTTGGTTCTCTACTAGATCAACAATGGAGTTAATTACGAAAACCATATTGCTCCTATATTTGGAAATTAGATACATATCCTAAAGTGAAAATGTAGGATCGTGATCATTAGATAAATAACTAAGGAACTAAGAATACCAATTCTCAGTTCCCTTCGCAGCGGAAATAAAACAATCAAATACAAATGAACAAGTTCCTTATAGTGGAAACCCTTGATTTCCAAGTAGCAATCCAGGATTAAAACCACTACCTTTCTTTCGAAAGGATTTCAAGGTCTACTTCTTGATTTCTTATCTCTTTGGTTACAACTTATCCTAGGAACAAACACACAGTTTCTTTGCCTTACACACAGTTAGGCAATCCTAGATAACTTAACACAAATTATAATCAATCCAAGAATCAATCCTTAGCACCTAGGAACTAACTCACTTATAGTCACATGAACTAGCACATAGCTCTCAGATTCCTTGATTGGTTCCTCTTGATCTCAGTTTGTGTTAATGATCTTGTTTGAGAGTTCACACTTTGATGTTTGTTATGAAGTGTGGTTCTTGTTGAAGTGCATAATGATAACAACATAGCTTATCTTCCTTATATAGTGGATTCTCGAGGTTGGATCTTCTCTTGGTTCCCTCAGATCAAGCTTGCCCTAGGATGTGAGGTAATCCTTGATTCACGCTATCCTTGACATGTACCAACAACCTAAGCAACTCAGAATCCACTTTGGTTGGTCAACTGCTTCAGCCAAGTTTGCCAAGTCGTTCTCCAGCTTCTTTCTTCCGAGGTTCAACAACCTGGATACTTTGGAACTGTCTTCTGGATGGTGACAGCTTTTGTGACACGTCGCTTTCACCTTTCTCTGTCTGAGGTTGTGTGTTCTGGACATCTTGGAGCTTTGCTTTGGATGGTGACAGACTTTGGAAGCTTCGCTCATGTCGCTTTCACCTCTTTTTGTCCGAGGTTTGGTGTTCCCAGATTTCTCGGGAAAAACAACATCACGTGTTGGATTTCTGGGCACACCTGTGTTCCTTTGGCTTGCTGCTTGGTTTCTTTCTCTTGTTTGGCTTCCATGGTTTCAACAATTGTCATGTGGTTCCTTAACATACATCTTTGAGATAAAACATTAGTATCAAAATATTTGTCATCTTCAAAAGTAGAGAAACTGAGGAAAGGAACTCTCAGGGGAACCGAAGTTCCAGAGTTCCGTTTCCTAACAATTTCCCCCTTTTTGATGATGACAAATATAAGGAACCTGGCAACATAATAGGGATATGAAATTCATGAGAACAGTTGAGCAAAGACATTTACACCTTTATGATATAATGAGAGAACATTCAATGGTTGCAAATCCCTCCTAAGCAAATGAACAAAGTTATTCAAGGTTCCTATCCATTCTTCCCCCTTTTGACATCATCAAAAAGATCAATTAACTTATCAGGTGTAGGATATCAATGTGAAATAAACAATTGCTTTAAACCCATGACAATTACCATAATAGAAACTGAAGGCAAAGACAAATGATGCATTAGAAACATACCCAGAAAAGTTCATTTCAACAGTAAAACCAACAAATTGTCCATAGATGCATAGTGGAAAGACAAGCAAAAGATCACAAACAACTTGAAACAGACAAAAGAAGGATAGGAGAGGTAAGTAGGATCCTAGGGAACTACTAGCACAAAGTGGTGTTACAACACTGGGAACTAGGAGAGACATTCCTATGGCTTCGCAGTGTCCTTTTCTTCTTCAGCATCATTCGGTTCCTCGGTTTCCTCTTCTTTGCCTGCTTGAGCTCCTCCAGTTGCAGCCTCCAAGGTTTGCTGAGTTGCGCTCACTAAACCGGATATTGCATTCCTGGTTTTCCCCAGTTTTGTCACTTGATCACGGATGGTAAGAGAGATAGCAGTGGTTCCATCTGTGATAGCTTTTTCAATACGACCCAGTGAAGCTAGGATCGCAGAGGAGTCTTGGACAAGGTAGAGTGGAGGCAGAGAGCTTGGAGTGGTTGAAAATCAAGCCGTTGGGGAGAGAGATTTCTGGGAACTCTGATATTTGGAAACGGCTCTTTTTCTTGTAGCTTTTTCGGCTTTCCAACGGTCATAATTTCAAAAAGCAAATGATAAAAAATGGCAACAATGCAGGGCTGATCAGAGTCTCTGACGCTGGTGATTTGCAATAAATGCCGTCTTGGGAAGAGCGAGTTTCTACTAGCCGTTGGAGAACTGCCTTACCTAGTTCCTTTCTGGCGATTTTTTCATTGTGCTAGAGGGATATATGGGAACCTTTGATGTGGGGATTTAAGATATAGAACATGAAAGTACGTTCCCATAAAAGAAATCGAGGAAGGCCATTTATCGCATCACACACTAATTCCCAAAGAGGGTTAAGAGATGGGTCATAGGGAATTAGATTGTGCAATGAGGCAAGGGAGGGTCATAGTACACAATCATCATTTCGGCTTGTATTATTGGGTTAGAATATGATCAGATTGTGACTTTTGGGCCAACAAAGAAACTTGGACAATGCTTGAGTTATAATGAAAAATGAACATTCAAGGAGAAGAACTAGAAAATTTTATCAAAGCCTTTTGAGTAACTATTATAGATATGAGGGTCTACTGCAAAAGAGACAACACAAAGATTCCAAGACAAAAATAAGCAAAAGGATCTGAACTAGTCAATCAAGGGAACTGGAGAGTAACTTTAAACTAAAGGAACTGCTAGTTTATAGGAATCATTCCCAAGTCTAATCTAAGGTTCTCAAAGGGAACTCTATTCAGAGCTTTGGTGAATATATCTGCAACCTGATCTTCAGTTCTACACAATTTCATAATGATGTTCCCTTTTTCAACATGATCTCGAAGGAAGTGATGCCTTATATCTATATGTTTGGTCCTAGTATGATGCACAAGATTCTTAGAAATGTTTATAGCACTAGTATTATCACAAAGAATAGTGAGACGACCATAAGACATACCAAAATCCGCGAGTTGTTGCTTTAGCCATAAGAGTTGGGAACAGTAAGAGGCAGCTGTAATGTACTCAGATTCTGTGGTGGAGAGGGAGACTGAGATTTGTTTCTTTGAGCCCTATGACACAAGGCAAGGGCCTAGGAACTGTGCCATTCCAGAAGTACTCTTCCTATCCACCAAGTATCCAGCATAATCAGCATCAGTGAAACCTATCAGCTCAAAGGGACACTCTTTGGGGTACCACATGCAGAGTGAGTCAGTTCCCTTGAGATATCGGAATATCCTTTTCACAACAGCTAAGTGTGTTTCTCTTGGACATGATTGAAACCTAGCACACAAGCAAACATCAAACACAGTGTCTGGGCGACTAGAGGTTAGATACATGAGAGAACCTATCATACCTCTATAGAGTTTCTCTTCCACAAGAGGACTCAAATGATCCTTGTCCAAATGAGCAATGGTGGAGATAGGGGTTGAGAGAGGCTTGCATGAATCCATTTTGAACTTTTTCAGCAGTTCTCTGACATACTTTTGTTGGTGAATTTGTATACCATCTTTCTTTTGAGTGATTTGCAATTCGAGGAAGAAAATGAGTTCCCCTATTAGGCTCATTTCAAATTCACTGCTCATCAAGTCTTTGAACTTATCTATAAGGGACAGGTTAGTGGAACCAAAAATGATATCATCAACATAAATTTGAACCACTAAGATGTTACCTGTTTCTTCTAGGATAAAGAGAGTTTTGTCAATAACTCTACGCCTGTAGCCATTTGAGAGTAGGAACTGGGCGAGACGATCATACCAAGCTCTAGGGGCTTGCTTGAGATCATACAGTGCTTTGTCTAGGAAGTAGACATGGTCTGGATGATCATCATCTTCGACACCAGGTGGTTGCTTGACATAGACTTCTTCTTGAAGAATACCATTGAGGAAGGCGGTTTTTACATCCATTTGGAATAGCTTGAACCCTTTGTGTGATGCGAAGACAATCAACAATCTTATTGCTTCAATCCTTGCCACCAGAGTATAGGTTTCATCATAGTCGATGCCTTCTTGTTGATTGTACCCTTGAGCAACAAGTCTTGCTTTGTTCCTTATCACAACTCCTGAATCATCGAGCTTGTTTCTGAAGACCCATCTAGTTCCTATGATATGCTTATCCTTGGGGCGGGGAACTAGATGCCACACTTTATTCCTTTCAAACTGATGAAGTTCTTCTTGCATGGCTTGGATCCAGTCTACATCCTTCAGTGCGTCACCTATATTCTTTGGTTCCACAACAGACAAGAAGGCATTGAAGACAAAGAAGGTTAGATGTTCGAACCTGACTGGAGGCTTGATGGTTCTTCTTTCTCTATTTGGAGCTAGAGCATTTGATGTAGAGACATTTTGATTTGAGCATTCAGCTTCAGCTTCTTGGTTGGGATCACCTTCTCCATTAAAGATCATGTAAGAAGATGAATCATTGATGTCTCCACAGGTGTTGTCTTCATGTTCATGATTCCCAAAAATGGATTGTTGTTGATTGTCCATGGGAACTGGTGGAGGAGGTAGTGGGGGATTCTATGCAGCAGGGTAGGAACTGGGTGGTGTGATGTCTTCATCTGGATCTTCTTGAGATGGCTTGGGAAACGGGTCTTCAAAGGGAGTGGTAGTGTTCTGCACAATTCTACCAAGTGATTTTTCATTAAAGACAACATGAACACTTTCTTATACCTTTTTAGTCCTTTTGTTGAAGACTTTGTATGCCTTACTGCCTGATTCATATCCAATGAAGATCCCTTCATCACTTGTTGGGTCGAACTTGCCAAGGTTGTCCTTCCCATTGTTGTGCACACAGCATTTGCATCCGAACACCCTCAGATGTGAGATATTGGGAACTCTTCCTCTTAGGAGTTCATAGGGTGTCTTCTCTATGATTAGGCGAAGCATAGCTCGATTAATGATGTAGCAAGCTGTGTTGATTACCTCAGCCCAGAATGATTGAGAGTCCACTTGAGATGAGCATAGTTCGAGCCATGTCTTCTAAGGTTCTGTTCTTCCTTTCTACTACTCCATTCTGTTGAGGAGTGTATGGTGCAGAGAAGTTGTGATCAATGCCATGCTCACTGCAAAAGTTTAGAAATTCTCCATTTTTGAACTCGGTACCATGGTCAGAACGGATAGAATTAATGGAACAGTCGAGAGACTTTTCTAACATGGGAACCAGATCCTTAAAACGTCCAATGACTTCACTTTTAGATTTTATGAATATTGTCCAAGTAAAACGAGAGAAATCATCGACGAGAACAAAGATGTAACTGTTTCCTCCTAGGCTTTGAACTCTCATAGGTCCACAAAGGTCCATGTGAATGAGTTCAAGAGGCCTTGAGGAACTTACCACATTCTTGGATTTGAAGGAACTCCGAGCTTGTTTCCCTCTTACACAGTCTGAGCATGGTTCCTCAGATTTTCCACTTAGCTTTGGATGGCCTCTGACTAGCTCCTTTGAGTGTAGCTTTTGGATCAATTTGGTGCTAGCATGACCAAGACGTTGATGCCACAAGTCCGTTTGATCATTCACAATTGAGAGACAGAGTTTCTCCTTGGGAACGAAGGATGGGTCAACAACATACACATTGTTGACCTCTTACCTTTTAGGATGATCTGCCCCGAGGAGTCTAGAACAGTGCATTCACTTGACTTGAATCTAACTTCGTTGTCTCCTTGATCACACAGCTGTGACACACTAATTAGATCAAAACCAAGATTATCAACAAGGTGGACTTTGTTTACCTTAATGTGGTCATTGAGATTCACAGTTCCTATTCCACAAATTTTCCCTTTGCTTTTGTCTCCAAAAGAGATGTTCCCTCCTTGGATAGGTTTAAGAGAGGTCATTTGATTTCTTCTTCCGGTCATATGGCATGAGCAACCACTGTCGATGTACCATAGTTGAGGTTGCCTCTCTTCTTTCTGCACACAAGGAAACTAAGATTTCTGAACCCAGTGAAGCTTGGCTTTACTGGGGGGATTAGCATGTGAATTATCATTGTGAGTCTGTGAGCTACAAGGGAACTAGTTCCTTTCACAGTAGTAAGCTCTTTTCTCATTATCATAGTTCCTTCTTTTAGGACACTCAGTGTTGTAATGACCATTCTTTCCACAATAGTAACACAAACGATTGTAAACAACATGACCATATTTTCCCTTTCCTGGCCTAAACGGTTTCTCAGTTTTTCTTTTGTTGAAATCGACATTATTTCTAACCTTACCATGAGCCATGTCCACATACCTTTTGTGAGCAAAGGAGTTAGTGAACCACTTGTCCTCAGGGGATACTTTCTCCTTTCCCTTAGGTTCCCTAATTGGACTTTGAGAACTTTCTTTGAGACGCTTGGCAATCTCAGCCTTGTTCTCAAGAACCATGATCTTATCTAATAGGAATTGATTCCTATCTTGAGAAGTGGCAAGAGTAGTACTGAGGTTCTCATTCATCTCAACAAGTTCACGTCTAGCCTTTTTATCTTCAGCATCATCATTGGCCTTGTTATCAATATATCCAATTCCATGACGTTGTCTCACAAAGACAGTTTGATTGATCGTTTTTTCATTTATAGAGTCAGTGAGAATGTATAACCTATCAATTATAGATTGAAGCATATCATTTCCAGGTAGGTTATCATACATAGGAACTTTAACAGAGTCTGTACTAGTCTCATCACAAGATTTACAGATTTTAAGGTGACTAGCATGCACATTTCTAATATCAATGAGTTTGGAGTGGGTTTCAGCTAAGTCTTTCTCAGTTTCATCAAGTTTCTTACTCCATACAGAATTCTCAACAGTCAAGCAAGCAATTTCATCTTCACAATCATCAAGTTTTTGTTGAAGGGAACTGGTTTCCTTTCCTGGTTTTTTTATGATCTTTAGAAGTTGTTTCTTATCACAATCAACTAGAGTTTTTAGGAAGTCGTCAGAAGTTACCTCAAGGTCTTCTGAGTCGCTTGAATCTCCTTTTGCCATGAGACATCTTCCTCCAAAGAAACCACTCAGATCCAGTTCCTCATCTGAGTCTTCTCCCCATGAGGCCACAAGAGCCTTCTTCCTCTGAGGTCTTTCATCTTCTTTGGAGTCTTCCTTGTTGGGACAGTTCTTAGCGTAGTGTACATTTTCTTTGCACTCATAACAGGAGACTTCTTTGAGATCTCTCCTTGGTCCATTGTGAGAGGAACTGCCCTTTTGGAACCTTCCCTTCACGAAGAATTTTTTGATATTCTTTGTGAAGAGAGCTGTAAGTCCGTCCTCCTCTTCTTCTAGGTCTGAGTTCTCCTACTCCATCTCAAGTCTTGAGAAGGCTTTGGAGATCTTGAGGGCAATTCCCTTCTCCAGCTTCTTGTCGGCATTGGCTTTGATGTGTTCTCCTTCTTCAACCTCCAGTTTCCCTATGACCTGAGTCAAGGGAAGAGATTGGATGCCTGGAGTATTCTTCATGATTCCCTTGATGAGGGTGAACTTAGAGTTGAGTCCATTGATAACCACCAGTGACTTGGAGACTTCATCGAGGTTGACTCCAGCCGCTGTTAGCTTTCCAATCAGCCTGTTGAACCGAGAGTAATATTCTGAGATGGTTTCGGTTTCCATCATTTTGAAGGTGTGGTATTCTCCTTCCAAAGTAAACTTTCTGCTTTGCTTCAGTTCGTCACTTCCTTCATGCATATCCTTGAGTGCCTTCCACATTTCCTTCGCCGTCTTGATGCCTATGACTTTGTCCATGTTTTCTTTGTCCAGTCCATTGAGAATGAACTGTCTGGCATTGGCATTCTTTTCCATGATGACATAGTGCTCAGGTTTCCAGTCTTCTTCCTTCTGGGTGAGATCGACATAGCCATCTCCATTTTTGACTATCCTCTAGCATTGGTAGTCGTTGGTCTTGATGTGGCTTTCCATGCACTTTTTCCACCATGTTTCTTCTCCCTTCTTTCGGAGATGTGGCTTGTTGGTGGAGATTCCGAGCTCAAACTTGCTTGGCTGAGACATGATCTGCAAACTTAACAAAGATCTAGAGCTTTTCCTGCTCTGATACCAATTGTAGGATCGTGATCGTTAGATAAATAACTAAGGAACTAAGAATACCAATTCTCAGTTCCCTTCGCAGCATAAATAAAACAATCAAATACAAATGAACAAGTTCCTTATAGTGGAAACCTTTGATTGCCAACTAGCAATCCAGGATTAAAACTACTACCTTTCTTTTGAAAGGATTTCAAGGTCTACTTCTTGATTTCTTATCTCTTTGGTTACAACTTATCCTAGGAACAAACACACAGTTTCTTTGCCTTACACACAGTTAGACAATCCTAGATAACTTAACACAAATTATAATCAATCCAAGAAGCAATCCTTAGCACCTAGGAACTAACTCACTTACAGTCACAGGAACTAGCATGCAGCTCTCAGATTCCTTGACTAGTTCCTCTTGATCTCAGTTTGCGTTAATGATCTTGTTTAAGAGTTGACACTTTGATGTTTGCTATGAAGTGTGGTTCTTGTTGAAGTGCATAATGATAACAGCAGAGCTTATCTTCCTTATATAGTGGATTCTCGAGGTTGGATCTTCTCTTGGTTCCCTCAGATCAAGCTTGCCCTAGGATGTGTGGTAATCCTTGTTTCACGTTGTCCTTGACATGTACCAACAACCTAGGCAGCTCAGAATCCACTTTGGTTGGTCAACTGCTTCAACCAAGTTTTCCAAGTCGTTCTCCAGCTTCTTTCTTCCGAGGTTCAACAACCTGGATACTTTGGAACTGTCTTCTGGATGGTGACAGCTTTTGTGACACGTCGCTTTCACCTTTCTCTGTCCGAGGTTGTGTGTTCTGGACATCTTGGAGCTTTGCTTTGGATGGTGACAGACTTTGGAAGCTTCGCTCATGTCGCTTTCACCTCTTTTTGTCCGAGGTTTGGTGTTCCCAGATTTCTCGGGAAAAACAACATCATGTGTTGGATTTCTGGGCACACCTGGGTTCCTTTGGCTTGCTGCTTGGTTTCTTTGTCTTGTTTGGCTTCCATGGTTTCAACAATTGTCCTGTGATTCCTTAACACACATCTTTGAGATAAAACATTAGTATCAAAATATTTGTCATCTTCAAAAGTAGAGAAACCGAGAAAAGGAACTCTCAGGGGAACCGAAGTTCCAAAGTTCCGTTTCCTAACAGAAAAGACTTGCTCGATTGTAATTCCAAGATCAATAACACAAGTAGACATTTGAAATCCTACTAGGGTAAAACCTAGGGGTAGAGGTTTTTCTCAGTCAACTAGTTGGTTGATTGAGTTTTCCTATCTAAGGAACGTTGCTACTGATACTCTGTTATATGTTATTATATTCCGCTGCCCAAGAAACAGTCATATCGTTCCTTGTACTAACACACTCGATTCTACACAATATAATAATGATCTCGTTTGAGCAATGGTGATTATATGTAAGGCATGTAAGCAATATTTTTTGATTTGGTGTATCTTGAATTAGAAATGAAATTAATATAGGGAAGACATCATATAAGAACACTTACTAGGAAAGAAATAAGAACGTGCGTCGACCGTCCAAATCTGAAAAATAAGTGGCCCTTATTAGACTTACATTAATACGCCAAAGATTCGGCACATTTTTTGAAGAGAAAAATTTGCGTGCACTCAATGTGAACATATTTTCGATGTTCATCACTTTTGTTATTGTTCACCACTTTTATACCTAGATGTTCATCATTTATGCATGCATGTTCATTGCTTTCTCCTATACGTTCACCACTTTTCGTTGTGAATATGTTTTCGATATTCATCACTTTTTTTCTTAGATGTTCACCACTTTCATGCCCATATGTTCACCACTTGTCTACCTATATGTTCATTATTTTGTTATGCATCATGTTCATCGTTTTTCTCTTTTACGTTCATCACTTTCAGATGTGAACATGTCTTAGATGTTCATCACTTCTGTGTATAGATGCTCACCACTTCTATGCTCAAATGTTCATCATCTTTATACATAGATGTTTATCACGTTTTATGCATGCATGTTCATCGCATTTTCCTTATATGTTCATCACTCTTACGCCTATGGGCTATGTGTTCATCACTTTTCATGCCTATATGTGCATCACATGTTTAGGCATATATGTACATGATTTTATTCTTATATGTGCATCACAAAATCAATCCAAGAAACAACTTATCTCTTAACTTACTTTAGACTTGATTCCATATCAAAGATTATCAATTTGTGTCATATAAAGATGCAATGAACATTAAATTGTCATATTTATAAGATTTGAGAGTTTAGAAACACAAGCATGAAAACACAATTGAATTCTATATTTTTTAGTTGTAAGGTGATTAACATCGCTTATATATTATGATAAACATCTACGGCCAAATGTAGTGAACATTCATATATGCTAGGAACAAGCGCGTGAGCGTTGGAGTGTTGGAGAAGCGTTCTCAGTTATCTCCTACATAATGATTCTCACCCGAATCGGCTCCTATATATATATATTCTCAATTATAGTTTCTACTAGTGTAAAGTCTCGTGCCTTACACGGTTTCTGTATGAATAATCTTAAAATTTTAAAATTATAAATAATAAAATATAATATGTAGATAAGATAAATACTTTTACAATTAAGTTATATTACTTAATAGAATAAAAAATATTATATTAAATAATTTAATTTTAACTGAACATATACTCCTAAAAAATAATATCTATATTTGGTAGGATGATGAGTTATATTTGGTAGGATCGAATATATTTTGTTATGTTATATGAAATATTGTTATATACTTCTATTATATGTAGTAAGTATTGACATATACTTTTCTTTTATATATGATAATTATATTTTATAAAGAAGGAAATGATATTGGAAGAAGCTAATGTAAATTTAAATAAAAACCAAGGGTAAAATTGTAAGAGGATATTTGAATTTGTCTACGTAATATAACTCACTGGCTGACCCGTATGAGAGATAATTAAGACTTTAATATAATATATAAAATACAGATATATATATAGATAGATTAAAACTTATTATATTATGGTTATTTAGCTTTATAAAAGAGAAATCATATTCGAATTTGAGTCTTCTTTAAATACTTATTATATTATGGATTACTTATAACTTCCAAGATATATACGTGATCGGTATATATTAGACAAATCGGTATATATTTCATATTTAATTAAGGGAAATATATGGATTACCTATATCCAATTATATGGTTATCCAAGTGTAAGCTTGAATCGGTATATATTTCATATTGAATTAAGGGGACTTATGGATTACTTAGATCTAATTATATGGTTACCCAATTATATGGTAAGAAAAATGTAGTGTGTATGGTTGATAATTGAGATTTAATTTGTATAAAAGTGAAAGGGTAAATAAGTAAATGAGCATTAAAATGATGACTTTGCATACCTACATGGTTGACAAATAGGAGATATAACATTGACTTTAGTGTAGTATATAGATTTGGTGTAATATCTTGGAATCAATCTTTGAGTGAATATTATAAATACAATTAAGGTAAGTTGTATAAGGAAATAAGGAATGTAAGTAAATATTAAAAAATGTAAAGGATGAAAAGTAAATGACTAATTAGATTTGCTTACGTGTCATAGCTAAATGTATACACGTAAAAAAGATAAATATGACTTTAGTATATAAATATATATTGATAGTCATAATTAGTTTTTGGGACAAACCTATTAGTACGTTCATTTTAGACTTGAATTTCTTACTCTAATTATAATAAGCCCTATAAGAATGTACATTTGTTACTCTTATTATAATAATAAAGCTTACATTAAACAAGTTCTTTGATATATGTATGGTAAGTCTATAATAATCTTCTTTGGGACAAACCTATTAATATAATTTTTTTTATTAGGTAAAAATTAGACTGAAAACCACAGAAGAGCCGGTTTCTCAGTCTATTGCATCATTTCGGATGAGAATTACAAATTCTAAATTAGCTCGAATATCTTCCAAGGAACTAAGCTGGACCTCCTTTGCGATGAAGTCGGCCACCACGTTTGTTTCCCGGAAGACATGGAAAATCTGCACTGAAGAGAAAAGTTGTAAAACACACAGGATATCAGAAATTAACATTTCAATACCCCATGGACAGTGCCAGATTTGATTTAGGACATTCACAACGGCCAGGTTATCGCATTCTAGATGAATGTCGGTAATGCCTAATTCATAGGCCTTTACCAGGGCATTTCTTACTGTAAGCATTTCTGTTTTTAAGGGGGTTGAGGTACCACATTTATCCCCAAAGAGAAAATTATTTCACCTTTGTTGTTCCTGAAAATGTAGCCAAAGCTAGATTCACCATTCGTTTTTGTTGAGCTATCAGTATTGATTTTAATAATTTTATCCGGAGATTTTTTCCATTTCTTTATTGATCTTCTGAAGTTATTTATTCTATGAGTTTTGGGTCTGTCATCTGCTAGGCAGTCAGGATTCTAGTATTTCGTCTTCTTCCAGTTCTCAATTTGTTGTTTAATATAAATCGGTACATCCTTGATGTAGTCGGCACCATCGTTTGGGCTTCCAAAACTTTGTTGGTTTCTGTAGAACCAGATTCCCCACCAAGAAACCAGTAGTTCTATAAATTGTGAGCGATCGGTTTTTTGTCGAATTTCATCGATGATTTCATTGATTTTTTTGTTTGCTATGTTTAGGGAAGTAATAATACCATACGTCATACGTGTGAAAGTTCATTTTCTCTATTGTTTTCATGGTATGGTTACAATGGAATAGGAGATGATTCAAATCTTCCAGTTGCGCATTGCATCGGATACAACCCTGGGGGATTGCTACACCTTTTTCTGTTAGTCTTGCTTTTGTCGATAATCCATTTTCATGATTTTCCATACAAAGTTTTTAACTTTGGGGTAAGTTTCCATTTTCCAGATCCAAGAGGAATCATAAGCAGTGTATCTTTTGTTTCTGTTAATTAGTTCCATGGCAGAGTTTGTAGAAAACCAATCATTTTTGCTGGTTTCCCAGTACATTCTATCATGAATATCATTCAACGGAATTGGGATATATGTTATCTTTTTTACTAAGTCATGGGGTAAGTATTGTTCTATTAGGTCCTTATTCTAGGTTTTATTTGGTAGCATAAAATCAGCTACTAGAGCATCTTTGTCAAGGGTTGCTTGTGTGTTAATGGAGTCACTCAACGGGGATCTTGAAACCCAATTATCTAGCCAGAATTTGATTGTTCTGCCATTACCAACTTGCTAGATTAGTCCAGACTTGAATTCATCAATGAGTTCAATCATTTTGGACCATTGCCAATAGCAATTTCTTTTTTTCTCATAGTGAAGAATATGGATTGTTTTCAAATATTTTTCAGTGACAACTCTAACCCAGTAGTTATTTGGTTCTGCTAAGATTTTCCATAACAATTTGAATTATAGGGCTTTATTCATGTCCTTTGATTTTCTCAAACCAAGGCCTCCTTGTTTTATTGGTTTACAATTTTTTTCCCAGCCTATCAAAGGCTTATAGGAGCTATCTTTGTTCCAAAAGAAAGATCTGTTTAGCTTGTCAAGTTCATTGTGTGTGTGTGAAGGTAGCATAAAACTTTGCATAAGATAGTTTGGTCTAGATGCCAGATTGGTTTTGATTAGAGTTGTTCTTCCTGCTTGTGAAAGAGAATTTGCTTTCCATTTTGAGAGTTGTTGTTGTGTACTGATTAAAAGATCAGAAAACGTATTCGAGTTTACTCTACCATTAATGATAGGACACCCAAGATATTTTTCAAGGGATATCATGTTTGTGATAGTGAGGATACCTTGTAAAGCTACTTTCTTTTGATTGGTAACTTTTTTAGTGACTTGAAAAGCCGATTTATGAAAGTTTACTTTTTGTCCTGAGATTTTATAGTAGTCATCAATAATGTCCTTGATTTCCTTACAGTGTTCTTGTTTAGCTTTTGAGAAGATCACAGTGTCATCAGCAAAAGCCAGGAAAGGGATTCTTGATCCTTGATGAGTAATTTGAAATCCTAGCGGATTACGAGGTCTTTCAGAGGCTTTTTGGAGTTTTCTAGCAAGGATTTCAGATCCCAAAATAAACAAGAAAGGGGATAGGGGGTTACCCTGTCGAAGTCCTCTTGTTGGTTTGAATATTTTTGTCGGTCCGTTGTTTACAAGCACCGAAAAAGAGACCGTTGTTATGCATTCTCTTATCCAGTTGATAAATTTTCCATGGAATCCAAACTTTTCCATAGTTTTGAGGATGAAATTCCATTCAATTCTGTCATACGCTTTTTCCATATCTAATTTTAGCGCAATGAAGCCTTCAGTTCCTTTTTTCGATTTGAAAGAGTGAAATATCTCATGGGCAATCAAAATATTATCTTGAATTGCCCTGTTAGCAACAAATGCACCCTGTAGGGGGGTGAATTAATTTCTCCATGGTTCCTTTAAGTCTTGTTGTTATGATCTTTGAGATTATTTTATAAATTGTAGAGCATAGACTAATAGGTCTATAGTGATTAGTGGAGTTCGGATTATCACATTTTGGGATCAAAGAGATGAATGTATGGTTTAACTGTTTGAGCAGTTTCCTGGAGAGGAAAAAGCTTTTAACAGCTTGGATAACAGAGGGACCTACAATATCCCAATATTTTTGGTAGAATTCTGCTGTCATACCATCAGGATCCGGTGATTTGTTCGAGCCAATGTTAAAGACAGCCTTCTTAATTTCTTCATTTGTTACATTTCTAATTAGTTCTGAATTGTCCTCGGCAGATATTTCAGATTGAATTAGTTCTAGATTTTCTTGAAAAAGTCTTTGGTTCATATTTTCACTTCTGAATCTTTTAATGAAATCATTTATGATTTCAGATCTAATGTTTTCTTCTCCAGTAATACTAGTTTCTTCTTGTGTGTTGATTTCTTTTATGATTTTTTTGTTTCTTCTTCCACTTGCTATTTTATGAAAATAGCTAGTGTTTGTGTCGTTGAATTTAATGTGTTTAACTTTAGCTCTTTGGTTCCAGTAGATCTTTTGGAAACAGAGGAGCTTTTGTTTTTTTCCATGATTCTAATTTGTTTCTTAATGAGATCACTTGTAGGAAAAATACAGATCTCGGTTTGGATTTCAGAGAGTTGTTTTCCTATATTTTGTAATTGGGTAAAAACATTGCCAAAGGTGCTTTTGTTCCAAATCTTGGCATGTTTCTTTAGTAATTTTGTTTTGGATACCAGATTATATAATCTTGATCCGTGATAGTTAGTTCTCCAGGCTTGTTTACAACATTTCTAAAATCCTTTCTGATCATCCAGATATTTTCAAATTTGAATGGCTGATTTTTAAAGGGTATTGCTGAGTCCAACTCAATAGAGATGGGACAATGGTTTGAGCTTGTAAAAGCAAAGTGTTTGGTGCAGATTTTAGGGTACCATTGAAGGATCTGGTGATGAATGAGTACCCTATCCAATTTTTCATATATGTTATCAATTTATGTAATGTTCTTTCGCCAGGTATAGATGTTTTCTTGAATAGGAGTATCTAGTAGTTCACATTCATTCTTAAAATGTCGTAATCTTGCAAATTTGGTCAAGGGTGGTAATACTCCACCTAATTTCTCAGAAGGGTCTTGAATTTCATTCAAATCTCCCATAATAATGCACATAAGGGAGTAGTTTTTAATAAAGGATGCGAGACCATTCCAGAACACATTTTTTGCAGAGTCATTCGGAGAAGCATAAGTCAGGATTATCATAAGTTTTTTGTTCGTGAGTTGATTAGTGTATTTGACCGAGATAAACCTAGTATCAATTTGATCAATTTCAAGGATTTCATTTGTAAGTTGGTAGGTCTTACACATAGCACAAATACCACCCGAGAAACCCGTAGTCGGGATACAGTAGAATTGATCAAAGCCTGCTTTTTTCCATATTTTTTCACTTGGTTCTTTATTTGTTCTAGTTTCAAAGAGTGCGATTAATTGAATACGTTCAATTTTGCAGAAAGATTCAACATCCGTCTAGAAGGTTTTCTTTCCGATACCACGGCAATTCCAGGTTGTAATCTTCATAATAAACCAGTTTTGATTTTTCCCCATATCAAAAGACTTCTAGGGGACTTTAAATTATGTAAGGTTGGTATTGTGATTTCATTGGTCTTGTTAAGTAGAGGAGTTAACCTAACTTTATGAAGATTTTGGTTTTCCAAAGCCAGGTAGAGAAAATTTTCAATTTTCAACGCAATGGCTTCAAAATAGAGTTTGTTTAAGGTTGTTTCTTGGTAGTGGGCTATGGAACATAGCCCACTATCAAAGTAGTGTTCTGGTAGTGGGCTATGGAACATAGCTTTGCAAACCTGCAATTTCCCTTTTTTCTGTGAACATGAATTTGTTTCGGTAGTAGTGTCCACAGAGACCACAAGTATTAGTTGATATCTGAAACAATGAGTAAACTCGTTCCAAAGGATATGCTTAATCCTTGTTTGGGGGTAAGTATTCATACGAAAATTGTAGAGACAATGGGTTCTGTTTATTTGTTCGTATTTAGAGAGTTCAAAAGTACACTTCGAGTAACAAATTCTGCTCAAACTAGCCAAATTTATGTTTACAAGAGCAAGGTTCAAAGTCCTGAAAGGGACAAATTTTTCAAAGGTGAGAAGCTGCATAGAAAACAAAATAACCATCCAAAGAATGGTCACATATGAGCTATACAAAACATAACGAGTATGTAGACAACACAACTGGTTCAGATACAGATTGTTCATGGAGTTAAAGCTCCAAAGAATTTTGTTCATGGTTTGATTGTTCATTTTTGGTTTCATTTCTCTTTTGTTCCTAGGATCCTTGTTCTGATTTTGATCTCCATTGTTGATAGTTAGGATAGTCCTAGAAAGCCAATCCAAACAATCCTGCAATAGAGGAACAACAACCAAATACACATAAATCAATCGTTCAGATTTCCTATTTCTAAGGCAAGGATTACTTACTTGATTCAAATCCACATTCCAATGTGTAGTTTTTTCATTTAAATATCCCCAACTGCAATTCTGTTGTGTTCTAAGCTAGTCGAACCAGCACAGTTTGTTCAAATGAAGGGTATTCACCAAAGTGAGCCTCCAGCACAGTTTGTTCAAGTGAAGGTTATTCACCAAAGTGAGCCTCCAGTAAAGGTTGTTCAGATGGGAAATTTTCATAAAATCATTTTTTTTCCAAAGTGTGAAATTTCCAGTCTGCTTTTGTTTGAGTTCCACCTCCAGGTTCTAGCTCAAGAGAGTTAAAAATTTCAGTACAAATTTTAGGGTAGTCAAGCACCACAAAATGGTGGGGAAAGTAAAGAAGAGCATGGTCAAGCCAAAGAAATTCATGGGAATGTAGAGCTGGATAAAAAACATTCAGCACAAAGTCATTCTTGTTCGTATTCAAATTGGTCAAGAGGCAAAGAAGGAGAAACAAAAATCTCCCTTCAATAATCAAGATAAAGGTGAAGGTATTAGGATAATAACACATCCACATATAATTAGTCAACCACTGGCAAAACGCCAAGTAAAAGTTCAAGTTATTCCAAACAACTGAAGTTTTAGAGAGGTACAAATATACAATAATATAAGGTTTGTTCAGAGAAGGGAGACTGTGAGTCTCAAGGGGAACTTGAGTTTTCAAAAAACTCACTGCAGGAGGAGTCACCTCAAAACTTTGTTTAGCAACAGGTTCATGAGAATAAAAAAATGAATCAGTTGACGAACTTGGAGGGTAGCACAGAGTCTCTTTCAAAGTATTCTCCCCTTTCTCCATCAAAGTGGATAGGGGAGAAGCAAACGCATAGACACACGCAGCAAGAAAACAGTCAATATCAAACCAGATTAATCGAAGGGGGTCAGAGTATTGGGAGGGTAGTGTATCCAGTAAAGCCAGTTAAGGATGGTAATTAAAACAGCATCACAAGGAAAAGAAAGCAAACCAAGAGAAAAAAGATCAGAGGAAGGAGTACACCTATGAGGCGGGAAATCGGGTCGCCCGTAACCAACGGAGTGCGGAGGAGAGTTGTCGCAGAGATCAGATCTGGCAACACAAACCAAATCCAACACTCCACCAAGCCTCTCAGACCAAAACTCCACGCAACGAGTCAAGCTCCTAAGCTTGAAGGTCTCGTCACCTTCAACAGTGTTGGCGTCAGACAGAGCCCTACCAACCCAGTTCTAGCCTAAGATCCAGTTGTCCTGGAGAGACGGCTTCCAAAGCCGCAAGAGGATGCTTCTAAGCAAGGACCTTCCGGCGAGGTGGTGATGATGGTCCATCTTCCAGAACCGGATCAAGTAGCCACAGATTTCCACGAACAAGGACAAGAAAGCAAGCGATCCCTGGAATTTCTCTTGAAATCTCGCCTTCGCTTTGTAGAGGAAAGGCCAGATCTCGCCGGAGTGGGTTCGCAGACTTTCATTTTCAGTTTGATAGACGATTTTGTGATCGAGATTGCAGAGGGGGTTATGGGTTGAGGGCTTTGAAAAGGGAGCGTTTTTTAGGGCGGTTTCATTTTCAAGTGAAAACTTATTAATACATTCATTTTAGCAGGGAAGACAAAAGATATTTGTTTTCTTATTCTATTTATCATATTGATCTTATTGAACAAATTATGTATTATATGTATGGTACGTTATATTTGATAAACAAGGAAATTAATGTAGCCAAAAGTTAATATAAATTGTAAAAAAAAAAGGGTGAAGTGGTAAAGAACATTTAGATTCTAAAATGTGTGCATATATTAAATGCACTTTTTGTATACATAAGTATGCTTTTTGTTGTTTAGATATGCAATTTTAGCGCTTATATATGCACTTCAGATATAAATTTATAAGTCTGTTGCAATGTAAAAAAACGCTATATTTACGATTTTTTCCTACATATCATTTATCGCTTTTATTCCAATCTCTCAGTTTCCTTAATTTAAGAATTGTCATTGTTCCGCATTATTCATTCTACACACTATATGCACGTATCCCACGTTCTAGTCAATATAATCGCTCGAAATATGTCACTAGTATGATTAGGCAGAGGCGGACATAGGGGGGTCTGGAGGTTCAGTGACCCCCCTCACATCCCTATATGCCTAGATTATTAATAATTTATATGTTTCTTTAGTATATATAGATTTTAGTTTTTTGAAGATTTTAGTTAAAATTTGCATAGTTTTTAGATATAGTATTGTGTATAAATTTTTGTTAAGCCTAATATATCCACATAATACATATAGGTGCGGTTGAGAACTTTTGAAAGTATTCTCACTATTAATATTTTATATTAAAAATGAGACAAATCCATAAATTGGTATAATGCTCTATTAAAAAAGTGATACCACTCTAGTTTCTAAAACTTTTGTATGTGTTATATTATATTAATTGGTTGTGTTTGAAAACAAAAAGTTCATTTGCATCAATAAATTTATCGATGTAATGTTAAATCTTCACAAACTAATGTCGTTTTCCTCTTACTTTTTTAACTCATCCTACATTTTTAGTTCATAAATACTTATAAATTAGGTAGAATAAATTAATAACATCATGTTATCTTTTCTTCTTAAAAAAATAAATAAGTTCTATCAAGACTCAATGCCTCAATCAATGCAAAAACACCCCAAAAACAAAAGATGAGAAACAAAGATCATATCTCACACCGCACACCCTCAATCATTAATTGTTTACTTGGTTTTAAAAGGCGCACCAAGACGCAAAAGGCCCCTAGAGCCTAGGCGCAAGGAGCAAAAAAAAAGTGCGCCTTTCGTCACACTTTTTCCCCAAAAAGCTTGTAAATTAATTCTAAATGATATAATGACTCAAAACAACATAATAATGTATTATAAATGCATAAAATGACATAAAGAAGCATAGTTCATAAGTAGAAAGTCTAGAATACCTCTAAAACATGTCATAAACATAATAAAAGGTAAAGAAATAGCAAATAATATTTTCAGAAAAAAAAACAATCTGCATTAAAAAAACAGATTATGTAAAAAAAAACATATTCTGCATTCTACATTTCTCCTATTTTCTATATAAAACATATTCTATATAAATAAAAACAAAACAACTACACTACTATAGATATGAGAGATCGAGAGAGGGGGTTGGAGAGAGACAAATTTTGAGAGAGAGAGAGAGAGAGAGAGAGAGAGAGAGAGAGAGGAATACCCTGAGTTGGAGGAGAAACCCTAGTTGTTGGCTGCTGTTCGTAAGAGAAAACCGAGAGAAAAGGTGAGGAGTAGAATCAGACTAATGGGTAAAAGCGACCACTTTATTTATTTTTTTATTTTTTTTATGTTAGCATGCACATCCACTAAGCAAGGAGTCGAGACGCGAGCCTCTTGTAGTGCGTTGCGTCTGCATCTTTTGAGGCACCTTTTAAAACCAAGATCGTTTTATAAAAAAATTGTACGTTACCCTTTCCAATAATTTTTGCATCCGCCATTGTAATTAGGTGAATATCTAATTAATACCACTTTCAGCTCCATTAAGCATATATTCGGCATATTGCAATGCCAATAAGTTCAAATTAACACCAAAAGGTTTTGTATATGTATAACAGAAAATATATACTGCATGTATATAAAGAGTCGAATTGTTTTACTAATTAATTAACGCGACCGTTAGATACACTCATTTTTTTTACTAAATAAGCTCAAAAGAATCACGCTCACGAAAAGCGGGAGTGGGATCGAACCCACGCGCACGGACAACGGGAACGAACTACAATTGAGGGTATCCGATTTTTACAAGGTCACGCTCCTGCTTTGCGGGTGCGTGATCGTTGGTTAAGTACATAAGGTCACGCTCCCGCTTTGCGGGTGCGTGACCTTGTGTTGGTTATGTACTTAACCAACACATTCACTTTATGAAAATAAAATTAATGTTACATTAATTATTATAAAAATAAAATTAATGTTACATTGATTAATGTTAAAATAAACTTAATGCTAAATTGATTATTTTATAAAAATAAAATTAATGTTAACTTCAAATATTTCATTCCTCAATTTAACAAATGTTGATAAGAAGAGTTATAATACTCAATGAATTCTTTATAAAACACAAGCCTTCAATTTTCCTTTACAAATTTAGTCATATAGCACAATCGTTTTTTTAGAGATTATTAGTTATATGTTGATTGTCTTTGATAAGAAATAATAAATATAGACAATCAATATACTTTTGAAGGTAGGAAAATTAAATAGGAAATCAAATTCGTAGTTCCAAAATAAACCCCAATAGGTAGATTATATACAAAATAGCTGTATCATATACAAAATACTAAAACAAACTCAAAATAAAACTAATCATGTGTCGGGTCGAGTCCATCCTCTCCCTCATCGCCCCCTGCACCGCTACTCTAACCGCGCTCATACTGTGATTCCCTAAAAATGTGTGATGCGCGCTGAGGTGGATCCGGCACCGGGTGAGCATCCCCCACCAATATCTGGATGACACTGAGAAGATACACCCTCTCTCCATCAGTGATCCCGTCGGTATCCAACCGGGCACGTCTCAACCCGAGCACCATCTGCGCCCGCTGCATAATTTAAATATGTTAATATTACGTACACTAATGCATAAGTAGTAAAAATTTAAAAATAAGAAAACATATACCGCAACGATATCAACTACTGGAGGTCGGGGAATGACATTTTGTGGCTGGGAGGTAGGATCCACGTACGGGTGAGTAATCTCCTCAAAATAGTCTATGTAGTGGGTATCACAGTCCCAGGGCCACCTACATGGCTGAAACGCATCAATATCGAAGAGATGGTTGTTGCGGTATGCCCATGTAGGAAATTCTGGCTCGTTGAACTCCACCTTGTAATTCTTCGAACATATCCCTCTAGTCACCAAACTCGGCTGAAACGGAGGTGGAGGAACCACTTGCCTCAGACCGAACTGGCATAGCACTCGGCTCGGCATGTACCCCTCCTGGACATCAAGGCAACAGATGATACCGTCGAACCTGGATCCCTGATGGGTAGTCCTGAAATCCACCTCCGAGTCTGCCCCCTCCGGGCGTTCGCCCCTGACTCTCCAAGGCATCCAACGGACGTGTAATTACATCATATTACTATTTGTTAATATCCATTATAAGTAATTAAATTCGGTTGTAGATTGTACCTCATCAGCTGTAACCATATCTAGAGCCTGTCTAAGCTGGACGAGCCTATCCGCAGCCACGCGGGGAATGGGTCCAGGCTCGTCCATGACTGCTGCCCGCGGATCCGCTAGTCGCTGTGGGTCCTGTGATGTGTGTCCTCCGAAACTTGGAAAATAATGCCATATCCAACACTATAAGACCATTTTACAAGATGTTAACAAAATAAAATATCAAGGTACAAGTAATAAAAATAATAAATCATACCTGGAGAAGCCTCATACAACCCGCTATGCCAGCCGTCTGGGCCCGGGATGCCTCCCCTAGGTTGCGATACAAGATCGCAAGAACCCCAGCGCCCCAGGCGAATTTGCCAACTCTGTCATGGTCCAGCACGAATTACATATACTTGTGCTTCACCCGGTTGGTGGACCTATTTTTCAAAAGAAAAGAAATTAGTATAAGATATTAAAAATAAGGGCTAAAGAAATTTACCAGAGGTTACAGTCGGTATACCTATCGCATAAAATAGTATAGCCAATCAAGAGGAATAGATAGGAAAAAGCTATATCCTCCTCTCTCTGTCCTCTCTGCATCATCTGCGCCACAAAGTCCATGACGTCCTTCCCGAGGAGTCCGTTGCGCCCGTTGTACCAGTACATGTCATCCATGGTAATGTCAAACATCTAGCAGATGCGGATCCTGAGAGGCCCATCAGCCATCTGCTCCGTCATCTCGACCCCATCGATGGGAAGTCCCATAATAATCTGGACATCACGCAAAGTGATTGTAACCTCGCCCCATGGAAAGTGAAAGTTGTTGGTCTCGGGATACCAACGCTCCACAAATGCGCTGACGAGGATGTGATCGACATCCCCGTAGTCCAACGACCCCAGCTGGGTCAGGCCGCTACACTGTACAATAGGCCACCACGTATCAGGGTCGAGTACAGCATGTGGATGAAGTCTAACGAACTCGAGGACACGCGTGTGCGCTTATAGCCACGGTTGGGTCTATAAAAAAAATTACTAGGTTAATATAATTGTCGTACCATAATTTTAATTTTATAACGAAAACTCAAACAAATTATCATTAATAAACCGTACGTACCATCGACACGTCCGCACCAGCCCAAATATACCGAGCAATGTGCGTCGGATAACTGGTCAGAATCGTCCCTGATATGGGCCCCCATGGCATCCACGGCCTACGCTCGCCCCCAATAGGGCCAACCTTGGCCTCAACATTGGGCTCGGCCTCGGCATCAGGCTCGGGAGCCTGCTCTGGAGAAGGAAGAACTGGTCGACCTCGTCACGGCCTACGAGGTTGTGCGGCACGGCCTCCTCAGCCTCGTCCGCCATGATGGCCCGTGCGAGCAGGAGGGTTGATCAACTCTACTTTGTAGGGTTTAACTAGGAGTTGTTATCGGTGTTTTGGGTGCCATTTGTATGGGTTTAGAGAACAACTGTGGAGTATGGAGTTGAGGAGAAGAAGTGTGGATATAGTGGTTTGGAGGAACTTAAATGAAGATATCCAGAAGACGAGGAGTAGACCACTCGAGGAATAGAAGGAAGAAGCCACACAAAGGAGAGACAAGGGAGCTGCCGCGACCGCGGGCGGGTGCACAACTTGATCGCGGAGAAGTCGAAGCAGCGGAGCGTGAAACATCATTTTCCGCGACCGCGGAAAATCCCCCAGCGAAGCAGAAGGTCGAGAGCAGATTTGATATTTCCGCGGAATTCTTTCCGCGATCACGGAATGGCACGCCAGCGAATCCAGAGTCCCACTCCGGAATTTTCGCCCGGAGTCCCACTCCGGAATTTTCGTCCGAAGTTTTTTTGTTACTTTTCCCTCTTTTTTTTTCTTTTATTACTTCGTACTTTATATTATTTTCCTTTTAGGATTGTTTTCGTTATCTTTTCACTTTAGTTTTAGGGTTAGGTTATTTAACCTAGTTTCCCTTTCATTGTTCATTATTCAGTTTTCCATTCAGTATTGTTTTTTCCTTCGAAGACTATGAAGAACTAAGCACCTTTGCTTAGTCCGACAATTGAAGCCTTCATTTGATTTGATTGTGAGGATATAATTCTATTTCCTATTCCTTTGGATTATATCTTTTCTCTTGAGCTTATTCCTATTGATTCTTATTGATTTCACTTGTTGGACGCAACTAGTTGTTATTGGTAATTGTCTATTGCTAGGGTTTGGATATTTTGAGTTGAAATCCCTTATCTTGTGTAGCAAACATGATATTCTAGGACTAGTTGGACTAGTTTATTATGAAGGAGAATTGATTATGTGTTAAATGCTACGAAACATCGGTGTTGTATGTATCCTGGTTAATTCCTATGCTCTATGCTGTTGTTGTTCTAAATCTTGATAGTTTCTCGTGCGTTTAATAGTAAGGGTTGCCAGGCCGAGTTGGACTGGTGACTATTTCAGAATAGGGACAGGAATAATGAAGGAAAGGAATAGAGATAACCTATGACCAATCTATCATATGAATGGTGGATATTTGTTTGGCTAAGTATTTTTCCCTAAATTGATTACAAACTCTTTGTTTTTGTTTCCTTTGTTTACTTGTTTACAACCAATCAACCTCAAAACCCCCCTTTGTGACCATTACATGCGAACTTACATAAAGATTGATAACTCCTCCTTGTGGGATTCGACCCTTGCTTGCCTTTGCTACTTGTTTAGGTTTGTTTAGGATTATTTTGATCAGGTGATACGAGTAAAACCCTGTTATCAAATTGGCGCCGTTGTCGGGGAGGCAAGTTGGTGGTTTGTCATTGTCATCGGAAGCCTTCATCGGTGATACGAGTAAAACCCTATTATTTTGATCAGGTGATACGAGTAAAACCCTATTATTTTGATCAGGTTGTCGAATAAAGCTATGGACATGATCTTGGTTGGTGGTTTGTCATTGTCATCGGAAGCCTTCATCGGTAAACATAGGCACAGGCCATTCCAAGACAAAAACACAAGAGCCATCCGAAATCGAGTTGCAAATGCTAAACCAATCATGGGCATCTCCATCCAGTATCTGGGGGCGCAAGGACTGGACAGGTAGTTGACATTCTGCAAAAGGACATCATGCGGGTGCACAGTGGGGCGTATGCTCATGTATATATCTTTGTTTACCACCCGATCTCCATGTGAACTCTGTAGTACTCAATCTCATGCCATCCCAATAGTACAGCTAGGCTCTGATAACCACAATGTCCGTCTGCTACCACGTTCTGAGCCATGATAATGAAGGCAAACATGAAGTAGTCCACAGTCTCAGCTCCAAATGTAATCCCATAGTGCTCCACTTCTATCTTCGGGAGTTGTGTATCTTCGTTGGTGTCCTGGGGCTGACTCCCACTCTCGGTCGACACTCCCTTACTTGACTTGCTACCTCGGGGGCGTCCTCGTGGTCGAGGGGACTTCTTGCCCTTGATCGAATCCGAGTACTCGTCCCTGTAATTCTCAACCCTGCTCGGTTCCCTCTTTGTGGAGTATTTGTTGTCGGTGGCTCCCTTTAGCCTACCTTTTGAAACACATTCTTTAGGCTCCTTCAACATAGATTTACACGGGTATTTGAAGTCATAGAACAACGATGAGACTTGATTTACGTGATCATCAGACATTACTTCGTTTTTGTAATCCCCGAACATCTCCCTAAAAATCACATGATGCACCGCGATGGGTACCGTGCCATCATCTCTCTCCTCCGCAACCACTGTTGAATCTCATTCCCACTTCACTTGTTTCCAAAAGAGGTGAATCTCACTCGGCATGATCGGAGTGTTTGTAATCATGGCTATTCTGATTCTGTGGATGCACGGAAGCCCATAACATGTTGTCCACCAATGATCTTTGCAAACTTCCTGAATCTTTCCATCCAGTATAAAATAATACATATCCAAAATTATCTTCAAGCACTTCTTCGTCACTTTGTAGAATAAAAGGGAAAATAAGGCATGGATGTGGGTTGGCAGGTCATGCACCTCCGTTGAAACTTTTATACGTGACATTTCCATTGTTTTTCTAACCCTCTCACACCGGAACTCCAAGGCATAGTGGATCCTCTCAATAAATGAGTTGAAATCGTATTGAGAAGATTTCAAAACCTCTTTTAAGTTTTTGTGTATACCCTCAACCCTATAAAAAAAACGTTATAAACTATCTTGTGCAATAATATCAAACATACAGATTAGAGTAAAAGGTACCTATTTGTGGTTCGGGTGAAGAAATGAAGATGAAGGTCGGTCCAGGATCTGACTATATTCTCCTTGTATGGATTGAGCCACGTCCTTTCCACGTATCCAACAAGGCCATTGTGCCATGATTTTCTCAACTGTTGGAGTGGAGTCTCATTTCGTACGTTTCCACCGTGCTTGACAAAAACAACCCCCAACATTTATTTGCAAAAGCGTTGGCGCTATTGTAGGATCGTGATTGTTAGATTAATAACAAGGGAACTGAGAATACAGATTCCAGTTCCCTTCGCAGCGGAAATAAACAATCAAATAAATGAACAAGTTCCTTATAGTGGAAACCTTCGATTGCCAACTAGCAATCTAGGATAAAAACTACTACCTTTCTTTCGAAAGGATTTCAAGGTCTACTTCTTGATTTCTTATCTCTTTGGTTACAGCTTATCCTAGGAACAAACACACAGTTTCTTTGCCTTACACACAGTTAGACAATCCTAGATAACTTAACACAAATTATAATCAATCCAAGAAGCAGCCCTTAGCACCAAGGAACTAACTCACTTACAGTCACAGGAACTTAGCACACAGCTCTCCGATTCCTTGACTGGTTCCTCTTGATCTTGTTTTGATTTGATGATCTTGTTTGAAGCTTCACACTTTGATATTTGCTATGGAGTGTGATTCTATCTCAATGCTTGAAGATAACAGCGGAGCTTATCTTCCTTATATAGTGGATGCTCGAGGTTGGATCTGCTCTTGGTTCCCACATAGCGAGCTTGCCCTAGGATGTGTGGTGATCCTTGATTCATGCTATCTTTGACATGTAACAACAACCTAGGCAGCTCATAATCCACATAGGTTGGTCAACTACTTCGGACAAGTCTGCCAAGTCGTTGTCCAACTCCTTTCGTCCGAGGTTCAACAAGCTCGGCACTTTGGAACTGTCCTCTAGATGGTGACATCTCTATGAGTTGTCGCTTTTAGTACCTTTGTCTGAGGTTCATCGTTCTAGGCATCTTGGAGTCTTGTTCTTGGATGGTGGCAAGCTTTTGGAAGCTTCGCTCAAGTCGTTTTCACCATCTTTTGTCCGAGGTTTGTCGTTCTAGGCAACTTGGAGTCTTGCTCTTGGATGGTGGCGGGATTTTGGAAGCTTCGCTCAAGTCGTTTTCACCATCTTTTGTCCGAGGTTTGGTGTTCCCAGATTTCTCGGGAAACGCAAGATCACGTGTTGCATTTCTGGGCACACCTGGGTTCCTTTGGCTTGCTGCTTGGTTCTTTTGTCTTGTTTGGCTTCCCAGGTTTCGACAATTGTCCTGTGGTTCCTTAACACACATCTTTGAGATAAAACATTAGTATCAAAATATTTGTCATCTTCAAAAGTAGAGAAACCGAGGAAAGGAACTCTCAGGGGAACCGAAGTTCCAGAGTTCCGTTTCCTAACAATTTCCCCATTTTTGATGATGACAAATATAAGGAACCTGGCAACATAATAAGGACATGAAATTCATGAGAACAGTTGAGCTAAGAGATTTACAACTTCATAAAATAATGAGAGAATATTCAATAGTTGCAAATTCCCCCTAAGCAAATGAACAAAGTTATTCAAGTTCCCCCTTAGAAATAGAACGGGTTCAGAGTTCCTATGAGTCCAGTAGTTTCCAAAAGTTCAAGGTTCCTATCCAATCTTCCCCCTTTTGACATCATCGAAAAGATCAATTAACGTAGCAAGTAAAGGATATCAAAGGGAAATAAACAATTGCGCTAAATCCATGACAGAAACCATAATAGAAACTTAAGGCAGAGACAAAAAAATGCATTAGAAACGTAGCCAAAAGAGTTCATTAGTCATTAAAGAATAATACATTGTCCAGACACATAGTAGAAAAAGACACAAAAAATCACAAATAAACTTAGAGATAGACAAAAGAGAGGATAGGAGAGGGGAGTAGGATCCTAGGGAACTACTAGCACACTTTGGCATTATAACACTGGGAACTAGGAGAGACGTTCCTATGGCATGTCAGTGGCCTCCTCTTCATCATCCTTCTTGTCGTCAGTTCCTTCATCCTGGCCTGTGGCCTGATTTGCTCCAGTTGCATCCTCCCATGTTTTCTAAAGCACCTCCACCAGACTGGAAACAGCAGCTCTAGTTTTCCCAAGTTCATTTACTTGATCACGGAGGGCAACTGATATAGCATGGGAACCATCCGTGATAGCTTTTTCAATACGACCCAGAGAAGTTAGGATCGCAGAGGAGTCTTGAGTGGGGTAGAGCGGTGGCAGAGAGCTTGGGGAGGCTTGGGAACTGGCATTTTCCTTAGGCGGATCAGCTTGAGTTTCAGAGGGAGTGGCCTGGTGATCTTTGGTTTTGAGTTTTCTTACTATGGCCATGGTTAGGAACTTGCTGTAGGTTGTTTCAGGGAAGTCATCAGGATATTGGTTGAGCATGGAGAGAAGTTGTTTGATGAGGTGAGGGAAGGGCATGGCATGGGATTCATGAGACTTACAGAACTACATATGGGCCAACACTATCCTGGGGAGATCAACTTGGTCACCATACAAAATCTTATCCATGAGAATTGCATCAGTGATGAGAACCGTGGCTCTGTGCTCCTGCCTGGGAACCAAATTTCTGATGAGCCAGAAGTGCAACAGCTTGTTGGAGATGGAGAGTCCCTTAGTTTGCAGGTTCTTTGGAGTGTCGCCATCATAGAGCTTGGTTACCACCTCAGTCTTGGTTTTGTATCCTTTTCCTTTGGGCCACGTCTTCTTTTGGTGCAAAATGTCAAAGCCTGACCTGTGCTCAATCCCTAGAGCGAAGGCAATGATGTTGGGGGACAGAGGATACATAGTTCCCTTCCATTGAATTATGGCCTCGTTGCAGGGAGAGTTTTCTTTGGCTGGCACAAAGGTCATGGACTGGTAGAAGAGGCGCACGACTTCATCGGAGACTGAGAAGGGTTCCACCAAGATCTGGTCCCATCCTTGATACTGGAGCAGAGAGTGAAACTCACCGAGGGCTTCACCGAATTGATCTTCATCTTCGTCCTCTAGGGTTTGGGTCCAGAACTCCGTGCCGATAATGAGAGGCTTGAGTATCTTCCTTTTAGAGAAGGAGGAAGACACTTGTCCCAGAGAGGAGGAGGAAAAGGTGGTGGATTTGGGCTTTTTTGAGGCAGGATTGTAAGTAACCAAGGCCTGGGAACTGCATTTGCGAAGTTTGAGCCTTGTGGCAACTGAGGGAGCAGGGTTAGAGGCAGGTTTGGATTTAAGGCTTATAGGCGACGGCTCTGAGCTGTGGATCTCCTGGGTGTCCTTGTCCAGAAAGGAGTCGTGAGAGCCTCCTTCTGAGATGGTATGGGTAGCAGATGCGGACACAGGAGGGAGTTCCTTTACTTTCTCCTCAGCTTGTTGGGCTATAGGGTTTTGAGAGGGGGTGACATCAAGGGATTTTGAGGATGAGGCTGCTTTCTTTTTCTGAAAGCTTTGAGGAGTGCAACTTCTTCCTCATCCTGAACAAGATTAGGGTTAGGGTTTTTATCGGCCATTTGAGAAGCTAGGGTTTTTTGAGAAGTGAGAAATAGAAAGGGAGAGTTTGAATGAAGGAGAGAGAGCTGGAGAGAGCAAGGTGGAGAGCTTGGTTCAATCAACAGGAGCCCTTTAATAATCGTTGAGTGTTGTTGGTGCCGTTGGAGAAATCAAACCATTGAGAGAGATTCTGGGGATTCTGAACCATTGAAACGACTCTAAGGATTTGCAGCCTTTCTGAATTTGAACGGTCACAGATTCAAAACTCAACCACTCAAAAATGGAAACTGTTCACAGCTGAGACGACCTTTCTGACGCTGGAAGATTTGCCATAAATGTCGTCTTGGGAGGAGCAATTCTCTTACTAGCCGTTAAAGGGGTAGTCCATCCTAGTTCCTTTCTGGCGATTTTTTCAGTGTGCTAGAGGGGTATATGGGAACCTTTGATGTGGGGTTTTAAAAACATAGTACCTGAAAGTACGTTCCCATAAAAGAAATCGGGGAAGGCCATTTATCGCATTACACAATAATTCCCAGAGAGGGTTCAGAAATGGATCATAGGGAATTGAATTGTGCAATGAGGCAAGGGAGGGTCATAGTACACAATCATCATTTCGGCTTGTATTGTTGGGTTAGAATATGATCATATTGTGACTTTTGGGCCAACAAAGAAACTCGAACAATGATTGAGTTATAATGAACAATGAAGACTCAAGGACACGAACTAGAAGAATTTATCAAAGCCTTTTGAGTAACCATTATGGAGAGAGGGTCTATTGCAGAAGATATAACACTGAGATTCCAAGACTGAACAAGTAAAAGATCTAAACTAGTCAATCAAGGGAACTGGAAAGAAACTTTTAAACTAAAGTCACTGCTAGGTTATAGAAATCATTCCCAGTTCTAATCTAAGGTTCTCGAAGGGAACTCTATTCAAGGCTTTGGTGAATATATCTGTAACCTGATCTTTAGTTCTACAAAATTTCATAATGATGTTCCCTTTCTCAACATGATCTCTAAGAAAATGATGCCTGATATCTATATGTTTGGTCCTAGTATGATGCACAAGATTCATAGAAATGTTTATAGCACTGGTGTTATCACAAAGACTGGTAAGAGGACCATAGGACATGCCGAAATCCGCAAGTTGTTGCTTTAGCCATAAGAGTTGGGAACAACAAGAAGCGGCTGCAATGTACTCGGATTCTGTGGTGGAGAGAGAGACTGAAACTTGTTTCTTTGAGCCCCATGATACAAGGCAAGGGCCTAGGAACTGTGTCATTCCAGAGGTGCTCTTCCTATCCACCAAGTATCCAGCATAATCAGCATCAGTGAAACTGTTAGGAAACGGAACTCTGGAACTTCGGTTCCCCTGAGAGTTCCTTTCCTCAGTTTCTCTACTTTTGAAGATGATAAATATTTTGATACTATTGTTTTATCTCAAAGATGTGTTTAGAGGAACCGCAGTACAGTTACTGAAACTATGGAAGCCAAACAAGATAAAGAAACCAAGCAGGCAAGCCAAAGGAACCCAGGTGTGCCCAGAAATGCAACATGTGACTTTGCGTTTCCCGAGAAATCTGGGAACACCAAACCTCGGACAAAAGGAGGTGAAAGCGACTTGATAGAAGCTTCCAAAAGCCTGTCACCATCCAAGAGCAAGACTCCAAGATGCCTAGAACGATGAACCTCGGACAAAGGCACTGAAAGCGACAACTCATAGAGATGTCGCTGTCCAGAAGACAGTTCCCAAGTGCCCAGATTGTTGAACCTCGGAAGAAGGAAGCTGGAGAACGACTTGGCTGAAGTGGTTGACTAACCTAGAAGGATTCTGAGCTACCTAGGTTGTTTGCACATGCCAAGAACAACGTGGACTAAGGAGAACCACTTATCCTAGGGCAAGCTCAATCTGTAGGAACCCAGAGAAGATTAAGCTACGAAGAATCCTCTATAAAAGAAAGACTAACTCAAGGGTTATCTTCAAGCATTCACAATAGAATCACACTCCATAGCAAACATCAAAGTGTGAAGCTTCAAACAAGATCATCAAAGCAAACCGAGATCAAGAGGAACCAGTCAAGGAATAGAAGAGCTGAGTGCTAAGTTCCTGTGACTGTAAGTGATAGTTCATAGATGCGAAGGTCTGTTTCTTGGATTGATTATTGATTGTGTTAAGTTATCTAGGATTGCCTAACTGTGTGTAAGGCACAGAAACTGTGTGTTTGTTCCTAGGATAAGCTGTAACCAAAAGAGATAAGAAATCAAGAAGTAGACCTTGAAATCCTTTCCAAAGAAAGGTAGTGGTTTTTATCCTGGATTGATAGTTGGCAATCAAAGGTTTCCACTATAAGGAACTTGTCATTTGTTTGATTGTTTATTTCGCTGCAAAGGGAACTTAGAATCGATATTCTGAGTTCCTTAAGTTATTATCTAACAATCACGATCCTACAATTGGTATCATAGCAGGAAAAGCTCTAGATCTTTGTTTAAGTTTGCAGATCTAAGATGTCTCAGTCAAGCAAGTTTGAGCTAGGAATTTCCATCAACAAACCTCACATTCGAAAGAAAGAAGAAAGGTGTTTAATAGTTAAGGAGGACTCAACGAAATCAGATGACTCTGAGGTATTCTCTTCTGACTTTACTAAATCTCTTCTTGAATGTGATAAGAAGCAATTGATTAAAATTATTAGGAAACTTGGAAAAGAGAACAGTTCCCTTCAGGAAAGACTAGATGAATGTGAAGAAGAAATTTCATGCTTATCTACTGAAAATTCTGTTTGGAGCAAGAAACTTGATGAAACTGAAAAATTGCTTGCTAGTTCCTCTAGAAAGTGTGATTCATGTACTGCTCTTGAAAAGGAACTAGCACAACTTAAAGATTCTACAAGCATGTCTAACGTTTCCCATGTTTCATGTGATAATTGTACTGCTCTTGAAAATGAACTAGCACATCTTAAAGATTTTGCAAGCATGTCTAGTGTTTCCCATATTTCATGTGATAATTGTGTTGTGCTTGAAAAGGAACTTAATCATGCTAAGAATTGTCAGAGTTCCCTTACTCCTGAAAATGATTTGCTTGTTGAGATCATAGATAAGCTTGATGTGTTGACTACTTCTATCAATGAAAAAACTGTCAATCAAACTGTGTTTGTTAAGCAAAGATATGGTATTGGTTATCCGGGAAAAGAAGATTCTGAGGATTCATGCTCTGCTGAAAATGAGAAGCTAAGAAGGGAACTGGTTGAGAAAAATGAAACTCTCAATTTCGCTCTTCAAACTTCTCGTGATAAAAAGCAGTTCCTGGAAGAGAAGGTAAAGGTTCTTGAGAAGAAGCCTAAAGGTAAACAAACCTGGTTTGATGGACACAATGCTCATAAAATGTACGTCAATCAAGCTCAGGGAACTAGAGGTAAGGGAATTGACTTCCAGCAGAGGAAATATGACAAACCATTTTGTCCCGATAAAGGAAAATATGGTCATGTTAAGTATAATCGTGTTTGCTGGCATTGTGGTAAAAATGATCATTATATTCATGATTGTATTCATAAGAAAAGGCAAATTGAAGAAAGTCATAGGAAAAGGAACTTGGATGTTGAGATTAGTGGTCATATGTATTACTCAACTAA
Organism: Rheum nobile; assembly: GCA_027886185.1. Taxonomy (NCBI): domain Eukaryota; kingdom Viridiplantae; phylum Streptophyta; class Magnoliopsida; order Caryophyllales; family Polygonaceae; genus Rheum; species Rheum nobile. The sequence continues at coordinate 451,946 of WOAB01000542.1, forward strand.
CTTGCAGGTGCAAAGGAACTCTCATTACCATAAACCCAGAAAAGCCAAGCGTGTCTGGGTGCGTAAGTCTTAATTGTATTGCAGGTTGAAGTGAGATGCCTAGTTCCCTACAAGATGCAAATTGATGATTGGGACGCAGAATTGAAGTTTTGATCTAGCTCATCTCACTTCAAAGGAATAACAAGGGAAATATGTCCTTTGTTAAAGAAAGATTTGTATGAAGAAGCAGAAAACAATGAAGGAAACTCCAAACACTAATGAAAATGATGGAGGATCACATGGTGTTGACGTTAGTTCCTAATGATAATATCAATGGAACTACAAGTATCAAAAGTCAATGATTCAAGGGGAACTGAGGTAAATAAGGAAATTCGTCACCTCAACTGCTTATTGTTCCCAAGTTCTATTGTTGGAATCATCTTGGTGGTCAAGGGGGAATTATCTCTACAACCTGGAAATAATAGGATGAAAGGAACTCTGAACTGGTTGTCTCTTTAAGGGGGAATTAAGGAACCCGGTTTGATGTTAAGGGGGAATATGCAATTCACTAATGATTATTCTACATCTAGTTATGTTCTGCTTTTCCTCATATATCATTTATGCCTATTTTAGATATGCCAGGTTCTACATGTTTATCATCATCAAAAAGGGGGAAATTGTTAGGAAGTGGACTTTTGGGAACTCTAGTTCCCTACTTGGTTCTCTTCCTCAGTTTTCTTAGTTTTGACGATGACAAACACTTTGCTACTAATAATTTCACATGTGTAGTTGAGCAGGGAACTCAGGTTCATGGAAAGGAAGAATAGAGCCTTAGAGGACATGGCTCGAACTATGCTCATCTCAAGTGGACTCTCTCAATCATTCTGGGCTGAGGCAATCAACACAGCTTGCTACATCATCAATCGAGCCATGCTTCGGCCAATCACAGAGAAGACTCCCTATGAACTCCTAAGAGGAAGAGTTCCCAACATTTCACATTTGAGGGTGTTCGGATGCAAATGCTTTGTGCACAACAATGGGAAGGACAATCTTGGCAAATTCGACCCAAGAAGTGATAAAGGAATCTTCATTGGATATGCCTCAGGCAGCAAGGCATACAAAGTCTTCAACAAAAGGACTAAAAAGGTAGAAGAAAGTGTTCATGTTATTTTTAATGAAAAATCACTTGGAAGAATTGTACAGAACACCACCAATTCCTTTGAAGACCCGTTTCCCAAGTCATATCAAGAAGATCCAGATGAAGATGTCACTCCACCCAGTTCCTGTCCTGCTGCTCGGAACCCTCCAATGGCTCCTCCACCAGTTCCCATGAATAATGAACAACAATCCATTTCTGGGAACCATGAGCATGACGACAACATCTGTGGAGACTTCAATGACTCATCTTCCCACATGATCTTCAATGGAGAAGGTGATTCCAACCAGGAAGCTGAATGTTCAACTCAGAATGTCTCCACATCAAATGCTCTAGCTCCTAACAGGGAAAGAAGAGTCATCAAGCCTCCAGTCAGGTTCGATCATCTAACCTTCTTTGCCTTCAATGCCTTCCTATCTATTGTGGAACCAAAGAACATAGGTGAGGTACTGAAGAATGCGGACTGGATCCAATCTATGCAAGAAGAGCTTCATCAATTTGAAAGGAACAAAGTATGGCATCTAGTTCCTCGTCCCAAGGATAAGCACATCATAGGAACTAGATGGGTTTTCAGAAATAAGCTAGATGATACAGGAGCCGTGATAAGGAACAAAGTAAGACTCGTTGCTCAAGGATACAATCAACAAGAAGGCATCGACTATGATGAAGCCTATGCTCTAGTGGCAAGGATTGAAGCAATAAGGTTGTTGATTGCTTTTGCATCACACAAAGGGTTCAAGTTGTTCCAAATGGATGTAAAGACGGCCTTCCTCAATGGAATTCTCCAAGAAGAAGTCTATGTCAAGCAACCACCTGGATTTGAAGATGATGATCATCCATACCATGTCTACTTTCTAGACAAAGCATTGTATGGCTTCAAGCAAGCTCCCAGAGCTTGGTATGATCGTCTTGCCCAGTTCCTACTCTCAAATGGCTACATGCGTGGAGTTATTGACAAAACTCTCTTCATCCTAGAAGAAGAAGGTAATATCTTGGTGGTTCAAATTTATGTCGATGATATTATCTTTGGTTCCACTAACCTGTCCCTTGTAGACAAGTTCAAAGACTTGATGAGCAGTGAATTTGAAATGAGTCTAATTGGGGAACTCACCTTCTTCCTCGGATTACAAATCACTCAAAAGAAAGATGGCATACAAATTCACCAACAGAAGTATGTCAGGGAACTACTGAAAAAGTTCAAAATGGATTCATGCAAGCCTCTCTCAACTCCTATCTCCACCATTGCTCATTTGGACAAGGATCATTCGAGTCCTCTTGTGGAGGAGAAGCTCTATAGAGGTATGATAGGATCACTTATGTACATAACCGCTAGTCGACCAGACATTGTTTTTGCTGTTGGTTTGTGTGCTAGGTTCCAATCTTGTCCAAGAGAAACCCACTTGGCTGATGTGAAGAGAATACTTAGATATCTCAAGGGAACTGACTCTCTCTGCATTTGGTACCCCAAAGAGTGTCCCTTTGAGCTAATGGGTTTCACTGATGCTGATTATGCTGGATACCTGGTGGATAGGAAGAGCACCTCTAGAATGGCACAGTTCCTAGGCCCTTGCCTTGTGTCATGGGGTTCAAAGAAACAAGTCTCAGTCTCTCTCTCCACCACAGAATCCGAGTACATTGCGGCTGCCTCATGCTGTTCCCAACTTCTCTGGCTAAAGCAACAACTCGCAGACTTTGGTATGTCTTATGGCCCACTTACTATTCTTTGTGATAACACTAGTGCCATAAACATTTCTAAGAATCCTGTGCATCATACTCGTACCAAGCATATAGACATAAGACATCATTTTCTTAGAGATCATGTTGAGAAGGGAAACATCATTATGAAATTTTATAGAACTGAAGATCAGGTTGCAGATATATTCACCAAAGCCTTGAATAGAGTTCCTTTCGAGAACCTTAGATTGGAACTAGGAATGATTCCTATAACCTAGCAGTGACCTTAGTTTGAAGGCTCCTTTCCAGTTCCCCTGATTGACTAGTTTAAGATTTTTCACTTGTTGAGTCTTGATATCTATGTGTTATATTATTTGCTACAAACCCTCTTTTCCATAATGGTTTCTTAAAAAGGCTTAGATAAATTTTTCTAGTTCGTATCTTTTGGTCTTCATTATTCTTTCAACTTCTCCATTGCTCAAGTTTCTTTGTTGGCCCAAAAGTCACAATCTGATCATATTCTAACCCAACAATACAAGCCGAAATGATGATTGTGTACTATGACCCTCCCTTGCCTCATTTCACAATCTAATTCCCTATGATCCTCTTCTTAACCCTCTCTGGAAACTAGTGTGTAATGCGATAAATGGCCTTCCCCGATTTCTTTTATGGGAATGTACTTTTAGGTCCTATGTTTTAAAACCCACATCAAAGGTTCCCATATATCCCTCTAGCACACTGAAAATATCGCCAGAAAGGAACTAGGATGGGATACCCCTTAAACGGCTAGTAAGAGAATTGTTCCTCCCAAGACAGTATTTATGGCAAATCTCACAGCGTTAGAGACGTCTTCTCAGCCTTGAACAGTTGCCATTTTGAGCATCTAATCTTTGAATTTGTGACCGTTGCAAAGGCGCAAAAGCTTCAAGAAAATTAGCCGTTTCAACTCTTCAGAGTTCCCAGAAATATCTCCAACGACTTGATTCTCAACGGCTCCAAAATTGCTCAAGGGTTATTTAAGGTTTCCTGTTTGATTGAGCCGAGCACTCTGTTCTCTCACGCCTTCTCTCAAATCTCATGTTCACCCGTCTCTCTCAAAACACAAAGCTCCTCAAATGGCCAAGAAAAACTTCAATCTTAACCTTGCTCAATTGGAGGTAATTAGGCCGATAAGATAACAACAGGCCAAGATGAAGGAACTGCAGAAAAGAAGGAAACTGAAGAGGAGGCCACTACGCTGCCATAGGAACGTCTCTCCTAGTTCCCAGTGCTATAACATCACAGTATGCTAGTATTTCCCTAGGGTCCTACTCCCCTCTTCTATCCTTATTTTGTCTAATGTCAAGTTGGTTGTGCTCTTTTTGTTTCTCTTTCCACTATGCATCTCTGGGCAATGTACTTGACTTTAATGATTAATGAACTCTTATGGTAATGTTTCTAATGCATCATTTGTCTTTGCCTTAAGTTTCTATTATGGTCACTGTCATGGGTTTAACGCAAATTGTTTATTTGTCAAAAGGGGGAAGAATGGATAGGAACCTTAAACTATTGGAACTACTGGACCTATAGGAAATCTGAACCCGTTCTATTTCTGAGGGGGAACTTGAATAACTTAGTTCATCTGCTTAGGAGGAATTTGCAACTATTGAATGTTCTATCATTATTTTATAAAGTTGTAAATCTCTTAGCTCAACTGCTCTCATGAATTTCATGTTCCTATTATACTGCCAGGTTCCTTATATTTGTCATCATCAAAAAGGGGGAAATTGTTAGGAAACGGAACTCTGGAACTTCGGTTCCCCTGAGAGTTCCTTTCCTCAGTTTCTCTACTTTTGAAGATGACAAATATTTTGATACTAATGTTTTATCTCAAAGATGTGTTTAGAGGAACCGCAGTACAGTTACTGAAACTATAAAAGCCAAACAAGATAAAGAAACCAAGCAGGCAAGCCAAAGGAACCCAAGTGTGCCCAGAAATGCAACATGTGACTTTGTGTTTCCCGAGAAATCTGGGAACACCAAACCTCGGGCAAAAGGAGGTGAAAGCGACTTGAGAGAAGCTTCCAAAAGCCTGCCACCATCCAAGAGCAAGACTCCAAGATGCCTAGAATGATGAACCTCAGACAAAGGCACTGAAAGCGACAACTCATAGAGATGTCGCTGTCCAGAAGACAGTTCCCAAGTGCCCAGATTGTTGAACCTCGGAAGAAGAAAGCTAGAGAACGACTTGGCTGAAGTGGTTGACTAACCTAGAAGGATTCTGAGCTACCTAGGTTGTTTGCACATGCCAAGAACAACGTGGACTAAGGAGAACCACTTATCCTAGGGCAAGCTCAATCTGTGGGAACCCAGAGAAGATTAAGCTGCGAAGAATCCTCTATAAAAGGAAGACTAACTCAAGGGTTATCTTCAAGCATTCACAATAGAATCACACTCCATAGCAAACATCAAAGTGTGAAGCTTCAAACAAGATCATCAAAGCAAACCGAGATCAAGAGGAACCAGTCAAGGAATAGAAGAGCTGAGTGCTAAGTTCCTGTGACTGTAAGTGATAGTTCCTAGATGCGAAGGTCTGTTTCTTGGATTGATTATTGATTGTGTTAAGTTATCTAGGATTGCCTAACTGTGTGTAAGGCAAAGAAATTGTGTGTTTGTTCCTAGGATAAGCTGTAACCAAAAGAGATAAGAAATCAAGAAGTAGACCTTGAAATCCTTTACAAAGAAAGGTAGTGGTTTTTATCCTGGATTGCTAGTTGGCAATCAAAGGTTTCCACTATAAGGAACTTGTCATTTGTTTGATTGTTTATTTCCGCTGCAAAGGGAACTTAGAATCGATATTCTGAGTTCCTTAAGTTATTATCTAACAATCACGATCCTACAGAAACCTATCAGCTCAAAGGGACATTCTTTGGGGTACCAAATGCAGATTGAATCAGCTCTCTTGAGATATCGGAGTATCCTCTTCACATCAGCTAAGTGTGTTTCTCTTGGACATGATTGAAACCTAGCACACAAGCAAACAACAAACACAATGTCTGGACGACTAGCTGTTAGATACATGAGAGAACCTATCATACCTCTATAGAGCTTTTCTTCCATAAGAGGACTTGAGTGATCTTTGTCCAAATGGGCGATGGTAGAGATGGGAGTGGAGAGAGGCTTGTAGGACTCCATTTTGAACTTTTTCAACAGTTCCCTGACATACTTTTGTTGGTGAATTTGTATTCCATCTTTCTTTTGGGATATTTGCAATCCGAGGAAGAAGGTGAGTTCCCCTATTAGACTCATTTCAAATTCACTGCTCATCAAGTCTTTGAAGTTATCTACAAGGGACAGGTTAGTGGAACCAAAAATGATATCATCAACATAGATTTGAACCACTAAGATATTACCTTCTTCTTCTAGAATAAAGAGAGTCTTGTCAATGATGCCACGCCTGTCAACATTGGAGAGTAGGAACTGGGCAAGATGATCATACCAAGCTCTAGGGGCTTACTTGAGAACATACAAGGCTTTGTCTAGGAAATAGACATGGTCTGGATGATCACTGTCTTCAAAACCAGGTGGTTTCTTGACATATACTTCCTCTTGAAGAATGTCATTGAGAAAGGCAGTCTTTACATCCATTTGGAATAGTTTGAACCCTTTGTGTGATGCGAATGCAATCAACAATCTTATTGCTTCAATCCTTGTCACTGGAGCATAGGTTTCATCATAGTCGATGCCTTCTTGTTGATTGTATCCTTTAGCAACAAGTCTTGCTTTGTTCCTTATCACAACCCCTGAGTCATCTAGCTTGTTCCTGAAGACCCGTCTGGTTCCTATGATATGCTTATCCTTGGGGCGGGGAACTAGATGCCATACTTTGTTCCTTTCAAACTGATGAAGTCCTTCTTGCATGGCTTGTATCCAGTCTACATCCTTCAGTACCTCACCTATGTTCTTTGGTTCCACAATAGACAAAAAGGCATTGAAAGCAAAGAAGGTTAGATGTTCGAACCTGACTAGAGGCTTGATGGTTCTTCTTTCTCTATTGGGAGCTAGAGCATTTGATGTGGAGACATTTTGATTTGAACACTCAGCTTCAACTTCTATGTTGGGATCACCTTCTCCATTGAAGAACATGTGAGAGGATGAGTCATTGATGTCTCCACAGATATTGTCTTCATGTTCATGGTTCCCGGAAATGGATTGTTGTTGAATTTCCATGGGAACTGCTGGAGGAGCTGGTGCAGCAGGGTAAGAACTGGGTGGTGTGATGTCTTCATCTGGATCTTCTTGAGGAGGTTTGGGAAATGGATATTCAAAGGAACTGATGGTGTTCTGCACATTTCTACCAAGTGATTTTTCATTAAAAATAACATGAACACTTTCTTCTACCTTTTTGGTCCTTTTGTTGAAGATCTTGTAGGCCTTGCTGCTTGATGCATATCCAATGAAGATCCCTTCATCACTCCTTGGGTAAAATTTGTCAAGATTTTCCTTTCCATTATTGTGCACAAAGCACTTGCATCCGAACACCCTAAGATGTGAAATGTTGGGAACCCTTCCTCTTAGAAGTTCATAGGGTGTCTTCTCTGTGATTGGGCGAAGCATAGCTCGATTGATGATGTAGCAGGCTGTGTTGATTGCCTCATCCCAGAATGATTGAGATAGTCCACTTGAGATGAGCATCGTTCGAGCCATGTCTTCTAAGGTTCTGTTCTTGCTTTCCACTACTCCATTTTGTTGAGGAGTGTATGGTGCAGAGAAGTTGTGATCAATGCCATGCTCATTGCAAAAGGTTAGAAATTCTCCATTTTCGAACTCGGTACCATGGTCAGAACGGATAGAATTGATGGAACAGTCGAGAGACTTTTCTAACATGGGAACCAGATCCTTAAAACGTCCAATGACTTCACTTTTAGATTTTATGAATATTGTCCAAGTAAAACGAGAGAAGTCATCGACGAGAACAAAGATATACTTGTTTCCTCCTAGTCTTTGAACTCTCATGGGTCCACAAAGGTCCATGTGAATGAGTTCAAGGGGCCTTGAGGAGCTTACCATATTTTTGGATTTAAAAGAACTCCCAGCTTGTTTCCCTCTTACACAGTCTGAGCATGGTTCCTCAGATTTGCCACTTAAATTTGGGAGGCCCCTGACTAGCTCCTTTGAGTGTAGCTTTTGGATCAATTTGGTGCTAGCATGACCAAGACGTTGATGCCACAAGTCCGTTTGATCATTCACAGTTGAGAGACATAGTTTCTCCTTGGAAACGAAGGATGGGTCAACGACATACACATTGTTGAGCCTTTTACCTTTTAAGATGATTTGTCCCGAGGAGTCAAGGACAGTGCATTCATTTGATTTGAATCTGACTTTATTGTCTCCTTGATCACACAACTGTGACACACTAATTAGATCAAAGGCAAGATTATCAACAAGGTGGACTTTATTTACCTTAATGTGGTCATTGAGTTTCACAGTTCCTATTCCACAAATTTTTCCTTTGTTTTTGTCTCCAAAGGAGATGTTCCCTCCTTGGATGGATTGAAGAGAGGTCATTTGATTTCTTCTTCCGGTCATATGGCATGAGCAACCACTATCAATGTACCATAGTCGAGGTTGCCTCTCTTCTTTCTGCACACAAGGGAACTAAGACTTTTGAACCCAGTGAAGCTTGGCTTTACAAGGGGAATTAGCATTGTGAGTCTGTGAATGACCAGGGAATTGGTTCCTATCATGGTAATAAGCTCTTTTCTCATTTTTAATGTTCCTTTTCTTAGGACAATCAGTGTTGTAATGACCATTCTTTCCACAATAGTAACACAAGCGATTGTAAGCAACATGTCCATATTTTCCCTTTCCGGGCCTAAAAGGTTTCTCAGTTTTTCTTTTGTTGAAATCAGCATTGTTTCTAACCTTACCGTGAGCCATGTCCACATACCTTTTGTGAGCAAAGGAATTAGTGAACCACTTGTCTTCAGGGAAAGCTTTCACCTTTCCCTTAGGTTCCCTAATTGGACTTTGAGAACTTTCTTTAAGACGCTTGGCAACCTCAGCCTTGTTCTCAAGAACCATGATCTTCTCTAATAGGAATTGATTCCTATCTCGAGAAGTGGCAAGATCAGTACTGAGGTTCTCATTCATCTCAACAAGTTCTCGTCTAGCCTTTTCATCTTCAGCATCATTATTCGTCTTGTTATCAATATATCCAATTCCATGACGTTGTCTCACAAAGACAGTTTGATTAATAGTTTTTTCATTTATAGAGTCAGTGAGAATGTCTAACCTATCAATTATAGATTGAAGCATATCATTTCCAGGTAGGTTATCATGCATAGGAACTTTAGCTGAGTCTATGCTAGTTTCATCAAAAGATTTGCAGATTTTAAGGTGACTAGCATGCACATTTCTAATATCAATGAGTTTGGAGTGGGTTTCAGCTAGATTTTTCTCAGTTTCATCAAGTTTCTTACTCCACACAGAATTCTCAACAGTCAAGCAAGCAATTTCATCTTCACACTCATCAAGTTTTTGTTGAAGGGAACTGGTTTCCTTTCCTAGTTTCTTTATGATCTTTAGAAGTTGTTTCTTATCACAATCAACTAGAGTTTTTAGGAAGTCGTCAGAAGTTACCTCAAGGTCTTCTGAGTCACTTGAATCTTCTTTTGCCAATAGACATCTTCCTCCAGAGAAACCACTCAAATCCAGTTCCTCATCTGAGTCTTCTCCCCATGAGGCCACAAGAGCCTTCTTCCTCTGAGGTCTTTCATCTTCTTTGGAGTCTTCCTTGTTGGGACAGTTCTTAGCATAGTGTCCCTTTTCTTTGCACTCATAATAAGAGACTTCTTTGAGATCTCTCCTTGGTCCATTGTGAGAGGAACTGCCCTTTTGGAACCTTCCCTTCACAAAGAATTTTTTGATATTCTTTGTGAAGAGAGTTGTAAGTTCGTCCTCCTCTTCTTCTAGGTCTGAGTTCTCATGCTCCATCTCAAGCCTTGAGAAGGCTTTAGAGATCTTGAGGGCAATTCCTTTCTCCAGTTTCTTGTCGGCATTGGCTTTGTTGTGTTCTTCTTCTTCAACCTCCAGTTTCCCTATGACTTGAGTCAAGGGAAGAGATTGGATGCCTGGAGTATTCTTTATGATTCCCTTGATGAGGGTGAACTTAGAGTTGAGTCCATTGATAACCACCAGTGACTTGGAGACTTCATCGAGGTTGACTCCAGCCGCTGTTAGCTTTCCAATTAGCCTGTTGAACCGAGAGTAGTATTCTGAGATGGTTTCAGTTTCCATCATTTTAAGGTGTGGTATTCTCCTTCCAAAGCAAACTTCTTGCTTTGCTTTAGCTCATCACTTCCTTCATGCATATCTTTGAGTGCTCTCCACATCTCCTTTGTCGTCTTGATTCCTATAACTTTGTCCATGTCTTCTCTGTCCAGTCCATTGAGAATGAACTGTCTAGCCTTGGCATTCTTTTCCATGATGACATAGTGCTCAGGTTTCCAGTCTTCTTCCCTCTGATTTAGATCGACATAGCCATCTCCATTTTCGACTATCCTCCAGCATTGGTAGTCGTTGGTCTTTATGTGGCTTTCCATGCACTTTTCCCACCATGTTTCTTCTCCCTTCTTTCGGAGATGTGGCTTGTTGGTGGAGATTCCGAGCTCAAACTTGCTTGGTTGAGACATGATCTGCAAACTTAACAAAGTTCTAGAGCTTTTCCTGCTCTGATACCAATTATAGGATCGTGATTGTTAGATTAATAACAAGGGAATTGAGAATACAGATTACAATTCCCTTCGCAACGGAAATAAACAATCAAATAAATGAACAAGTTCCTTATAATGGAAACCTTCGATTGCCAACTAGCAATCTAGGATAAAAACCACTACCTTTCTTTCGAAAGGATTTCAAGGTCTACTTTTTGATTTCTTATCTCTTTGGTTACAGCTTATCCTAGGAACAAACACACAGTTTCTTTGCCTTACACACAATTAGACAATCCTAGATAACTTAACACAAATTATAATCAATCCAAGAAGCAACCCTTAGCACCAAGGAACTAACTCACTTACAGTCACATGAACTTAGCACACAGCTCTCCGATTCCTTGACTGGTTCCTCTTGATCTTGTTCTGATTTGATGATCTTGTTTGAAGCTTCACACTTTGATATTTGCTATGGAGTGTGATTCTATCTCAATGATTGAAGATAACAGCGGAGCTTATCTTCCTTATATAGTGGATGCTCGAGGTTGGATCTGCTCTTGGTTCCCACAGAGCGAGCTTGCCCTAGGATGTGTGGTGATCCTTGATTCACGCTATCTTTGACATGTAACAACAACCTAGGCAGCTCATAATCCACATAGGTTGGTCAACTACTTCGGACAAGTCTGCCAAGTCGTTGTCCAACTCCTTTCGTCTGAGGTTCAACAAGCTCGGCACTTTGGAACTGTCCTCTGGATGGTGACATCTCTATGAGCTGTCGCTTTCAGTACCTTTGTCTGAGGTTCATCGTTCTAGGCATCTTGGAGTCTTGCTCTTGGATGGTGGCAGGCTTTTGGAAGCTTCGCTCAAGTCGTTTTCACCATCTTTTGTCTGAGGTTTGTCGTTCTAGGCATCTTGGAGTCTTTCTCTTGGATGGTGGCAGGCTTTTGGAAGCTTCGCTCAAGTCGTTTTCACCATCTTTTGTCCGAGGTTTGGTGTTCCTAGATTTCTCGGGAAATGCAAGATCACGTGTTGCATTTCTGGGCACACCTGGGTTCCTTTGGCTTGCTGCTTGGTTCTTTTGTCTTGTTTGGCTTCCAAGGTTTCGACAATTGTCCTGTGGTTCCTTAACACACATCTTTGAGATAAAACATTAGTATCAAAATATTGTCATCTTCAAAAGTAGAGAAACTGAGGAAAGGAACTCTCAAGGGAACCGAAGTTCCAGAGTTTCATTTCCTAACAGCTATCCTTGGCCTTGAGGACGGTGAGAGCATATGATTCAATATTGTGTTTAATGTGCACCCAACACAAAAGGTGTTTCACTGTATCTCCGAAAACTTCACCAATTGCAGTGATGAGAGCGATTTCCCGGTCAGTCACTATGGTCGTTGGCTTTTCTCCCACATACGTATATATTTTCTCCAGACTTTCCATGATAAATACGTAATGAGGTATGTCCTCCCCTTTAGTAAATGCATATGCAATGTTGAACGTCTTGCCGGAGGAGGAAAACCCAACAATCTCAACCAAAGCCATGACATGATGTAGGATCGTGATTGTTAGATTAATAATCAGGGAACTGAGAACACAGTTTACAGTTCCCTTCGGAGCGGAAATAAACAATCAACTAGATGAACAAGTTCCTTATAGTGGAAACCTTTGATTTCCAACTAGCAATCCAGGATAAAAACCACTACCTTTCTTTCGAAAGGATTTCAAGGTCTACTTCTTGATTTCTTATCTCTTTTGGTTACAGCTTATCCTAGGAACAAACACACAGTTTCTTTGCCTTACACATAGTCAGGCAATCCTAGATAACTTAACACAATCAATAATCAATCCAAGAAACATACCTTAGCACCTAGGAACTATCTCACTTACAGTCACATGAACTTAGCACTCAGCTCTTCCATTCCTTGACTGGTTCCTCTTGATCTCGGTTTGCTTTGATAATCTTGTTTGAAGGTTCACACTTTGATGTTTGCTATTGAGTGTGATTTGTATTTCAGTGCTTGAAGCTAACCCTTGAGTTAGTCTTCCTTTTATATAGGATTCTTCGCATCTTGATCTTCTCTTGGTTCCCTCAGATTGAGCTTGCCCTAGGATGTGTGGTTGTCCTTGATCCACGTTGTCTTTGACATATATAAACAACCTAGGCAGCTCAGAATCCTTCTAGGTGAGTCAACTAATTCAGCCAAGTCGTTCTCCAGCTTTCTTCTTCCGAGGTTCGACACTCTGGGCACTTGGAAACTGTCTTCTGGACAGCGACATGTTCCATGTCCTGTCGCTTTCACCTTTCTCTGTCTGAGGTTATGTGTTCTAGGTGTCTTGTTGTTTTGCTCTGGATGGTGGCAGGCTTTTGGAAGCTTCTCTCAAGTCGCTTTTACTTCCTTTTGTCCGAGGTTTAGTGTTCCCAGATTTCTCGGGAAAAGCAAAGTCACGTGTTGCATTTCTGGGCACACCTGGGTTCCTTTGGCTTGCTTGTTTGGTTTCTTTATCTTGTTTGGCTTCCATGGTTCCAACAATTGTCCTGTGGTTCCTCTAAACACATCTTTGAGATAAAACATTAGTATCAAAATATTTATCATCTTCAAAAGTAGAGAAACTGAGGAAAGGAACTCTCAGGGGAATCGAATTTCCAGAGTTCCGTTTCCTAACAATTTCCCCCTTTTTGATGATGACAAATATAAGGAACCTGGCAGTATAATAAGGACATGAAATTCATGAGAACAGTTGAACTAATAGATTTACAACTTTATAAAATAATGATAGAACATTCAATAGTTGCAAATTCCCCCTAAGCAGATGAACTAAGTTATTCAAGTTTCCCTTTAGAAGTAGAATGAGTTCAGAGTTCCTATAAGTCTAGTAGTTCCAATAATTCAAGGTTCCTATCCATTCTTCCCCCTTTTGACATCATCGAAAAGATCAAGTTACTTATCAAGTATAGGATATCAATGTGAAATAAACAATTTGCGTTAAACCCATGACAGTGACCATAATAGAAACTTAAGGCAAAGACAAATGATGCATTAGAAACATTACCATAAGAGTTCATTAATCATTAAAGTCAAGTACATTGACCAGAGATGCATAGTGGAAAGAGAAACAAAAGAGCACAACCAACTTGACATTAGACAAAATAAGGATAGAAGAGGGGAGTAGGACCCTAGGGAACTACTAGCACACTGTGATGTTATAGCACTGGGAACTAGGAGAGACGTTCCTATGGCAGTGTAGTGGCCTCCTCTTCAGTTTCCTTCTTTTCTGCAGTTCCTTCATCTTGGCCTGTTGTTATCTTATCGGCCTAATTACCTCCAATTGAGCAAGGTTAAGATTGAAGTTTTTCTTGGCCATTTGAGGAGCTTTGTGTTTTGAGAGAGACGGGTGAACATGAGATTTGAGAGAAGGCGTGAGAGAACAGAGTGCTCGGCTCAATCAAACAGGAAACCTTAAATAACCCTTGAGCAATTTTGGAGCCGTTGAGAATCAAGTCGTTGGAGATATTTCTGGGAACTCTAAAGAGTTGAAACGGCTAATTTTCTTGAAGCTTTTGCGCCTTTACAACGGTCACAAATTCAAAGATTAGATGCTCAAAATGGCAACTGTTCAAGGTTGAGAAGACGTCTCTGACGCTGTGAGATTTGCCATAAATACTGTCTTGGGAGGAGCAATTTTCTTACTAGCCGTTTAAGGGGTAGCCCATCCTAGTTCCTTTCTGGCGATATTTTCAGTGTGCTAGAGGGATATATGGGAACCTTTGATGTGGGTTTTAAAACATAGGACCAGAAAGTACGTTCCCATTAAATAAATTGGGGAGGGCCATTTATCGCATCACACACTAATTCCCAGAGAGGGTAAAGACGAGGATCATAGGGAAATAGATTGTGTAATGAGGCAAGGGAGGGTCATAGTACACAATCATCATTTCGGCTTGTATTGTTGGGTTCGAATATGATCAGATTGTGACTTTTGGGCCAACAAAGAACTTGGACAATGATTGAATTTTAATAAGAGATGAACAACCAATGAGAAGAACTAAAAAAATTTGTCAAAGCCTTTTGAGAAACCATTATGAATATGAGGGTCTAATGCAAGAGAAATGACACAGATTCCAAAACAAAGACAAGTAAAGAGTTCTGAACTAGTCAATCAAGGGAACTGGAGAGAAACTTTAAACTAAAGGAACTGCTAGTTTATAGGAATCATTTCCAGTTCTAATCTAAGGTTCTCGAAGGAAACTCTATTCAAGGCTTTGGTGAATATATCTGCAATTTGATCTTCAGTTCTACAAAATTCCATAATGATGTTTCCTTTCTCAACATGATCTCTAAGAAAATGATGTCTTATGTCTATATGCTTGGTCCTAGTATGATGCACAGGATTCTTAGAAATGTTTATAGCACTGGTGTTATCACAAAGAATAGTGAGAGGACCATAAGACATACCAAAATCCGCGAGTTGTTGCTTTAGCCAGAGAAGTTGGGAACAGCATGAGGCAGCAGCTATGTACTCGGATTCTGTGGTGGAGAGAGAGACTGAGACTTGTTTCTTTGAACCCCATGACACAAGGCAAGGGCCTAGGAACTGTGCCATTCCAGAGGTGCTCTTCCTATCCACCAGGTATCCAGCATAATTAGCATCAGTGAAACCCATCAGCTAAAAGGGACATTCTTTGGGGTACCAAATACAGAGTGAATCGGTCCCCTTGAGATATCGGAGTATTCTCTTCACAGCAGCCAAGTGGGTCTCTCTTGGACAAGATTGGAACCTAGCACACAAGCCAACAACAAAAACAATGTCTGGGCGACTAGCAGTTAGGTACATGAGTGAGCCTATCATACCTCTATAGAGTTTCTCTTCCACTAGAGGACTTGAGTGGTCCTTGTCCAAATGAGAAATGGTGGAGATGGGAGTGGACAGAGGCTTGCTTGAATCCATTTTGGACCTCTTTAGTAGTTCCCTAACATACTTCTGTTGGTGAATTTGAATACCATCTTCCTTTTGAGTGATTTGTAATCCGAGGAAGAAGGTGAGTTCCCCAATTAAGCTCATTTGGAATTCACTTTTCATCAAGTCTTTGAACTTGTCTACAAGGGGCAGGTCAGTGGAACCAAAAATAATATCATCTACATAAATTTGAACCACTAAGATGTTACCTTTTTCTTCTAGGATGAAGAGAGTTTTGTCAATAACTCCACGCCTGTAGCCATTTGAGAGTAGGAACTGGGCAAGTCGATCATACCAAGCTCTGGGAGCTTGCTTGAGGCCGTACAGTGCTTTGTCTAAGAAGTAGACATGGTCTGGATGATCATCGTCTTCAAAACCAGGTGGTTGCTTGACATAGACTTCTTCTTGAAGAATTCCATTTAGGAAGGCCGTCTTTACATCCATTTGGAACAACTTGAACCCTTTGTGTGATGCGAAAGCAATCAACAACCTTATTGCTTCAATCCTTACCACTGGAGCATAGGTTTCATCATAGTCAATGCCTTCTTGTTGATTGTATCCTTGAGCAACAAGTCTTGCTTTGTTCCTTATCACCGTTCCTGTATCATCTAGCTTGTTTTTGAAAACCCATCTAGTTGCTATGATGTGCTTATCTTTGGGGCGGGGAACTAGATGCCACACTTTGTTCCTTTCAAACTGATGGAGCTCTTCTTGCATAGCTTGGATCCAGTCTGTATCCTTTAGTGCCTCACCTATGTTCTTTGGTTCCACAATAGATAGAAAGGCATTGAAGGCAAAGAAGGTGAGATGTTCGAACCTGACTGGAGGCTTGATGATTCTTCTTTCTCTGTTGGGAGCTAGAGCATTTGATGTGGAGACATTATGAGTTGAGCATTCAGCTTCCTGGTTGGGATCACCTTCTCCATTGAAAATCATGTGAGAGGAAGAATCATTGAAGTCTCCACAGATGTTGTCGTCATGTTCATGGTTCCCAAAGATGGATTGTTGTTCATTATCCATGGAAACTGGTGGAGGAGCCAGTGGAGGATTCTGTGCGGCAGGGCAGGAGTTTGGTGGAGTGACATCTTCATATGGATCTTCTTGAGATGACTTGGGAAACGGGTCTTCAAAGGGAGTAGTAGTGTTCTGCACAATTCTTCCAAGTGATTTTTCATTAAAAATAACATGAACACTTTCTTCTACCTTTTTAGTCCTTTTGTTGAAGACTTTGTATGCCTTGCTGCCTGAGGCGTATCCAATGAAGATTCTTTCATCACTTCTTGGGTCGAATTTGCCAAGATGTCCTTCCCATTGTTGTGCACAAAGCACTTGCATCCGAACACCTTCAGATGTGAGATGTTGTGAACTCTTCCTCTTAGGAGTTTATAGGGTGTCTTTTCTGTAATTGGGCGAAGCATGGCTCGATTGATGATGTAGCAAGCTGTGTTGATCATCTCAGCCCAGAATGATTGAGAGAGTCCACTTGATATGAGCATAGTCCGAGCCATGTCTTCCAAGGTTATGTTCTTCCTTTCTACTACTCCATTCTGTTGAGGAGTGTATGGTGCAGAGAAGTTGGGATCAATTCCATGCTTACTGCAAAAGGTTAGAAATTCTCCATTTTCGAATTCGGTACCATGGTCAGACCAAATAGAGTTGAGTGAACAATCAAGAGATTTTTCTAACAAGGGAACCAGATCTTTAAAATGGTCAATGACTTCACTCTTAGATTTAATGAAGATAGTCCAAGTAAAGCGAGAGAAATCATCGACAAGAACAAAGATATACCTGTTTTCTCCTAGGCTTTGAACTCTCATGGGTCCACAGAGATCCATGTGGATGAGTTCAAGGGGCCTAGAGGAGCTTACCATATTCTTGGATTTGAAGGAACTTCTTGCTTGTTTCCCTTTTATGCAGTCTGAGCATGGTTCCGAAGATGTACCACTTATCTTTGGAAGGCCTCGAACTAGTTCCTTTGAGTGTAGCTTATGGATCAATTTGGTGCTGGCGTGACCAAGACGTTGATGCCACAGCTCAGTTTGATCATTTACTGTTGAGAGGCAGAGTTTCTCCCGAGGAGTCTAGGACAGTGCATTCACTTGACTTAAATCTAACTTCATTGTCTCCTTGATCGCACAGCTGTGACACACTTATTAGATCAAACCCAAGATTATCAATAAGGTGAACTTTGTTTACCTGAATGTGATCGTTGAGTCTCACAGTTCCTATTCCACAGATTTTCCCTTTGCTTTTGTCTCCAAAGGATATGTTCCCTCCTTGGAGAGGTTGAAGAGAGGTCATTTGATTTCTTCTTCCGGTCATATGGCATGAGCAACCACTGTCGATGTACCATAGTTGAGGTTGCCTCTCTTCTTTCTGCACATAAGGGAACTAAGATTTCTGAACCCAGCGAAGCTTGGCTTTACTGGGGGGATTAGCATTGCGAGTCTGTGACTAACCAGGGAACTGGTTCCTTTCATGGTAATAAGCACTTTTCTCTTTTTCAAAGTTCCTTTTCTTAGGACAATCAGTGTTGTAATGACCATTCTTACCACAGTAGGTACACAAGCGATTGTAAACACATGTCCATACTTTCCTTTTCCTGGCCTGAAAGGTTTTTCAGTTTTCCTTTTGTTGAAGTCAACATTGTTTCTAACCTTACTATGAGCCATATCAACATATCTTTTGTGAGCAAAGGAATTAGTGAACCATTGGTTTTCAGGATCCATTTTTTCTTTTCCCTTAGGTTCCCTTTTAGGACTTTGAGAACTTTCATTGAGACGTTTGGCAACATCAGCCTTGTTCTCAAGGACCATGATCTTCTCTGATAGGAATTGATTCCTATCTCGAGAAGTGGCAAGAGCAGTACTGAGGTTTTCATTCATCTCAACAAGTTCTCGCCTAGCCTTTTCATCTTCAGCATCATTGTTCCCTTTGTTATTAACATATCCTATTCCATGACGTTGTCTCACAAAAACAGTTTGATTTATCATTTTTTCATTAATAGAGTCAGTGAGAATGTCCAACCTATCAATTATGAATTGAAGCATGTCATTTCTAGGTAAGTTATCATGCAGGGGAACTTTGACAGAATCAATGCTAGTTTCATCAAAAGATTTGCAGATTTTAAGGTGACTATCATGCACATTTCTAATATCAATGAGTTTGGAGTGAGTTTCAGCTAGGTCTTTCTCAGTTTCATCAAGTTTCTTACTCCAAACAGAATTCTCAACAGTCAAGCAAGCAATTTCATCTTCACAATCATCAAGTTTTTGTTGAAGGGAACTGGTTTCCTTTTCTAGTTTCTTTATGATCTTAAGAAGTTGTTTCTTATCACAATCAGCTAGAGTTTTTAAGAGATCTTCAGAAGTTATCTCAAGGTCTTCTGAGTCGCTTGAATCTCCTTTTGCCATGAGACATCTTCCTCCAGAGAAGCCACTTAGATCCAGTTCCTCATCTGAGTCTTCTCCCCATGAGGCTACGAGAGCCTTCTTTCTCTGAGGTATTTCTTCTTCCTTGGAGTCTTCCTTGTTGGGACAATTCTTAGCGTAGTGTCCCTTTTCTTTGCACTCGTAACAAGAGACTTCCTTGAGATCTCTTCTTGGTCCACTATGAGAGGAACTGCCCTTTTGGAACTTTCCTTTTACAAAGAATTTTTTGATGTTCTTTGAGAAGAGGGCTGTTAGTTCGTCCTCCTCTTCTTCCAGGTCTGAGTTCTCTTGCTCCATCTCGAGCCTAGAGAAGGCTTTGGAGATCTTGAGGGCAATTCCTTTCTCCAGTTTATTGTCGGCATTGGCTTTGGTGTGCTCTCCTTCTTCAACCTCCAATTTCCCTATGACTTGAGTCAAGGGAAGGGATTGGATGCCTAGAGTGTTCTTCATGATTCCCTTGAGAAGGGTGAATTTGAAGTTGAGTCCATTGATGATCACCAGGGACTTGGAAACTTCATCAAGGTCGACTCATGCCGATGTTAGCTTTCCAATCAATCTGTTGAAGCGGGAGTAGTACTCTGAGATGGTCTCAGTTTCCATCATTTTGAAGGTGTGGTATTCTCCTTCCAAAGCAAACTTTCTGCTTTGTTTTAGTTCATCACTTCCTTCATGCATCTCCTTGAGAGCTTTCCACGTCTCCTTCGCCGTCTTGATGCCTATGACCTTGTCCATGTCTTCTCTGTCCAATCCATTGAGGATGAACTGCCTGGCCTTGGCATTCTTCTCCATGATGACATAGTGCTCTGGTTTCCAGTCTTCTTCCTTCATGGTAAGGTCGACATAGCCATCTCCATTTTCGACTATCCTCCAACATTGGTAGTCGTTGGTCTTGATGTGGCTTTCCATGCACTTTTCCCACCATGTTTCTTCTCCTTTCTTTCGGAGATGTGGCTTGTTGGTGGAGATTCTGAGCTCAAACTTACTTGGTTGAGACATGATCTGCAAACTTTAACAAAGATCTAGAGCTTTTCCTGCTCTGATACCAATTGTAGGATCGTGATTGTTAGATTAATAATCAGGGAACTGAGAACACAGTTTACAGTTCCCTTCGCAGCGGAAATAAACAATCAACTAGATGAACAAGTTCCTTATAGTGGAAACCTTTGATTGCCAACTAGCAATCCAGGATAAAAACCACTACCTTTCTTTCGAAAGGATTTCAAGGTCTACTTCTTGATTTCTTATCTCTTTTGGTTACAGCTTATCCTAGGAACAAACACACAGTTTCTTTGCCTTATACACAGTTAGGCAATCCTAGATAACTTAACACAATCAATAATCAATCCAAGAAATAGACCTTAGCACCTAGGAACTATCTCACTTACAGTCACAGGAACTTAGCACTCAGCTCTTCGATTTCTTGACTGGTTCCTCTTGATCTCGGTTTGCTTTGATAATCTTGTTTGAAGGTTCACACTTTGATGTTTGCTATTGAGTGTGATTTGTATTTCAGTGCTTGAAGCTAACCCTTGAGTTAGTCTTCCTTTTATATAGGATTCTTCGCAGCTTGATCTTCTCTTGGTTCCCTCAGATTGAGCTTGCCCTAGGATGTGTGGTTGTCCTTGATCCACGTTGTCTTTGACATATACAAACAACCTAGGCAGCTCAGAATCCTTCTAGGTGAGTCAACTACTTCAGCCAAGTCGTTCTCCAGCTTCCTTCTTCCGAGGTTCGACACTCTGGGCACTTGGGAACTGTCTTCTGGACAGCGACAGGTTCCATGTCCTGTCGCTTTCACCTTTCTCTGTCTGAGGTTATGTGTTCTAGGTGTCTTGTTGTTTTGCTCTGGATGGTGGAAGGCTTTTGGAAGCTTCTCTCAAGTTGCTTTCACTTCCTTTTGTCCGAGGTTTAGTGTTCCCAGATTTCTCGGGAAAAGCAAAGTCACGTGTTGCATTTCTGGGCACACCTGGGTTCCTTTGGCTTGCTTGTTTGGTTTCTTTATCTTGTTTGGCTTCCATGGTTCCAACCATTGTCGTGCGGTTCCTCTAAACACATCTTTAAGATAAAACATTAGTATCAAAATATTTGTCATCTTCAAAAGTAGAGAAACTGAGGAAAGGAACTCTCAGGGGAACCGAAGTTCCAGAGTTCCGTTTCCTAACACATACCTATACATATAACAAGTCTTAATAGGATTGTATAAATAACAAAAAATATTAAATATTAAAATTCATTAAATACGCACCTATTAGTCTTGTATGTGCTGTCAACAACAACGACATATGGGAATAGCTTCAACAAGTGCAGTGACTTTGGGTTGGCAAATAATAAGATATCCACTTCATCAGTTTGCTTATCCCTCCTATGATACACTTTGTACCCTTGTTTTTTCAAGAATGTTAGCGTCCATTGGGTTACCGTCAAATCTCCACGCTCCTCGAATTGAATCTTCAACCGGAAGTTGTTGATTTGTTTGACGGATGTCACATTTTCGGGGAATTGATTCCGAAGCTCAGAAATAATACACCTTGGCATCAATTTCATATTTGTCCATCTCCTAACCATGCCCTTTTGGTCTGAGTTCATTCGACCCATATATGCATGTCCAAGGAAACTAGTAGGAAGGTCGTGGTTGTGGTGTCCGTTAATGACACTAAGCTCCCCCCATCTTTCTGTCCCTGTTTCTGAATCTCTACTCACCCTAAACCCAATCACCACAAATGGATAGTTGCACTTCTTTGTGTTGGTTCTCATCCCCTCGATGTTTTTAGGTTTATACTTACCGAATTGCTCGCAACTCATCTTCACCCTTCTAAGATTTGAGTTTTGAATGACAGTAATCATCATCAATTCCCGACCCTTTTGTTTAACCCATTTAATCATTTCCTCCCGACTATCCCACATCAAGTCTACGGAAAAGTCCTCTGCGTAATCTCTCGTGCGTACCTATTTACAATATGTTTCATTGTTTAGATAAACAATACAATGATTCATCCTTACACTATTAACATTTAATTAAGTACATATCTACTTACAAGGCATACCGAAATAGTTATACTAAGTATATCAAAATGAACTACATCATATAATTATAATAGCTACACCGAGTATATACAAATGAACTACATGATATAAGTAATTTAATAGGATCGTGATTGTTAGATTAATAATGTAGGATCGTGATTGTTAGATTAATAATCAGGGAACTAAGAATACGATTATTCAGTTCCCTTCGCAGCAGAAATAAACAATCAACTAAATGAACAAGTTCCTTATAGTGGAAACCTTCGATTGCCAACTAGCAATCTAGGATAAAAACCACTACCTTTCTTTCGAAAGGATTTCAAGGTCTACTTCTTGATATCTTATCTCTTTGGTTACAGCTTATCCTAGGAACAAACACACAGTTTCTTTTCCTTACACACAGTTAGACAATCCTAGATAACTTAACACAAATTATAATCAATCCAAGAAGCAGTCCTTAGCACCAAGGAACTAACTTACTTACAGTCACAGAAACTTAGCACGCAGCTCTCCGATTCCTTGACTGGTTCCTCTTGATCTTGATTCTGTTTGATGATCTGTTTGAAGCTTCACACTTTGATGTTTGCTAAGGAGTGTGATTCTGTTGTGAATGCTTGAAGATAACAGCGGAGCTTATCTTCCTTATATAGTGGATGCTCGATGTTGGATCTGCTCTTGATTCCCACAAAGCAAGCTTGCCCTAGGATGTGTGGTAATCCTTGATTCACGATGTCTTTGACATGTACCATTATCCTAGGCAGCTCAGACTCCTCTTTGGTTGGTCAACTGCTTCAGACAAGTCATTGTCCAACTCCTTTCGTCTGAGGTTCATCAACCCAGACACTTTGGAACTATCCTCTTAATGGTGACAACTTCATGACATGTCGCTTTCAACAACCTTTGTCTGAGGTTCGGCATTCTAGGCATCTTGGAGTTTTGCTCTTGGATGGTGGCAGGCTTTTGGAAGCTTCGCTCAAGTCGCTTTCACCATCTTTTGTCCGAGGTTCGGTGTTCCCAGATTTCTCGGGAAAAGCAAAGTCACGTGTTGCATTTCTGGGCACACCTGGGTTCCTTTGGCTTGCTTGTTTGGTTTCTTTATCTTGTTTGGCTTCCATGGTTCCAACAATTGTCCTGCGGTTCCTCTAAACACATCTTTGAGATAAAGCATTAGTATCAAAGTATTTGTCATCTTCAAAAGTAGAGAAACTGAGGAAAGGAACTCTCAGGGAACCGAAGTTCCAGAGTTCCGTTTCCTAACAATTTCCCCATTTTTGATGATGATAAATATAAGGAACCTGGCAGTATAATAAGGACATGAAATTCATGAGAACAGTTGAGCTAAGAGATTTACAACTTTATAAAATAATGATAGAACATTCAATAGTTGCAAATTCCCCCTAAGCAGATGAACTAAGTTATTCAAGTTCCCCCTCAGAAATAGAACGGGTTCAGATTTCCTATAGGTCCAGTAGTTCCAATAGTTCAAGGTTCCTATCCATTCTTCCCCCTTTTGACATCATCGAAAAGATCAACCAATTTATCAAGTAAAAGATATCAAAGGGAAACAAACAATTGCGCTAAACCCATGACAGAAACCATAATAGAAACTTAAGGCAGAGACAAATAATGCATTAGAAACGTATCCAAAGGAGTTCATTAGTCATTAAAGCTTAATACATTGTCCAGACACATAGTAGAAAGAGACACAAAAAATCACAAATAAACTTGAAGACAGACAAAAGAGAGGATAGGAGAGGGGAGTAGGATCCTAGGGAACTACTAGCACACTGTGGCGTTATAGCACTGGGAACTAGAAGAGACGTTCCTATGGCAAGTCAGTGGCCTCCTCTTCATCATCCTTCTTGTCGTCAGTTCCTTCATCATGGCCTGTTGCCTGATTAGCTCCAGTTGCATCCTCCCAGGTTTTCTGAAGCACCTCCACCAGACTAGAAACAACAGCTCTGGTTTCCCCAGTTCATTCACTTGATCACGGAGGACAAGTGATATTGCATGGGATCCATCCGTGATAGATTTTTCAATACGACCCAGAGAGGTTAGGATCGCAGAGGAGTCTTGGGTGGGGTAGAGCGGTGGCAGAGAGCTTGGAGAGGCTTGGAAACTTGCCTTTTCCTTAGGCAGTTCCGTTTGAGTTACAGAGGGAGCATCCATGTGATCTTTGGTTTTCAGTTTCTTCACAGAGGCCATGGTAAGGAACTTACAGTAGGGTGTTTCCTTGAGGTTGTCTGGCTACAGCTTGAGGGTCGAGAGAAGTTTCTTGATAATGTGAGGAATGGGCAAGGCATGGGATTCATGGTTTTGGCAAAATTGCATATGGGCTAACACCAGCTTGGGTAAATCAACTTGTTCACCAGTCAAGATCTTATCCATGAGAATTGCATCAGTGATGAGAACCGTGGCGCGGTGCTCTTGCCTGGGAACCAGATTCCTGATGATCCAGAAGTGTAGCAGTTTGTTTGACAGAGAAAGCCCCTTGGTCAGCAGAGATTTTGGGTTGTCGCCATCATAGAGCTTGGTTACCACCCCAGTCTTGGTTTTATAGCCCAATCCTTTGGGCCACGTCTGAAATGACATGTCTGACGTCTGAGGATTTTCCATAAATGCCTTCTTGGGAGGAGCAAATTTCTCACTAGCCGTTAGAGGGGTAGCCCATCCTAGTTCCTTTCTGGCAATTTTTTCAGTGTGCTAGAGGGATATATGGGAACCTTTGATGTGGGTTTTAAAACATAGGACTTGAAAGTACGTTCCCATAAAATAAATCGGGGAAGGCTATTTATCGCATCACACACTAATTCCCAGAGAGGGTAAAGACGAGGATCATAGGGAAATAGATTGTGTAATGAGGCAAGGGAGGGTCATAGTACACAATCATCATTTCGGCTTGTAGTGTTGGGTGAGAAAGATGATCAGATTGTGACTTTTAGGCCAACAAAGAAACTTGGACAATGATTGAATTTTAATAAGAGATGAACAACCAAGGAGAAGAGCTAGAAAAATTTGTCAAAACCTTTTGAGAAACCATTATGGATATGAGGGTCTAACGCAAGAGAAATGACACAAAGATTCCAAGACAAAGACAAGTAAAGAGTTCTGAACTAGTCAATCAAGGGAATTGGAGAGAAACTTTAAACTAAAGGAACTGCTAGTTTATAGGAATCATTCCCAGTTCTAATCTAAGGTTCTCGAAGGGAACTCTATTCAAGGCTTTGGTGAATATATCTGCAATTTGATCTTCAGTTCTACAAAATTTCATAATGATGTTTCCTTTCTCAACATGATCTCTAAGAAAATGATGCCTTATATCTATATGCTTGGTCCTAGTATAATGCACAGGATTTTTAGAAATGTGTATAGCACTGGTATTGTCACAAAGAATAGTGAGGGGACCATAAGACATACCAAAATCCGCAAGTTGTTGCTTTATCCATAGGAGTTGGGAACAACAAGAGGCAGCTGCGATGTACTCAGATTCTGTGGTGGAGAGGGAGACTGAGACTTATTTCTTTGAGCCCCATGACACAAGGCAAGGGCCTAGGAACTGTGCCATTCCAGAAGTACTCTTCCTATCCACCAAGTATCCAGCATAATCAGCATCGGTGAAACCTATCAGTTCAAAGGGACACTCTTTGGGGTACCTGTAGGATCGTGATTGTTAGATAATAACTTAAGGAACTCAGAATATCATTTCTAAGTTCCCTTCGCAGCGGAAATAAACAATCAAACAAATGACAAGTTCCTTATAGTGGAAACCTTTGATTGCCAACTAGCAATCCAGGATAAAAACCACTACCTTTCTTTCGAAAGGATTTCAAGGTCTACTTCTTGATTTCTTATCTCTTTTGGTTACAGCTTATCCTAGGAACAAACACACAGTTTCTTTGCCTTACACACAGTTAGGCAATCCTAGAAAACTTAACACAATCAATAATCAATCCAAGAAACAGACCTTTGCACCTAGGAACTATCACTTACAGTCACAGGAACTTAGCACTCAGCTCTTCTATTCCTTGACTGGTTCCTCTTGATCTCGGTTTGCTTTGATGATCTTGTTTGAAGGTTCACACTGGATATTTGCTAATGTCTGTGAGTCGTATTTCAGTGCTTGAAGATAACCCTTGAGTTAGTCTTCCTTTTATAGAGGATTCTTCGCAGCTTAATCTTCTCTGGGTTCCCACAGATTGAGCTTGCCCTAGGATATGTGGTTGTCCTTGATCCACGCTGTCTTTGACATATACAAACAACCTAGGCAGCTCAGAATCCTTCTAGGTTAGTCAACTACTTCAGCCAAGTCGTTCTCCAGCTTTCTTCTTCCGAGGTTCAACAATCTGGGTACTTGGGAACTATCTTCTGGACAGCGACATCTCTATGAGCTGTCGCTTTCAGTGCCTTTGTCCGAGGTTCATTGTTCTAGGCATCTTGGAGTCTTGCTCTTGGATGGTGGCAGGCTTTTGGAAGCTTCTCTCAAGTCGCTTTCACTTCCTTTTGTCCGAGGTTTGGTGTTCCTAGATTTCTCTGGAAACGCAAAGTCACATGTTGCATTTCTGGGCACACCTGGGTTCCTTTGGCTTGCCTGCTTGGTTTCTTTATCTTGTTTGGCTTCCATAGTTTCAGTAACTGTCATGTGGTTCCTCTAAACACATCTTTGAGATAAAACATTAGTATCAAAGTATTTGTCATCTTCAAAAGTAGAGAAACTGAGGAAAGGAACTCTCATAGGAACTGAGGTTCCTGAGTTCCGTTTCCTAACAATTTCCCCCTTTTTGATGATGACAAATATAAGGAACCTGGCAACATAATAAGGACATGAAATGCATGAGAACAATTGAGCTAAGAGATTTACAACTTTATAAAATAATGAGATGACATTCAATAGTTGCAAATTCCCCCTAAGCAAATGAACTATGTTATTCGAGTTCCCCCTCAGAAAGAGAACGGGTTCAGATTTCCTATAAGTCCTGTAGTTCCAAGACTTCAAGGTTCCTATCCATTCTTCCCCCTTTTGACATCATCGAAAAGATCAAGTTACTTATCAAGTATAGGATATCAATGTGAAATAAACAATTTGCGTTAAACCCATGACAGTGACCATAATAGAAACTTAAGGCAAAGACAAATGATACATTAGAAACATTACCATAAGAGTTCATTAATCATTAAAGTCAAGTACATTTCCCAGAGATGCATAGTGGAAAGAGAAACAAAAGAGCATAACCAACTTGACATTAGACAAAATAAGGATAGAAGAGGGGAGTAGGACCCTAGGGAACTACTAGCACACTGTGATGTTATAGCACTGGGAACTAGGAGAGACGTTCCTATGGCAGCGTAGTGGCCTCCTCTTCAGTTTCCTTCTTTTATGCAGTTCCTTCATCTTGGCCTGTTGTCATCTTATCGGCCTGATTACCTCCAATTGAGCAAGGTTAAGATTGAGGTTTTTCTTGGCCATTTGATGAGCTTTATGTTTTGAGAGAGACAGGTGAACATGAGATTGAGAGAAGGCGTGAGAGAACAGAGTGCTCGGCTTAATCAAACAGGAAACCTTAAATAACCCTTGAGCAATTTTGGAGCCGTTGAGAATCAAGCCATTGGAGATATTTCTGGGAACTTTGAAGAGTTGAAACGGCTAATTTTCTTGAGGCTTTTGCGCCTTTGCAACGGTCACAAATTCAAAGATAAAATGCTCAAAAATGGCAACTATTCAAGGCTGAGAAGACGTCTCTAACGCTGTGAGATTTGCCATAAATACTGTCTTAGGAGGAGCAATTCTCTTACTAGCCGTTTAAGGGGTAGCCCATCCTAGTTCCTTTCTGACGATATTGTTCAGTGTGCTAGAGGGATATATGAGAACCTTTGATGTGGGTTTTAAAACATAGGACCAGAAAGTACGTTCCCATTAAATAAATCGGGGAAGGCCATTTATCGCATCACACACTAATTCCCAGAGAGGGTAAAGACGAGGATCATAGGGAAATAGATTGTGTAATGAGGCAAGGGAGGGTCATAGTACACAATCATCATTTCGGCTTGTATTGTTGGGTTAGAATATGATCAGATTGTGACTTTTGGGCCAACAAAGAAACTTGAACAAAGACAGAGTTGAAAGAATAATGAAGACCAAAAGATACGAACTAGAAAAATTTATCTAAGCTTTTTTAAGAAACCATTATGGAAAAGAGGGTTTGTAGCAAAAAATATAACACATAGATATCAAGACTCAACAAGTGAAAAATCTTAAACTAGTCAATCAGGGGAACTAGAAAGGAGCCTTTAAACTAAGGTCACTACTAGGTTATAGGAATCATTCCCAGTTCCAATCTAAGGTTCTCGAAAAGAACTCTATTCAAGGCTTTGGTGAATATATCTGCAACCTGATCTTCAGTTCTACAAAATTTCATAATGATGTTTCCCTTCTCAACATGATCTCTAAGAAAATGATGTCTTATATCTATATGCTTGGTCCTAGTGTGATGCACAGGATTCTTTGAAATGTTTATAGCACTCATGTTATCACAAAGAATAGAGAGGGGACCATAAGACATACCAAAGTCCACGAGTTGTTGCTTTAGCCAGAGAAGTTGGGAACAACATGAGGCAGCAGCTATGTACTCGGATTCTGTGGTGGAGAGAGAGACTGAGACTTGTTTCTTTGAACCCCATGACACAAGGCAAGGGCCTAGGAACTGTGCCATTCCAGAGGTGCTCTTCCTATCCACCAGGTATCCAGCATAATCAGCATCAATGAAACCCATCAGCTCAAAGGAACATTCTTTGGGGTACCAAATGCAGAGGGAGTCATTTCCCTTGAGATATCGAAGTATTCTCTTCACAACAGTCAAGTGGGTTTCTCTTGGACAAGATTGGAACCTATCACACAAACCAACAGCAAAAACAATGTCTGGTCGACTAGCGGTTAGGTACATGAGTGAGCCTATCATACCTCTATAGAGTTTCTCTTCCACTAGAGGACTTGAGTGGTCCTTGTCCAAATGAGAAATGGTGGAGATGGGAGTGGAGAGAGGCTTGCTTGAATCCATTTTGAACTTCTTTAGTAGTTCCCTAACATACTTTTGTTGGTGAATTTGAATACCATCTTTCTTTTGAGTGATTTGTAATCCGAGAAAGAAGGTGAGTTCCCTAATTAAGCTCATTTCGAATTCACTCTCATCAAGTCTTTGAACTTGTCTACAAGGTACAGGTCAGTGGAACCAAAAATAATATCATCTACATAAATTTGAACCACTAAGATGTTACCTTTTTCTTCTAGGATGAAGAGAGTTTTGTCAATAACTCCACGCTTGTAGCCATTTGAGAGTAGGAACTGGGCAAGTCGATCATACCAAGCTCTGGGAGCTTGCTTGAGGCCGTACAGTGCTTTGTCTAAGAAGTAGACATTGTTGGAACGACGACGTTCCCTCTAGTTTTGATGATGATAAACTCAAATCCTTTTGATGGTTTTTAGTATGACTATGAGTTTCAGGAAACGACTGAGTCAAAGGAACGATGAAAACCAATGAAGAGTCAAAACAGAGAAGCAAAGGAACAGAGAAGCCAACAATGACAAAACAATACGCTGGAACAGAAGAAAAGAAGGGACGCGTGATGTTGAACAGAGTAAGGGAACAGCGCAAGGAACGGAGGACGCGCGCTGAAACCCTAGAGGCTGCCGAATATCTGTTTATGGAAACAGATTATGAAGTTGCAACTTGGGCCTCAAGGAAGATCTCGGTAGAGAGATATTGTGGTTAGAATGATTTTAGAAAAGATTGTATGAGATTTTATTATCTTATTTTCCTTAAGTAAAACTAGGGTAAAATATGAGAATTTCCTAGACTATATATTAGAAAGCTGCGAACTTCATTCAACAAGAGAGATAGAACACGGAACACAGAGAGCAATTCCCAGAGCAGAACATTCGGAAGAAAGAAGAATACTTACAAGTACGAGACTTTGGTGAGTTGAGTATTTGTTAGGGTTTCGTCTGTCTAGTGTGTTGTTGGGAGCGTTACATCTAAGATGTCTAGATATCTAGGAGTAAACTAGATTGAGAGAAGACTTGCTTGTTGTAATTCCTGGAATAATAACATAAGTAGACATTTGAAATCCTACTAGGGAAACCTAGAGGTAGAAGTTTTTCTCAGTCAACTAGTTGGTTGATTGAGTTTTCCTCTCTAAGGAACTGAGCTTGCTACTTATTAATCTGTCGTTATTTTCCACTGCCCAAGGAACGAACTTGTCGTTCCTTGATCTAACACACTCGATTCTACAATTGGTATCAGAGCGGGTGCTCTAGATTGTGTGTTACTTACAGATTTTACAGGTAACAATGGCTCCCAGTACTGTCGAAGTCGGTTTGAACTCCCCAAGGCCTCCTCTCTTGCTCGCTGGACAATATCAACATTGGAAAACACTTTTCATCAAATGGGTGCAAAGCCATGACTACCAATGCTGGTTGGTGATCTCTCTTGGTGATATTGACATTGCATATCTAGAAAAGAAGTTGAAACTGAAGAAATGGGATCAAGACGATCTCCAGATCATGGAGAAAAATTGCAAAGCAGCCATGCTCATCAACAACGCTCTCAATCAGCAAGATGTGCAAAAACTCCAATCTTGTGAGTCGGCCAATGCTAAATGGCTTGCCTTGGAACAAATGTATATGGGAAGTAAGGATCTGTGTGAAGTTGATCGTTTCACTACGAAGAAGGACTTTTACAACTTCAAAATGGATGACAAGGAAGATGTGAGTTCCTACCAAGCACGATTTGAGAAGATCACAGCAAATCTCACTACTCACTCCGTCACCGATAAGGAAATTCTCCCCGATGAGAAAATCCTCATAATCATTGATGGTCTCCCTCATCGTCATGCAATGACCAAAGCTATTCTGAAGGAGAATCCCAACACCGTCAAACTGACGTTCCATGAGGTATTCAGCAAGATACAAAAGTATGACAACGAAGAAAAGGCTGCAAGAAACAAGGATTCCAAAGAAAAGGGACTAGCCTTGATGGTTGGAAAGGCTGTCGACAGAATTGAGAACAACCTCGATGACAATGATGGCTCTGATGACCCTGAGGTGGTATTGCTCACTAAAGCCATGCGTTCCCTCTACAACAAAGGAAGAAATAGTAGAGGAGGGAACGGTGAGACTCGTGACATCAAGGATATCACTTGTTACAACTGTAATGAGAAGGGTCACTACTCCAGTTCGTGCCCAAAGCCGAAGAAGGCAAGCAAACCTTCTGGGAACGAAGGAAAGAAAGCTTTCGTTGCTGTTTGGGGCAATGAAGATGACTCAGATAACGAAGATCCTGAAGCATGGAGTGGAACGATGTGTGCCATGGCCATCAACAACTCGTCTGAAGAAACCGAGGTAAATCCCGAAGATTTCTTAAAATCTCTTGTGAATTTTGATAAAAAATCTGTAATTGCTCTCATAAGAAATATGTATGCTGAGAACATGAAAACTCAAGAGGAACTAGCTAATTCTGAAGATGAATGTAGTAGTCTAAAAGAAAATATTTCTAGAACTGCTAGTACCTCGACTGTTCCTTGTTATTCATGTGATGCTAATCATGAGGAACTTCAGAGATTAAGAAATGAAAAGGTCTCTTTGCTTATGAATGAAGTTTCTAACAATACTGATGCAAGGAGTATAGCTAGTCCAAGTAAGCTTGAAGCACATATATCCGAGATGAAGTCCTATGTGCACAAGATTCATTCTGTTCTGATGGAACAGAAGGCTGAAGCTGAAAGCGTCAAGTTCATCAAAGCAAGGTATGGTATTGGCTATACAGGTTCCAACCAAAGGGAAGATGATCCATCTATACTGGAACTACGTGAAGCAAGAGATAGGGAACTTCAAGATGCTAGAGAGAAGAATCGCAATCTTGAGGAACGCATCAAAGTTCTTGAGAGTGGTCTGGATGAAACTCACTTGTGGTACACTGGACAACCTGCCCACATGATTTTTCTCAAGTAGTCTCAGGGAACGCAACCAAACGTTCCATGTCCTGAACGTACCAAACAACGGAAGAGTATTGTTCCCAACAGAAAGTATGTTCAGATGGAACAGTTCAAGTTGTGTTGGTATTGTGGGGACAACAGACATGTGCAAAGAGCATGTAAAAAGAAAAAGAAGTTCTCTGAAAAGCACACAAAGAGAAGGAACAGTAGGAGTAACAATATGAACTTGAATGATTTCTATGATGATTCACATGTGCATAATCATAATCATGCTAAGACTAGGAAGAAATCTGTTGTTAATGTTAGAACTATTCCTATGGAACAATTGCATTATGTGTCTCGACCAAGTAAGGGTAAGCTTGACTGGGTCGCCAAACCTTAACTCTTTCTGTGCAGGTTGAAGTGAGGGGGAACGAGAAGTGGTATATTGACAGCGCTTGTTCATGCCACATGACCGAAAAAGAAGACCAACTCACCTCATTTCACAAACACTCAAGAGGGAGTGTTCTTGGAGACAAGAGATGCAGAGAAATAATTGGAACAGGCGAAATACAACTAAACTCCAGCATCACGGTAAAAGAAGTTAGTTTAGTTCATGAACTTGGTTTCAGTTTGTTGAGTGTTGCACAGCTTTGCGACCAAGGGAACAACAAAACGGCACGTAGTAGACCACAAAAACACTTCTGGAATGACACAGTTGCTTGGGCCCTGTCTCGTTTCATGGGGCTCCAAGAAACAAAACTCTGTGGCCCTTTCCACTGCAGAAGCTGAATACGTCGCCGCGGCAAGTTGTTGTGCTCAGGTATTGTGGCTTAAGCAACAACTGGAGGACTTTGGTATGTATCTTGACACCGTTCCTATTATGTGTATTAATACTAGTGCCATCAACATTTCAAAAAATCCAGTGCATCATTCATGTACTAAGCATATTGACATTCGTCATCATTTTCTACGTGATAATGTTGACATGGGCTTTATTAGAATGGAATATTGCAGGACTGAAAATCAAGTGGCAGACATCTTCACCAAAGCACTAGACAAAGGTCCATTCGAGCATCTTCGATTACTCATTGGCATGATCTCTCTGAATTGAGGACCTTCACATCCATTATTCCCTCAATGCTTGGCTAATTCGTTCCATAATTTTCATGAAGTTCCTTGTCTGTATGCCTTTCATGACTTGATTTTCATGACTTTAGCTTATTCGAATTGCTTTGTATTAGGATTTAGATACTTTGTCTTTTGATTTGTGTTGAATTACTTGATTGCATGCTAACATCTTCTTAAAGACCCAAAACAACCAATTTGATGATTGAACCCTCATTACAAGCCCACATGATAATTGGTTGTACAGCCTACCTTAGCCGCGATTCAGGTAAACGTTCCCTATGATCCCTCTTTGCTATACTTTTTACTGGGAATAATTACTTGAGTTGTTTTTCTCCCTACCATGAGTTTGGATATACTATATTTTGTGTGAACCCAACATTGAAATATCCAGACTAGCCTCGCAAGCACTCTTGGTCTCAGGGGGAACGAAGACCATTGCTCAGATTAAGGGGGAACTGATAGTTGTGGAACGCTGAATTTGAATCAGAGGCTGGCATTAATTGAGTTGCAGGTATCCGTTGGAACGGCTTCCTGTGCGATTTGACCGCTCTGTGACTGGAACAGTGACGCGGCAACCGAGCAAAAAGTGACCGTTGCATCAGGAGAGAGAAGAGTTATTGAAGGAAACTTTTGAAAGAAGGAAACTTAGAGACGGTTGAGATCCAAAAGATTTTATTTGGAAAAGATTTTATCTTGAAAAATATTTTATCTTATTCCTCTATATACGGCATATCTTCACAAGTTCCTGCACCGCCACTCCTCTCTCTCTGATATCTCTCAGAATTCAAATACTCTCAAATCTCTAAAGCTCTCTGCCTTCCATGGATTCCCCAAGCAATAAGATCATCATCGAAAAATTAAGGGCAATACCAAGGGAACGGGCACTGTCGCTGCAAAGAAAGCGGTTGGTGAAGGAACGTCTAAGGGAAGCTCAATTCAGCAACTGAACACAACCATGTCATTGCTCTTGGATCATTTCTTGAGCAAAGCCGATGACTCTGCTGAAGACCCTGAGATCTGAGTGCTCTCCGTTCCTTTCCATGTCCGTCTGACCCTCTGTTCTTGTTTTTCTTATGTTTTTATGTTCTTTTTGTGATTGTTCCTTATCTTTTGATCTTAGCTGTCTATGTCCCTATTCTTTGTACCTCGCATGACTTTATGAATGAATTATCTTGTTTATGAGTTGCATGTGTGTCAAGTCTTTCTGTTTCTTGTGGAACTTTTGATGATGCCAAAAGGGAGAAGTATGGAAAATGTGAAACCCAAGGAAGAGTTGATAACAGAAGCTAGTGCTAAGGGGAACGACAATGCTGCTTGAAGGTAAATTCTCAATGAACTTTCTGAGGGGGAACAGTGTTAACATCTTGAACATAATATCTGTGTGATTAAATGTGACAATGCCTTTACTTGTCTGTTTTGAACTGTGTATTTTGACTTGCACATTTTGAAGGAGTTTGTCATCACCAAAAAGGGGGAAATAGTTGGAACGACGACGTTCCCTCTAGTTTTGATGATGATAAACTCAAATCCTTTTGATGGTTTTTAGTGTGACTATGAGTTTCAGGAAACGATTGAGTCAAAGGAACGATAAAAACCAATGAAGAGTCAAAACAGAGAAGCAAAGGAACAGAGAAGCCAACAATGACAAAACAACACGCTGGAACAGAAGAAAAGAAGGGACGCGTGATGTTGAACAGAACAAGGGAACAGCGCAAGGAATGGAGGACGCGCGCTGAAACCCTAGAGGCTGCCGAATATCTGTTTATGGAAATAGATTATGAAGTTGCAACTTGGGCCTCAAGGAAGATCTCGGTAGAGAGATATTGTGGTTAGAATGATTTTAGAAAAGATTGTATGAGATTTTATTATCTTATTTTCCTTAAGTAAAACTAGGGTAAAATATGAGAATTTCCTAGACTATATATTAGAAAGTTGTGAACTTCATTCAACAAGAGAGATAGAACACGGAACACAGAGAGCAATTCCCAGAGCAGAACATTCGGAAGAAAGAAGAACACTTACAAGTACGAGACTTTGGTGAGTTGAGTATTTGTTAGGGTTTCGTCTGTCTAGTGTGTTGTTAGAAACGTTACATCTAAGAGGTCTAGATATCTAGGAGTAAACTAGATTGAGAGAAGACTTGCTTGTAGTAATTCCTGGAATAATAAAATAAGTAGACATTTGAAATCCTACTAGGGAAACCTAGAGGTAGAGGTTTTTATCAGTCAACTAGTTGGTTGATTGAGTTTTCCTCTCTAAGGAACTGAGCTTGCTACGTATTAATCTGTCGTTATTTTCCGCTGCCCAATGAACGAACTTGTCGTTCCTTGATCTAACACACTCGATTCTACAGACATGGTCTGGATGATCATCGTCTTCAAAACCAGGTGGTTGCTTGACATAGACTTCTTCTTGAAGAATTCCATTTAAGAAGGCCATCTTTACATCCATTTGGAACAACTTGAACCCTTTGTGTGATGCGAAAGCAATCAACAACCTTATTGCTTCAATCCTCGCCACTGGAGCATAGGTTTCGTCATAGGCAATGCCTTCTTGTTGATTGTATCCTTGAGCAACAAGTCTTGCTTTGTTCCTTATCACCGCTCCTGTATCATCTAGCTTGTTTCTGAAAACCCATCTAGTTCCTATGATGTGCTTATCCTTGGGGCGGGGAACTAGATGCCATACTTTGTTCCTTTCAAACTGATGGAGCTCTTCTTGCATAGCTTGGATCCAGTCTGTATCCTTTAGTGCCTCACCTATGTTCTTTGGTTCCACAATAGATAGAAAGGCATTGAAGGCAAATAAGGTGAGATGTTCGAATCTGACTAGAGGCTTGATGATTCTTCTTTCTCTGTTGGGAGCTAGAGCATTTGATGTGGAGACATTTTGAGTTGAGCATTCAGCTTCCTGGTTGGGATCACATTTGTAATATCCCGTATATTTGCACGAATAAAATTTTCGAATTTTTCTTAAGCCATATTGCTAGTCAGATTAATTTTGAAGAGATACGGACATTCTGTGTAATGTTTGGCTTCTGTAATATTTTTCTGAGCAATATAAAATACAGTTAAGGTATTTTTGGCTTAAAAGGTCATTCGTGTACAAATATATTTAACTGGGGTTAAGTAAAATTACCACTTAAGGTAAATAAGGGCAAAATGGGAAATTCGGCCTAATGCCTTAGCCTCCACACAGCTCACGAAATCAACAGCTGAAAGGCCACTTGGGGCAGCTGGAAACTAGCCTTGATGACTTGCCAAAGCTAGGGGGCATAGCTTGTCCACCTCTTGGTACACATGTCTTCATATTGGTCTTCCTTGTTTGCCTATAAAAGAAGAGGACAAGTCGTGAGAAGGGCCAGAAGTTAGCTCCTCAGCACGTTTTTGCTGTCAAAACAGCCCAAAAATCTGTTTCATGAGCTGAACTTCGTGATCGATTTCTGATCGATTCACTCATTCGTTTGGCGAGATCAAAGTTGCATATTGAAGGTGAAGTGTTGCTTAAGAGGGTGAGAAGAATATCCAAGTTCGAATCGAACCCGAGGTCGAACGAAAGTGGGTAAGAAATCCCTTGAAAGTCACTGTTTTTCCCTTCAAAATCCGTGATTTTGCTGAACTTTGAATCCGTTTTTCGTGGTTGTTTTGGCCTTGTTTTGATATGTTCTCAGGGGCCTTTTGAAGCTTGTTGGAAGCTTAATAAGGTGGTAGAAACAAACCAACGAGAATCGAAGCCAAGGGGGTTCGATTTGGGTGAGTTTTCCCCGTTGCCAGCCTTGTCCTCGCCCCTGCCTGTGTGCCGCACCCCGCGCCATGTGCCCGCCGCACCCGCGGTGGCCATGCCGGTTGTGTGTCTTGGTGTTGGGCATGGGCTTTGGCCTTATTCCTTTGTCTCGTATTCCATTAGATTTGTATATACAGATATTGAATCTAATTTAGGGTCTTGTTATAGGTCGTTCCATATGAATTTTATTCAGGAATTGTTCCCGTTCGGGACTCAGAAACTCTTTGAAACCAAGCTTTCGAAGCTTTCGTCAGATTCAAGGCAAGTGGCGGTTCGCTCTTGCTCATCATTCCATATTTCCATTAATTATCAATTGCTTAATTGTTAATTAATTTGGATTGATTATTATTCATGTCTGGAATAGTTTTATGAAACTATCTTTGGAAGATAAAATGAATATTATAATAGATTGTATATCTGCTAGAACAACTCTATTATATATATATGATCTAGATTGAAATATATCTGAGATATTGGCCTTGATGGCTTTATTATGATTGATTGTTCTGAACTGTGTAGTTAAAACGAGTATTCGTAGGAACGTGACTGAGGCCCTGGGGCCCAGTCGTTTCTTTATAATCAGGTAGAGAGGTGGCTCGTCCCCACCTAATACCAATTGGATGGTCATGACCTACCTCTTTACTCGGGTGAAGAGGTGGTGCACTTAAACAGTGTCACAAATCTTGGTAGTGTTCCCAAAAGATCTCTCGTCTCGGGACGAGCTGATCCTAAAAGTTTATAACGTAATTGTGTGTTTTGGAATTAAATAAGATAAGTGTCGTAGGTTCGCACATGATTAATATACCTCGACGAGTAGCGCAGCTAAGTAATAGTGCGGCTAGGAAAACTCGTTTAGACTTGAATGTAGTACGTTCTCTTTCCAATCTGGAGTCGTATCATGCGGTGATTCGCATTATACGGTGAGGTTGGTCGTGAACCGAAGCATCTCAGTCAGTTTTTAACGTTATGTATATACATATGAAACTATAATGTTCCAGACTTGTCATATTTCCTTAAGACTCAATCTCTTGGAGTCTCTTTCGGGTCGGTCTCTGTGGAGATTCAGTCTTCCAGAGTCGTCTCTTCTGCATACCTCTTGTTGTTATTTCGTGAAAGTGCCAGATTATGTATCGTCCCTTTGGTTATCATTCGAGGGACAATGATAGTAAACGGTTACGATCACTCGAACCACTCTGCTTTTTACCCTTGCTAGTCTATTCAAGTAGACTAACCCACGAACATTGTTCTCCGCATGTGGGCTGGTGTCATCCGTTCGATTCGGCACATCAGATAGAACGCAGATATGAGGAGACTAGATTGACTATGAAGATGACGGTTGTTTTGATGTTTTAATAATTCTAATCAGGTTGAGATCCTTGGGCATGTGATCACGGTGATCACAACTCTTTTGTAATATTTTAAGAAAGACTTCCGTTGTGTTTGATTTAACTCTGTATATTTGTCCTATTCGGGATTGGGATGTAATCCCGGGATTCATGATTTAATTAAATATTACAATGATTTTGTATCATTTGTTTTTCATGATTGTGTTTAAACCGGTAAAGCCTTGAGTGGCTTCGATAAGAAACACTGAGGTCACTGGCGGTAATACATTTCCAAACGGATTATAAATTTGGGGGTGTTACAGATTTGGTATCAGAGCTAACAAGTTTTTGTAGGCTCTGTTACAGATTTGGTATCAGAGCCAAAGGTTTTTAAAACGGGTTGGATATTTGAGAACCATTTACTCGTTTTAAAATTGAAAAGTGTTTTCAAGAGCTCTGAATTTTCAAAACGGTACAAATTTCAAACCGTTCATAGTCATGCCTTCTCTCTAGTCTGATATAGGAAGTTGCTTCCATATCTAGAAAGACTAATTCTTTTCTCATTGCCCGTGAGATATGGGTGCGTTCTGTTTTCTTCAGAGGAACTCGGAAGAAGCTGAGATGGCGAATCTCTAGATAGGCTTGAGTTCCCGGTTCTCTCGTTATGCTTTGAGGTTGTAGAACCTAGTAGTCCACTGAGAAGGTGAAGACCGTACTCTCTGAGTCGGTAGGAGTAGTGTCCGATAGACCAAGGTTCCTGAGACAGAACCGAGGAAGGACATTGAGGAAAAGGAATATGTGCTAAGTTTAGCAGTTCCCTTTCCTAGGACTTTGTTGTCAGAGCTATCAACTCGGTTTGAATTCATCCATGAAAATTTACCAAGTTTGATCTATTCCAAGTCAATTTTATTACATTAAATATATTGGAAAGATATTAATGTATAAAATACTTGGAACTTGATCGGTAAACAGATGGTGAATACTATAAACCCTGTGGAAGAACAAGAGTCTGTTGCTCACAACAATTCAGGAGGCAGTGACCAAGCTCAGGTCAATGCTCCAATGTCATTTGACGCAGCAACAGTTGAAGCAATTCGGGGAATGGTGATACAGGCAGTCACCGATATCCTGCGACCAGTTGCGCCTCAGGCACAAGACGTGCCAATTCCTCCAGTAATTCCTAGAGTTGTGGAACAAAATGTCCAAGTACATCGAGAAGAGGTGGTCAGGAACGGAGGCAATTATGTCCGTGCACTGAAGGCCATAAACTCTATGAGGCCTGACAGCTATGATGGCAAGGGAGAACCAGTCAGAGTAGCATATTGGTTCTCACACATGGAACGGTTTTTCCGCAACATTGAATGCACTGAAGCTGAGAAGGTGCATATTGCTTCTCTCCATCTGAAAGAGGAAGCTAGTGAGTGGTGGGAAAGCACCGGACTAGCTGATCATCCAGGATTGAACTGGGGAATGTTCAAAGCCAAGATGACCGACCGTTTCTTCTCTCGTGCTATGAGGGATGAGAAACACAAGGAATTCCTTTATCCGAAGACGGAAGGATTAACAGTGACTGAACTTGCGACCAAGTTTAATCACCTATTGCAATACGCTGGATCAGATGTGTCTAGCGAAGAACAGAAAATCTGGCATTTCCACGAGTGGATGAGCCCAGATATTAAGCCATGGATGGTGCGTCACGGATGCTCTACTTTGGAGCAATACGTGGATGCAGCTTATAAAGTGGAGGTGACTCTAGAGGAGTCAACGAAGAAGCGTAATCATCAAAAGTTGATCCAAAATCCATCTCAGGCAAGTGGCGGTTCGCTCTTGCTCATCATTCAATATTTCCATTAATTATCAATTGCTTAATTGTTAATTAATTTGGATTGATTATTATTCATGTCTGGAACAGTTTTATGAAACTATCTTTGGAAGATAAAATGAATATTATAATAGGTTGTATATCTGCTAGAACAACGCTATTATGTATATATATGATCTAGATTGAAATATATCTGAGATATTGGCCTTGATGGCTTTATTATGATTGACTGTTCTGAACTGTGTAGTTAGAACGAGTATTCGTAGGAACGTGACTGAGGCCCTGGGGCCCAGTCGTTTCTTTATAATCAGGTAGAGAGGTGGCTCGTCCCCACCTAATACCAATTGGATGGTCATGACCTACCTCTTTACTCGGGTGAAGAGGTGGTGCACTTAAACAGTGTCACAAATCTTGGGAGTGTTCCCAAAAGATCTCTCGTCTCGGGATGAGCTGATCCTAAAAGTTTATAACGTAATTGTGTGTTTTGGAATTAAATAAGATAAGTTCCGTAGGTTCGCACATGATTAATATACCTCGATGAGTAGCACAGCTAAGTAATAGTGCGGCTAGGAAAACTCGTTTAGACTTGAATGTAGTACGTTCTCTTTCCAATCTGGAGTCGTATCATGCGGTGATTCGCATTATATGGTGAGGTTGGTCGTGAACCGAAGCATCTCATTCAGTTTTTAACGTTATGTATATACATATGAAACTATAATGTTCCAGACTTGTCATATTTCCTTAAGACTCAATCTCTTGGAGTCTCTTTCGGGTCGGTGTCTATGGAGATTCAGTCTTCCAGGGTCGTCTCTTCTGCATACCTCTTATTGTTATTCCGTGAAAGTGCCGGGTTATGTATCGTCCCTTCGGTTATCATTCGAGGGACAATGATAGTAAACGGTTACGATCACTCGAACCACTCTGCTTTTTACCCTTGCTAGTCTATTCAAGTAGACTAACCCACGAACATTGTTCTCCGCATGTGGGTTGGTGTCATCCGTCCGATTCGGCACATCAGATAGAACACAGATATGAGGAGACTAGATTGACTATGAAGATGACGGTTGTTTTGATGTTTTAATAATTCTAATCAGGTTGAGATCCTTGGGCATGTGATCATGGTGATCACAACTCTTTTGTAATATTTTAAGAAAGACTTCCGTTGTGTTTGATTTAACTCTGTATATTTGTCCTCTTCTGTTACAGATTTGTAACACCCCCAAATTTATAATCCGTTTGGAAAGGTATTACCGCCAGTGACCTCGGTGTTTCTTACCGAAGCCACCCAAGGCTTTACCGGTTTAAACACAATCATGAAAAACAAATGATACAAGATGTAATATCCCATATATTTGTACGAATAAATTTCGAATTTTTCTTAAGTCATATTGCTAGTCAAATTAATTTTGAAGAGATACGAATATTCTGTGTAATGTTTGGCTTCTGTAATATTTTTCTGAGCAATATAAAATACAGTTAGCATATTTTTGGGTTAAATGATCGTTCGTGTACAAATATATTTAACCCGGGGTTAAGTAAAATTTACCACTTAAGGTAAATGAGGGCAAAGTGGGAATTCGGCCCATGCCTTAGCCAAAAATCAGCAAACATTCCAGCAACTTGCAAGCCAACTTGAGGCAGCTGGAAACTAGCTTGGATGACTCATCGGGGCTACTTGGTTTAGCTTGGACACCTCTTGGTATACTTGTCTTCAGATTAGTCTTCGTGGTTTGCCAATAAATGAAGAGACGAAGTCGTGGGAGAAGCCAGAAGTCGGCTCCTCACCATCTTCTTCTGTCAAAAGCCCAGAAATTCAGCATCTGGCAAGCATTTTGGCACGGCTGGCAAACTAGCTTAGGTGACTCACCGGGGCTATTGGCCTAGCTGGTACACCTCATGGGGTACTTGTCTTCAGAAGGCTCTTCATGGTTTCCCTATAAAAGGAGAGGCAAGGTCGTGAGAGAAGCCAGAAGTCGGCTCCTCACCACCTTTTGCTGTAAAAAAACCCAGAAACCAGCACTCTGAGCTGAACTTCGAGCTCGGTTTGTGAACGATTTTGTCATTCGTTCGAGCAGATAGAAGTTGCATCTTGAAGGTGTGGTGTAGCTTAAAAGGGTGAGAAGATTAGCCAAGCTCGATTCGAAGTTTAAATCGATCGAAAGTTGGTAAGAAAACCCTTGAAGCTCACTGTTTTCACCTCTGAATTTCATGATTTTTGCTGAACTTTGAACCCGATTTGTGTGGTCATCTCGACCTTGTTTCGATCCGTTTTCAAGAGGTTCTTAGAGCTTGTTGGTAGCTTAAGAGGGTGGTAGACTCGAACCAAGAAGAATCGAAGCCTAAAGGGGTCAATTTGAGATCTGTTCCCGTTCTAGACTCGAAAACCCTTTAATTCTAAACGTGCGAAGCTTTCGTCAGATCTAAGGCAAGTGGCGGTTCGCTCTTGCTTATCATTCCATATTTCCATTAATTATCAATTGCTTAATTGTTAATTAATTTGGATTGATCATTGTTCATGTTTGGGAACAGTTTTATGAAACTATCTTTGGAAATTAAAATGGATATTATAATAGGTTGTATATCTGCTAGAACAACGCTATTATATATGTATACCTAGATTGAAATATATCTATGATGTTAGCCGTGATGGCTTTAATATGATTATTTGACTGTTCTGAACTGTTTAGTTAGAACGAGTATTCATAGGAACGTTACTGAGGCCCTGGAGTCCAGTCGTTTCTTTATAATCAGGTAGAGAGGTGGCTCGTCCCCACCTAATACCAATTGGATGGTCATGACCTACCTCTTTACTCGGGTGAAGAGGTGGTGCACTTAAACAGTGTCATAAATCTTGGGAGTGTTCCCAAAAGATCTCTCGTCTCGGGGCGAGCTGATCCTAAAAGTTTATAACGTAATTGTGTGTTTTGGAATTAAATAAGATAAGTGTCGTAGGTTTGCACATGATTAATATACCTCGACGAGTAGCGCAGCTAAGTAATAGTGCGGCTAGGAAAACTCGTTTAGACTTGAATGTAGTACGTTCTCTTTCCAATCTGGAGTCGTATCATGCGGTGATTCGCATTATACGGTGAGGTTGGTCGTGAACCGAAGCATCTCAGTCAGTTTTTAACGTTATGTATATACATATGAAACTATAATGTTCCAGACAATTGTCATGTTTCCGAAAGACTCAATCTTTTGGAGTCTTCTCTTGGATATTTTCCTATAAGACTCAATTCTGTTGGAGTCTTCTCTTGATCATGTCTTTTGATATATTCCAGTAGAAGTATGGTGGTTGACTATCGTTATCGGTTATTATTCGAGGAACGATGAGTCTAACCTAATACGACTACTCGAACCTTCTACTTTGTACCCTTGCATAGTCTTTCATTAGACTAACCCACGAACATTGTTCTCTGCATGTGGGCTGGTGTCATCCGTTCGATTCGGCACATCAGATAGAACACAGATATGAGGAGACTAGATTGACTATGAAGATGACGGTTGTTTTGATGTTTTAATGATTTTAATCAGGTTGAGATCATTGGGCAGGTGATCATGGTGATCACAACCCTTTTTGTAAGATTTTAAGAAAGACTTTCGCTGTGTTTGATTTAACTCTGTATATTGTCCTATTCGGGATTGGGATGTAATCTCGGGATTCATGTTTTAATTAAGTATTACAATGATTTTGTATCATTTGTGTTTCATGATTGTGTTTAAACCGGTAAAGCCTTGGGTGGCTTCGGTAAGGAACACCGAGGTCACTGGCGGTAATACCTTTCCAAATGGGTTACGATTTGGGGGTGTTACAGATTTGGTATCAGAGCCGACTTTTGGCTTCTCCCACGACTTCATCTCTTCATTTATCCCGTATATTTGCACGAATAAAATTTTCGAATTTTTCTTAAGCCATATTGCTAGTCAGATTAATTTTGAAGAGATAAGAACATTATGTGTAATGTTTGGCTTCTGTAATATTTTTCTGAGCAATATAAAATACAGTTAAGGTATTTTTGGCTTAAAAGGTCGTTCGTGTACAAATATATTTAACTGGGGTTA
The DNA here is from genome assembly GCA_027886185.1 of Rheum nobile. Classification (NCBI taxonomy): domain Eukaryota; kingdom Viridiplantae; phylum Streptophyta; class Magnoliopsida; order Caryophyllales; family Polygonaceae; genus Rheum; species Rheum nobile. Next base: position 495,940 of record WOAB01000542.1, read on the forward strand.
AGTAAAATTACCACTTAAGGTAAATAAGGGCAAAATGGGGAATTCGGCCTAATGCCTTAGCCTCCACACAGCTCACAAAATCAACAGCTGGAAGGCCACTTGGGGCAGCTGGAAACTAGCCTTGATGACTTGCCAAAGCTAGGGGGCATAGCTTGTCCACCTCTTGGTACACATGTCTTCATATTGGTCTTCCTTGTTTGCCTATAAAAGAAGAGCACAAGTCGTGAGAAGGGCCAGAAGTTAGCTCCTCAGCACGTTTTTGCTGTCAAAACAGCCCAGAAATCTGTTTCATGAGCTGAACTTCGTGATCGATTTCTGATCGATTCACTCATTCGTTTGGCGAGATCAAAGTTGCATATTGAAGGTGAAGTGTTGCTTAAGAGGGTGAGAAGAATATCCAAGTTTGAATCGAACCCGAGGTCGATCGAAAGTGGGTAAGAAATCCCTTGAAAGTCACTCTTTTTCCCTTCAAAATCCATGATTTTGCTGAACTTTGAATCCGTTTTTCGTGGTTGTTCTGGACTTGTTTTGATCTGTTCTCAGGGGCCTTTTGAATCTTGTTGGAAGCTTAATAAGGTGGTAGAAACAAACCAAGGAGAATCGAAGCCAAGGGGGTTCGATTTGGGTGAGTTTCCCCCGTTGCCAGCCTTGTCCTCGCCCCTGCCTGTGTGCCGCACCCCGTGTCATGTGCCCGCCGCACCCACGGTGGCCATGCCGGTTGTGTGTCTTGGTGTTGGGCATGGGCTTTGGCCTTATTCCTTTGTCTCGTATTCCATTAGATTCGTATATACATATATTCAATCTAATTTAGGGTCTTGTTATGCGTCGTTCCATATGAATTTTATTCAGGAATTGTTCCCGTTCTGGACTCAGAAACTCTTTGAAACCAAGCTTTCGAAGCTTTCGTCAGATTCAAGGCAAGTGGCTGAGGCCCTGGGGCCCAGTCGTTTCTTTATAATCAGGTAGAGAGGTGGCTCGTCCCCACCTAATACCAATTGGATGGTCATGACCTACCTCTTTACTCGGGTGAAGAGGTGGTGCACTTAAACAGTGTCACAAATCTTGGTAGTGTTCCCAAAAGATCTCTCATCTCGGGACGAGCTGATCCTAAAAGTTTATAACGTAATTGTGTGTTTTGGAATTAAATAAGATAAGTGTCGTAGGTTCGCACATGATTAATATACCTCGATGAGTAGCGCAGCTAAGTAATAGTGCGGCTAGGAAAACTCGTTTAGACTTGAATGTAGTACGTTCTCTTTCCAATCTAGAGTCGTATCATGCGGTGATTCGCATTATACGGTGAGGTTGGTCATAAACCGAAGCATCTCAGTCAGCTTTTAACGTTATGTATATACATATGAAACTATAACGTTCCAGACTTGTCATATTTCCTTAAGACTCAATCTCTTGTAGTCTCTTTCGGGTCGGTCTCTGTGGAGATTCAGTCTTCCAGAGTCGTCTCTTCTGCATACCTCTTGTTGTTATTCCGTGAAGGTGCCGGGTTATGTATCGTCCCTTCGGTTATCATTCGAGGGACAATGATAGTATACGGTTACGATCACTCGAACCACTCTGCTTTTTACCCTTGCGTAGTCTTTCATTAGACTAACCCACGAACATTGTTCTTTGCATGTGGGCTGGTGTCATCCGTTCGATTCGGCACATCAGATAGAACGCAGATATGAGGAGACTAGATTTACTATGAAGATGACGGTTGTTTTGATGTTTTAATAATTCTAATCAGGTTGAGATGCTTGGGCATGTGATCATGGTGATCACAACTCTTTTGTAATATTTTAAGAAAGACATCCGTTGTGTTTGATTTAACTCTGTATATTTGTCCTATTTGGAATTGGGATGTAATCCCGGGATTCATGATTTAATTAAATATTACAATTCTGTAAACCTCGGTGTTTCTTACCGAAGCCACCCAAGGCTTTACCGGTTTAAACACAATCATGAAAAACAAATGATACAAAATCATTGTAATATTTAATTAAATCATGAATCCCGGGATTACATCCCAATTCCAAATAGGACAAATATACAGAGTTAAATCAAACACAACGGATGTCTTTCTTAAAATATTACAAAAGAGTTGTGATCACCATGATCACATGCCCAAGCATCTCAACCTGATTAGAATTATTAAAACATCAAAACAACCGCCATCTTCATAGTAAATCTAGTCTCCTCATATCTGCGTTCTATCTGATGTGCCGAATCGAACGGATGACACCAGCCCACATGCAAAGAACAATGTTCGTGGGTTAGTCTAATGAAAGACTACGCAAGGGTAAAAAGCAGAGTGGTTCGAGTGATCGTAACCGTTTACTATCATTGTCCCTCGAATGATAACCGAAGGGACGATACATAACCCGGCACCTTCACGGAATAACAACAAGAGGTATGCAGAAGAGACGACTCTGGAAGACTGAATCTCCACAGAGACCGACCCGAAAGAGACTCCAAGAGATTGAGTCTTAAGGAAATATGACAAGTCTGGAACATTATAGTTTCATATGTATATACATAACGTTAAAAACTGACTAAGATGCTTCGGTTCACGACCAACCTCACCGTATAATGCGAATCACCGCATGATACGACTCCAGATTGGAAAGAGAACGTACTACATTCAAGTCTAAACGAGTTTTCCTAGCCGCACTATTACTTAGCTGTGCTACTCGTCGAGGTATATTAATCATGTGCGAACCTACGGCACTTATCTTATTTAATTCCAAAACACACAATTACGTTATAAACTTTTAGGATCAGCTCATCTCGAGACGAGAGATCTTTTGGGAACACTCCCAAGATTTGTGACACTGTTTAAGTGCACCACCTCTTCACCCGAGTAAAGAGGTAGGTCATGACCATCCAATTGGTATTAGGTGGGGACGAGCCACCTCTCTACCTGATTATAAAGAAACGACTGGGCCCCAGGGCCTCAGTCACGTTCCTACGAATACTCGTTCTAACTACACAGTTCAGAACAGTCAATCATAATAAAGCCATCAAGGCCAATATCTCAGATATATTTCAATCTAGATCATATATATATAATAGCGTTGTTCTAGCAGATATACAACCTATTATAATATTCATTTTATCTTCCAAAGATAGTTTCATAAAACTGTTCCAGACATGAATAATAATCAATCCAAATTAATTAACAATTAAGCAATTGATAATTAATGGAAATATAGAATGATGAGCAAGAGCGAACCGCCACTTGCCTTGAATCTGACAAAAGCTTCGAAAGCTTGGTTTCAAATAGTTTCTGAGTCCAGAACGAGAACAATTCCTGAATAAAATTCATATGGAACGACCCATAACAAGACCCTAAATTAGATTCAATATCTATATATACGAGTCTAATGGAATACGAGACAAAGGAATAAGGCCAAAGCCCATGCCCAACACCAAGACACACAACCGGCATGGCCACCGCGGGTGCGGCGGGCACATGGCGCGGGGTGCGGCACACAGGCAAGGGCGAGGACAAGGCTGACAACGGGGGAAACTCACCCAAATCGAACCCCCTTGGCTTCGATTCTCCTTGGTTTGTTTCTACCACCTTATTAAGCTTCCAACAAGCTTCAAAGGCCCCTGAGAACAGATCAAAACAAGGCCAGAACAACCACGAAAAATGGATTCAAAGTTCAGCAAAATCACGAATTTTGAAGGGAAAAACAGTGACTTTCAAGGGATTTCTTACCCACTTTCGATCGACCTCGGGTTCGATTCGAACTTGGATATTCTTCTCACCCTCTTAAGCAACACTTCACCTTCAATATGCAACTTTGATCTCGCCAAACGAATGAGTGAATCGATCACGAAGTTCAGCTCATGAAACAGATTTCTGGGCTGTTTTGACAGCAAAAACGTGCTGAGGAGCTAACTTCTGGCCCTTCTCACGACTTGTCCTCTTCTTTTATAGGCAAACAAGGAAGACCAATATGTGTACCAAGAGGTGGACAAGCTATGCCCCCTAGCTTTGGCAAGTCATCAAGGCTAGTTTCCAGCTGCCCCAAGTGGCCTTCCAGCTGTTGATTTCGTGAGCTGTGTGGAGGCTAAGGCATTAGGCCGAATTCCCCATTTTGCCCTTATTTACCTTAAGTGGTAATTTTACTTAACCCCGGTTAAATATATTTGTACACGAACGACCTTTTAAGCCAAAAATACCTTAACTGTATTTTATATTGCTCAGAAAAATATTATAGAAGCCAAACATTACACAGAATGTTCGTATCTCTTCAAAATTAATCTGACTAGCAATATGGCTTAAGAAAAATTCGAAAATTTTATTCGTGCAAATATACGGGATATTACATCACTCCCCCTTAAAAGAAGTTTCGACCCCGAAACTTGGCCGAAAACAACTCGGGAAAGTGTCTAAGCATATCCGCCTCAGTTTCTCAGGTTTCCCAAGTAACCTCAATTTCCAATGCAAACACTATTGATGCAAGATCTAGATCATACGTCAGATAGTTTCCTTCATAGGTTTTCAGTTGTCTAGATGCGTATGCAAAAACCTTGCCTCTTTGCACCAAGACATATCTCAACCTACTCTTCGAAGCATCACTATAGACTATATAATCATTATCCTCTTTTGGCAGCGCTACAACCGGTGTCGAGGTCAGACACTTTTTCAACTTCTTGAAAATTGACCTTGCACTTGTCACTCCAGACAAACTTCTTGTGGACCTTGTGGAGCAAATCGGTCATGGGTAGAGTGATTTTAGAAAAGCCTTCCATGAACCGTCTGTAATGTTCAACAAGTCCAAGGAAACTGCGCACCTCATTCACATCCTGAGGCCGTTTCCAATCAGCTACCGCTTCAATCTTCTGGGGATCAACCATAACCCCATTTCTCATTAATCACGTGGCCCCTAGATGACATCGTCATAGTCTTCGAACTAAAATCGATGACCGCCTCATGACGCGTCAGCTAATCCATACTCAGAAAATGTCGCATGGAACCATGGTCATTCAGATCGATTCCTCTTCGAATTTCTTATCCAAAAAGGTAACCAAAATTCTAATAGACGATTGGTTCCGACAGACGATTGGTTTGAACCATACGTTTATATTAGAAAGAATATTTACAACAAAAGGTTTATGAACCTTGTTGCATACTTAAACTTACTAATATAACTATCAGAAACAAAAGACTGGATAACACCTAAGTCCACAGCATATCACAGAGGTAGTACAAAAGACTAAACTTTGCTAGCCTTGCTGAGTACTTTAAGCAATTGGAGCATCAGGTCCATCCGCCTCACGCATCACGTAAAGACGTTGACCCTGACTTCCAGAAGCAACTGGGGTCTTCCCCTTGTTTTGCGCAGTTGTCTGCATTGAAGGACTAGGAGCTTCCACTGGTCTAAACCTGGGTCGATTGTTCTGGTTAACAGACCCTTGGTGTAACTCAGTTTCTTTATGCTCCCCTTGTCGACAGAACTTCTGCATATGACCTTCCCCTCCACAGCCAAAGCATACTCTCCTTTCCTGCTGACACACACTCCTCTTATGCCCAGTTGTGCCACAATTATAGCACTGGATCGGACTCTTGCCCTGACCCGACTGCTGTGTTGACCCTCCTTAAGTCATATCCGTCCTTGCTTTGCTAGACTTGACAAAGTTAGATGGTGGCACGGGACGTTTAAATCCACTTGCCTGAGATGGATTTTGCATCAACTTTTGATGATTACGCTTTTTCGTTGACTCCTCTAGAGTCACCTCCACTTTATAAGCTGCATCCACGTATTGCTCCAAAGTAGAGCATCTGTGACGAACCATCCATGGCTTAATATCTGGGCTCATCCACTCGTGGAAATGCCAGATTTTCTGTTCTTCGCTAGACACATCTGATCCAGCGTATTGCAATAGGTGATTAAACTTGGTCGCAAGTTCAGTCACTGTTAATCCTTCCGTCTTCGGATAAAGGAATTCCTTGTGTTTCTCATCCCTCATAGCACGAGAGAAGAAACGGTCGGTCATCTTGGCTTTGAACATTCCCCAGTTCAATCCTGGATGATCAGCTAGTCCGGTGCTTTCCCACCACTCACTAGCTTCCTCTTTCAGATGGAGAGAAGCAATATGCACCTTCTCAGCTTTAGTGCATTCAATGTTACGGAACAACCGTTCCATGTGTGAGAACCAATATGCTACTCTGACTGGTTCTCCCTTGCCATCATAGCTGTCAGGCCTCATAGAGTTTATGGCCTTCAGTGCACGGACATAATTGCCTCCGTTCCTGACCACCTCTTCTCGATGTACTTGGACATTTTGTTCCACAACTCTAGGAATTACTGGAGGAATTGGCACGTCTTGTGCCTGAGGCGCAACTGGTCGCAGGATATCGGTGACTGCCTGTATCACCATTCCCCGAATTGCCTCAACTGTTGCTGCGTCAAATGACATTGGAGCATTGACCTGAGCTTGGTCACTGCCTCCTGAATTGTTGTGAGCAACAGACTCTTGTTCTTCCACAGGGTTTATAGTATTCACCATCTGTTTACCGATCAAGTTCCAAGTATTTTATACATTAATATCATTCCAATATATTTAATGTAATAAAAGTGACTTGGAATAGATCAAACTTGGTAAATTTTCATGGATGAATTCAAACCGAGTTGATAGCTCTGACAACAAAGCCCTAGGAAAGGGAACTGCTAAACTTAGCACATATTCCTTTTCCTCAATGTCCTTCCTCGGTTCTATCTCAGGAACCTTGGTCTATCGGACACTACTCCTACCGACTCAGAGAGTATGGTCTTCACCTTCTTGGTGGACTACTAGGTTCTACAACCTCAAAGCATAACGAGAGAACCGGGAACTCAAGCTTATCTAGAGATTCGCCATCTCGGCTTCTTCCGAGTTCCTCTGAAGAAAACAGAACGCACCCATATCTCATGGGCAACGAGAAAAGAATTAGTCTTTCTAGATATGGAAGCAACTTCCTATATCAGACTAGAGAGAAGGCATGACTATGAACGGTTTGAAATTTGTACCGTTTTGAAAATTCAGAGCCCTTGAAAACACTTTTCAATTTAAAACAAATAAATGGTTTTCAAATACCCAACCCATTTTAAAAACTTTTGGCTCTGATACCAAATCTGTAACACTCCCAAATCGTAACCCATTTGGAAAGATATTACCGCCAGTGACCTCGGTGTTCCTTACCGAAGCCACCCAAGGCTTTACCGGTTTAAACACAATCATGAAACACAAATGATACAAAATCATTGTAATACTTAATTAAAACATGAATCCCGGGATTACATCCCAATCCCGAATAGGACAATATACAGAGTTAAATCAAACACAGCGGAAGTCTTTCTTAAAATCTTACAAAAAGGGTTGTGATCACCATGATCACCTGCCCAAGGATCTCAACCTGATTAAAATCATTAAAACATCAAAACAACCGTCATCTTCATAGTCAATCTAGTCTCCTCATATCTGTATTCTATCTGATGTGCCGAATCGAACGGATGACACCAGCCCACATGCAGAGAACAATGTCCGTGGGTTAGTCTAATGAAAGACTATGCAAGGGTACAAAGCAGAAGGTTCGAGTAGTCGTATTAGGTTAGACTCATCGTTTCTCGAATAATAACCGATAACGATAGTCAACCACCATACTTCTACTGGAATATATCAAAAGACATGATCAAGAGAAGACTCCAACGGAATTGAGTCTTATAGGAAAATATCCATGAGAAGACTCCAAAAGATTGAGTCTTTCGGAAACATGACAATTGTCTGGAACATTATAGTTTCATATGTATATACATAACGTTAAAAACTGACTGAGATGCTTCGGTTCACGACCAACCTCACCGTATAATGTGAATCACCGCATGATACGACTCCAGATTGGAAAGAGAACGTACTACATTCAAGTCTAAACGAGTTTTCCTAGCCGCACTATTACTTAGTTGCGCTACTCGTCGAGGTATATTAATCATGTGCGAACCTACGGCACTCATCTTATTTAATTCCAAAACACACAATTACGTTATAAACTTTTAGGATCAGCTCGTCCCGAGACGAGAGATCTTTTGGGAACACTCCCAAGATTTGTGACACTGTTTAAGTGCACCACCTCTTCACCCGAGTAAAGAGGTAGGTCATGATCATCCAATTGGTATTAGGTGGGGAAGAGCCACCTCTCTACCTGATTATAAAGAAACGACTGGACTCCAGGGCCTCAGTAACATTCCTACGAATACTCGTTCTAACTAAACAGTTCAGAACAGTCAAATAATCATATTAAAGCCATCACGACTAACATCATAGATATATTTCAATCTAGGTATACATATATAATAGCGTTGTTCTAGCAGATATACAACCTATTATAATATCCATTTTAATTTCCAAAGATAGTTTCATAAAACTGTTCCCAGACTGAAAAATGATCAATCCAAATTAATTAACAATTAAGCAATTGATAATTAATGGAAATATGGAATGATAAGCAAGAGCGAACCGCCACTTGCCTTAGATCCGATGAAAGCTTTGCACGCTTAGTATTAAAGGGTTTCCAAGTCTAAAACTGGGACAGATCTGGGATAATAAATCCTTCTGGAACGACCCATAACAAGACCCTAAATTAGATTCAATATCTACATATACGAATCTAAAGGAATAAAGATCAAAGGGGTTCGAGCTTCGCCCACTACCAAGCCCAACACACACACACACACATCACGGCCTATGCTTGCCGCGGGTGCGGTGGTTCGTCGCCGCGGGGTGCGGTGGTCGAACAGGGGCGAGGAGACGAGAGCAACCATGGGTAGAAACTTACCCAAATCGATCCCTTTAGGCTTCGATTCTTCTTGGTTCAAGTCTACCACCCTCTTAAGCTACCAACAAGCTTCAAAAGCCTCCTGAGAACGGATCAAAACAAAGCCCAAACAACCACGAAAATCGGATTCAAAGTTCAGCAAAAGTCACAAATTTCTGAAGGGAAAATCAGTGGCTCGCAAGGGTTTTCTTACCAATTTTCGATCCACCTCTAGTTCGATTCGAGCTTGGCTATTCTTCTCACCCTCTTAAGCTACACTTCACCTTCAATATGCAACTTTGATCTGGCCAAACGAATGAGTGAATCGATCAGAAATCAATCTCCAAGGTCAGCTCAGGAACACGTTTTGCTGATTTCTGACAGAAAAGAGGAGGACGAAGATGGTGAGGAATGAGTTTCTGGCTCCTCTCACGATCTCTACTCTTCTTTTATAGGCAAACCACGAAGACCACCCTGAAGACACGTACCCCATGAGGTGTCCAAGCTAGGCCAATAGCCCCGAAGAGTCACCTAAGCTAGCTTGCCAGCTACACCAAGTTGGCTTCCCAACTGCTGAAGTTGGCTTGCTGTGGGGGCTAAGGCAAAGGCCAAAATTCCCCTTTTGTCCTTTTTTACCTTAAGTGGTAATTTTACTTAACCCCGGGTTAAATATATTTGTACACGAATGAGCTTTTAAGCCAAAAATACCTTAACTGTATTTTATATTGCTCAGAAAAATATTACAGAAGTCAAACATTACACAGAATGTTCGTATCTCCTCAAAATTAATCTGGCTTGCAATATGGCTTAAGAAAATTCAAAAATTTTAATCGTGCAAATATACGGGATATTACATCAATCTGTAACACCCCCAAATTTATAATCCGTTTGGAAAGGTATTACCGCCAGTGACCTCGGTGTTTCTTACCGAAGCCACCCAAGGCTTTACCGGTTTAAACACAATCATGAAAAACAAATGATACAAAATCATTGTAATATTTAATTAAATCATGAATCCCGGGATTACATCCCAATCCCGAATAGGACAAATATACAGAGTTAAATCAAACACAACGGAAGTCTTTCTTAAAATATTACAAAAGAGTTGTGATCACCATGATCACATGCCCAAGGATCTCAACCTGATTAGAATTATTAAAACATCAAAACAACCGTCATCTTCATAGTCAATCTAGTCTCCTCATATCTGTGTTCTATCTGATGTGTCGAATCGAACGGATGACACCAGCCCACATGCGGAGAACAATGTTCGTGGGTTAGTCTACTTGAATAGACTAGCAAGGGTAAAAAGCAGAGTGGTTCGAGTGATCGTAACCGTTTACTATCATTGTCCCTCGAATGATAACCGAAGGGACGATACATAACCCGGCACTTTCACGGAATAACAACAAGAGGTATGCAGAAGAGACGACTCTGGAAGACTGAATCTCCACAGAGACCGACCCGAAAGAGACTCCAAGAGATTGAGTCTTAAGGAAATATGACAAGTCTGGAACATTATAGTTTCATATGTATATACATAACGTTAAAAACTGACTGAGATGCTTCGGTTCACGACCAACCTCACCGTATAATGCGAATCACCGCATGATACAACTCCAGATTGGAAAGAGAACGTACTACATTCAAGTCTAAACGAGTTTTCCTAGCCGCACTATTACTTAGCTGCGCTACTCATCGAGGTATATAATCATGTGCGAACCTACGGCACTTATCTTATTTAATTCCAAAACACACAATTACGTTATAAACTTTTAGGATCAGCTTGTCCCGAGACGAGAGATCTTTTGGGAACACTCCCAAGATTTGTGACACTGTTTAAGTGCACCACCTCTTCACCCGAGTAAAGAGGTAGGTCATGACCATCCAATTGGTATTAGGTGGGGACGAGCCACCTCTCTACCTGATTATAAAGAAACGACTGGGCCCTAGGGCCTCAGTCACGTTCCTACGAATACTCGTTCTAACTACACAGTTCAGAACAGTCAATCATAATAAAGCCATTAAGGCCAATATCTCAGATATATTTCAATCTAGATCATATATATATAATAGCGTTGTTCTAGCAGATATACAACCTATTATAATATTCATTTTATCTTCCAAAGATAGTTTCATAAAACTGTTCCAGACATGAATAATAATCAATCCAAATTAATTAACAATTAAGCAATTGATAATTAATGGAAATATGGAATGATGAGCAAGAGCGAACCGCCACTTGCCTTGAATCTGACGAAAGCTTCGAAAGCTTGGTTTCAAAGAGTTTCTGAGTCCAGAACGGGGACAATTCCTGAATAAAATTCATATGGAACGACCCATAACAAGACCCTAAATTAGATTCAATATCTATATATACGAATCTAATGGAATACGAGACAAAGGAATAAGGCCAAAGCCCATGCCCAACACCAAGACACACAACCGGCATGGCCACCGCGGGTGCGGCGGGCACATGGCGCGGGGTGCGGCACACAGGCAGGGGCGAGGACAAGGTTGGCAACGGGGGAAACTCACCCAAATCGAACCCCCTTGGCTTCGATTCTCCTTGGTTTGTTTCTACCACCTTATTAACCTTCCAACAAGCTTCAAAAGGCCCTTGAGAACAGATCAAAACAAGGCCAGAACAACCACGAAAAACGGATTCAAAGTTCAGCAAAATCACGGATTTTGAAGGGAAAAACAGTGACTTTCAAGGGATTTCTTACCCACTTTCGATCGACCTCGGGTTCGATTCGAACTTGGATATTCTTCTCACCCTCTTAAGCAACACTTCACCTTCAATATGCAACTTTGATCTCGCCAAACGAATGAGTGAATCGATCACGAAGTTCAGCTCATGAAACAGATTTCTGGGCTGTTTTGACAGCAAAAACGTGCTGAGGAGCTGACTTCTGGCCCTTCTCATGACTTGTCCTCTTCTTTTATAGGCAAACAAGGAAGACCAATATGAAGACATGTGTACCAACAGGTGGCTGTTTTGACAGTACAATGACCACGTGGGTCCCTCTCCTTTGTTTTATTTGTGTTGGGCCGTAAGCCCATAATCCTTTCCCGTTCAGATTTAACCCGGAATTATTCTAGGAAAGTGGCGGTTCGCTCTTGCTTAATTATTATATGTTTCATTAATTATCAATTGTGTAGTTGTTAATTAATTTGGATGATTTCTTGTGCATATTGGGAACAGTCTTGTTAATTAATATGATTAAAATCTGATATTATAATAGGTTGTATATCTGCTAGTATCAACGCTATTATAAATAATTATTCTGAATATTGGCCTTGATAGCTTTGATATGAATTATTGATGTGTTAAACTACTTAGTTAGCACTTTGGCTTTGATGTGATTTGTTGATATGTGGAACTGCTTGTGTTAGCATTTGTGTGAATTAATTGTTAATGTTTTCCTCCCTTGCTTAGTCTATTCATTAGACTAACCCCTTGTATTTTATTTATCTGCAACATCATGGTGGTGTCGTCCGTCCGTTTCGGCACATACAGGTTCAAAAAGGCTAGATCGACTATGAATGTGGACGGTGTTTTGCCACCATCTAACTTTGTCAAGTCTAGCAAAGCAAGGACGGATATGACTCAAGGAGGGTCAACACAGCAGTTGGGTCAGGGCAAGAGTCTGATCCAGTGCTATAATTGTGGCACAAATGGGCATAAGAGCAGTGTGTGTCAGTAGGAAAGGAGAGTATGCTTTGGCTGTGGAAGGGAAGGTCATATGCAGAAGTTTTGTCGACAAGGGGAGCAGAAAGAAACTGAGTTACACCAAGGGTCTATTAACCAGAACAATCGACCCAGGTTTAGACCAGTGGAAGCTCCTAGTCCTTCAATGCAGACAACTGCGCAAAACAAGGCGAAGACCCCAGTTGCTTCTGGAAGTCAGGGTCAACGTCTTTACGTGATGCGTGAGGCGGATGGACCTGATGCTCCAATTGCTTAAAGTACTCAGCAAGGCTAGCAAAGTTTAGTCTTTTGTACTACCTATGTGATATGCTGTGGACTTAGGTGTTATCCAGTATTTTGTTTCTGATAGTTATATTAGTAAGTTTAAGTATGCAACAAGGTTCGTAAACCTTTTGTTGTAAATATTCTTTCTAATATAAACGTATGGTTCAAACCAATCGTCTGTCGGAACCAATCGTTTGTTAGAATTTTGGTTACCTTTTTGGATAAGAAATTCGAATAGGAATCGATCTGAATGACCATGGTTCCATGCGACATTTTCTCAGTATGGATTAGCTGACGCGTCATGAGGCGGTCATCGATTTTAGTTCGAAGACTATGACGATGTCATCTAGGGGCCACGTGATTAATGAGAAATGGGGTTATGGTTGATCCCCAGAAGATTGAAGCGGTAGAAGATTGGAAGCGGCCTCAGGATGTGAATGAGGTGCGCAGTTTCCATGGACTTGTTGAACATTACAGACGGTTCATGGAAGGATTTTCTAAAATCACTCTACCCATGACCGATTTGCTCCACAAGGTCCACAAGAAGTTTGTCTGGAGTGACAAGTGCAAGGCCAATTTTCAAGAAGTTGAAAAAGTGTCTGACCTCGACACCGGTTATAGCGCTGCCAAAAGATGATGATGATTATATAGTCTATAGTGATGCTTCGAAGAGTAGGTTGAGATATGTCTTGGTGCAAAGAGGCAAGGTTTTTGCATACGCATCTAGACAACTGAAAACCTATGAAGCAAACTATCTGACGTATGATCTAGATCTTGCATCAATAGTGTTTGCATTGGAAACTGAGGTTACTTGGGAAACCTGAGAAACTGAGGCGGATATGCTTAGACACTTTCCCGAGTTGTTTTCAGCCAAGTTTCGGGGTCGAAACTTCTTTTAAGGGGGGAGTGATGTAATATCCCGTATATTTGCACGAATAAAATTTTCGAATTTTTCTTAAGCCATATTGCTAGTCAGATTAATTTTGAAGAGATACGAATATTCTGTGTAATGTTTGGCTTCTGTAATATTTTTCTTAGCAATATAAAATACAATTAAGGTATTTTTGGCTTAAAAGGTCGTTCGTGTACAAATATATTTAACTGGGGTTAAGTAAAATTACCACTTAAGGTAAATAAGGGCAAAATGGGGAATTCGGCCTAATGCCTTAGCCTCCACACAGCTCACGAAATCAACAGCTGGAAGGCCACTTGGGGCAGCTGGAAACTAGCCTTGATGACTTGCCAAAGCTAGGGGGCATAGCTTTTCCACCTCTTGGTACACATGTCTTCATATTGGTCTTCCTTGTTTGCCTATAAAAGAAGAGGACAAGTCGTGAGAAGGGCCAGAAGTTAGCTCCTCAGCACGTTTTTGCTGTCAAAACAGCCCAGAAATCTGTTTCATGAGCTGAACTTCGTGATCGATCTCTGATCGATTCACTCATTTGTTTGGCGAGATCAAAGTTGCATATTGAAGGTGAAGTGTTGCTTAAGAGGGTGAGAAGAATATCCAAGTTCGAATCGAACCCGAGGTCGATCGAAAGTGGGTAAGAAATCCCTTGAAAGTCACTATTTTTCCCTTCAAAATCCGTGATTTTGCTGAACTTTGAATCCGTTTTTCGTGGTTGTTATGGCCTTGTTTTGATCTGTTCTCAGGGGCCTTTTGAAGCTTGTTGGAAGGTTAATAAGGTGGTAGAAACAAACCAAGGAGAATCGAAGCCAAGGGGGTTCGATTTGGGTGAGTTTCCCCCGTTGCCAGCCTTGTCCTCGCCCCTGCCTGTGTGCCGCACCCCGCGCCATGTGCCCGCCGCACCCGCGGTGGCCATGCCGGTTGTGTGTCTTGGTGTTGGGCATGGGCTTTGGCCTTATTCCTTTGTCTCGTATTCCATTAGATTCGTATATACAGATATTGAATCTAATTTAGGGTCTTGTTATGGGTCGTTCCATATGAATTTTATTCAGGAATTGTTCCCGTTTTGGACTCAGAAACTCTTTGAAACCAAGCTTTCGAAGCTTTCGTCAGATTCAAGGCAAGTGGCGGTTCGCTCTTGCTCATCATTCCATATTTCCATTAATTATCAATTGCTTAATTTTTAATTAATTTGGATTGATTATTATTCATGTCTGGAACAGTTTTATGAAACTATCTTTGGAAGATAAAATGAATATTATAATAGGTTGTATATCTGCTAGAACAACGCTATTATATATATATGATCTAGATTGAAATATATCTGAGATATTGGCCTTGATGGCTTTATTATGATTGACTGTTCTGAACTGTGTAGTTAGAACGAGTATTCGTAGGAATATGACTGAGGCCCTGGGGCCCAGTCGTTTCTTTATAATCAGGTAGAGAGGTGGCTCGTCCCCACCTAATACCAATTGGATGGTCATGACCTACCTCTTTACTCGGGTGAAGAGGTGGTGCACTTAAAAGTGTCACAAATCTTGGGAGTGTTCCCAAAAGATCTCTCGTCTCGGGACGAGCTGATCCTAAAAGTTTATAACGTAATTGTGTGTTTTGGAATTAAATAAGATAAGTGTCGTAGGTTCGCACATGATTAATATACCTCGACGAGTAGCGCAGCTAAGTAATAGTGCGGCTAGGAAAACTCGTTTAGACTTGAATGTAGTACGTTCTCTTTCCAATCTAGAGTCGTATCATGCGGTGATTCGCATTATACGGTGAGGTTGGTCGTGAACGGAAGCATCTCAGTCAGTTTTTAACGTTATGTATATACATATGAAACTATAATGTTCCAGACTTGTCATATTTCCTTAAGACTCAATCTCTTGGAGTCTCTTTCGGGTCGGTCTCTGTGGAGATTCAGTCTTCCAGAGTCGTCTCTTCTGTATACCTCTTGTTGTTATTCCGTGAAAGTGTCGGGTTATGTATCGTTCCTTCGGTTATCATTTGAGGGACAATGATAGTAAACGGTTACGATCACTCGAACCACTCTGCTTTTTACCCTTGCTACTCTATTCAAGTAGACTAACCCACGAACAGTGTTCTCCGCATGTGGGCTAGTGTCATCCGTTCGATTCGGCACATCAGATAGAACGCAAATATGAGGAGACTAGATTGACTATGAAGATGACGGTTGTTTTGATGTTTTAATAATTCTAATCAGGTTGAGATCCTTGGGCATGTGATCATGGTGATCACAACTCTTTTGTAATATTTTAAGAAAGACTTCCGTTGTGTTTGATTTAACTCTGTATATTTGTCCTATTCGGGATTGGGATGTAATCCCGGGATTCATGATTTAATTAAATATTACAATGATGTTGTATCATTTGTTTTTCATGATTGTGTTTAAACCGGTAAAGCCTTGGGTGGCTTCGGTAAGAAACACCGAGGTCACTGGCGGTAATACCTTTCCAAACGGATTATAAATTTAGGGGTGTTACAACATTCTCCATTGAAAATCATGTGAGAGGACGAATCATTGAAGTCTCCACAGATGTTGTCGTCATGTTCATGGTTCCCAGAGATGGATTGTTGCTCATTATCCATGGGAACTGGTGGAGGAGCCAGTGGAGGATTATGTGCGGCAGGGCAGGAACTTGGTGGAGTGACATCTTCATCTGGATCTTCTTGATATGACTTGGGAAACGGGTCTTCAAAGGAATTGGTAGTGTTCTGCACAATTCTTCCAAGTGATTTTTCATTAAAAATAACATGAACACTTTCTTCTACCTTTTTAGTTCTTTTGTTGAAGACTTTGTATGCCTTGCTGCCTGAGGCGTATCCAATGAAGATTCCTTCATCACTTCTTGGGTCGAATTTGCCAAGATTGTCCTTCCCATTGTTGTGCACAAAGCACTTGCATCCGAACACCCTCAGATGTGAGATGTTGGGAATTCTTCCCCTTAGGAGTTCATAGGGTGTCTTCTCTGTGATTGGGCGAAGCATGGCTCGATTGATGATGTAGCAAGCTGTGTTGATTGCCTCAGCCCAGAATGATTGAGAGAGTGCACTTGATATGAGCATAGTCCGAGCCATGTCTTCCAAGGTTCTATTCTTCCTTTCTACTACTCTATTCTGTTGAGGAGTGTATGGTGCAGAGAAGTTGTGATCAATTCCATGCTCACTGCAAAAGGTTAGAAATTCTCCATTTTCGAATTCGGTACCATGGTCAGACCGAATTGAATTGAGTAAGAAATCGAGAGATTTTTCTAACAAAGGAACCAGATCTTTAAAGCGGTCAATAACTTCACTCTTAGATTTAATAAAGATGGTCCAAGTAAAGCGAGAGAAGTCATCGACAAGAACAAAGATATACCTATTCCCTCCTAGGCTCTGAACTCTCATGGGTCCACACAGATCCATGTGGAAGAGTTCAAGAGGCCTTGAGGTGCTTACCATGTTTTTGGACTTAAAGGAACTACGAGCCTGTTTCCCTTTTACACAGTCAGAGCACAGTTCCTTAGATGTGCCACTTAGCTTTGGCAGCCCTCTGACTAGCTCCTTTGAGTGTAGCTTTTGAATCAGCTTGGTGCTAGCATGACCGAGGCGTTGATGCCACAAATCAGCTTGGTCATTCACAGTTGAGAGACAAAGTTTCTCCTTGGGAACAAAGGATGGATCAATTATGTAGACATTGTTGAATCTTTTCCCTTTTAGGATGATTTATCCCGAGGAGTCAAGGACTGAACATTCGTTTGATCTGAATCTAACTTCATTGTCTCCTTGATCACACAGTTGTGACACACTTATTAGGTCAAAACCAAGATTATCAACAAGGTGAACTTTGTTTACCTGAATGTGATCGTTGAGTTTCACAGTTCCTATTCCACAGATTTTCCCTTTGCTTTTGTCTCCAAAGGATATGTTCCCTCCTTGGAGAGGTTGAAGATAGGTCATTTGATTTCTTCTTCCAGTCATATGGCATGAGCAACCACTGTTGATGTACCATAGTTGAGGTTGCCTCTCTTCTTTCTGCACATAAGGGAACTAAGATTTCTGAACCCAGCGAAGCTTGGCTTTACTAGAGGGATTAGCATTGCGAGTCTGTCAATAACCAGGGAACTGGTTCCTTTCATGGTAATGAGTATTTTTCTCCTTTTCAAAGTTCCTTTTCTTAGCACAATCAGTGTTGTAATGACCATTCTTACCACAGTAGGTACACAAACGATTGTAAACAACATGTCCATATTTTCCTTTTCCTGACCTAAAAGGTTTTTCAGTTTTCCTTTTGTTAAAATCAACATTGTTTCTAACCTTGCTATGGGCCATGTCAATATATCTTTTGTGAGCAAAGGAATTGGTGAACCATTGGTTTTCAGGAACCATCTTTTCTTTCCCCTTAGGTTCCTTCTTAGGACTTTGAGAACTTTCATTTAGATGTTTGGCAACCTCAGCCTTGTTCTCAAGAACCATGATCTTCTCTGATAGGAATTGATTCCTATCACGAGAAGTGGCAAGAGCAGTACTGAGGTTCTCATTCATCTCAACAAGTTCTCGCCTAGCCTTTTCATTTTCAGAATCATTGTTCCCTTTGTTGTTGACATATCCTATTCCATGACGTTGTCTCACAAAAACAGTTTGATTTATCATTTTTTCATTAATAGAATCAGTGAGAATGTCCAATCTATCAATTATGGATTGAAGCATGTCATTTCCAGGTAAGTTAGCATGCAAGGGAACTTTGATAGAATTTATGCTAGTTTCATCACAAGATTTGTAAGTTTTAAGGTGACTAGCATGCACATTCCTAATATCAATGAGTTTGGAGTGAGTTTCAGCTAGGTCTTTCTCAGTTTCATCAAGTTTCTTACTCCAAACAGAATTCTCAACAGTCAAGCAAACAATTTCATCTTCACAATCATCAAGTTTTTGTTGAAGGAAACTGGTTTCCTTTCCTAGTTTCTTTATGACCTTAAGAAGTTGTTTCTTATCACAATCAGCTAGGGATTTTAAGAGATCGTCAGAAGTTACCTCAAGGTCTTCTGAGTCGCTTGAGTCTCCTTTTGCCATGTGACATCATCCTCCAGAGAAGCCACTCAGATCCAGTTCCTCATCTGAGTCTTCTCCCCATGAGGCTACGAGAGCCTTCTTTTTCTGAGGACTTTCTTCTTCCTTGGAGTCTTCCTTATTGGGACAGTTCTTAGCATACTGTTCCTTTTCTTTGCACTCGTAACAAGAGACTTCTTTGAGATCCCTTTTGGGTCCATTATGGGAGGAACTGCCCTTTTGGAACCTTCCCTTCACAAAGAATTTTTTGATATTCTTTGAGAAGAGGGTTGTTAGCTCATCCTCTTCTTCTTCCAGGTCTGAGTTCTTTTGCTCTATCTCGAGCCTAGAAAAGGCTTTGGAGATCTTGAGGGCAATTCCTTTCTCCAGTTTCTTATCGGCATTGGCTTTGGTGTGCTCTCCTTCTTCAACCTCCAGTTTCCCTATTACTTGAGTCAAGGGAAGGGATTGGATGCCTGGAGTGTTCTTCATGATTCCCTTGAGAAGGGTGAACTTGGAGTTGAGTCCATTGATGATCACCAGGGACTTGGAAACTTCATCAAGGTCGACTCCCACCGCTGTTAGCTTTCCAATCAATATGTTGAAGCGGGAGTAGTACTCTCAGATGGTCTCAGTTTCCATCATTTTGAAGGTGTGGTATTCTCCTTCCAAAGCAAACTTTCTGCTTTGCTTTAGTTCATCACTTCCTTCATGCATCTCCTTGAGAGCTTTCCACATCTCCTTTGCCGTCTTGATGCCTATGACCTTGTCCATGTCTTCTCTGTCCAATCCATTGAGGATGAATTGCCTGGCCTTGGCATTCTTCTCCATGATGACATAGTGTTCTGGTTTCCAATCTTCTTCCTTCATGGTAAGATCGACATAGCCATTTCCATTTTCAACTATCCTCCAGCATTGGTAGTCGTTGGTCTTGATGTGGCTTTCCATGCACTTTTCCTACCATGTTTCTTCTCCTTTCTTTCGGAGATGTGGCTTGTTGGTGGAGATTCCGAGCTCAAACTTGCTTGGTTGAGACGTGATCTGCAAACTTAACAAAGATCTAGAGCTTTTTGATGCGAACAACCCCTGGGCGATGTCGCGATGTAGGATCTTGACTCCTCAAGCTAGGTTGAATCTTCTCCTCCGTAGCCAAAGTGATGGCTTTCCTAGGGTTAAAGAGATAACCCTTTTCTAACGCGTCAAGAGATGACGACGAGGTCAAAGAGATGACCTTGAGTACCGAAGAGACGGTGAATGATTTGCTCGAAGCGACGAGCTACGGGATAGGTTGATCCGGAGATCGAAGGGGTGACGTTAGGATTCAAGGAAGGAGCGTACTCAACTTCTAAGGAGCGAACTCAACTTGTAAACTAAAATCCAACGTAAGGAATACAACTAGGGTTTCAAGTGTTTAAATAGGTCAAATAAAATAACATAAAATAATATT
Source organism: Rheum nobile (assembly GCA_027886185.1). Classification (NCBI taxonomy): domain Eukaryota; kingdom Viridiplantae; phylum Streptophyta; class Magnoliopsida; order Caryophyllales; family Polygonaceae; genus Rheum; species Rheum nobile. The sequence continues at coordinate 516,122 of WOAB01000542.1, forward strand.
AAAATTGTTCAGCAAACGAAGAGACGACAAAGTGGCTTCGCTGACGCGGCCGCGACTCGGTCCAGAACTCGGCCGAGTTCTGGACCGAGTTGTTGTCTGTAAATGCAACTCGAGCAGAACGGAAATTCGCCGACAACTCGGTCCAGAACTCGGTCGAGTTCTGGGCCGAGTTCTTTACTGTAGCAGCAACTCGGTTGGGCACGGCAATTTCGTCGACAACTCGGTCCAGAACTCGACTCTCAGTCGAGTTCTGGGCCGAGTTCTTCACTGTTGCTCCGCTTCCGCGAACTCGTCGTCTTCGTCTTCTTGGTGGGGTCGATTAGGACGAGGCCCCACCTAAGCCTTCATAGGTCACGAGGAGGACCCATTTAGGACTAGATAAACCCGTATCACTTGCGTAAGCCCGTGAGACTAAGGATTGTGTGGCTCGTTCCATGGCTCTGGCGCGGGCTCTTGTCATCGGACCAGCCGAGCGCAACTTCATTGCGTCCTCTTCGTCCTGCGCCGTCATCAAGGGAGTTATGGAGCTATCAATCTCCCCTTCTTGGCTGCGAAGCGTCCTCGCTTCGTCCTCGTCGTCAAAAGCAGGAGGAGTATAAGGAGCAAGGTCAGCGACGTTGAACGTCGGGTGCGCGCCATAGTCATCGGGTAACTCCAAGCGATAGGCATTGGTCCCAAGGCGTTGTAGTACCTGGAAAGGACCATCACCTCACGCGTCCAGTTTGTGGCGTCGCTTCAATGGAAAGCGTTCCTTGCGTAAATGCAGCCACACCAAGTCACCGGGCTCATAAGCAACCGGGCGGCGATTTTTGTTGCGTTGGGCAGCTACTTGCTCGGATCTCCGCTCCAGCTGCTGTCTCGTCCGTTCATGGAGGGCCTTGACCTGGTCCGCACGCTCCACGCCCTTCAAGCTTTCCTTTTCCTTCAATGGCCGTGGTATGAGATCCAACGGGGTGAGCGGATTGAGGCCGTAGACCACCTGGAAGGGAGTCCGCTGCGTCGCCGAATGCATCGACCTGTTATAAGCAAATTCAACAAAAGGCAAGCACTCTTCCCACTTGCGGAGGTTAGACTTTAACATAGTACGCAATAGAGCACCCAAAGTCCTATTAGTAACCTCTGTTTGGCCATCAGTCTGGGGGTGATAACTAGTAGAGAACAACAACTTAGTCCCCAATTTGGTCCATAAAGATTTCCAGAAATAACTCACAAATTTAGCATCACGATCAGACACTATACTCCTAGGAATACCATGCAGCTTAACAACATGCTCAAAAAATAATGAAGCGATCTCAGAAGCATTGTTAGTAGTCTTGCATGCAATGAAGTGAGCCATCTTAGAAAACCTATCAACTACCACAAATATCGAGTCCCTCCCCTTCTTAGACATGGGCAAACCAGTGATAAAATCCATACTAATATCTTCTCATGGAACATCCGGAATAGGCAAAGGGGTATACAATCCTTGGGGACTCGATCTAGACTTAGCATGCACACAAGTAACACAAGCCTTGCAAAAACGTGTAACATGATGCAACATTTTAGGCCAATAGAAATGTTCCTTTAATGCAGCCAAGGTTTTAGGGATACCAAAATGACCTCTACCCTCATGAGCTTCCTGAATGAGCAACCTACGCATAGATGTTTTAGGGATGCAAAGTTTCCCTGTCTTGAAAAGGTAGCCATTATCAATATAGAACCCATTAGACTCTCCAATGTTCATGCATGTTTTAAAATTTTCAGTAAAGTCAACGTCATGCATATAGACATCTTTAATCAAAGAGAAGCCTAAGATAGAAGCATCAAGGTGGGTAAGTAATACATACATGCGAGAAAGGGCGTCAGCAACCACATTCTCTTTGCCCTTCTTGTATTTGACCACGTAGGGGAAGGTCTCCATGAATTCCACCCAGCGGGCATGGCGGCGGTTGAGGTTGTACTGACTCTTCAAATACTTCAACGCCTCATGGTCTGAGTGAATGACGAACTCCTTGGGCCATAGGTAGTGTTGCCAAGTCTTCAACACCCGAATAAGAGCATAGAGCTCCTTGTCGTACGTGGGGTAGTTGAGCTGGGCGCCGGTGAGTTTCTCGCTGAAGTATGCAATGGGGCGCCTATCCTGCAGCAAAACTCCTCCAATTCCGTGATGAGAAGCGTCACACTCCACCTCAAAGGTCTTGGAGAAGTCCGGTAATTTCAGCAAGGGGGCGTTGCACAATCGATCCTTCAAAGTGATGAAGGCAGTCTCATGTGCGGTCGTCCACTCAATAGACGGTGCCTTCTTTGTAAGCTCGTGAAGCGGGGCTGCAATGGTGGAGAAATCACGCACAAAGCGGCGATAGAAGCCAGCCAAGCCCAAAAAGGACCGCACCATGGTTGGTGTAGTAGGGCGTGGCCATTCTTGTATGGCGCGAACCTTTTCCTGGTCAACCTGCAGCCCATCCTTGCACACCACAAAACCAAGAAAAACAGTGGAATCCGAGCAAAAAGAACATTTACTCAGGTTAGCATAAAGTTTCTCCCGTCTAAGACACTCTAAGACCTTCCTAAGATGCTCAACATGCTCATCCAAAGACCTGCTGTAAACAAGGATATCATCAAAGTAGACAACCACAAATTTCCCTAAGTAGGCACGTAACACATGGTTCATCAACCGCATAAAAGTACTAGGGGCATTGGTCAAACCAAAAGGCATAACCAACCACTCATACAAGCCATACTTAGTTTTAAATGCAGTTTTCCACTCATCACCCTCATGCATCCGAATTTGATGATACCCGCTCTTAAGATCAATTTTGGAAAATAAGGTAGCACCAGACAATTCATCAAGCATATCATCAAGTCTAGGAATAGGGTGTCGATACTTCACCGTAATTTGGTTGATCGCCCGGCAATCAACACACATGCGCCAACTACCATCCTTCTTGGGCACAAGAATGACCGGCACGGCGCAGGGGCTCAAACTCTCTCGGACGTGGCCCTTGTCCATCAACTCTTGGACTTAGCGCTGCAATTCCTTTGTCTCCTCTGGACTCGTGCGGTATGCTGTGCGGTTAGGAAGAGAGGCGCCAGGGACAAAGTCGATTTGATGCTCAATACCACGAATGGGTGGCAATCCTTCGGGCAGCTCCGCGGGCATCACATCTTCAAATTCCTACAAAAGAGAAGACACTGCAGGGGGTAAATCAACAAGATCGTTAACATTTAAAAGACACGCGAAAGGAACAAGTAAAAAGCAAGGAAGTCTTCCCTGAATGATTGGAGAGACATCCCGGGACCGAGCCAAAAGAAGGCGGTTCTCACACGAGCCTTGGATGCCAGCCTTGGGTGCTGATTTTTGGGGGGTGTCACGGCCGTCCTTCTCCTTGGCTTGTTCAAGGGCCTTGACGCGGTTCCTTTCGACGTGATCCTGCATAATCTCCTGAGGGCTCATAGGAAGCAATGTCACCTTCCTCCCATTGTGCATGAAGACGTAGTTGTTGAGAAAACCATCATGAAGGGCACGCTTGTCGAATTGCCAAGGATGCCCTAAGAGAAGATGGGTGGCATCCATGGGAACGACGTCACAAAGCACAGAATCCTTGTAATGGCCAATGCTGAAATTGATAGTGCACTGACGCTTAACAACATTGGAGTCATCACCATCGGAGATCCATTGTAGGCTATAAGGCTGGGGGTGTGGAGTTGTGTCGAACTTGAAGTGCGTGATCACCTTCTCATTGATGATATTGCAACAACTTCCACCATCTATAATGACACTCAAAGAAGCACCCTGGACCGCACATTTAGTATGAAATAAATTTTCACGTTTGTCAAGTAAGGTACCTTCTTTGGCGGTAAGAACACGGCGAGTGACCAGGCTAAGGGGCACGTTGCCTTGAGCGTCCATAGGGCTGCAAATATACCCATCCAACTTCTCTTCTTCCTCGTCCTGGTCGTACGAATCAAACACTGGAGGGCTGTCTGGGGTGTCATCGTCAAAGGACTCGTATCCGGTGAGGGCTGAGAAGAGGACTCGCTTGTTGTTGGGGCAGTCCCGTTGTAAGTGGCCATGCCCTTGGCACTTATAACAGACCTTGTCACGCGCCCGTTCATCTGAGGGCGGTGCACGCCGCTACGGTGGTTCGTTGACGCGTGATAACAGGTTTTTGTCGTTCTAAAAACTGCTATGCAAAATATCCAAACAAACCTTAAACCGTAGTCCTAGGTAAGTAAAGGTCGAATCCACAGGGAGGCGAATTCTATCTTAATATGCAATTTGTATGTCAAACTAAAGTAACCAAAGGGGGGTTTTTATGAGTTTAATTAATCTAAGCATGCAAAAGTAAACAACTAGATGTGATGGATTCAGTAATGGGGAAAAGCACTTAGTCAAACAACATCCACTATTCGTATGACAAGTTGATCATAGATACTCATTCAAATCTCATGCAATGGTAATTCCAATTCCTTTTCAGATATAACTAATAGCACAACTAGATACTATTAGCACTAACTAATTAAACAATCTTGAAACTATCAAGATTCAGTTTAACAGCAGCCTTACGAATAAGAATATAGTTGGATACAATTCTAGCATAAAACAACCAGGTATTATCCTAGAATATAAATCAGTTCTCTTCTGCATAAGACTAGCACAACCAGATACTAGTACGATACAGTTGCTACTCTGAAATAGATATGCTCAACCAGTAACAATCTAGATCTAGCAATAGATCAATAACAATAAACCCTAGTTGCGTCCAAATAGAGATTATCAATATCAATCATAAACAACTTAAGCAAGAGAAAGATAAAAACCATGCAATAGATTAAGAACGAGAATCTCACAACTTAATCAAAACGAAAGCTTCAGCGTCCGACTAAGCCAGGGAGGCTTAGTTCTTCATAACGTAGAACGTAGAAATTAGGGTTCCAAGAGATGATGATTGATTGGCCAACAAGCCTCCTTCAACCCTCTAATACTAAAGGAAAATAAAATCTGAAATTAACCTAAAACGAAAGTAATAAAATAATAAATAAAAATAATTAAAGGAAATTGGGAATTAATCTCGTCTTCGGCAAAGCCTCTCGCGAGCAGCTCGGTACGGCCTCCTCGTCTGGCCCAATTTCGCTCGGCACATCACGGCTTCAATCTCCAATTCACCAGCTTTAATATGCTGCTTCTCCTTGCTTTGCTTCACGTGGGCCACGCCTTCAATTTGGGCCTTCTCCAGCTGCAGCATCAACACGGCCCAACAACAATTCATCAGCTGAAGCACGCGTGGATTTTCCTTCGCTTGGGCCTAATTTCCACGGGCCTTTCTTTCTCTAATTTAGCCCATCAATCAAGTGGCTTTTAATTAATTAATTACCAAACTTCGCCCCCACACGCCATGCACATGAATGTGTCTAAATCTACCCGAATGACACCAATAAAACCTCTAATGACTCTTACTTAAGCCCTACAAAGTAGTGCTTATCAAATCACCCCATGCTTAGACCTTTGCTCGTCCTCGAGTAAACTAATAAAGAGTCTACTCCTCCAATATAGCATCCAAGGTCTCAGGAAGCATATCCTCCAACTAAGATTCACCTAACCCATGCCAAGCTCCTAGCACCAATCTCATTCACAACACATCCACAACTCAACAAGCTTAAGGGGCAAGCAGAGTACTTCCCCCAAGCTAACCCGGACATCCAAAAGTTTGAGTAACCTCTAATCCTAGCCTCCATCTATTGCTCCTTATGTCTCCCAGAGTGACCTACCCGACAATCCTTATTTGACTCCTCTTCTTATGACGCCTCGCCAAGAATAGTGAGAAATCCTAAAATCACTCTTCTTCTTTACGCTCATTTTGCCAAGGCGCCCTTTCGGGTTTTCACAAAGCCACTCATTTCATTTTCCAATAGATGTACTCACATAAGCTCACGTCACTCTTGACCTCATATTACCCCAGCCTAATGCCGGTCCAAGCCACCTGCTTATTGCCTAGGCCGCCCTTTCGGGTTTTCGACCTATCCCAGGATTTTTATGATAGCCTTTTTTCAAATTTTTGGCTCTTTTCATTTTTTCATTTTTCTCCTCAGCAACGTAGCAAATATAAAACTCCACCCCATGCTTAAACATTGCATTGTCCTCAATGTAATGAAAGACAAAAGAATAAAGCACAGGGAAAAGAAAAAATAACTCACAACGTTGCCGAGTTGGCTTGGATACTTCCTTGTTGCTGGCGGTGTACTCATGAAAGCTCATGTCCTGGATGTCTGCCACCAACGCCATTATCTTCATCTACCGTGCAACCATAAGAAACCATTGTAGGGTGTAGTGGTCAATCAAGGGAACGGGGTTGCAAGGCCTTCAAAACTGGGCCCAGATGTCATCGTGGTTGGGCCCTGGTGTACCTCCTCTCCAGTTGTCGACTGCAGGGCCATCATCGTTGCCAAGTAAAAGTAGGGTGAATGTAATCTTCCGTTAGCAACATGATGCGCAGCTCTCCGTTGAGAATCTGGACAGCTGGGTAAAACTATTTTTTTCTTTTTTTTTTCTTTTTTTTTTTTTACTTTTCTCCCCGTTTAAGGTCTTTTCAGGGTATCTTATTTTCGTCTTTTACTCCCCGTTTAAGGTTTTTTCGGGGCTCATTTTTTTCGAATTTTTTTTTTTTTTTTTTTTTTACCTGCGAAAATGCGACGGTCGCCGTGAGGGGTGCGGCGGTCGCCGTTTTTAGGTCGTGGCCAACTTTCTTGGCGAGGCAACTAAAAGGAAAAACAAAAGAAAAGACTAAGGGAAAGGGAAATAAACTAACTAACCTCGGGTTGCCTCCCGAGTAGCGCCTTAGTTAATGTCGTGGCTCGACATAGTGCTCAACCTCTTCAACTCGGGTTGCTCCTATCACTTGAACTCCTGAGGTCTATATCAGGGGGATGTCTCTTTGTATACTCCCTGTAGAGCTTTTCCCCCATGCTTGTGTACTTCATAATGGTTGGACCGCAGTTCATATCTATGAATGCACTTGCCATCTTCAGGAACGGTCTACCCAACATCTCAGGGCCTGCATGTTTGTTCTGCCCCGCATCCAGCATGTAAAAATTCGCCACCTGAATCAAGTCCTTTTTCTTGTGCTTCCCCTTTGGTTTCTTCTTGATATTGCCCAGCGCCCTTAAAAATTTTGTGCTGCGAGGGATATTGTTTGTCAATGTGACCAAAGGAACGGTTTCTGCACAGTTACGGAAGGCCTCATAGGTTTCATTATTGTTCTTCAACCTTCGAGTATCTTGTAATGCCTCAGGGAAGGGTGCAACGGGATGTAGCGCAATGAGTGGGGAGGAGTTTAGACGCACATACTCATCATAGGCAGCCTCGAGAGGGTCAAGGGCTGCCGGGGCATTTTCGAGAGGAACGAGCGTCGTATGATCGTTTTCGCGATCGCGACTCTCCTCCTCTTGGTCGTTGAATTCCTCCAGTCCCATAAAATACTCTTCTTCAGAAAGCACAACGCGGTCCAAAATATCGTTTGGAATACCCATCTCCTCAGTGGGTGAACCGAGGTCGAGGTATACCTCCCGCGGTCTTGGGTTCTCTTTTGCAGATATCTCGCTGTATTCTGCACCCGTCTCACAAATTTGTTCCTCCCTTTCAGCTAAGGGGGCGACATGCAGCTGCTCAGTACTTTGTAGGGTCATCGAGAAGACATTCTCTTCCCGGTGCACCACTGGATGAGATAGTGGTTCTGCCGACGTCATAGTCTCCATTCTGCTCACTGCTTGCACCATTTGCTCCGTCTGCCTCTCAATGATCTGGATATTGGACTTTATTTGTTGTTCAAGTTGGATCGTGTTCTGTTTGAAAGATCGAAACATGTCCTCCAATGACATGGAGGGACTTGGATTGTGCCCATAACTCGAATTAGGGTGATCTCTCCACCCTGGAGTGTATGCGTATGAGTATGGGTCATATCGCGGCTCCTGCTGGAATTGGGGAAATCTATCCATCTCTGTAACAAAATCAAAAAGGAAAAACAAAAATCAATAGCACGGGTGTGGACCGTAAGATAGGTCCACACAATAGTTGACACACAAATCACACACAAAATAGATTATTGCCTCCCCGGCAACGGCGCCAATTTGATAACAGGTTTTTGTCGTTCTAAAAACTGCTATGCAAAATATCCAAACAAACCTTAAACCGTAGTCCTAGGTAAGTAAAGGTCGAATCCACAGGGAGGCGAATTCTATCTTAATATGCAATTTGTATGTCAAACTAAAGTAACCAAAGGGGGGGGTTTTGTGAGTTTAATTAATCTAAGCATGCAAAAGTAAACAACTAGATGTGATGGATTCAGTAATGGGAAAAAGCACTTAGTCAAACAACATCCACTATTCGTATGACAAGTTGATCATAGATACTCATTCAAATCTCATGCAATGGTAATTCCAATTCCTTTTCAGATATAACTAATAGCACAACCAGATACTATTAGCACTAACTAATTAAACAACCTTGAAACTATCAAGATTCAGTTTAACAGCAGCCTTACGGATAAGAATATAGTTGGATACAATTCTAGCATAAAACAACCAGGTATTATCCTAGAATGTAAATCAGTTCTCTTCTGCATAAGACTAGCACAACCAGATACTAGTACGATGCAGTTGCTACTCTGAAATAGATATGCTCAACCAGTAACAATCTAGATCTAGCAATAGATCAATAACAATAAACCCTAGTTGCGTCCAAATAGAGATTATCAATATCAATCATAAACAACTTAAGCAAGAGAAAGATAAAAACCATGCAATAGATTAAGAACGAGAATCTCACAACTTAATCAAAACGAAAGCTTCAGCGTCCGACTAAGCCAGGGAGGCTTAGTTCTTGATAACGTAGAACGTAGAAATTAGGGTTCCAAGAGATGATGATTGATTGGCCAACAAGCCTCCTTCAACCCTCTAATACTAAAGGAAAATAAAATCTGAAATTAACCTAAAACGAAAGTAATAAAATAATAAATAAAAATAATTAAAGGAAATTGGGAATTAATCCCGTCTTCGGCAAAGCCTCTCGCGAGCAGCTCGGTACGGCCTCCTCGTCTGGCCCAATTTCGCTCGGCCCATCACGGCTTCAATCTCCAATTCACCAGCTTCAATACGCTACTTCTCCTTGCTTTGCTTCACGTGGGCCACGCCTTCAATTTGGGCCTTCTCCAGCTGCAGCATTAACACGGCCCAACAACAATTCATCAGCTGAAGCACGCGTGGCTTTTCCTTCGCTTGGGCCTAATTTCCACGGGCCTTTCTTTCTCTAATTTAGCCCATCAATCAAGTGGCTTTTAATTAATTAATTACCAAACTTTGCCCCCACACGCCATGCACATGAATGTGTCTAAATCTACCCGAATGACACCAATAAAACCTCTAATGACTCTTACTTAAGCCCTACAAAGTAGTGCTTATCAACGCGCGCCGAGGTGTTGCTCGGCCGAGTGACCGGCGCCGGTGGTGTAATCGCGGGAGCGGACTGTGAAGAGGGGAACACATTAGAAGGAAAAGAACCAGACGAGTTAGAGGGGGCATACCTGGAATTGGTGCGGGACCAAGACGCTCGCTTAGCCACTTGAGCCTGTGTCCATATCTCTTGTGCCGTATGAGCGCACTTTTGGACATCCGGAATATTAAGCACCCTGAGTTGGTTGTGAATGGGCTCATGCAGGCCACGAAGGAATATACTCCGAAAGTCCTCGTCAGTGTGATGGATACCTGCCTTATGGGATAACTCTTCAAGTTCAGCATAGAAGTTAATGGGAGAGCGATTACCTTGAGAAGCGAGTTGTATCTTAAGGCGCATTTCGGAAGTAAAGTCCTCGGGGACATACTTCTTCCTCATGATCCGCATAAGCTGGCGCCAAGAAGTGATTGGAGGCTCGCGGTAATGCACACGATCAGCGCAGAAGCGATGCCACCAGGCCTTGGCGGCGGCGTCGAAGTGTAGAGCGGCGTTAGCAACCCGTTCCTCATCCGGGTATTGGTAGTGGTTCAAAACATACTCCATAGACTGCTGCCAATCAAGAAATTTAAGAGGATCAAATTCACCAGAAAAGGTAGGGAGTTTTACCTTAATGTCAGGGCGCCGTGGGCCTTGCCGACCGGGACTCGGGTGACGCCGGTCTCGCGAGTGGCGACGGTAGCCGCGTCGCGTAGGGCGCAACTCCTTGTGGTGTTCCATCTCATATGCCTCGTGATCATCAAGGCTGTCCCGGGAGTGGTCTGAGCTACGATCATCAGCATCATCATCACGCTCGGGCTCGGAATCGTCATACCGGTCGTGTTGCCGACCTCGGGTCCGTCGGTTCTTGGTGTTGACATACGGGAGGGGATCCTTGGAAACATGAACACTACGACGTGAGCGATCCGACGTGTAATCGTCCTCCCCCTGAGCAAAGGTGGGGTTGTACCGGACGCGGGAGTCGCCACGCTTGGTGGGGTATCCTACAATTTGCGAACGAAGGCGATCCTGCGGAGTAGACAAAACACCCTTCCCCTTGCGGTCTCGTGGCTGGCTTGTGGAGGCCGTAGGATTCAGCAAGGGATCAGCGGTGGGCAGTGTCAAGGTGCTCAAGGCCCGACGAAGGTGAGCGAGTTCAGCAACGTGCTCAGCATTTGAAGCGTGCAAGTTGTCAATCTCAGCGTGAAGGGAGTCGATGTGCTCAGACGTGGAGTCCACGAAGACGGGTCCAGGGCTGCGGTTGCCCGTAGAACGAGAGGTGCGTGTGGTCGGCACGTCCATAGAACCTATACGCAGCATACACCACAAGAAGTAAGTTGCACCAAGCAAAAGAAACAAGTCCAAGCCAAGTCCTTGTCTCAAAAGTGACCCAAGAAATTTTCCGCAGGGCGTACTAATTTGGGTTGCTCGTGAGGAGGGAGAGGCTTGAACGTAAGGCAAGAAAACAATAGCTAGCAATTCAAATCCCAAACAACACACAAGTTTCCAAGTGCAAGCAAATCAAATCAAGTTTCTCAGGGTTAATCACAAGAGAGCTGAAAATTTCTAATTGCCCTTTTTTTTTTTTTACTCCGAGTTGCATAGAGACATGGAAGATGAGAAGATGGGGTATGACCGTATGGTGCGTTCTCTGCCTAATTTTTGAAGGCTTCCATCTTCCCAACCCTTTTTTTTTTTTTGATGGAAGGTGAGAATAGTATGTTTGTTTTCGATTTTTGTACGATCAAACCTTTTTTTTTTTTTTTTGACTTGATATGATTGCGAATCAAGCAAGAAAGAACCACACAAAGCGAGTGCAGGAAAATAAAGAAGAGACAAGCAACTAGCAGGGAAGAAATCAACAACTAACCTAGCAATTAAACCAAAGATGAAGCAAGACGAGATCAACAAGAACAAGGAAACAAATATGCAATCAAAGGAAACAAGAATTGCTAGAGGGTATATTGTAGGAGTGGGGAACAAGTAAACAAAACCTAGATGAAATTAGGGTTTGGTCGTGAAGGTGAAGTAGGCGGCGGCGGATGGTGGTGGTGGTGTTTGACGTTGGTGGTGGGGATCGGCGGTGGTGGCGAACGGTGGTGGTGGGGATCGGCGGTGGTTGCGAATGGTGGTGGTGGTGGTAGAAAAAAAAATTCTAGGGTTTGCTAGCGGAAGAATTTCAAGAATCACAAAAGAGAGAAGAATAAACTTAGCTTGGAAAAGGCTCTGATGCCAGTTGATGCGAACAACCCCTGGGCGATGTCGCGATGTAGGATCTTGACTCCTCAAGCTAGGTTGAATCTTCTCCTCCGTAGCCAAAGTGATGGCTTTCCTAGGGTTAAAGAGATAACCCTTTCTAACGCGTCAAGAGATGACGACGAGGTCAAAGAGATGACCTTGAGTACCGAAGAGACGGTGAATGATTTGCTCGAAGCGACAAGCTACGGGATAGGTTGATCCGGAGATTGAAGGGGTGACGTTAGGATTCAAGGAAGGAGCGTACTCAACTTCTAAGGAGCGAACTCAACTTGTAAACTAAAATCCAACGTAAGGAATACAACTAGGGTTTCAAGTGTTTAAATAGGTCAAATAAAATAACATAAAATAATATTAAAATTGTTCAGCAAACGAAGAGACGACGAAGTGGCTTCGCTGAGGCGGCCGCGACTCGGTCCAGAACTCGGCCGGGTTTTGGACCGAGTTGTTGTCTGTAAATGCAACTCGAGCAGAACGGAAATTCGCCGACAACTCGGTCCAGAACTCGGTCGAGTTCTGGGCCGAGTTCTTCACTGTAGCAGCAACTCGGTTGGGCACGGCAATTTCGTCGACAACTCGGTCCAGAACTCGGTCGAGTTCTGGGCCGAGTTCTTCACTGTTGCTCCGCTTCCGCGAACTCGTCGTCTTCGTCTTCTTGGTGGGGTCGATTAGGACGAGGCCCCACCTAAGCCTTCATAGGTCACGCGGAGGACCCATTTAGGACTAGATGAACCCGTATCACTTGCGTAAGCCCGTGAGACTAAGGATTGTGTGGCTCGTTCCATGGCTCTGGCGCGGGCTCTTGTCATCGGACCAGCCGAGCGCAACTTCATTGCGTCCTCTTCGTCCTGCGCCGTCATCAAGGGAGTTATGGAGCTATCACTTTTCCCGCTCTGATACCAATTGTAGGATCGTGATTGTTAGATAATAACTTAAGGAACTCATAATATCGATTCTAAGTTCCCTTCGCAGCGGAAATAAACAATCACACAAATAACAAGTTCCTTATAGTGGAAACCTTTGATTGCCAACTAGCAATCCAGGATAAAAACCACTACCTTTCTTTCGAAAGGATTTCAAGGTCTACTTCTTGATTTCTTATCTCTTTTGGTTACAGCTTATCCTAGGAACAAACACACAGTTTCTTTGCCTTACACACAGTTAGGCAATCCTAGATAACTTAACACAATCAATAATCAATCCAAGAAACAGACCTTCGCACCTAGGAACTATCACTTACAGTCACAGGAACTTAGCACTCAGCTCTTCTATTCCTTGACTGGTTCCTCTTGATCTCGGTTTGCTTTGATGATCTTGTTTGAAGGTTTACACTGGATATTTGCTAATGTGTGTGAGTCGTATTTCAGTGCTTGAAGATAACCCTTGAGTTAGTCTTCCTTTTATAGAGGATTCTTCGCAGCTTAATCTTCTCTGGGTTCCCACAGATTGAGCTTGCCCTAGGATATGTGGTTGTCCTTGATCCACGCTGTCTTTGACATATACAAACAACCTAGGCAGCTCAGAATCCTTCTAGGTTAGTCAACTACTTCAGCCAAGTCGTTCTCCAGCTTCCTTCTTCCGAGGTTCAACAATCTGGGCACTTGGGAACTGTCTTCTGGACAGCGACATCTCTATGAGCTGTCGCTTTCAGTGCCTTTGTCCGAGGTTCATTGTTCTAGGCATCTTGGAGTCTTGCTCTTGGATGGTGGTAGGCTTTTGAAAGCTTCTCTCAAGTCGCTTTCACCTCCTTTTGTCCGAGGTTTGGTGTTCCCAGATTTCTCAGGAAACGCAAAGTCACATGTTGCATTTCTGGGCATACCTGGGTTCCTTTGGCTTGCCTGCTTGGTTTCTTTATCTTGTTTGGCTTCCATAGTTTCAGTAACTGTCATGTGGTTCCTCTAAACACATCTTTGAGATAAAACATTAGTATCAAAGTATTTGTCATCTTCAAAAGTAGAGAAACTGAGGAAAGGAACTCTCATAGGAACTGAGGTTCCTGAGTTCCGTTTCCTAACAGTACCAAATGCAGAGTGAGTCAGTTCCCTTGAGATATTGAAAGATACTTTTCACAGCAGCTAGGTGTGTTTCCCTTGGACATGATTGAAACCTAGCACACAAGCAAACAGCAAACACAATATCTGGACGACTAGCTGTTAGATACATGAGAGAACCTATCATACCTCTATAGAGCTTTTCTTCCACAAGAGGACTTGTGTGATCTTTGTCCAAATGGGAGATTGTAGAGATAGGAGTTGATAGGGGCTTGTAGGACTCCATTTTGAACTTTTTCAACAGTTCCTTGACGTACTTTTGTTGGTGAATTTGGATGACATCTTTCTTTTGAGTTATTTGCAATCCGAGGAAGAAAGTGAGTTCCCCTATTAGACTCATTTCAAATTCACTGTTCATCAAGTCTTTGAACTTCTCTACAAGGGATAGGTTAGTGGAACCAAAAATGATATCATCAATATAGATTTGAACCACTAAGATGTTACCTTCTTCTTCTAGAATGAAGAGAGTATTGTCAATGATTCCACGCCTGTAGCCATTGGAGAGAAGGAACTGGGCGAGACGATTATACCAAGCTCTAGGGGCTTGCTTGAGACCATACAATACTTTGTCTAGGAAGTAGACATGGTCTGGATGATCAATGTCTTCAAAACCGGGTGGTTGCTTGACATAGACTTCTTCTTGAAAATCCCATTGAGGAAGGCGGTCTTTACATCCATTTGGAACAGCTTGAACCATTTGTGTGATGCGAAGGCAATCAGTAACCTTATTGCTTCAATCCTTGCCACTGGAGCATAGGTTTCATCATAGTCGATTCCTTCTTGTTGATTGTATCCTTGAGCTACAAGCCTTGCTTTGTTCCTTATCACAGCTCCTGAATCATCGAGCTTGTTTCTGAAGACCCATCTAGTTCCTATGATATGCTTATCCTTGGGACGGGGAACTAGATGCCACACTTTATTCCTTTCAAACTGATGAAGTTCTTCTTGCATGGCTTGGATCCAGTCTACATCCTTCAGTGCCTCACCTATATTTTTTGGTTCCACAACAGATAAGAAAGCATTAAAGGCAAAGAAGGTTAGATATTCGAACCTGATTGGAGGCTTGATGGTTCTTCTTTCTCTATTGGGAGCTAGAGCATTTGATGTGGAGGCATTTTGATTTGAACATTCAGCTTCAACTTTTGTGTTGGGATCACCTTCTCCATTGAAGAACATGTGAGAGGATGAATCATTGATGTCTCCACAGGTATTGTCTTCATGTTCATGGTCCCCAGAGGTGGATTGTTGTTGATTATCCATGGGAACTGGTGGAACAATTTGTGCAGCTGGGTAGGAACTGGGAGGTGTGATGTCTTCATCCGGATCTTCTTGAGGTGGCTTGGGAAATGGATCTTCAAATGGACTGGTGGTGTTCTGCATAATTCTACCAAGTGATTTCTCATTAACAATAACATGAACACTTTCTTCTACCTTTTTAGTCCTTTTGTTGAAGACCTTGTATAAAAAAGCCTTGCTGCTTGAGGCATATCCAATGAAGATCCCTTCATCACTCCTTGGGTCGAATTTTCCAAGATTATCTTTCCCATTGTTATGCACAAAGCATTTGCATCCGAACACCCTAAGATGTGAAATGTTGGGAACTCTTCCTCTTAGAAGTTCATAGGGTGTCTTCTCTGTGATTGGGCGAAGCATAGCGCGATTGATGATGTAGCAGGCTGCATTGATTGCTTCAACCCAGAATGATTGAGAGAGTCCTCTTGAGATGAACATAGTCCGAGCCATGTCTTCTAAGGTTCTATTCTTCCTTTCCACGAACCTGAGTTCCCTGCTCAACTACACATGTGGAACTATTAGTAGCAAAGTGTTTGTCATCGTCAAAACTATGAAAACTGAGTAAGGGAACCATGTAGGGAACTGGAGTTCCCAAAAGTTCACTTCCTACCAATTTCTCCATTTTTGATGATGACAAACATGTAGAACCTGGCATATCTAAAATAGGCATGAATGATATATGAGGAAAAGCAGAACATAACTAGATGTAGAATAATCATTAGTGAATTGCATATTTCCCTTTAACATCAAACCGGGTTCCTTAATTCCCCCTTAAAGAGACAACCAGTTCAGAGTTCATTTCATCCTATTAGTTCCAGGTTGCAGAGATCATTCCCCCTTGACCACCAAGATGATTCCAACAATAGAACTTGGGAACAATAAGCAGTTGAGGTGACGAATTTCCTTATTTACCTCAGTTCCCCTTGAATCATTGACTTCTGATACTTGTAGTTCCATTGATATTATCATTGGGAACTAACGTCAACACCATGTGATCCTCCATCATTTTCATTAGTGTTTGGAGTTCCCTTCATTGTTTTCTGCTTCTTCATACAAATCTTTCTTTAACAAAGGACATATTTCCCTTGTTATTCCTTTGAAGTGAGATGAGCTAGATCAAAACTTCAATTCTGCGTCCCAATCATCAATTTGCATTTTGTAGGGAACTAGGCATCTCACTTCAACCTGTAATACAATTAAGACTTACGCACCCAGACACACTTGGCTTTTCTGGGTTTATGGTAATGAGAGTTCCTTTGCACCTGTAAGTTGGTTGAGTAATACACATGACCACTAATCTCAACATCCAAGTTCCTTTTCCTATGACTTTCTTCAATTTTCCTTTTCTTACAATCATGAATATAATGATCATTTTTACCACAATGCCAACAAACACGATTATGCTTAACATGACCATATTTTCCTTTACCGGGACAAAAAGGTTTTTTATATTTCCTCTGCTGGAAGTCAATTCCCTTACCTCTAGTTCCTTGAGCTTGATTGACGTACATTTTATGAGTGTTTTGTCCATCAAACCAGGTTTGTTTACCTTTAGGCTTCTTCTCAAGAACCTTTACCTTCTCTTCCAGGAACTGATTTTTATCACGAGAAGTTTGAAGAGCGAAATTGAGAGTTTTATTTTTCTCAACCAGTTCCCTTCTTAGCTTCTCATTTTCAGCAGAGCATGAATCCTCGGAATCTTCCTTTCCCGGATAACCAATACCATATCTTTGCTTAACAAACACAGTTTGATTGACAGTTTTTTCATTGATAGAAGTAGTCAACACATCAAGCTTATCTATGATTTCAACAAGCAAATCATTTTTCTGGAGTAAGGGAAGTCTCACAATTCTTAGCATGCTTAAGTTCCTTTTCAAGAGCAGTACAATTATCACATGAAGCATGGGAAACGTTAGACATGCTTGTAGAATCTTTAAGTTGTGCTAGTTCATTTTCAAGAGCAGTACAATTATCACATGAAACATGGAAAACACTAGACATGCTTGCAAAATCTTTAAGATGTGCTAGTTCATTTTCAAGAGCAATAAAATTATCACATGAAACATGGGAAACACTAGACATGCTTGCAAAATCTTTAAGATGTGCTAGTTCATTTTCAAGAGCAGTACAATTATCACATAAAACATGGAAAACGCTAGACATGCTTGCAAAATCTTTAAGATGTGCTAGTTCATTTTCAAGAGCAGTACATGAATCACACTTTCTAGAGGAACTAGCAAGTAATTTTTCAGTTTCATCAAATTTCTTGCTCCAAACAGAATTTTCAGTAGATAAGCATGAAATTTCTTCTTCACATTCATCTAGTCTTTCCTGAAGGGAACTGTTCTCTTTTCCAAGTTTCCTAATAATTTTAATCAATTGCTTCTTATCACATTCAAGAAGAGATTTAGTAAAGTCATAAGAGAATACCTCGGAGTCATCTGATTTCGTTGAGTCCTCCTTAACCATTAAACACCTTTCTCCTTTCTTCCGAATGTGAGGTTTGTTGATGGAAATTCTCAGCTCAAACTTGCTTGGTTGAGACATGATCTGCAAACTTTAAACAAAGATCTAGAGTTTTTCCTACTCTGATATCAATTGTAGGATCGTGATTGTTAGATTAATAATCAGGGACCTAAGAATACGATTATTCAGTTCCCTTCGCAGCGGAAATAAACAATCAACTAAATGAACAAGTTCCTTATAGTGGAAACCTTCGATTGTCAACTAGCAATCTAGGATAAAAACCACTACCTTTCTTTCGAAAGGATTTTAAGGTCTACTTCTTGATTTCTTATCTCTTTGGTTACAGCTTATCCTAGGAACAAACACACAGTTTCTTTGCCTTACACACAGTTAGACAATCCTAGATAACTTAACACAAATTATAATCAATCCAAGAAGCAATCCTTAGCACCAAGAAACTAACTCACTTACAGTCACAGAAACTTAGCACGCAGCTCTCCGGTTCCTTGACTGGTTCCTCTTGATCTTGATTCTATTTGATGATCTGTTTGAAGCTTCACACTTTGATGTTTGCTAAGGAGTGTGATTCTGTTGTGAATGCTTGAAGATAACAGAGGAGCTTATCTTCCTTATATAGTGGATGCTCGAGGTTGGATCTGCTCTTGGTTCCCACAAAGCAAGCTTGCCCTAGGATGCGTGGTAATCCTTGATTCACGCTGTCTTTGACATGTACCATTATCCTAGGCAGCTCAGACTCCTCTTTGGTTGGTCAACTGCTTCAGACAAGTCGTTGTCCAACTCCTTTCGTCCGAGGTTCATCAACCCAGACACTTTGAAACTATCCTCTTGATGGTGACAGCTTCATGACATGTCGCTTTCAACAACCTTTGTCCGAGGTTCGGCATTCTAGGCATCATGGAGTTTTGCTCTTGGATGGTGGCAGGCTTTTGGAAGCTTCGCTCAAGTCGATTTCACCATCTTTTGTCCGAGGTTCGGTGTTCCCAGATTTCTCGGAAAAAGCAAAGTCACGTGTTGCATTTCTGGGCACACCTGGGTTCCTTTGGCTTGCTTGTTTGGTTTCTTTATCTTGTTTGGCTTCCATGGTTCCAACAACTGTCCTGCGGTTCCTCTAAACACATCTTTGAGATAAAACATTAGTATCAAAATATTTGTCATCTTCAAAAGTAGAGAAACTGAGGAAAGGAACTCTCAGGGGAACCGAAGTTCCAGAGTTCCGTTTCCTAACAAAAGTCCTCTGCGTAATCTCTCGTGCGTACCTATTTACAATATGTTTCATTGTTTAGATAAACAATACAATGATTCATCCTTACACTATTAACATTTAATTAAGTACATATCTACTTACAAGTCATACCGAAATAGTTATACTAAGTATATCAAAATGAACTACATCATATACTTATAATAGCTACACCGAGTATATACAAATGAACTACATGATATAAGTAATTGAATAGACGCGCTAAGTATATCAAAATAAACTACATAATGTAATAGCTACATAATTTAACAATTGAACTACATAATTTAATAGACGCGCTAAGTATATCAAAATTGAACTATATACTTTAATAATTACACTAAGTATATCAAAATGATCTACATAATTTAACAATTACACTAATTTAATAGATGCGCTAAGCTTAATGAAATAAACTACATAATGTAATAGCTACACTAAGTGTATGAAAATGAACTACATCATATAATTAAAAAAACAAAAAAAACTATATAAATTAATATCTACACTAAGTATAGAAAATTAAACTGTATAGAAACGGTACTGTATTATTTAACTAAAAACGAAAAACAAAATAAATTTAAATTTCAAATAATAAATACCTCTTCAGTTTCATTATTCTCAATATCTTCTCCTTGTACCGAAACTCCATCATTCCTTGACATTTTTTAACTTTCAAATTGCTTTTGAGAAGGTTTAGATGTTGTAAAATTTTGTGATGTAAAGTTCGGATTTTATAGACAAAATTTCCAATGGTTGAAAATCCAACCATTGGAAAACGGTCGAAAATCACTATGGGCCACGCACCCACATTGCGGGAGCGGGACTATTTGTCACATTTTGTGACAAAGAGTCACGCACCCGCGTTGCGAGTGCGTGACTCTTTGTCACTTAAAGTGACAAATAGTCTCGCTCCCGCGTTGCGTTTGCGTGGCCTATTTGATACGGATACCCGTTCATTGGGTCTCACTCCCGCTACGCATAGGCGTGCATCAGTTCCCGCTCTCGCTTTCTATACGCGTGAGCATTTGAGCTTATTTAGTAAAAAAAATTGAGCGAAGCTAGCACTAATTAATCATATAAATAACTTTTTATGACATGCATGATCATTAATATATCAGAACTATTAATCATACGTACACCGATCGTGTACGTTATCCACATTACCCCAAGTTGACATTTTCAATTACCAGATCGTCATCAAATAAGTTGTTATATTTTCCGGCGGCCCCCCTTAATTATAGTCTATATACTCCACCATCTATTATAACAAACCCTTGAAATTAACATTTTATGTATGTTACACATAAGTCGATCTCAAAAGGGTTATCTTAATTCATAGTCCAACTAACATCCCAACTAAACTTGATAATAGAAAAATATAATCAAAACCCTGAAAAGCTATAGCAAGTAGGTGAAGATGGCCACGCCATGATCTCCAAGTAACTCTCCATGTTGTTGTCCTCATTTGAAATCGCTTCTAGCTGATGATTGGCTTTGCTCATTCGCTGATCATCCACAACTCCTTGGATGCTTCCTCCGTAATCATTGTTGATCGCCGAGCATTCGCCTTGTATCATCGCTGTGGAAGATTGTTTCCCGCCACTAATGTTAGGGTTGTTGAAGCGATCATCATCCAGCAATAAGGAGTCCCATAGATCAACCAAGCTAGGCTCATCATATGAGATTGTTTGTGCAACGACGTCGTGGTAATTATAATTATTAGATTCAAGAGCCGTGCAATCGGAGCTTGAGATTGGCGGTGCAATTCCTTGTCCATGGAAGTGATGAGATTTGTTGTCCGTTGAGCGCTTCTTCAAGTGGGTGTTCCATATGTTCTTGATCTCATTGTCGGTTCTTCCGGGCAAGTGAGATGCTATTTTTGACCACCTATACATACATACATGGAAGATATATTTATATTTACAACAATGATGTATATATATAGAGAAAGAGTGTAGATGAAGATGAGGTTTATATATACTTGTTTCCGAGTAGGCTTTGGAGTCTGATTATAGTCTCCTCTTCATCAGGACTCAAACTCCCTCGCTTCACATCGGGTCGAAGATAGTTCACCCATCTCAACCGACAACTCTTCCCACACCTTGCTAACCCTACACAATATTTAATTTCAACATCAAAACAAATGTTACACCATGCATATATATATAACCAACGTCTAGTTGGTATAGTGGGTATTGGCACTAAATCTCTTAAGTATTCTATTCAGATATATCGAGTTCAAGACTTCGAATTCGGACGTATAGTGACAATAATCATTTAAACCGAGGAACCGAAGAAAAAAAAATCATGCATATATATGGTGTTTTACGTTTACTTATTTTTATATATGATATGATATGATCATAGAGAGGGAAAAAAAATTGCATAGTTTGGTGATTGAGTTAATTCGAAATACTATACACTGAAACATGAATTGGAAGGTCTTCTAATTCCTTAATTAATTAACTTCAATCTAATATATATTCATACATGTGCCGTTATATTATATTGTATATTCTACGAGAGGGGCACTACACGATCCTAATTGGCTTTTATTATTATTGACTTAGTATATACATCCAAAGAGCAGGTCCAAACCAAGAGAATATTGTAAGTGCACATGAAGTATTAGTTATTCACTTGATTGTTGCTTAACCAACTAACATGTTTTACTTTGACTACAAAGTAAATAAATGACCAAATGGTAATAGTTTATATATATATATATATATATGTCCATCATGTTAACTATATAGTAAATAAATGCATATATAAACTCAAAGAAGTATATTCAAAACACGATCAAGGAGATGAGGAAAGAGAGATCGAAGGAGAAGGAAGAAGACGAATTACCTGCAAGCTTAGGAAGAGATCTCCAATTGCTGTGGCCATGTCTTTGGATGAAAGAGATGAGCTTCAGATCCTCATCTTGAGACCATGGACCTTTCTTCACTCTGCCCTTCTCACAACATGGTGTTCTTCCTTTCCCCATTTCTCCCACTACTACTTCAACATGTTAACTTAATTTTGAACAAGTCTTATGGGTATATATAGAAATGCATGGGGAAATAGTTTAATTAATTAGTTAAGTGCACAAATTGAATTTTTTGGGTTTTCATTCACATACTAAAGCTACTTGCTAAATTTTCATTGGCCATGGCTACCAAACTTTCAAATTATTGATAGTCACTCTAGCTCTACTTGCATGGAGCCCCACATGGTTTGAATGTTTTCTAGATATACTCTTGTTATATATATACTATGTACGTGTTTTCAAAGTATTTTGAAGAAGCTAACAAATTAGGACATCTAATCCTCTATTAATTATTATAAATGTCAAAACTTGTTTACCGATTATTAAGTCTTCGATTAGACGTAGACCTGTCAAAAACCGACCCAACCCGAAAACCGACCCGACCCGAAAGGACCCGAACGTCACTGGGTCAAGAAGGACCCGAACCCGAACGACCCGAAGGACCCGAACCCGAACGACCCGAAGGACCCGAACCCGACTCGACCCGAACGCAAATTCAAGCTCACGGGTCCCCTTTATTTTGTATATTTTATTTCATTTATATTAAATATTTTAATATACTTTATTAAATAATAATATAATATTAATTATATTATTATAGTTATTTTATTAAAGTTAAAAATCATAATAATAATCATAAAAAAAGGACATGTTTGACCCGCCGGGTCAACCCGAACCCGCCCGACCCGAAAATTTTACCAACCCGATCAACCCGAACCCGATTTGACCCGAACCCGACCAACCCGACCCAGTTGACATGTCTAATTAGATGTGATCAAATTCTTAATTATAAGTTTTTGTGTTGCAATTAACTAAAGTTGCATTAAGTTTCCATATGGGAAAAAAAAAACAGAGGAATAAGGTCATCCATCTTTATCGTACGTGTTAATATATGCAACAATGTAATTGATGGAAATAATAGATGTCATGCTTGATGTATCTCTCTTTCGATAAGATGTAATGCTTATTTCACCCATACACCATATATAACTCTAACCTTTGTTTAATTAAGAAAACTAACCTATGTAAATAACAAATCAATTAACTCTTATGAGATTATCGAAGATGCAACTCTTCTTTTTTTTTCTTTTTTTGATAAGGTAAAAATTAGACCGAAAATCACAAAGAGTCGGTTTCTCAGTCTATAGCATCATTTCGGATGAGAAACAAAAATTCTAAACTGGCTTGAATGTCTTCAAGGGAACTCCGCTGGCTCGTCCTCGCAATGAAATCAGCAACAACATTAGACTCCTGAAAGACGTGATGGATCTACAATGTAGAAAAAAGTTGTAACAGACAAAGGATATCATAAATCAAGATTTCAAAATCCCAAGGACAGTGTCACATATATCTTCTTCAAAACGTTGACAATAATAGTCAGATTATCACATTCGAGTTCAATGTTGTTGAGTCCTAATTCATAAGCTTTCATTAATGCATTTCTCACTGTTAAGGTTTATGTTCTCAAAGGGTTGAAATACCACATTTACCCCCAAAGATGTAATTAGGTTCACCCTTATGGTTTCGAAAGTATATCACCAAAGCTAGATTTGCCAGTATTCATTGTCGATCCATCCATGTTAATTTTGGTACAACCATCCGATGGTTTTTTCCATTTTTTTTTTGGTCATTTACATGTAATACCACATTTACCCCCGAAGATGCAACTCTTCTGAACATGTACTAGTAATATCTCGTGTCATGCGCAAATGAATACTACAATTTTTTTTTTATATTTTATTAATTCTAGTTTGTGTTTTGTTGTAGAAGTGGCCGGGTTGAAATACCACATTTACCCCCGAAGATGTAACTCTTCTGAACATGTATAGTAATATCTCGTGGGCCTTACTTTTTAACGCATAGGCAAAATTGTCTTTTAGCGCATAGGCTCCCCACGTTACGTGAGGAGAGGCTACCCACGTTACGTGGGAACATGCTTCACACGTAACGTAGGGAGCCTCTCCGGCTTTAAAAGCATTTTTTCCTCCTTCTTCCTCTACCCTAAACCGCCGCTTTGAAGTTTTCATTTGTCCTCCCTCCCCACGTTACGTCGCTTGCTTGTTTCATCGTTATGAATCAACAAGGTCCGCACATTACATAGATCCATAGTCTTTAAAGGTTAGTAATAATCATTGTTGTTAATTTTTAGTTTTAGTTTTTAGTTTTTTTGTTAGGTTATTGTAGATCCATATTGTTTTTGTGTTTTTGATCTTGTTTTTGTTGTTTTTTTGTAATTTTGAAGTAGTTATTTGCATTTGTTGGTTAAATTGATAGATATATTTGTATGAAATGGTAGAAATTTGATAGATTTGTATGAAAGGGTGTTTAGGGTTTTTGTATGAAAATAGCCAAATGCAAGTGGTAGTTTTGTTGGATTTGTTTAATTAGTGTTAGTTTTGTTGGATTTTGGGGAAATTATGATGACATAGTGCTTCGCCGGAATCTGGAAATCTCGCCGGATTCTAGAATTCTTGTCGGATTGTCGTCGGAAATCTGACCGAAAAGGGGGAAATGCAATTTCACACGTTATGTGTGGAGATAGTCCACACGTAACGTGTGAAGACTGTACCCACGTTACGTGTGGATGATCTTCACACATAACGTGTGGATACAGTCCCCACGTTAAGTGTGGATTACATCCACACTTAACGTGTAGATTCTGTTTTCGGAATTGTATTTTTTGTATGAAATACAATTCTGTTTCCGGAATGGTATTTTCTGTTTCCGGAATTGTATTTTTTTTTAGGTATACCCGGAATTGTATTTTTTGAGATAAAATGGTTTGATTTATTGTTGTAGATGGAGCCGAGTGAGAGAATGAAGCGTAGAAGCAGAAGAAACCTCGTCCGAGAGGTTTCGTTTCGGACTGAAGATGAGGTAACCCGTAGGTTTGCGGGCGGTAGTCAGGATGAGGGAGGATACGGGCAGGCGGGCAATGTTGACCCCCCTGTGTTGCAGTTTGTGCCATCGTTTCCTGTGGCGGGTGGTCGTGCTGACTCGGAGCCGCAGTTGTAACCAGATTACAACGCGAGCCCGCTCCATGGTTATTCTGATACGATGGATCAGAATAACTATTATGGCCTTCCATTTAGTCTGCCGCCCCAGCAGAGCCCTCACCGTCATCATAGCTAGCCCGCTGTCCTATCACAGCCCTCACCTCCATCAGAGCCCTCACATCCATCATCACAGCCCCGTTCATTATCAAGGCGTAGATGATCAGATGCGATACAACCCATGGGAGAACACGGGACTCTACCCGAACGCACCTCAGTCTATGGTAAGTAGCCTTAATATATGAAAAGATGAGCGTATGATAAAAATGTAATTACTTATCATTTGTACAAAAAAATGTAGGACGAGGATAGTCATGCTTGGGCTCCAAAAGGTGAACCTGATTATGCGGACGAGGAGCCACATGAAGCCTCTTCTTCACGGTCAAAACCGCCCCAGTCGAAGAAAAAGGGCAAATATTACCCTAAATTGGTGGTTGGAGTACCCGGAGGTCTGGAGATGCCTGAACTTCTGAAGGGCTTTGCCAATCACATATCGTACTACCTTTACCAGCGCATTGTAAGTTGCAGCAAAAACCTTATATAAAATTTCACATTTATTTTAAATATTTCAAATGGGTTGCTTACATATGTTAAAAATTCAAATATTTAAAGCCGGTGCCAGCGTTGAGGTTTCAGCAACGAGGCAAGCAGATACGTTCATGGCCTTTGCAACGAAATGCCATGTGGTGTCATGTGGCATCTGCTTCAGGGTTGTGTCATATACCGGAGTTGATGCACGAGCATGTGGACGAGGCGTTGATTAGTGCCTTCGTTGAGCGCGACATCCAGAAACAGCTCATTCCATATGCCATGGGGAGAGATGACTATAACTCTCCATGACGTATTGTTGATCATTGGGCTAAACATCCATGGAAAAGACATGGGACCTCCACAGAAATGGCATGAGCAGTTGGGGACGAATGATATGAAGAAGGCCTTGGTGGAGGAGGCAGATGGAGTCTTTGAGTTGCCTGTTGGGGTTGTGACATCTGGTACCGTACATGCTCAGTTTTTCCAGGAGCATTGCGAACAATTGAGTGAAGAGTAGTGGGCGTATGGGTTCTTTCTTCACTTGTTGGGCTCCTGTCTCTTTCCGGACAAGTCCCAACACAAATTGCCCATCTACTACACTCCATTTGTCTTTGATCCCTCGTCTATCATGGATTATGCATGGGGTGCTGGCGTTCTGGCCCATGTGTACCGTAGCTTGGGCGAGTGCACAAGAAAAGAGGCGAGGTTGATGTCGACATGCTACACTTTGTTACAGGTAAAAATTTTGTTGTATAGTACTTTATTTACAATGAATTTTATAAATAAAAATTTTGTTGTCTACCATGAATTTTGTTATAAATGTTTTTATTCATTGACTCCATTTGGTACACATCATCATTTTTAGACGTGGATCTATCAGTACTTCAACATGTTCCGACCTGCACAGAGTAGAAGCTGGGACTTCGATCAGCCGATCACATATGCTCGTAGATAGGACCTTTCTGAGAAACTCAACCGGATGAGGGACTACAGAACAGATCTTGATCTGATGACTGCGGACAGAGTAAGTGCATCTACGGTCTATCTCTATTAAGTTAGAAATTTGATGATAGGTATGTTTAATTGTTTGGCATCCCATTATGTTTAGGTTGATTGGATGACATACGGTCCGATTAACTTCAATGAAGCATTCTTCGCTCATTCGCTCTTCCATGGAGTTCTGTCGTGTCTTTGGATCACAGAGTTGTACATGCCAGATCGTGTGGTGAGACAGTTTGACCGGATACAGCAAGTTCCAAGACCTCCTATAGGCCAATAAGGGCATGGAGGGGCCCCAAAATCAGTACATACATTGTGGAATACGATAGAGCTCAATTTGTCTGGGATGCCCAGAAGATACATTCCATGAGTCTAGATGCGATGGGCCCTCCTGTCGAGCAAGGGCATGAGTGCAGCGGTGATTACATGGGCTGGTACCTCCCACATACACACCCATTCGTCAACCCCCCGAGCATTGATGACGCGACACAGGTATAAAATTGACTAATTTATAGGTTGTTTAATTTTCGGTTAACTCTATCTATATTTATTATACATATCAACGTTTTTGTGTTGTGTGCAGTGCATCCAATATTGCTACAGTCGTCTTCATCCACATCGCAACCATGAATGTGAAGATGTAGCAGAGGCGCTATGCCTATCATTGGATCGAATGTACCCCTTCCTTCCCAATCCTTGAGGAAACTGTTATGGAATTTGTGTTATTATCCAACTTGTTTGGTTTTTATGGAAGTTTTTAGTTTTTATGGAAGTTATTGAACTTTGAATTATTGCAACAATGAATTACGTACATGTGTCTTATAGATTGTGCCTTCTGTATAGATAAAAAATCACCAAAACTCGTTCCCTGACAAGGCGCACGGTTTGTGGCATGTCACAAACTGTGCACCTTTACAGAAGGCATAAAAACTGCCAGAAACCACATTCTGGCAAGGCACACGGTTTGTGACAACCCGTGCCAGGCATGTCACAAACTGTGCGCCTTGCCAGAATATGGTTTCTGGCGGTTTTTGTGCCTTCTATAAAGGTGCACGGTTTATGACATGCTTGGCACGGTTTGTCACAAACCGTGCCTTTTTACAGAAAGCCCAATCTGACTTCTGTAAAAGGGCACGGTTTGTCACAAATCGTTACAGAAACCACGCATACGAGTGTGCACTCCGGACCCCCGAAACTCGCCATGCGCCGAACGAACTCCTTAAGTCTTAAGCGAATCCCGACTACACGAAATGGCCGATGACAACAAAATCACCAACATGTCATAAATACAGGGAACATGTGTCTTAACATTACATCAAAGTCATTGCATCATACATATGTCATAACATAAGATAGTTTCAATGTTTTAAAAGCATTATAATACAATATTAAACTTTCTTCTTTCCGCGACCCTTTGGTTTGTGTGCTTGGTACTCCGTCAATCGTTCAAGGAATGGATCTACCAAGGCATCCGCAGACGAGTCATGGAATCTCACTCACGCGGTGTAAAGGTCCGGCAAGGGCGAGGTTTCAACAAGGCCAATCTACATATTTTGAATCTAATATTAATTTTGTAATGCATATTACCAACGTGTATTTGTATCAAGGAGGGTTGATTGTATTAACGTACCGCAATGAAATGTTGCTCTTTCTTGACATGGCAAATGCATATCGTCTTAAGCTTCTCTCCAACCGCTTGGTTTGGATTCACCCTTATAGGCATGTATGTCGTCCCTACACCAGTACCGATGGAGACGAACACACATTTGAATGCAGTAGCCACCAAACATCCCATATCCGGGAGGTCCAACCACGTCTCATGTGGGGAAGGCATGTAGGGGGCAGGAAACCATGCAAGCTTCGCCTCCATTGCCTCAACTGTCATCGTAGACATCCAAATTAGCGCGAATAGCTCATACTCTTGTTTCAACGTAGCGATCATGGTACGTCAAACAAAAGCCCACTGCTCTGCCTGAAACCCAGACCATGTGCAATTGATCTGTATCCACAGTTTCCATCACCAACTATTTCCCACCATCCTTCCACGTGTGGTTTCATACACTTGGGAAACTGGGTAATATATCACCTAGGGTGTTTGATCAATGTCGTGTGACCCGAATGCATAGGCTTCTATGGTTGCCATGGCATGGTTGAAGCTTCCTTAGGTGGTCTTGTTTTTTGCTTCTTCGGAGGTGTTCTCTCCATCTCTTGGTCAATGTACTCCCATGTTGACGGTTGCCTTTTGGTGGGAATGTTTAGATCTCCTTAAGGCCGACCCTTATGCCTAACTTTAGTTGGCTCTTGTAGAGTAGTCCGCTCTGGATGTGCTATACTTGTTAGTGCAGAGACAACTCTGTGTTGATCATGCACTGACAATTTAGGGAAGACGCTTGAAGCAAATTCATCAAGCAACGACCTATTCAATCTACGTGGTCTGGCTTCTTCTTCTTCATCCGTCCGCACTTCTGACAAGGTCAATTGCCTCCAGAACGGATGCAATGAGCTAGGTTCAATTGGTTCTTGGTTCATCACATTCCGCACCATGTCATGCACGCAAGACAAACCATATCTGACCCTCATCTGGCATCTGCATATAGTGTTCCACAATGGATCTTCGCCTTTCTTGTATTCCTCAATCAGCCGTGCTAGTGCAATCGTAGAAACCTTGTAGTGCAGCTTGCCGAAAAGATGCGATTTGGTTATCAGCATAAATCGCTTTTATAAGCTCTCATTCAAGGCCCCCCTTATCTCCTTAATGTGAATGCGCAACCATGCATCATACTGATCGAATACAGTGCAAAGGTTACCATCATTGCTAGTGAAGAAGCTTTTAAGACTGGAATGGGCCCCTTCAACACAATCAGGAATCTGAAGTCAGTATGTTGTTGTAAAAGTCTATGTTCAAATAACCAGTTCACTTTAAAAACATAATGCACAAACCTGTTAGTTGTGGAAGTTCCAAGAGTGAAGACTGTATCTGTCCATACTAAGACGATTCTTTCCCTGTACGGGTCAAGCCAGTTTTTTTGTACATACTAAAGACATTTTGGATATTTTCTTCAATCTTGCTGAATCTTCTTAAGTTTTGCTTCATACCCTTCTATGGTTGTTTCCTTAAATAGTTTCATGTAATCATTGGAAAACGATGTGCCCCTAAACTTGTCCATGGCCTTCTTTCCAAAGTCTTTAATATTCTTCCTCACATGGCGCCTACATAGGAGGAATTTTGCAGTTGGAAACAGGTTCTCTAAGGCGTTCATCAACGCCTTCTCCCGATCTGTGACCAAGCATGTGGGTTCTCGTTGGACCTTGACAAACATTTTTGAAAGTTGTTATATGGCCCACATGTAACTCTCTTCGTTCTCATGCTCCAGAAATGCCCCGATAACATTGTAGTTTTTCCAAACAGATGTGATGCCGACAAATTCAAGGAAGGGCAAATCGTAACTGCAGACATAATGATATGCTATGGCATGCTAATGATTACATGAACAAGTGAAGAATATAATAGATATGTGTGTTACTAACCTGTTAGTTGTGTATGTAGAGTCTAGCAATACAATGTACGGGAATGCCTTTAGCAGCGACAACTGGTCTAGGCTTGCAAAGAATATATCTGTGATCTTATTGGTCTCCTTATTGAATCTATGCTCCATGAAGTATCCCTTCTCCTTACACTCATAGAAGAACTGTTACACCACTGTTCTTCCTTCCATACCGTTTTTTTGTATGGCATGCATCATGTTGTACACTTGCTTCATCTTGGTCAAGTTTCTTAGGGATGAGCTGATTGTAGTAAAAATATTTTGAGCCTTGTAATGATTAACTGTCATCATCCTAATAATCTCCTTCTCTTCAGCGTTTGGTCGACCAGCTAATGCATAACCAAACAAATTCTCTTTGATCACATGATTGTGAGTTCCAATTTGTACATTGATATTCCATGATCCCTTCGGCCCTTCTTTCAACCTCAACATGAATGGACACCCACACTTCTTCGACTTTGTGATCTCCCTCACTTGGTCAGCTTGTTTACGGATGTTTTGTCCATGCCTATTGCACGGTAACCAAGTCCCCCAAGGGCTCCTCCTATGGAAGGTTTATTCCTCCACTTTATGATGCAGAAGTTATGACACATAGCAGTCTCCCGCGCCCATTTAAATGCTTCTTCTCTGGACTCCCAAATTTGGTCTATTGTGAAGAACTCTGAATAATCAGCAGAGACGAAAACATCCTCTTCTGGATCATTTTTGAACTGAGGTTGTGTGTGTAGGGATGGAAAGCCGAATTATGGGTTAGCAGAAGCCGAATTCTGAGTCTCTTCGTGAGATAAAGATGCTTCTGGAGGCGGATAACTCTCGCCAAACACTCCAAGTGAGAAGGATGGTATCTCTTCTGGTGTTTTCCACTCAGATGATGTGTTCCATTCAGGCAACGGTTCATGAGGTCTTTCCCAACCAGAAAAGGATTGTTGTGGGGTGCTCCAATCATCGGGCGAAATATTGTTCAACCCCTCATATAAAAAATAGTTCGCCTGCATACACATGGAATCATCTCATCAAGTAGTGAACTAATTATTCTAATTATTAAGTGTGAAACCATAATTCCCTTTAAGGAAGCATGAGTATATCTAGATTTGTCATCAGTAAAAGTAATGAAGTATTTATTTCCTCCTCTTTTTAATACTCCATTTAATTCACATATATCAGAATGTACAAGATCTAGGATATCATTTGTCTTTTCTACTGTAGGAAAAGGTCTCTTAGACATTTTTGCTTGAACACAAAGTTCACAATCTTTAGTTGTAGAGTTAAAGTCCCCACTGATCATACCATTCTTAGACATCAATTTTAGTGTTCTAAATTTAACATGAGCAGTTCTTAAATGACATGCTTCACACGTTATGTGTGGAGCAGTTTTACACGTTATGTGGGAAGCATCTCCACAAATAACGTGTTGAGCTGTTTCACACGTTATGTGTGGACATGTTTCACACGTTATGTGTGTGGATATGTTTCTTCAATGTACCATGGATCTTGCTTTCTTACACATGTATCCCTCAAAATTTAGCATGTAAAACTTGGTTTCTAGCACCTAAACAAAAAAATATCAAGTTCAAAACTTTGAAAATCTAGCATGTAAACTTGGTTTCTAACACCTAAACAACAAATATCATGTATTGTTTTCAACAACTAAAGATCAAAACTTTGAACATGTCCCTAACAAAAAATGAAAACTTTAACTTCAAATAAGGAAAATTACCTCATTTGAAGGTGGATCCTCTTCATCATTGTTGTTCCAATAATCATTGTTGTTCATGTTGTCCTATTTTTTTGAAAAATTTGAAGGTGTTTAAAATTTGAGGGTGTTTCAAATGAGGGTTTAGGCTCGAAATTGTGTCCTTAGCCGGAGAAGATGAAGTTAGGGGACCATTAATTCAGTTAGGTGGGGACAAGATGTTAATTCAATGCGTTTTACATCCACCATATCCCCACGTTACGTGTGAGCATCTCCCACACGTTACGTGTGAGCATCTTCCACATGTTACGTGTTGAAGGTGCTCACACGTAACGTGGTGATACATTCCCCCCTTAGGTTTTAGGGTTTTGTTTTAAGGGTTTAGGATTTAAGGTTTAGGGTTTAGGGTCAAGTATCAAGTCATTTACGGTTTAGGGTTTAGCGTTTTGAGGCTTATGATAAAAGACTCGTGACCACAACCGTATACATCTATATACAACAGTTGTCAAACATTTGTCAAACACGTTAGTCAGGTTTTTTCCAGCTGGTTAATAGCTGTCAAACACATTGCCTGTTTTTTTTCACTATATAAGAAGCATTAGGGTTGTTTGTTCACTACAACAATTCCAACACAAGCGGCGCCTATAGATAAACTTTTGGGTAAGCTTCTCCTTCCAGTTTCTATCGATTTAGTAACACTGATTTATGATATTAATGGATTTATGATATTTGTAGGAAACCAAACACTACAACAAATAATGGCATCTTCATCAAAATCATCAACAAACGCAGATAGGTTATGCTACTGTAATTTGAAAGCCGTTGTCCGAACTTGAGATTTGTAGTGGAACTACGGAATGAGGTATTGGGGATGCCCAGAAGTGGGGTGTCGTTTCAGGGAGTGGATTGATCCAATGTACGAGGAGAGGTCACACGCGGTTATTTGACAACAATGGCAGGAAAAACAAAATCTTGTTAATGAAAATCAAGATCTTATTAAAGATCTTGATAACATTCGTAGGTATAACTTCAATCTACTAAATGATGTACATCGTAGGTGATTAATGTCGTATATTTTGTGTAATGTTGTTTATGTATTATCAACCTTTGTAGGGAGCAAGCAAATTTAGCAAACCAGAGATATCATATGAAGCGAATGTTCACCAGAGACTACCCTAATTTCTTCAAACGCTAAAGCATTGTCATATATTTTCTCTAATTTTTTCTAAGTTTATGATCAATTTGTATTGTTTTCTGTATTGTGTGCTAAATGTGGTTGTAGTCAACCAGCATAATGAATAATTTGTATTGTCTTCTAGGTTGATGATCATTTTGTATTGTTCTTATAAAGATTAATACAAGTTGGACTACACAATGGGGGTAGCACTCCCCTAATGCCTATTTAAAAACAATCTTATGGTTCATACACAACATTAAAACACAAATAAATACTATAACTAAACACAAATAACATTACTAAGTATTACATGTCACAAACCATAAACTTTAAACATACGCTATCTTTAGGTTGGAAGCGGCCGGGTGGCTCGATCGAGAACTTTACATTGGAAGGGGAGAATGGTCATAGCAATGTAAATGACTCAATATGATCGTAGCTTCAATCGAGATTGTAAAACTCGATACTAAGCGAAGAAGACCGAAATAATTCGTATTACGTTACTTAATAAAAAAAAGGTCTACTTAACGTGGGGACCCTCTCCTCACGTTAAGTCTGGACTTCTTCTTGTGGAGACTCCTCACGTTACGTGTGGACCATATCCACACGTTACGTGTGGACCATCTCCACACGTTACGTGGGAAGAGTCTCTACACGTAACGTGTGGACCATCTCCACACGTTACGCGGGAAGAGTATTCACACGTTACGTGGGGAGCATCTCCTCACGTAACGTGGAGAGCCTATGCGCTGAAAGTCAATTTTGCATATGCGCTAAAAAGTAAATGTGAATCTCGTGTCATGCGCAAATGAATACTACAAAATTTTATATATTTTTTATTAATTCTAATTTGTGTTTTGTTGTACAAGTGGTGTCAATTAGATTTGAGATTTAAGATTTTTGTATTTGGATCGGGCCGATGGTGAAGAGATTATAAAAGAAGCAAAATTTATTCTTGTAATATGAGATGAAATTATCATTGATGGAAGTAGGAACTTAATCATTTGAGACTATGAGATATGACTTCATTCAGGTGAGAACATACGTTTATATGCGAATACGAGAATATACAAATATGGTACAAAATAAATACACAATTAATATAAAATTAATGTACATATCGTAAAACGATAGCCACATAGTATAAAATAGATGTACAGATAATACAAAATAAATGCACACATTTTCAATGAAATGATTCACACACAATACATAATAGAAGCACACATAGTACAAGAAAATGAACACACATTTTCAAGTAAAAGTTATGCACATATACTACAAAATATATGCACATATTGTACATGTTTTTATAAAATACGGCCATGTCTTTTTCTCCGATGCGTGGATAAACTTTGTACTATGTATGCATGATCTCACGTTCGTATATAAGTATATAAGTGTTTATTCTCATATGATTCATCCTTATGAAATATTCGTAAGAATAAAACAAACATTTTGCATCTTTTTTTCTTTTAAAAAGATTTTTAAAAAAATAAGTATTGAAAAAAAGAGTAATTATAATTAGAAGTGGTTAGTGGGACATGTGTCAACCAAAGAAAGTGCCAAGTGGTTCAATGTTTTATAAAAGGTTTGTTCAACTTTAATATACAGAAAGATAATAAAGGCGAATTATTTCTCATTTAGATGAAGAGAAAAAACCAAATGAAAACAAATACTTATATGCAAACACGGGAAACATAAACACACACTACAAATAAATGAACAAATAGGAAAAAGTGATAGGACCGTATTATATTAAAAAAACATATATTTATATTTTGTATTATGTTTTTTCTTATTTTACACTATGTTGCATCATTTTCATTGAAAATGTGTGTTCATCTATTTGATACTATGTGACCTCTGTTTTGTAAAGTGTGTGCATCATTTTATTGAATATGTGTTCTTTTATTTTATACGATGTGTTTATTTACTTTGTACACTATATGTGCATTATTCTCACCTTTATATATAAGTGTCCGTTCTCAAGCGTGGCTAATATCTAGACTAAGCAACATAATGTGCTCAAGCGTGTCTAATATCTTACCTTAAAAATAAATACACTTGACATGTACTAAGAATGACATTGAGACATTATTTGGTTAATTAATCTACCAAATTTTCTTCAAACCTTTATATTTTTTACTTAGCATGTTGATGACTAAGTCGTTGATTTAATCTTGTAATATTCCACTTACAACTCCATGTACATGGGATTTATTTTACATAGAAGCATAAACAAGAATAATACGGATATGGAAAAGCGCATAAGTACAATAATTTTTAGGAAAAATCACCAAAAATAAATCCAACTTTCATTAATTGAGTAAAAATAATCTCAACTTTCAATTCAACCAAAAATAATCCCAACTTTCAACCCATTAATAAAAAATGATCCCAATGATTTTTTCGATTGAGATTCCGACTAATTCGATGATAACATGACACCAAATAAGAAATTTTGTGCAAAGAAGAATAACTTACCATGTCCAACTACCTCGAGTACAAGTCATTGAATTAGTCAGAATCTCAACTGAAAAAATCATTGAGATTATTTTCAGTTCATGGATTGAAAGTTATGATTATTTTTGGTTGAATTAAAGTTTGAATTATTTTTGGTCTATTAATAGAAGTTGGAATTAGGGTCTGTTTGGATAGATAAAATAATTCATTAAGTTGTATTATCTTGCATTAAATTGACAATTTAATGCAAGATAATGCAATTTAATACATTATCTTCGGAAATTCAAACAGACCCTTATTTTTGGTAATTTTTCCTAATTTAAAATTAGGATAGTGTGTCCAAGTTTTCTCGACGAAACGAAAACGAGAAATATGGAATTTTCGGGTAACATAGCATATTAGCATGGCATTGTGGAAAAGGGCTCCGTGCTAAGGGTGTTCAAATCTTGTCCGGACCGAAAAACCGGATCGGACCGGTGAAATTACGGTCCCGTCTCCGGTCCAGGTTTTTCCCTTAATCTGGTTCCGGTCTGGACCGGTTTTTTTAATAAAATAATAATAAGTTAGGAGTTTAAATGTTATTTTTTTATAAATATTTTTCTTAAATAAATTAATAAATTAGGAGTATAAATTTTTTTTAGATATTAAATAAGAATTTGATTAATTTTTTTTAAAATAATATCCGGTCTAAACCGGTCTCCGGTCCGCACTTTTGAAAAAATCTAGTCCGATCTGGACCGGATGAACACCCCTACTCCGTGCTACAAAAAAAGTGTACATAGGTTCGAAACTTGGAGCTTTTAATATATTTTGTGATTTACCTCCTTCATCTTCATGTAACCAGAATAAATGAGATAGAGGTGGTGGGGGCGCTAAAAAAAGGGCAGGTGCATGCCCAACCGAAGCCCCGAATTTGATCTCAGAGATTGGGTGGAAGAGGCCCAACTAATCACTCTCACCTGACTAATGGGGACACACAACTTGATAAAGCATCGGACCTAACTTGTACGTACTTACAAAAGCCTGGCTAAGACCACCACTACTATGCAATATGCACTGCATGGTGAAACCCTAAGCTAAGCAAAGCAACCATAAATGCACAACATTTGAGGTGTTGAATTCAAGTGCTGATTGTGAAAGATGCACGAAATTGTGTTGACAATAATGCAAATTAGGGTTTGGCGCCAACCTTTATTTGACAAACGGCAGTGGGGGTCACGTACGCAATTCATGACTACCTGTTTGTACGATGTGATTTCGGCTGTCATTTCTGTTCTTCTCGTTGCTTTCTTTAGCAACAAAGATATGTCAGAAGATTGCTACTTTGTGCATTGCTCCTCGTATGGTCACTGTCGTACATCTTTTCACATCACAAGGCTCTCTTGACATAGTAAATGAGAAATCCACCCTCAAGGTAGACTAGTACTAGTAGTAGTAATACAATCCCGTGTATGTCAGTTTGGTTGATTCTTTCAACAAAGGTATATGCACAACTGATGCCCAATACGCATTATATCGTTCCTTGGTACATTGTTATTGCCCTCCTTTTCGGTTCTCCTTTAAGTTATATCAGAACATACGTTGCGTAGACGTCTCATCGGAATACTCGATTAGATAACCATCCACGGGGAGCAATACGAGCCACATACTGTTAGTCGCGGCCAAGGAGGAAAAAGTTCTGTTGTCGGCAAACAGTTCCTTCACGCGATCAAATTGAAGTGGAATTATCAACTCTCAGAGGAAGCGACATATGGGTGAGCTTGTACATTGTATGCAGTTATAAGAAAGTTACCTTGCAAGCCGACATCCAGTTGAAAGGTTGTTGATTTTCTTCCTTGCTAGTTATGTTGTACATACAGGGATACAGTATCCAAACAAACAAGCTTGTCAAAAATGCTGCTCCTATACAGCTTGTAGCATAGCTTGATGGGTTCAAGCACCATTCCTATATATATATATATATATATATGATATTTCGGTCATGATACTTCTTTTCAGCATCTTTCGAAGATCTTGTAAAGCTTATCCAGTGAGGCTACCTGAAATTGTTTGAGAGGGACTTAAGACTCGCTTAACTAAGCCGGAATGATATAAAGCAAGGGGTGTATTCACGTGATAGAATATAGTTTAGTATGAAAATGATCTAGAAACATATTGTGGATGTGTTGAGATAGAAGACAGAAATGCACCTGAATAAAAGTTCCATCAGTAGCCATTGAATTGGGTGGCTTCAGAAAGAGTCTAACAGAGGGCAACAGGACATGCTGGATTGACCATTCCCGCTGAGCCCATTCTGTCTCTGCTTCTGCAAGAAGTTCATGCTCGATTTCATCTTCCGTGGCTGCAGTTTTGCCTACAAAATCAGTGAAATTGTACCCAGGATAAGATTTATCTGATCATACCTAGGAACTTTCAAATTGTCAGGAAGCTCTTTGAAGCTAGTGATTTTAAATAATAAGAAATTCATATAATATGCCTTTGACAGCAGCAATTAAAACAGGTAAACCCAAGTAGTTAATTGTAGTTAATGAATACCATATTGCAAGATCTCAAAATTATGAGTACTTTTTACTTTTCAGGCATTTGAATTGCGCAGCTTCCCAACCGGATCATGCAAGTATGTGATAAGGAATGAAGTATAAAAAACACACACAAAATCCATAGGTTCAGATGAAGACAACATTCAAAGTAGTATATAAGAATTCTGAAAACAAACACGGAGATAAACGTCTTACTACCTTGATGTCGCACATAAAGAAATAAATAATTTGTTCAGATTTTCATTTTTATAACACTGCCATATACAGCTTACACATTCAAACAATAAAGCCCCATAACGCACTTTATAAAAAGGCAAACACAACCTAGTATCAAATTATTTTCCAACATGTGATAGAACTCAATGCCTTAGGGACAAGTTAAACAAGTATCACAGTGCAGTTGGGATTTGAGACCTTGGAAGACCACATCATTACAAGCACATAAAATTATACAGCATAGTTACTTTTCAAGTAATTTCCATTGGTCCCACTAAGCCAATCTAAGACATACATCCAACATGAGATCACGTGGTTGTATGTGTCCTCTATAGTCATATTGTTCATATATGGGCTGATAGAAAAGCCTTATGATAGAAGTCAGTACCTAACTCGCCAGAAGAATTTTTATCATTTGATTCTCCAGGAGCCTTGGTTTTCCTATAGTACTGCACCCCATCACCTGATGGGTTTGGCAACAGAGGTGAATGCATAGCATAAAAGTTGGCAATGGCCGCTGCAATTGATTGAAAGCAAGTTTTCTCATCCTCCCAATCAACCTACAAAGAGATAAACATCAATCTTCAACAAAAACTTAATAGGAGATTAAATTAGATAGCATACTAGATCAGAGATTTCTTATGGAAAATAGTCAAGGAATGTAAGAAGAGTAAACACCCAAAAACAGGCTATGAAATTCAGGCTGAAATCCGAACTACTGATGTTTCATACAGGGAATCGACATAGTATATTGGTAATTCAGCATAATTAACAACAAACTCACATCATTGCCCAGAGAAAGGACAAATTCAGGAACACGATCCATGTCAGGTGTGTACTGCTCAAGTACAGCAGGAAGCCTGCACAAGTTTGCCTGGGCGTCTATATTAATACAGAAGTACTCATCCAGCAATTCAGCCTTTTCCTTTAGCAATGCAGTGCTCATCTGGAGATAGTATGCAAAATAAGTACATGTAGAAAAGAAAACCTTTGAAAACATTGTAGAGAAAAATATATACTATAGTACAATCTTGTCTTACTTTCTACTATTATTACGAACAAAATTTCATAAATGTTCATAACACTAAAACTGAACTGATTTGGAAGGATGCTTTTTTAAGGGTAAGGCTTTTTAACAATGTAAAGGTTGTAGCTTCTGGGTTCAACTTCTCTGGGCATTGTATTAAAAGTAAAGAATGGTTTATGAACTGCTACATTTATCCGAGGCTATGCCAGGCATTCACATCATCCCTAAAATTTACTTTATATTAACCAGAGACAGGATATCCAACCCCAAAGGACCCTCCACACAGCCTTCACATAACAAAACCAATTAATTAAGATATATGCAACATACTTTCAACTTAATCAGTGCACTAGCAGTCCAACTGTCCAATCTAGGGTGGAATTGCAAGACTGTTTCATGAGTTGTACTTGATATATATTATGTCCCATAAGAAAGTAAACTATGAACAACTGACAGAAGCACAAACAAAAGTGTACAACATGCCTCCGCAATCTTTTTTTTCAAGTCATCATTCTCGGTAGACTGTGGATCCAGATCCTCCTCTTTAAGTGCCAGCATAATTAGTTGTTGCAAGGGAACTGGGTTGCTCAGTTGTATAGCATTGAAATGGGCGAAGCGGCGCAGGACCTGCTGGTACATGAGCTCTTTGCTAGCAGTGAAAAAATAGTAAGGGAAATAATTAGATATTGGATATACACTGTCAAGTGTCAAGAGAAATAAAAAGGAAGCATTTTAGACAATGTCAGAGTAGCCCTTAAAACCTTTAAGCAAAATTATTATGAGGCTAGGCATAACATCTATTACCGGGACAAATGGATAATATGCAATACTTTACAGCCTAGACAGAGCATATGAAGTTAATCTATGATAGCCTAGCATCAACAACGGCAAACAGAGGCACAAGGAAAACATTTTATTTTACATTGGAAACGGGAGTAAAGAATACAAACCACCTTATGTAATAATGTGTATTAGTGTTACTACAAGCAAGCTCTATTAAAAATAAACAGAGTATGAATAAGGGAGAAAAGTATGAACCAGTGGATGAAGGGATGTAAGCATGTTACATAAACTATAGAAGTAAAGTAATTCAGAATGAAGGCAAAGTAATTTCTGCTGCTGTAAAAGGGATGTGAGCATGTAGCTTTAAGAGTGATATTTGGAGGAAAGCAGAGAAAGGTAACAAAGGAAAGAGAATGGGGCGCTATATGGTCCAGAATGATGATAGTGTGTGAACCTCAGGAAAGAGGATATGATAGGGTAACGGAATGTTGTATACAAAAAAAAATCAGAAATGCTCAGCATCTCTATTCCAAAGTATTCTGATAAAGCAAAACTCTATTATAAATCCAAAGCAATCAAAGACACCATGCATACCTTAAACTCACAACGTTTACAAGATAAAGGTGGGTGTTAAACTGCACCAATGCAAAAACATCATCTGCCATCCCTACATATGTACAGTTTCTTACAGTATCCAACAACCCTATAGAATAAAAAATACGAAACAAATTAGTTATAGAAGAGAAACTAAATAAGAAAACCTAACATTGTAATCTCGTAACCATAAATAATTTTATTTAACAAAAGCCCACCCGAGTGGCAACTTTGATCAACTTTATCAAGTAGCTCTTGAATGCTAGTAAGATCTGCAGTTTCCTTTGGATTTCTTCTTTGTCTGACAGAAGACCTGCCCTTAATGTCATGAAATTGATAAAATATATCACATAACAATGAATAAATTGTCTAGTATCGTATACTCAGAGTATATAATAACATGCAAAACATGGGATCACCTCACAGTATCCAAGTGAGAATGTCTTTCTAGCTGACTAGAGGGCTTAATTTGCATATAAGCATGCAATCGTCCAGCAGGATCAAGTGAATCAGTTCTAACCATCAGGTGCGGCAAAACTTTTTGCCGTTTTGTGGCTACATAATAAGAACAAATGAGAATTAGAAACTAAAACTAGTTGATCAAAATTATGATAACAAAAGATATTACAACACGGAAAAATACATTCTTCCACACATTAGTCAAAAGAAGCAAACAAAAAGAGGAAAAAGTATATAACATTCTAAATACCAGATGGTGAGGGGTCTAAATCTCTGCTCGTATGCACAGAAACAGATTGTAAGGGTTGCACTGCCTGTTTCACACACAGACACCAAACAGAGTCAAATTTCAAATGGTGACAAAAATCATTCTACAGTTTAATGAGCAAAAAAAATAACAGTAGCAGAACACACGAACACCAACATCAAGCTATAAGTTGCATAAGAATGGAATATCAAAGAAGATTTTTGAAGCACAAGCTCTATGTTTAGGATCATCAGACAAGATATAGGGAAACAAAAACTAACAGGATAAAGACATGTAAAGTCCTGCCATCAATGGATATCTATATATCTTAAAAGTTCAATAAGAGACTAAAAGGGTAAATTAAAACACAAAGTAGGATAGCACTATAGCAGGCTTTAGAAACATAGGGACACACAGAAGCATCCTCATTACTTTTCCTTTCATCAGGCATGAAGTCCTAAGAG
This sequence comes from Rheum nobile, assembly GCA_027886185.1. Taxonomy (NCBI): domain Eukaryota; kingdom Viridiplantae; phylum Streptophyta; class Magnoliopsida; order Caryophyllales; family Polygonaceae; genus Rheum; species Rheum nobile. The sequence goes on from WOAB01000542.1 coordinate 557,740, forward strand.
TATATTTCCTAATTCTAAGATGATCAAAATACTACTTTGATAAGCGGAACAGAATTTATAACATGGCAAATTATGAAATTGATGAAGTTTTAAGTGCACATATGAATCTTGTGAAGTAAACTACCTGCTCCTGGAATGTTCTTGTCTCGTCAGAGTTCCTCAAATGCAATTCCACAGCTGACTGTATCTTCTCAATAATAACTTCCTGATTCAGAAGGCTTACCTGGAAGTACACAGATGGAAACCATATTTTGATATTTGATACACTGATAAAACAATTGCTCAGAATAATAATCTATACCTCTCTTTTAGTTGGATGTATATTCACATCAACATGCTCAGGAGGCAGCACAATTGACATATAGATGAAAGGCTTTGAAGCTTTAGGCAGAGTTGCAGCATAGACAATTTCAATGGCTCTTTTTAAAGCACTGCAATCAACCAATCTATCTGGAAATATTGAAAAAAAAATTGCTTATGAGTAATTGATGAGATCAAACGAAGTTGCAAAAATAGGTTTTAGATGAAACTTGAACGGAATTTAATGTTGCGTCATAAAGACCATTTACTGAAGAATAAGCATTCTATAACTAATAGCCGCATAACAAATTTGACTATCCTTAATTAACACAATTCAATGGCAAAAGAATCCTATTACAGCATAGCCAAACCATAAGTGGAGATCATTTTTCCCACAATGATTAAGCTGCAACTTCCTTCCCTACTAGAGCCAGATAGTTCAAATGTAAACATCTACATATATTTTTCCCTAAGAAACATGAGACAAAATACAGCAATTCCATGTAAGAAATTACTACTTTGCATAAAGCAAGCAAAATATGTAGAGAATCCATACCATTAATAAACAGAACCATGGTGATCTTTTTAGCAGCATAATTAGAGTTGGAGATGTAACCCTCCATCTCAAAGATAGAGCTAGATGGATCATTATCTGAAACTTCTATTTTCATCAAATTGCGAGCAACAGTCAACCCATAAACAGATTTAATTGAATCCAGTCTGGAGGATGTGGCCACAGTGTGGACATCAGCTCTTGTTGCTCCATGCTATATGCCATGAGGGGAAATGTTGCCTTTAGTCTTTAACAACTTTAAAAGTGACAATGAAACAGATAAAAATAAATATAATCACTAAGTAAATACAGTTCACAAACCTTTCTACAAGAGAAACCAACTTTAATGTGATGGATAGAAAATCGACTAAGCAAATCGACAATCTTTGAGTAATCATCAGAAGAGTTCTGAAGTGTTTTCCGACGGGCTGTCATGTTGTAGAACAGATTTTCAACCTACAAACGGCCATACAGACCCAGCCAAAAAAAAAAAAAACTTTTAGCAATGACTGTACAAAGAGTATGTGTGCTGCTTGCAATCAGCAAAGACACTGTACACACATCAAGAGAGATTAACTTGGAATCAGCAAAGACATTCACAAAATAACTTTGTACAAACATTTTAATAAGATGTAAGTACATGACAAAAGCCAATATAGAAAAGAATCTCAGGTTGGTAAACCAGCACAATTTGTAATGAAAAAGGACATAGTGTCTATACTAGGAAGTAAGAAGTGGGAAACCATTTTCACTTGCCATAAATATAGTGATCATACCATCTGGAGTGTCACCACTCACTGAGGAATAATGCTGACTGCTGAGAACTTTTTGCTTGTGCAACAAATGTACTAGATTCCCAAGTATAGAAACATTGGAAAAATCTTACTGACAGTATCAAGATCAATAAATTTCAATCTTACCATTATCTGAGTTCCTTTAACAGCAGCACATGCCTTGGGCTCATGCTCCATCACACCATCTCGGTACGAAACCCTGAAGTCCAACAAAAAAACCAGCCAATTTTCAGCCATAAATGTAGACAATAAGAAGACATTTTATCAAACAGTTTGTCTTCATTCACCAGAAACACCAAAAATCCAACCTGTAACCATGCAATTGCCCTCTAGTAATCGTGGTAACAGTCACATGACCGACATAGGTCATACTCGCTAACGCCTCCCCTCTAAACCCCATCGATTTTATCGACTGCAAATCTTCAAACCTCGACAGCTTCGACGTCGTGTACCGCTCACACAATATCGGCAAATCCTCGTACTATAAACAAACAACCGACAAATCGTAATCAGAGAGGATGAAAACAAACATAGATTTCTAATAAAGGGAGTTTGTCTGCTACTACTACGACTATCTCTGGCTTCAATTACCCTAATGCCGTGGCCGTCGTCGGAGACTTGGATGAGCTTAAGGCCCCCGTCCTTGATGTTGACGGTGATGGTGGTGGAGCCGGCGTCGATGCTGTTCTCTATAAGCTCCTTGACGGCGGAAACCGGGCGTTGGATGACTTCGCCGGCGGCAATGCGGTTGATGACAGATTCCTCAAGGCGGTGGATTTTGGGGGACTCTCTGAGCACTTGAAGGGGTTCGTCGTCGGGTTCCTCAATCGGTGGATGGTCCATAATAGTCGCTGACGCCGGCCGCCGGCGATCGGGTTGCGCGTAAGCGGAAGGTGAATGTGGAGTCAGCGAAAGTGTGAGAGAGCCTTGCCCTAAAACTGATCGTTTCTCATTCCGTAGGCCAGGCCGAGCTGTGTACAAACTGGTGGGCCTTTCCCGCCAAAAAAGAGTATTTCCGAGGTAGAATTGTAAAAAGTACCAAGAATCACTTCGCAAAAGTATCACCGCTTTTAAAATATTGTAAAATATCAAAAAGTTGCAATAAAATCTGAATAAAACTTTATTAACAAATAAAAAACTGATTAATGGAGGTTATTAAATATACACTTAAGATAAAATTCATACAACAACAACGAAACCGCTAAAAACTCTCTTCTGGGAGCCGGCCCTAACGGCCCCCCATCCACTTCCGCCTCACCGGCGACCGGCACCAGCCTCTCGCCACACCAGCCTTCACCGGCATACCGCCTCACCGGCGACCGACACTAGCCTTCACCGGCACCAGCCTTCACCGGTATGCCATTTCCGCCTCACCGGCGACCGGCCCTTGCTTTTGCTCCATCGAGCCGTCGTGGCCGACCGCTGCCTCAGTCCACCGACTGCTTCTCCGACCGAGCTTCATCCTCCCCGGCCAGATCTGCTCCTCCTGAGTCTAGAGCTTTGCCTCTCGGAGTTAGCCGGAAATCGCTCCGACCGAGGCACACCCGAACCCAGATCCACCTCGACGCACCCATAACCACCACCGGCCATTCGCGCCCTTCGCACCGCTTGCGACCCATTGACGAGCTATCTCGACCCAACCACCGCTCGATTTGTCCCTCATCAGCACCAATCGACCACACCCTGGCGACCCACACCAGGACGCACCCTTGCGACCTTACCAGACCCACCGGCGACCACCAACTCCAACACCACCCCCACCACTGAACCCACACCACCGACGATCTGGGGTCTTTTCCAGATCCGAACCTCCACCTCTCCCCCGCCTCCCCGCCACCACCTCTCCCCCGCCACCCTTCCACCGCCGCCACCTCCTTCCCCGCTTTCACCTAGCCTCCTTCCCCGCTTTCCCCCCACCTCTCTCTTCAAAGAAGAAAGAGAAAAAGGGAATGATCGAAATAAATCGGACCCCGACAACCTTCGTGTCGATCGGGTAACCCCGAACACTAATGAAAAAGAATCAGACACTGTGATACCCCGTATTTTTGTAAGCTATTTCTGGAGTTTTGGGATTTTTACCGAGTACCCGTTATGTACGTCGGATTTAATTCAGAAAGTTGGAGACATTCTGTAATGTGCTCTGTATCTATAATATTTTTCTCAGTGAAATAATATACAGACGACGTGCTTTGGATTTTAATACTCGTTCGCGTACGATAATTTTATCCCGGGTTAAAGTTGTTGTCGTTCAAAACCAGAATGGGCGCGAAGCCACAGGGGCGGCGACCGCCGCATTTATGGCGGCGCCCGCCGTCGCCAGGCTCGAGGACTGGTGTGGTCGTCTTCCTAGCTGGGCGCCAGGCCTAGTGGCGGCGACCGCCGTACAGTACGGCGCCCGCCGTAATTCGCCCGCCGTAGGCAATTTGTGAGGCGGCGACCCTTGCTCTCCGCGACGCCCGCCGTCGTTGTCCGGAGGTCTTTGCCCGATGGTCGCCGGCGAGCCTCTGACGCGCCGAAGTAGGCCTGCTCTGCCTCGTCGTAGGGCCATCATTGTGTTTCCTGGCTTTTGGCTATAAAAGGAGGTGTTTGGGAGGGGTTTTGAGCTCAATCCACAGCCCAAGCTCTCCCAAATTCTTGCCTCACCAGAGTTGTGCCTCGCCGGATTTCTGAAGCTTTCGCCGGAGGTCGTTTGGTGGTGTTTCCAGAGTGCCTTTGTGAAGCTTTTGGTAGCCTTGGAGGTTAGAAACCAAAGCAAGTCGAAGGAGGCCGAGTCGCTCGTGTTTTGGGTGAGTTTTCTCGCCGCTTCTGTTGTCTGAGTTCTTCACGGCGACCGCCGCCAAGAACGGCGACCGCCGCCAGTGTCCAGAATGCCTTTTTGGGCTTTTGGCTTTGGTGGTCGTCGTTGTGGCGTCGTTCCTTTCGTTTTCTTTCGTCGTTTTTAGATTCGTACTGTGGTTATGTCGGATCTAACTTAGGGTTCCTTTTATGGGTCGATTCGAAGGTCGTTGTGCTGTCGGAGCTATACCCGTGTCGAGCCCGGAATCCCGTCGTTGTCGTTAGGCTTGTTTCTATTCTGCGGATTAAGGCAAGTGGCGGTTCGCTCTTGCTCATCGTTTCCATATTTACATTGATTATCAGTTATTTCAATTGATTAATTAATTTGGAACGATTATTACTGTGTTCTTATGGAAGTGATTTATAAACTGTTTTGAAAATCATATAATAGGTTGTATATCTGTTAGAACAGCGCTATTATCTGTGATCGCCTTTCGGGCCTTTATGTGGATTTATTCTATAACTGTAATTGTGTTGTATCTGTGTGGTTAGCACTGTTAGTTAGGAATGTACTCGAACTTCGTCCGGTTGTTTCTTTATAATCTGGTATCAGGGTGGCTTGTCTCCACCTGGTACTATTCTAAGATCATGATCGGTCTCTTTCACAAGTGTGTAGAGGCAGGACACTTAGCTGGTGTCACAAACCTCCCGGTGTGCGTCACTCTCGACGAAACGTATACTAAGATGTGTCGTCCCAATGGTGGGGTACACATGTAAAAGTCTAATAACATGATGTGTGTTTGAAATATAAATCAGATAAGTGCTACTCGACGCACATAATAAATAAACCTTCGGCGAGTAGTGCAGCTAAGTTATAGTGCAGCTAGGAAAACTCGTCTCGACTTTGATCATAGTACGTTCTCTTTCCAATCTGGATCCGTTGTATGCGGTGAGGTTGGTCGTGAACCGAAGCATCTCAGTCAGCTTTTAAATCATTGTTGTATGATTCTTTAAACTTTCCAGATTTGTCATAATTCCTTAAGACTCACTTCCGTTGGAGTCTTCCTTTGAGTTGATTTCTGTAATGATTCAGTCTTCCAGAGTCTTATCTTGTGCATACCTCTTGTTATTATTCCGTAGAAGTATGAAGGTTGATTATCGTTATCGGTTATCATTCGAGAAACGATAAGTCTAACCTAATACAACTACATCGAACCTTCTGCTTTGTACCCTTGCTAGTCTATTCAAGTAGACTAACCCACGAACTTTGTTCTCCGCATGTGGGCTGGTGTCATCCGTTCGATTCGGCACATTAGATAGAAAGTAGCTCAGAAGAATAGAAGGACTATGGAGTCGACGGTGGTTTTCGAATGTTTGAGTTATTTAGTTAATCAGGTTGAGATCTTTTGGGCAATGACTTTGGTTGTAATGTGTTTTGTAAGACTTCCGATGTACCCTACTTTATAAGACTTCCGCTGTATTTGGTTTAAACTCTGTGTTAGCCTATTCGGGATTGGGTTGTAATCCCGTAACTCATGTTTCTTTGACAATGTTATGTTTTGGAATTGAATGCTTTGATCATTATGTATCATTTGTATTTCATAAATTGTATTTTAAATGGTAAAGTCTTGGGTGATCTCGATAAGGAACACTGGGGTCACTGGCGGTAATACCTTTCCAAAAGGGTTAAGTTTTGGGGGTGTTACAGACACCACCGAGTAACATCCAAAAACTGAACTATTGGGCAACACCCAAAAGCTACATCGATGGATAAACCACATCACGGTTAAACACCCTTCAACAACAACTATTAACAACAAGAACAATAAAAAAGAACAACTTGGAGGCTCCCTTTCAACCTTAACCCCCTTTACCCTTCTTCTCCAACAGAACATCACCTCCCTCTTTGCGCAACGGTGATCTTGCTTAGATGGAGTGTTCGGTCCTCTTGGAGTGTTTGTTCCACTTGGAGGCTGTACTTCTCTGATCTATAAATCAATTTGGTTCCTTGGTGAATCAATAAACCAACACACTATGGGCTTAACCCCAATTTTTCTACTAAATATATTTGGTACTGAGGCTTCACAAGCCATTATCAGTGTCATTTGCTCAATCATAAATACCGAAAAAGGAGGTACAAAATATCAAAATGCCTTGAGCTCTTCGACAACCAAGTTTCCAGATCTTATAAAAAAAAAGACTAATTGTTTGTGCATATGCTACTCTTGTTAAAGGCATTTTTCTTCCAAACCCCCCCAAAACCAAATGGGTAATCCCCTCTAACAACATGAGACTTTCGTCCCTCTCCTTACATCGTTTGTGTTTGCAACCGATCTGGTTGGCCGAACGGGACCCAACAATGGCCGAAAGGCACCCAACAATGGCCGAAAGGCACCCAAATATACACAAATAACAATTAACTGTCCGAACTGAACAAATCGACCTCACAAGTACGTTATTCTCAAAATCAAGCGACCAAACACATTAGATGATTTCTGAAAACTCATTTACAAAAATAAAGTTTTAAATCCAAAAGTGTCTATTCTCTACGCCGAAGGTTGGAAATACTAAAAATAAAACATATCAAACCAATAGAATAACAAACTCGCAGTAAACCAAACTAAGGCTTCTTTATTACAACAAGGACTTCTTCATATTTTAGCAATCATCAATCGTCAACCAATTTCTGGGTATCACCATACACCAATCCTATCATTCGTGGTAGTTCATCAAGATCAAATTGATGAATTCAATCTCATCAATTTTCACCCTTGTTGACCCCTTTTGTTTTCTGTTTTGTTTCAAGTATGGGTGGCAAAATTCTCGTGGCCGTATTGGAATATATCTTCGGTTCTGGCTGAGCTGCCGGTCGTGGTCGTGGTCGTGTCTGTGGCTGAATGAAGACCCCTCTCGAACGAGGGCAACGTCATGGTTGAGGCTCCTGAAGATCCTTCATCTAGGTGAAGGCAACATCAAGGCAGCCCGTTCAACACTTTCGCAGGTTTTCCTGTTTGGCACTTTCCCGGTGGCACCCTTGAGTCTCCTGACTCATTGCATGCCTTAGATTGTTTTGTTCTTTTCTGCTTCGTTGTAATTTTCATGCTTGTCTTTGGCTTTGTCTGTTCGGTTTGTACCGACGCCGATTCTATCGGCCTCTCGAGCTACCCGATGTTGTTATGTCGGGTACCTTGAAATCTTTCCTCATCAAAAAAATAAAATAAAAAAATATACACTTAAGATAAAAATGTTCTAAATAATTCATAATCATCTTACTTGCTTAACCGGTTGACATTAACTTTCTCATTGCAGTCTTTTTTTCCTTTCCCAAATCTTTTTGATTTCTCAAGAACACCGGAGTTTCATTTTTCAGAACAAAGCTTTGTTTCCACAAATCCTAAATCGAGCGACAACACCCTAAACCTAAATCTGCAAATCGATAATGGTAAAGACAAGAGGATTGAAGTCGGCAAAGGCCAGAGAAGATATGACGAAGTCGGCAAGATTTGCGAAGAGAAAGAGGGTTGAAGACCCAAAAGAACAACCCCGTCCAAAACCCTCGAAAGTGAAGAGGGCAAGAATAAAGAGAGCCTACAACTCTAAAGAGGAAGAAGATTCACCCAGTCCAATCGTTAGGATATAGAAGAAGAAAATACGGCAATCGGTGGCTGAAAAACCCACATCAAAGAGGTCGATGAGGAAGCCATCGAAATCAGTTGGCGATGTTAGTTCTCTTGAAATAAGTCTTTAGTTGCCTGAAAAATGTCTAAATTTGCATGAAATTGTTGAATTGTTGATGCATACTAGGTTTATGTCTGGATAAACTGCATGCTAGGTTTATGCCTGAAATCGTTGCTGGTAATGAAAAACAAAGCATGAATTACTCTGCAAATTTGTGTAACTGCCTGACAAATTATGTATGAAAATTCTCATAATATCCTGACAAACTTTGTAGTTGCCTGAAATTTTACTGCTAATATGAACAATAAACAGAAACTCATTTGAATTTTTTTTATTTTCAGGTTCCTGAAAAATTCCGTACTACTTGAAAAACATGATAAAAAGCCTCAATGTCATGTATTTGTTAAAACATCCATATTATTGTGTAGGGTATAAAAGCTTGACAAAGTTCATAGTAGCTTTAAAACATATATGAGGAATCTGTCAAACATGGAGAAAGTGTTGTTGTATATTCAATAAAAAACAGAGCATGGAAAGTGTTGCTGTGTGATATAACCTGAAAAACGTAAAAATTGCCTGACAAATTCAGCATATGTCTGAAAACATATATTTTCTTTGTGTGATTAGAATGTCCTGAGAGTTAAGATGTTTGGTTCATATGTGTTAAAGATGTGTTTAGGGTATTATTCGATAGGCCATAATTGAATTTTAGATATCGTAATAGCATGAATAACTTGAGAAAAGTGTTGTGGAGAATGTGATGTTATGACCTCAGAAAGTGTGGCTACGTATAAACTACATTACCTGACTTAAGTCTATGTCACCTGACAAACACAAAAGTAGTCTGAAAATATTTATATTCAGATGTTTGATTAGAATGTCATAGTAGCCTGAATGACCTGATAAATCCAAATGTAGGGGGTGATACATGTTGATACGAAATTGTAGGGGGTGAAATTATAAAGATTGTGACAATGTAGATATCATAGTAGCCTGAATGACCTGATAAAGTGTTGTTATGTATAAGTCTTACTTGAAGAACTTCCATTTCATCTGACGAATCCAAATGTAGTCTGAAAAAGTTTTATTTTATTTATGTGATTAGTTTGTCATGTATTTGTGAATGCATCCATTTTTAAGAGGTAATTGAACGTTTTATGGTGCATTTATAAAGATTGTGACAGTGTAGATAGCATAGTAGCCTGAATGACCTGAGAAAGAGTATAGTCTGAATAAGTTTTATGACCTGAAAAACCTATATCTCACTTGACATATTCAACTGTAGTCTGAATAAGATTTATTTTCTTTATGTAATTATAATGTCATGTATTTGTGAATGTGATTCATTATAGATGAAGTACAAGTGGGATAGAGATGAGTTGTTTTTCGGCCAGATCAATTAGAATTCAAGGTTTCATTATCTTCAATGTATTGAGAACACGTTAACTGATGCAGACTGGCAAACCGTTCTACAAGGGCCCTTTGGCCCAATTGTAAAGATAATGAAGAACTTGAAGTTGTCAGCACAATTGATTCACCATGTTTTGTTTAGGCAACTAGAGACAAACAAGAAGTGGGAGACATGGTATGATCTGGGTGGAAAACCATGTAGGTTTTCAATGGGGGAGTTTAGACTTATAACAAGACTGAATTGTGACATGCCGGATGAGGAGGACACAATAGAGGACAAAAAAGCAGTGTTTGATTTTTTTGGTGTGAAGAGTATTACAATCTCTAACCTTTTAACCAAGTTCATCTCATGTCGGGAGGACAATGTATTCAAATTGAATATGGCTTTGTTGCTAATATCGGAGGGTGTTGTACTGGGAGTTGATAAGAAGAGGAAGATCATACCTTTACATGTGAAGTTGATTCAATACTTGGATCGTTTCAATAATTTCCCATGGGGTAGAAGTGCTTATATTGACCCCCATCAAAGTCTAGCTACTGCTTTAGACTCAAGACTAGAGTCAGTTGAGGTTGCACTTGTAGTTTCTTACAAAGCTAGAGCAGGTTACACCATAAAAGTTTAGCGGTTCTATTTTGAGCATTTTCTAATTTTAGTATGTTTCTATTTTTGGGCACGCTCCTCTCTTGTGCCTAAGAGGGCTGGCCCATCAGCTTTGTTTTGGCCCATGGCCGAGTAACTTGCTTGGCTACTATAATTGTCGAGCTCTTGTATTATTTTTAGCACGCTGAATATTATTGCTAAGTTGTTGCCGTTGAGACCATTCTCCGCCCCTTAGCTTCGACGTCACCTTGTTACTTCCAGCCGATCACCATAATCGATCAACCAAACACATCCCCATTGTTTGACTTGTCTTACGAGAACCTCTCGCCCAACCTCGGTCACTCCCGAGCGCAAGAGTGCCGGTCGCCTTCGCCCATGCGAAGGTTGTCACTTATTCGGTCCGACGAAGAGAAGGAGCTTTCGGTTCGCCTTCTGCCTAGATCCGCTGAGCTACACGTGAACAAAGGTGTTTACGTATCAATTGGTATCAGATTCAGCGGTACAAGGTGTGATCATTCCAACTCTTTATAGTTTTCTCACGTTTTTTGCGTTTTTCGATTCCATTCCTTGCTTCCGTCGTTGTTGTTTTTGTTCATTGTTTGTCGTCACAACCCTAGGACGATCTCTTGGTTTTCCGACTTTGAGATCTGGCCGAGTGAGTTACAAAAAAAAGCGAGTGATTATTTGCGAGATACATATCCCTTAATTTACGGCCAAATCTTTGACTTGCAACCGAATAGGATCCCGTGAATTTGGTTATTAATTTTTGGTTTTATTTGTTAGCAACTAAAAGATTTGCATATCTTGTTTGTTACCAAGTTTGTTGCATATCTTCTATCTCCTATCTCTATGCATATCTTTGCGCCTCTCTCTATCATATCTTCTTGTTACACAATATCTTCTAATCTCTCTCTTTCTATAACACAACCTATGCCGATTAAAAAAAATAGTCGGTTAGCATTCAAAAAAAAAATTAATTACAATCGGGCAAAACGAAAGCCTCAGGCGATCTCGGGGAACCCGATTCACCATCAGTACAAGTCCATTAAGTTCATCTTCCATTTCCTCATTTGCAACTTACTTGATCAACGAACTTCCCGTGCTTTCTCTTGCTGTTGCTATACACTTGAATCCATTCGTGATTTCCATCTTTGCGTGATTGTGTTCTTGTTTGTCTTGGATTTGTTCGCAAGTGTCTTGCCATTTCCCTACCGCCCTGACGGCCAACCCACACATAGTTGCCCGTGAAATTACTTTGACAGGTTGTTTTGATCCTTTTTGTTCGTTGCTTTTGTTTTCCTTTGCTACGCTACCCTTGTTTCCTTGTTGTGATGGTGTCTATAGGTACGGAGTCGGACGAGGCCTTCGCCGCTCTTCAGGCCGAGTGTGAAGCCGCCGATAAGGCCAAAGTTGACTTGGAGGCAGAAAATGCAGAGCTCAAGCGCCAGCTCGCGCTGGCCACCGTAAGGGCCCAACAAGCTACCCCTGCCACCGAGCTTGTGCCCATTGACCCAAACTTACCGCCGCCGCCACCTACGGACACTACCCGCCGCCTGGACAAAGGCAAAGGTGCAATGCCCTCATCTTCACAACAACAACCGGGTCTTCGCTGGCTCCACTCCATCATTGAGAGCCATAATGAGGACCCCGGCTATGATCGCTACCAACCACCGCCGCGATCACCCTTTGCCTCCCCCGAGGCCTATGATTCAGACGAACACGAGTCCTCTGCGGCTGACTTGGGTCCCTACCCTTATGTCGACACCACGGATCGTCGTGGCAGGTATGAGCGCATACAGCGCATTGAGTAGCGCCACGACGACATGAAGCGATAACGCAAGGTTGCGCGCTGCCAAACCAGCGGCCGTGACAGACACACGACGCATACGCGCACAGCCCCAGTCGAGACCATGGCACCCACATTCGCTCTGCGCCACGTCGCATGTATACTTCTCCTATTGTCTTTAATGAATTTGACGACGATGGCTTTGAGACTGCAGGAGAGCCAAACTCCAGCAATTTTCACCCCCTCTTGGCGACCCAGTGGAGAGCCAACAATACCCACAGGATTACATTCCTCCTCGAGTGGAGCCAGAGCCACGCGGCCAAGGCCGCCATGGTGGTGCCATTTTCCACGAAAATGATTATCGTGACCGCTACCTGGCTCCCGCTGCGCGCGAGCCTGCCCATGGCGACTGCGATGGGCGACGCTGCCAAAGACGCCCTTAGCATGATCCTGACGCGGCCGATTTCTATGCACCACGGGCCCATGATGAGGATGATTAAGCAAGGCCCTACGACCACCGCGGCCATGATGCCAAGCGCTACGATGACCGCCGCCCTATGGCTCCCCAATTTTCCGGCCGCCGAGACATCAAGGTAACCATCGACCATTTCTTTGGTGACTATGATCCCTCTACCTTTTTGGATTGGATGCAGGCTACAAAGTATGCTCTATAACACTGCCAGTACGAAGAGCATGAAAAAGTTGAAATTGCCACCCTCCATTTCTGGGGCGCCGCACGCATATGGTGGCACTGTTTTGTCACGGACAGAATTCGGCGCAACCTTGAGCCCGTTGACCAGTGGCACCAACTGGTGTTCATCATGCGAAGGAAGTACGTACCAGATGACTACTAGAATCGAATAAGGATGGAAATTGCACTAACCCGCCAGGGCACCATGACACTGCTCGAGTTCTTCTCCAAGCTCGAAGACATGTACTACAAAGCGGGGATGGATGTTTCCCCTTATACACTACGCGCCTAGTTTTTGAGTGGCCTCAACACCTCTATTCGGGACCAGCTGAAGATCCTTCCCATCAAGGACATCAACAGCCTCACCCATACGGCCATGTAGTTCCACCAGCAGCTTGTGCGCAAGAAACAAGCATCGTGGCCCCAAACCTCTTCATATAGGTATGACTCCCGTCCTAGTGCTTCATTTACTTCTAATGTGCCTTCACATGTGCAACCTAGGACATCCCACCCTACAGCCAGTCGCGGGCCACCCAAGGCCGCCGACGCACTGCGCGCCCCAACGCATGCCGCTGCGGCCAATGCCCCAGCTTCGACTGCAGAGAGGACACGTGACCAAGCCTACTTCAAATATGGCGGGCGCGGCCACATTCAGCGAGATTGCCCGAATTAAAAGAAGATCCTCTACACGCAGGGCGCCGGATACGAGTCATTTGATGATGAGCCCTTGAAGGATGTGGCCAAGGACCTGGAAGACGCCAACGAGGTTGATGAGTACTTGTGTGCCGCGCATGAGCTGGACTCCGACACTCCGCTAAGCCTTGTCACTAGATGTGTCCTCACGGTCACGGAGGCAGCTTTGATGAATCAAAGGGAAAATTTGTTCCACACCCGTTGTCTAGTCCAGACAGCCTCCCTGAGTGTCATCATAGACGGTGGTTCGTGTTGCAACATAGTGAATGAGAAGGTGGTCAACCACCTCAAGCTAGCAACTACGCCCCACCCTCAACCATATGGGCTTTAGTGGATTTCTGAAGGTAAGGGTGATGTGGTAAACAGGCAATGCCACATCACATTTCAAATTGGTCAATATCAAGATACAATTTTATGCGATATTGTGGCAATGGATGCTACTCACCTTCTTCTTGGTAGACCTTGGCAGTTTGATAAGAAAGTCATCCATGACGGCTTCTTGAACACTTACGTGTTCATGCATGGCGGACGGCGAGTCATCCTCCTTCCCATGATGCCTCAAGATATTTTACATGATCAAGTGGAAAGAAGACGAGAAAAGGCCAAGGAGGCCGCAAAGAAGGCCGACGATGTCGCGCGTCGCAACGAGAAGCCTTCATCGCGCGACACCCGTAGATAGCGCGAGACCGCAATGCCTGGCGCCAGCTCGTGTGCTCCAGCAAGCGCGACTTCGCCAACACATGTGCGCGCCCATCACGACAAACGCGAACCCGCCTGCACCGCTGCGCCAGCCTCTCACGACAAGCGCGACCCCGCCTGCGTGCTCGTCACGCGCTGCGAGCGATGACTTCCCCGATGCTGCAGCGCCTCCATTGTAGGGCCGATGCAAGCATAGGCTCTTGATGGCACGTGCCAGAGACCTCACTCCAGCCTTTCAGGGAAGTTCTCCTTGTATTCTTATGTTCCCTTCTGTGTGTCTTTCTATTGCTAAGAGTCTAGATGATCTACCCCCTACTGTGTACTCTCTTTTGCAGGAGTTTTAGGACGTCGTGCCCGATGAGCTTCCTGCGGGGCTGCCTCCCGTGCGTGGCATTGAACATCAAATTGACCTGGTTCGCGATGCTTCCTTGCCAAACTGGGCTGCTTACCGAACCAGCCCGAGGAAACTAAGGAGCTTCAAAGGCAGGTGCAAGAGTTGATGGACAAGGGCTATGTCCGCGAGAGCCTAAGTCTGTGTGCTATGTCGGTGATCCTAGTGCCTAAGAAGGATGGCACATGGCGCATGTGTGTCGACTGTCGGGCCATCAACCGGATCACGATCAAGTACCATTACCCTATATCGCCCCTAGATGAGCTACATGGAGCCACCCTCTTCTCAAAGATCGATCTTAGGAGTGACAACCACCAGATTTGGATGAAGGAAGGTGATGAGTGGAAAACTGCCTTCAAGACCAAGTATGGTCTCTATGAGTGGCTTGTGATGCCTTTCGGCCTCACCAACGCCCGAGCACTTTCATGCGGCTTATGAACCATGTACTTAGACAATTTTTGGGCAAATTTATTGTTGTGTATTTTGATGACATTTTGCTTTATAGCCGTAGTTTGGAGGATCATGTAGACCACCTTAGACATGTCCTAGATTGCCTTAGGAGCGAGCACTTGTATGCCAGTTTGGCAAAATGTGTGTTTTGCTCGGACACAACAGTTTTTTCTAGGATTTGTTGTCTCTAAGGATGGCCTACGAGTAGACCAAGAGAAGGTCTGAGCTATTCAGGAGTGGCCCACCCCCACGACGCCAACCATGGTTCGATCTTTCTTGGGGTTGGCTAGCTTCTACCGGCACTTTGTGTGTGACTTTATCACAATTGTCACCCCGCTGCACGAGCTCACCAAGAAGGGCGCCTTGGTCGACTGGAATGCCAAGCATGAGGCCACATTTCAGACACTTAAGGACAAGTTGTGCAACGCCCCCCCCCCCCCCCCTCCAGCTGCCTGACTTCAACAAGATGTTTGAGGTTGAGTGTGATTCCTCCAATTTTGACATTGGCGGCGTCTTGCTTCAAGAAAGGCGACCAATCGCCTACTTCAGTGAGAAGCTGTCAGGCGCCACGCTCAACTACCCGACATATGACAAATAGCTTTATGCTCTCATCCGCGTGTTGAAGACATGGCAGCATTACCTGTGGCCCAAGGAGTTCGTCATCCACACGAACCATGAAGCCCTAGCCTACTTGAAGTACCAATCAACTCTCGGTCGGTGCCATGCTTACTGGGTGGAGTTCATGGAGACATTTCCTTATGTGGTGTTGCACAAGCAAGGCAAGGAAAACGTGGTGGCCGATGCGCTGTCACGCAGGTATGTCCTCTTGACACAGTTAGATGCTAAGGTAATAGGTTTTTCTTTGATTAAAGATTTGTATTTGCATGATACTTTCTTTAAGTCTATTTATGAAATCTGTGCATCTAAGGGAGAGTTTGAGGGTTATATTCTCAATGGGGGTTATCTTTTCCGGGTTGGGAAGCTGTGTATACCCCAATCCTCTATTAGGGCTTTTCTCATACAGGAAGCACATGAGGGCCGTGGCCACTTTAGGATTGCCAAGACCTTAGCTGCACTTAAGGAACATTTTTATTGGCCCCACATGACCCGACAGGTAACTAGATTTTGTAATGCATGTGTGACTTGCCATAGAGCCAAATCTAGGTCGAGCCCCTCCTTGTACACACCCTTGCATGTACCATCGGCCCCTTGGGAGGATTTATCCATGGATTTTATGATAGGGTTGCCGATGTTTAAGAAGGGGAGGGACTCCATTTTTGTGGTCGTAGATCGTTTCCCCAAAATGGCTCACTTTATACCTTGTAGGATGACCAACAATGCTTCGGACATAGCTTCATTATTTTTTGAGCATGTGGTGAGATTACATGAAATTCCTAGGTCGATTGTAAGTGACCGAAATGTGAAGTTTGTGAGTCACTTTTGGAGGACTTTGTGGGGTAAGCTAGGCACTAGACTTATATTTTCCACTAGCTACCACCCACAGACAGATGGCCAGACTGAGGTGACCAACCGGACCCTAGGGACCTTGCTTCAGACCATGCTTAGGGCCAACCCGCGCCGTTGGGAGGACTTACTTTCTTGTGTTGAGTTCTCTTATAACAGGTCGGTGCACTCGGCGACACGCCTCACTCCTTTCCAAGTCATCTATGGCCGTAACCCGCTCACACCGCTGGACCTCACACTGCATCCCCTCCGTGATGACGATAACCTCAAAGGCGCGGACCGGGCTGCATTCATCCAGGAGCTTCACGCTAGGACCAAGGAGCAGTTGGAGCGGCAAGCCCGCCAATATGAGCACAAGGGCCGGTGCCGTGTCACTTCCGCGCCGGGCGACCTTGTCTGGGTCCATATGCGCAAGGAGCGTTTTCCCGCCAAGCGCCGCAACAAGCTCGATCCTCGCGGCGATGGCCCTTTCCGAGTCATTCAAGCATTTGACCCCAATGCCTATCAGCTGGAGTTACCGGATGACTATGGAGTTTATGCCACCTTCAATGTGGTCTACTTGTCCCCCTATGTGCCCCCAGACGTTGACATTGACGAATCGGGGATGATTCGAGGCCAAGAAGGGGAGAGTGATGCAACCTCGGTCGTGACATTGACGAAGGCCCAGGAGGAAGACATGCTCAGCGTCAAGTCAGAGGGCCTGATCACTAGGGCGCGCGCCAGAGCCATTGCCCAAGCCACTCAAAGTATCACGACCAAAGGCCTCGCGTGCAACAGTCGCGCCTCACCGTCCGTGCCCCACGTCGTGCTTTGCTCCTTCATAGCCGGCACTACGGCGCCATGACTTTTGCCGCGGCGCATTTCCTAGTTCTAGCATGTTTTTGGATTTAGAGGTTTATTGACATTCATTTACGTTGTTTTGGAAACTTTCTAATTTTAGCAATTTCTATTTGAGAATTGTCTATTTTTAGTATGTTTCTATTTTTTGGCATGTGCATCTCTTGTGCCTAAGAGGGCCGACCCATCAGCTTTGTTTTGGACCATGGTCGAGTGACTTGCTTGGCTACTATAATTGTCGAGTTCTTGTATTGTTTTCAGCACGTTGAATATTATTGCTAAGTTGTTGCCATTGAGACCATTCTCCGCCCCTTAGCTTCGACGTCGCCTTGTTACTTTTGGACGATCACCATAACCGATCAACCAAACACATCCCCATCGTTTGACTTGTCTTACGAGAACCTCTCGTCCAACCTTGGTCACTCCTGAGCGCAAGTTAGTTGGCCGTCTTCGCCCACGCGAAGGTTGTCACTTATCCGATCCGATGAAGAGGATGAGCTTTCGGTCTGCCTTTTGCCTAGATCCGCCGAGCTACACGTGAACGAAGGCGTTTACGTATCAACTAGACCGACCTTGGATTCAGTTAGGGATGCCTTAGAGGGGACGTATGCTGCTTAACAGATCCTTGTTGAGGAGGAAGGAGATGAGTTGGGAGAAAGCTGTTACTGTAATAACCCTCATGTTGCCATAAGGGTAATATGGTAACATGTATATTCGGTGAAAACAAAAGTTATAAAATTCCCTTAAATTATGAAGGGTCTAGATTATGGTTAACCTTACGTTAATTGTAATTTGAACCAACTTATAAATTTTAACTTAGAAATGCTTGAACCAATTTACAAAGTGTTAAATGGGTTAGGCATGGTTAAACTTATAAGGTTGGGTAACTTAAAATAAGGTCGCTTCTCCGAGCGGTTATCGGCCAAGTTTCGGGGTCGAAACTTCTTTTAAGGGGGTAGTATTGTAATAACCCCTAAAAGTCTCGAACTGTCGTTTTGTAAGAAAAACGTGATGGGCAATTTCTGTAATCTCTGTAATAATCTTTTGAACGAAATATTATACGTTTAATAAGATTTTGGGTCATAATGTAATTGGGAATGCTAAAAATATAATTTAGCATATCCTCGAACGAGACCCGCGAGAGACCCGCGACCACAAACCCAGGGATGTGATCGCGGCATTTCCGCGACCGCGGCTCCGTTTCCGTGACCGCGGAAATGGCCCTGTTCGTCTTCTTCCTTCTTCCCCGAGCGGCGTCGATTCGAAGTCCGCCGTTTCGCCGGTGGGGGAGTTGGATCGGTTGGGCTGCTCAACGTTGAGGCTCCCTCCACCCTATATATAGGGGTCTTCTCACCACTTCTCCTTCATCCAAGCAGCAGATTCATCCTCCATCTTCTCCTCTCATTAGCTCGGTGGTTGTCGGAGTTGTCGCCGGTGTTGTTGTCGTCGACCCATCATCGGAGGAACCTTGCAATACCAGATCTCCAAAGACCCCAACGACGCTCCATTCGGTCGCCGTTTGAGCCGTCGTCGAGCCACCCAAACATTTCTCCATTCTTGCTCTGTTCTGCGAAAAACAGAGGTGCGACCACTGTTCGCTGCTGCTTGACGCCGTGTCTAGATGTGTTGGTTGTTGCCGCACCGCCCAATCCGATCGCCACCTTGAGTCACCGCTATCTCCGCCGAAATTTTCAGTCGCCGCCATCGCCGGTTTTCGCCATTGTCGAGCTCGGTGCTGCTCACTGTAGCTTGGAGTTTCATTCCGTGGGAAGGATAAAAGACGGGGGGTCCCCTCTTAGTTAGCTTTTTGATTGGGCCGAGAAGCCCAATATCATATCAGTCCAAATTCAACTCGAGATCGATTGAGCGGTATAATTTCGACCCACTTTTATCCGTATATGTCTTTAGAAAATATCAATCAACATTTTTATGATTAAATTCATAAAAATTTATTGAATTTAACTACTTGAGTTCATCAAAATAAATTAATTGATATTAATTATTCTGTCGGTTTGTATCGTTATTCGCTGATCGCGTATGGGCTCGTAACCTTGCTGGAGTTATCGTGAAGCAGATTTCATGCTCCCGGAAGGAATATCAACAATAGTCGTCTCGTCTAGATTCATCGTCGAATCTACTTAAGGAAAGTGGTGGTTCGCTCTTGCTCAGTATTCCATGTTTCCCTTGATTATCAATTAATTGATTGTTAATTAAGATGGGATAAAAGTTATTGCTTTCTGTTTGGGAACAGATTTAATTAAACGATGTGTTAAAATATGACTTTATAATAGGTTGTATATATTGCTAGAAACAACGCTATTATATAGTTTGGTATGATACTTCTGTAATGAGTTTTGGTGTGGATTTAAATGTGAACTTAAATGCTAGTTTAGCACGAGTATTTGTAGGAACGTTAATTCCTTACGAGGATTAGTCGTTTCTTTATAACGTCGGTGTTAGGAAGTAAGTGCCCTAACACTCTCTTTTGGTCATGACCTACCCCTATCTAAAAATAGGGGTGGTGCACTCAGCTGGTGCCAATCTTCAGGAGGTATTCCCAATCTTAAGGGATTTATTCCCAATGTCTCAGTACGAGATGTGAAATTAAAAGCTTCAACGTTAATATGCGTTTGGAAGTAAATAAAATAAGTGCGGTTATGCACATAATTAATAAACCCTCGGGCGAGGAGTACAATGTGGAAATCGTACGGACTCTTGTTAGAGTAAGTCCTCTTTCCAATCTGGATTCGCATTACGCGGTGAGGTTGGTCGTGGACCCAAATAATCAAAGTCATGTTTTAAAACTTGCGTGTGAAAACTTAACGTTCCCAAACACTTGTCATACGTTTCCCATAAGACTCAATCCCTTTGGAGTCTTCTTTTCAGTACATGTCTTTTTCTAATCATTCCGTGAAAGTTCCGAGTTATGTATCGTCCCTTCGGTTATTGATCGAGGGACAATGATAGTAAACGGTTACGATCACTTGAACCATTCTGTTTGTACCCTTGCATAGTCTTTCATTAGACTAACCAACCGGGTTTTATTCCTTGCATGGTTGGTTGGTGTCATCCGTCCTATACAGCACATCAGTGGTTGGTCCCCGAAGACTCGAAGTAACCAATCGAAGAAGAGGCTTGTAGTTGAAGATTTAAGTGACAGTATTTTAAGGTTGTTAAGTATTACTTTAATATATATTCCCATAACCTAGTCATGTAATAGAGTTTATTATGAAAGCCTTCCGCTGTAATTTCACTCTGTTGTAAAATCGTCAGTCTCATTTAATGAGAGATCTTTTAATAAAATGTTGAGTTTCATTTAAAATATCTTTCGTTGTTAAATCTTTCGTTATTTAATATACTTATTTAAGCTTAATTATTCTGATTAAAGCCTAGGGTGACTTTGGACAGTAACATCTGAGGTCACTGGCGTGTGGCACTACCGACATAAGTCGAGGGTGTTACAGTTACTTCCTAGAGGAGGAAGGAGACAAATTCTTTGATGACATTGTGAAGTAGTTGAAGCCAAAAAGAAAGAGGGTTGGTAAAAAGGATAAGGGGTGTGGTAAAGGGCAAGCTGCATACATTAAGGGTTTGGACCATAGGCAAGTCATGTGTTGTTTGAATGAATTGGTTAAAAGGATGTTTAATGTGTATATATATGCCTACAAGAGTCAGAGGCTGAGGAGGATCAAAGTGTGGAGAGTGATGATAAACCAAACATTAGAGAACACCAAAAGAGCATGATGAGGAAGGTGAAGTCAAAAGATGAGGGTGATGAGTCAGAGTCTGAAGAGGCAGGATCTGTAGAGGTATGTCCTTTAGTATAAACTAAAACCTTGCACTAGATCGTGAAACACGAATCAGTCCATATTTACTCATTTCAGACCACATGTTATGTTATCTAGGGCGATGTTAATGAAGATGACGAAGATGATGAGTCGCAAGAGGAAGAGTTTGAAGAGGGAGATTCTGAAGAGGTATGTCCTTCGTTTTCAGTCCATATATGCACATTTCAGTCCATATATGCACATTTCAGTCCGTATATGCACAATTCAGACCATATTTGCACATTTCAGATCATTTGTCATCATTTTTAGGACACTAATGATGAAGAGCAAGAAGATGGTGCAATTGTGGACAATGGTTGATGAAAAAGGTTACATCACCATCGAGAGGAACTATGGAGAATGAGGATGTTCAAGATGATGTAGGTTGTCAGGAGAAAGCGGATGAAGATGTTGCAATGGTCTCTTATGGAGAAAAAAATATTGTGGTTTTAGATGAGCAACAAGTTGAAGGGGATGCAACAGAGCAAGACAATGCATTGTCAATTCTTATTGAGACGGCTACAATTCTACGAGGGGAACATGAAGCTGATATAAATCTTGCAACACATGAATATGCTAAGGAAATTGGAAGGACGGATGCAAAAGGAGGTTCTGATGATCTACAAGTTGATGAGGTAACACTTGAGGTGGTAAAAAAAGCAAATGAGGAGGGTGTGAATGATGTAACACCTGAGTTGGTGACACAACTTGGGTGGTGAATGAAGTAACACCTGTTGTGGTGACACAACCTAAGGTGGTGACAAAAGAGTGTCTAAAGAGGGTGTGGATAAGGTACAACCTGAGTTGGTGACACAACCACATGGTGTAAGTGAGGTACAAATTGAGTAGGTAACACATGGAGATGGTGTGGAGGGAGGAAGCAAGGTTGATCAAGGAGATGTGGAGGATGGGACCGAGTTACAAGCTGAGAAGGTATCACAGGCAGAGTCTGCTTCTCTTCAAAAAGCAAATTGTGAGGATGTAGGTGAGAAGGAAGGGGAGACAAATAAAGGGAAAGGGCCGAGGAAGGGGGGAAAGGTCAAGGGTACTCAAGTACAGAAGATAAAATATCCAACTCGCACTCACGAGCTAGCTACGGCGGCAAAATCATCCTTCCGCAATTTGGATGAGCAAAAAATTGGCGAAACAAATTACCAAAAATATCAAGGTGGAAGGGATGACAAACCTGGTGAAGTGGTTGCAAAGTGAGAGGTTAGTAAGCCAAACCAATCTACTTAACTTAATATGTGCTATATAGTCGTTAATAATGACTTGCAAACGCTTCTTCCAGGACTGAAAAACTGATATATGACCTGAGTAACAATATAACGACCTGAAAATATTTTAGTCTGCTTGAAATAAGTTTCTGTGTAATTTCAACTGTATATGTATCATGCTGGCCTAAAATATTTTTGTGTGTCGTGAAAAAGTCTAAAATTTAAGAACTTGCCTGTTTGCCTTGTTTTTTATTCAAATGAATGTACGTTTGAATATCACGTAGTACTGAACCCCGAATTGGACCGACTGGGCATGAAGTGATAAGGAATTCTTTGAAACATTATTTGCCCCAAGGACTAGTTGTAGGGTGAGGTAATATTCCAATGCATCCTTTGAAAATATTTTGTAATTGTAACATCGTTTTCATTGGATACATTAACATTGTTGCACCATTTCAGCATCTGGAGCAAATGATGTTCCTTTATCATCAAAGGATTTCAGAGGATCCAGTGCGGTTCTCGAAGGTGGTAGTTGATAGGGGTTATCGTGACACCTAAACAAAATAATCCTTAAAAACCTAACAAAGTAAAGTAGGCAAGCAAGGGTCGAATCCCACAGGGAGGAGGTAATCTTTCTAAGTGCACAAATGGATGCCAAAGTAACAAAGGGGGTTTTGTTGGTTTGTTTGCAATTAAACTAAGTAAAGTAAAGCAAATGTTGTAATCAATGGAGAAAAAGTACTTAGCCAGACAAATATCCACCATTCATTTGATTTATTGATCCTAGATTATCTATATTCCTTCCTATGAATATTCTTGTCCCTATTCTGAAATAGTTCACAGTCCAACTAGTCCTGATAACCCTAACTATCGAACGCACAAGAAACTATCAAGATTTAGAACAATAGCAGCAAGACACATAGGAATTAACCAGGATACATGCAATACCACAACTCGCAGCATTTAACACATAATCAATTCTCTTCACAATAAACTAGTCCAACTAGTCCTAGAGTATCATGTTTGCTACACAAGATAAGGGATTTCAACTCGAAATATCCAAACCCTAGCAATAGACAATTACTAATATCAACTAGTTGATCAGGCCAGTCAAATCAGCAAGAATCAATAGGAATAAGCTTAAGAGAAAAGATATAGTCAAAGGAATAAGAATAGAATTATAACCTCACAATCATATATCAAATGAAGGCTTCAATCGTCGGACTAAGCAAAAGTTGCTTAGTTCTTCATAGTCTTGAAACAAAAACTCAAAGGGAAAAACTGAACGTAGAATGGAAAATTCGATAATGAAAAGGCTGCTAGGAAACTAGGTTATAAACCTAGTAAAACCTAAAAAAAAACTAAAGATAACAATTGAAATCTAAAAGGAAATAAAATAACTAACAGAATAAAAGAATTAAAAGAAAAGTAAAAAGTAAATCTTCGAAGGAAATCTTCGGGGCGTCTGATGAACAGGTTTCCGCGACCGCAGAGGAATTTCCGCGACCGCGAAAAATTCTCTGTAAAGTTCTCGCTGTCTTCAGTTGCCGCGATCGCGGCTTTGGCGTCCGTGACCGCGGATTCTTCACTGTTGTACTTCTTCACTTCTGATCTTCGTCTTCTCTTGTGACTTTCTCCTCCATCTTCATAATCTTCATTTAAGCTTCTCCAAACCACCATAATCATATTTCTCCTCCTCAACTCCGTACTCCACAATAACGCTCTAAACACATCCAAATGGTACCCAAAACACCGGTATAACTCCTAGTTAAACCCTACAAAGTAGCGCTGATCAGTAGTGCTTGACACCTTCTGGACAACATTGGTCACCGCTGAGTCCAGGCATTTCGAGAAAGGCTATCCACATGTAGGTGAGGATGCACTGATGAAGTTCATGAAAGGTCAATGTCCGACAGATTTTGGCAAGAGATGGGATGATGCCGAACGCATATATGTGCCCTTCAACATCCCAGACTACCACTGGTTTGCCTTAGAGATTGAACTATCTGACTAGTGTGTGACCGTGTACGACTGTAATGTAGATTTGTACTCAGATAAGGAGATTTTTTATATGATTCAGCCTGTGACTGAGACTGTTCCAAGGTATATCAAGCTGTATGAGCCACTGGCCACGAGATGTGAAGTATTTTTGGACAAGCCAATGTCTGTGACTCGCCGGGACAACCTTAAGCAAAACAAGCGCATGTAAGTCTATATGTGTATACATGCAATGAAAAATCCTCTATCACTATATTTGATATACATTCTAACTTCTTTTGTTCATCTTGCAGAGGAGATTGTGGGGTGTACACATTCAAGCACATTGAGTTGTTGATACTTGGGATGACAAACCTCGATCTTGCGTCTGACAAATTCATAGATGGCCACAGAACCCAAATCACTCATAGTATTTTTAGATGTTCTTGGGATGGTTTTTAAAGACTGTAGTTTGATTTGTTTAATGTAGCTTGTTTAACTAATTTAAGTGTTTATTATACCATTGGGCAAGGAAGACATGTGCTTATTTTATTTTATTGTAGAATCTCATGTTTTTATGATGTTTACAAACTCACTGTTTTTAAGTCAAGTCATATTGTAGTTTTACATTCCTAAATTTCCGACCACAAAACTCATGTTATGTTTTGATGAGTGTTTACAAACACTCATCAAGATTTATTTGAAAAAAACTAAAATATTCCTGATGTTTTTAAGGAAGACATCTTAGGTTTTTTTGAACAAACTAAAAAATTCATCTCTTTTTAAGGAAGACATGTTAGGGTCTTTGTCAGGTCAACTCAGTAAAGATATGGAAGATTTTCATGCAAGAGATCTTTTCCCATTGCATTTGATTTGACCCCTCTGTTTTTTCATAAAATTTTAAATGACCATTAACACTTACTTTCCCAACTACCAGCCATTAAGACTCTCCACTCAAATTTTTTTGTGTATAAATATCGGCCCTACTGGTTGCAAATCACTCACAAATTCTCCCAAACTCTCTAGCCATCTTCTCTAAAACTCCTCTCCCAAACTCCCAACTCTCTCTCTCTCTCACATATGGCGGATTCATTTGTGAAAATCTATCTTCAGGTGTACACGGATGGGGACTTAAGCCAAAGCTTAGGACAAATGGGGTTATTGACAACGCACGTGTACACGGGGGGAAGCACGAAGCTCTTGAAGGTTCCCAAAAATAGGATGAAAATATGGTACTTGACATAGCAGGCTTATGAACATGTCCAAGTATGTGGGGAGTAAATCTCTTTTTTCTTTTACAGGTCCCAGAGTCAGGGCAACGTTACCTTCAACCGTTGCAGACCGACGACGACGTGGCAGATCTCGTTCGCCTCGGCGAGAAGGTCGCCAGCGTGAAAGTGTATGTCGTTCGTGATGCTCGTCGTGATGTCGTTGTCGTTCTCTTCTACCTACTAGTTTTTATTTTGTTCCTTTTTTTTGCTCTATATGAAGATGTGGTAAGTTCTCATGGACAATCAATGAATATTAATTCCAGCTTAAAAACCTCTGTTTTGACTATATTCCTATTTTTTCATACCACATTTATTGTTTATCAGGACATATATAAATTTTTAAGAACACATGCACGGATATTCAGGTCAACTCTCTGTTATATTTCCCGAGCATTCGTAATTTATCAATCCAAATTCGTACTTGGTTGGTTTCCTAACGTAATCCACATAAATGCTCTCAACCACCATGAAAACATCGAGTTTACACTTATTATATTTGATTTTAGTTGAATTGATTACAAATCTAAATATTCACAGTATGATTTTTTAATTTTAGCTGTAATATTCCATATGGTACAAAATTTTAAGATTAAATTTTCAGACTTGTTTGTAGATTTTCATACCATGTTTAATTTTAGTCAGGCAATCGCTCATACCATATTAGAGATCAAAGATTTACATTCCTAATTTTCCGACACAATGTCTTTAAGTTAGGACATATTGTAGTTTTATAGGAAATTTTTTCGGAGCAGTATTCACTTTGACGAGAGAAGTGTTCCTTATACCAAGCAAAACATTCAGTATATCTTATGTTGTTTACGAAAGATAATGCAACAGTTTAGACATAAATTAATTCTTATATCCCAGCCAAAAGAGGGAACCCCAACAAAAGAGGTACGGTTTTAAGACTATAGATACTTAAACCATACATCTATTCAAGCACCCGAGCGAGCGGACAGCCCAAAACCCAACAACAACAGACAAACCATTTACACGACGATGTTTACCAGCATAAACCACCAAAAAACACCAAAAAGGTGATAGTTTTCAACAAAAATAAACCTAACCCAACAGATGTCACCCATCAGTCCTTCTCCTCCTACAGTTCTTCTTGTTGTGTCCTCGGATGCCGCAATAAGAACACCGCCTCTTACTAAAATAATTCATCTCCCACGTCGCCCTGAATTGGTTAATATGTGGTCTTCCAAGAGGATGCTTTACCAGTGGTACAGAGCATGTGATGGATGACACAACTTCAGGAACTGACCATCGGCTATTTGGAGGAACAAGATGCACAGTTTCCTTGTAAACTTCTCTCACCAACTCATTCTTGAACATGGGATGGACGAGATTAGTGAGTGGCACTCCTCTATCACTTGCAACCGCTATAGAATGAGCACATGAAACTTCATCAATCTGGAACATGTTACAATCACATGTACCAACATGTACGTTCACAGAGTATCTGATAGTTCCTTGCATAATCTCTCCTTCAAACTCGCTAAGCCTTTGTACACTCATCTTAGTTGACTTTCTGTAGTTCACTTCTACCAGCGTGTACACAGAGGTGGCAAAACTTGGTCCCATTTTTTTTGGCTTTTTCCCTTCTTTCACAAAACCATTTAGAAATGGTCTCCGGAATGGCATCAAACAGGGCAAGAATAGGCCACTAACGCTGGGTTTTCCAAAGGCCATTAAGACACTCAGCGTTGTTGCTCATCGTGATGTTAAATTTGTTCCCATGAAAATGTGCCCTTGATCAGTTGTTAACTCCAGCTTCTTTGAGATATTGACCAATCCTTGGAAAGGCAACTGTGAGTTGAGAAAACTGATGATTGAACGCAGGCACAGTGTAAGCCTTCACAACTTTTTTGAAAACGCCAAAGAGGTTTGGCCTGCCATACTTCATCTTGAAGTTTTGGTAGATGTGATAAATGAAAAACCCATGCTTGGTAAAAAAATAGTTATTTCTCAAAGCCTTCCCAATGCTAACATGACGGTCATACACAAAATACACCTCAGGATGATCTGGAACAACAACCTTCAATTCACTAAAGAAAAATGACCACGCATCATCGTTCTCACTGTTAACAACGACAATAATAAGTGGATATATTTGGCCGTTTCCATCTTGAGTCATAGCTAGGAGAAGTATGCCCTTGAACAAGGCAGTCAAGTGAGTGCCGTCAACTGAGATTACCTACATATGCGAAACTATGTTGTTAATGTTTTAACCTGAAAAGTTACTTATTTGTCCTGATAAAACACTATATGGTCTGAAATATTCCTTTGCTCTGTTTTTCCACACATGCAGTCATATAGTTATTTGTCCTGACATATACGACTTGAAATTGAAACATAGAGGCTAACCTTTTTCAAATGTGGCGTTGCCCTTATCCATGGACCTAAGGCCCAGAAAACATACTTAAATCGATGGTCAGCATCTCTTACTATTCTTGTGTATGTTCCGGGATTTGATTTCTCTAACATGGGTATGTAAGAGTACATAGTGGCATAGCTTTCCTCAACTGTACCATGTGCCACATCCTGGGCTTTGAGCCACGCTCGATTGGCTTTGTAGTAGTTTGTCCTTATTCTCAGCTCTAACATGAGATCCTGAATCTCTGAAGCGCGGAGGCCTTTACGGCCGTTTAAAAACCTGGCATAACATGAAGTCAATGTATTACCAAATGATATTGGCTTTTGATAAGAACAAGTGATCAAATGCAATAAATATTACTTGTGGAGTATTTTATCTGCAATCTGCCGAGAAGTTGCTCCTCTGTAGACATGTACAAGCCCGGGTCGGGCTTTTGGCCTTTTTTTGTCCGATTGACCGGGCCGAGCTAAGCTCGCCCGGTCCAATCGGACTGGAATTTCTGTCCGAACCCATCTAGTCATCCGGGCCGGGTTGCCCGACGGGCCGGCCCGGTTCAGATTTGTGTATTTGTTGGTTTACATAGATTCACAATTAGAGCTATTTGGTAACACATTTTGGGAATTCACGAGGCTTTTGAATAATTACAGAAGAAGATCTAGCTTCAGGTGCCAAATGACGAGGGGTATTTCTTTTGGACTAAGAACGAAGAACTGAGAACTAATACTTGAAGCTCGGTGGAGTCGAACCAGTCGGTGTACTGAAGATCGGTGGAGTCATGGATCGCGCAAACTAGGTGGCTGGATGGCTCGGTGGTTGGCGCAAATCAAAGCAGCAAGGCCTCGGTGGTTGATTGGCTGGCAAGGGCTTGCGCAAACTGAAGAAGCAGCGACCTCGGTGGCTGGCACAAATGGAATCAGCAAGGGCTTGTAAAAACTAGGTGGATGGCTCAGTGAGTCGGTGGCTGGCGTAGGGGCGGAAGGGTGATGGAGATGGAGGAGAATGAAGATGGAAAAGATCTAGAATGAAGATGGAGGGATTGGAGGCGCATCTGTGAGGGGTAGATGAGGGGTGACGATTAACCGGGTACCAGGCCTCTAGGCCCAAACGGGCCTAGAAGGATGTCCATGCCCGACCCGTTTCTCTACCAGGCCGGCCCGGTCGGACTAGGCCAATATTGTTGTCCAGGCCCAGTTTTTAAACCGGGCAGATGGTTCGGGCCAGACGGGTTAGCCCTGACTTGTACAGGTCTACTCACCTGTGATGATTGTGCATTACTCTCATGCCACAACTATGATCCGGCACAAATTCTCGCACCACAAACAATGACGTTTTGCGATAGATTGAGCCACGACAAATAAATGTGCAATTGTCGTCAACACATGTAACCTCATATGTCGACTTGTCAGACCTTTTTACACGCATCTTAAAGCAGTTTTCCATTGCCATCATAGAAAGTGCAGTTTTGAACTCCTCCTTAGATTTGAAGTACTGTCCAACCTTTACTACTTTGTTATCAATGTTGATAACAATAATTTGCCGTGCTAATTACTACTTTGTTATCAATGTTGATAACAACAATAGAATCCTCCCCCATGCTTAAACATTGCATTATCCTCAATGTAATGAAAGACAAAAAGAATAAAGCACAGGGAAGACAAAGAATGAACTCACAAACATCGTCAAGCTGCTTGGACACTGAAGGTGTCGCTGGCGGTCTTCACAATATATGCCCAGGTCTCTAGTATTGGGCGGGTATCTTCATCTCAACTCTACCGTGCAACCATAGGGAACCACTGTAAGGTGTGGTGGTCATTAAGGAAATCAGGGTTGCACGGCCTTCAACTCCATCAACTCCTACCATGCAACCAAAAGGAACCACTCTGGTGAATAGTGGTTAAACAAGTATGGCGGGGTTGCATGGCCTTCAACGAACACAAAAATGGGGCCTAGATGTAATCGTGGTGTGGGCCCTAGTGTTCCTCCTCCTCAGCTGCCAATTGTAGGGTCATCATCGTTGTCAATTAAAAGTGTAGGTCTAATGTCTCCTCCATGACAACATGATGCGCACCATCTCCGTGGGGAACTCTGGACAGCTGGCCTTGGTCGATTTTTTTTTTACTCCCCGTTTAAGGTTTTTTCAGGATTTTTTTTTTAAGGAAGTCGATTTATACCTGAGAAATGGCAACAATTTGATAACAACAATTTGTCGTGCTAATTACTGCTATGCAAGTAATCCAAACAAACCTAATACATAGTCTTAAGTAAGTAAAGGTCGAGTCCACAGGGAGACAGATTCTATCTTTATATGCAATTTCTATGTCAATCTTAAGTAACCAGAGGGGAGTTTTGTATGTTTTAGAATCACTAAGCATGCAAAAGCAAACAAACGAAAGGTGATTGAATTCAGTTATTGGGGAAATAGCTCAGCCAAACAAACATCCACTATCCGTATGATAAGTTGATCATAGATAATCATTCAATATCTCATGCAATGGAAATTCCTATTCTTTTTCTAAAGTAACTACAAGCACAACCAGATACTTATAGCACTAACTAATTAAACAACCATGAAATCATCAAGATTCAGTTTAACAACATCATTAAGGATAGGAATATAGATAGGATACAATTTAGCATAAAACAACCAGCTTTTATACTAGAATGTAAATCAGTTCTCTTCTACATAAGACTAGCACAACCAGATACTAGTACGATGCAGTTGCTACTCCGATAAAGATATGCTCAACCAGTAACAATCTAAATCTAGCAATCAATCAATAGAGACAATACCTAGTTGCGCAGGCTAGAAACTGTCAATATTAATCATAAGCAATTCAAGCAAGAGAATAGATAAAATCCATGCGATAGATAAGGAACGAAAATCTCACAACTTAATCAGGACGAAAGCTTTAGTTGTCTGACTAAGCAAGGAAGGCTTAGTTCTTCATAACAAAGTACGTAGAATAGAGAAAAGATGAAAAACGATGATAAGGGAGGCCAAGCTCCCTTCTAACCCTAAATACTAGAAAATAATAAAAAGTCTTCAAAAGTAAATAAAAAACGAAATAATAAAAACACTAATAATAATCCAAAATAACAAAATAAGGAAAAGTGGTTCGGTTCCGCATCCGACGCGGCGGCGGTCGCCGTAAGCCTGGCGGCGGTTGCCGCCAAAACACTTGTTGAGATTTCTTCGGTTTAGCTCCTGCGACACCTCCGTAAAAATGCCATAACTTTTGATTCCCAACTCGGATTGCGCTCATATTTTGAGGACTTGCAGAAGACTTCAAGAGCTAACTCCTCGAATTGGAATCACTCCATTTGGACGTCTGAGTAAAGAGAACAAATCAATTGAATTCAGCATATTGTTCTTCTACTCTCGTGTGGACTCTCTCCTTGATTCTTCTTCGTCTCCTCAGTGGTCAAATCCTCTTCCTCTGGATATCTTCAATTTGCTTCTCCAGACCACCAAATCCACACTTCTCCTCTCTAACTCCATAATCCACAGTTGTGCACTAAATCCATCCAAATAGCACCTCAAACCTGGTAACAACCCCTAAAAATACACTACAAAATAGTGATGATCAAATGTTATCAGATGTATCCTCATCTTCAACCAACATTGCTTGCATGTCCATTTCTGATGGATAGTACCTCTGTTCAATTTCTCTAAGCATGTCTTCATCAACATCAAAGTCGTGTTGGCCATTCTCTATTTGCTCCTCGTTGTATGTTCCGTGATTTCCATATATTTCATCCCAAACATCATCAAGACCATAATTACATACATCATCACTTGAAGCATAGTCGCCACCATCACCAGGACTATGATTACATAAATCATCACCTAAAGCATAGACGCCCCTGTAATCAAGACCATCTGATATTTCATCCTCCAAAAAATCTTCATAATATCTATAATCTTTATCACAATTGGCATCATCAGTCATTTGCTCCTTTCCTTTGTTTCTTGATGAAGTAGCTTCAATGTCTTCATCATCGTTACTCACTGATATAATGTATTCCACTGAAATGAGACACTTTCTTTTGTTTTTTGCCCTCACTTCGTCCTTATTTAATCTTCTATGCTTCGTTGTTAGCTTCAATGATTTCATCTACTGACCTGACATCAGTGTTATGTGGACTGATATTCTAAAAAAATGACCTGATATACTCCTTATTGTCTTGGCTCTAAGTCGTTGGTGGAGCTGTTGGAAAAAGAAGAGTATGATGTACACCG
Source organism: Rheum nobile (assembly GCA_027886185.1). Taxonomy (NCBI): domain Eukaryota; kingdom Viridiplantae; phylum Streptophyta; class Magnoliopsida; order Caryophyllales; family Polygonaceae; genus Rheum; species Rheum nobile. The sequence continues at coordinate 589,774 of WOAB01000542.1, forward strand.
CTTTCAGTTGGAATCTCTTCCTTCATTACGAGGCTGGTATACATCTTAATCTTCCACTCTGGTGCATTTTCTCAACTCATGTTCAAGAACTTGAACGCTTCCAGATCGCCGTTATCATTTAAAGCGATCGGAGGAAGGTCAGGTTTGTTTGGATAAAGGTATTGTATCTGCACTAAGTACTTCTTTTCATTAAATAGGTTCTTCGGAATTCATTTCCTCTACAGTGTAGCCAAGTTCATGTCTTGTGAAATCAACATGGCTCTTACTGTTCTATCACCATCACACAACCAGCTTTTCCCATTAACTTTCCATTGTACACTGCTTATGAACTTTACGTAGACTAACTTCGTACCTACAAATAAACAAGAATATGAACTTTACGTAGACTAACTTCTCACTGTTCTAAGTCAAAAACAGAGGCATAACCTAAGTAAAAAACAAAGGCAAAAGAACGAAGCTTTGTCAGGAGGAGTTACTTACCCATTGAGGCATTAATGGCGATTATGAGGTGCGAACTTAAAAGCTTGTACAAGAGGTGGTGCAAACGTTATTTGGCCGAGTTACTGCCTCTTTAGGGATGTGGTGCAAACGTTATCAAGAAGAGTTACGGAGAAGGACATGGTGGAAAGTGTGATTAAGGGAATGAAAGAGATTACTTTGCTTGTACAAGAGGTCAAACCTTTGGAGGGAAAAACAAGCTCCTTGCCCGCCAATTTCTTTTCCGTACAGTAGTAGGAGGTCATAGCTTTGGAGGGATAGAAGGTGATAGGATGATAATTAAGGGAAGGAAGAAGATTATTGTAGAGGTTATGATTTTATTTTATCTATTTCAAGCAAAGATTTGCTATCTTTTAAAGATTTTTTAATTTAAAAGAAAATATAAAATCAAATCTTATTTATAGCAAAAATACCCAAAAAAGTACAAAAATCACACAATTTTGCCATTCTTTTTAAACACTGCTATTTTTGCCAGCCGTCTTTTTTCTGGTATTTATGCAATTGCGCATATTTCCGACGCCAAAGGACTTGTTTTTGCGAAATTTCGAGGGTTGTTTGGTGAATATACTTACAAAGGTTTTCTTATTTATAACATATATTTTAAATTTGAAAAATTAAATGGTATGAGAAAGTCCGCAAGAAATAGAAAAAGTACTTTTGCAAAAAGTCATTTTGTAGTGTTACAAATTCTTTTTAAAAATAATAATAATAATTGTTTCCATCCTTCCGCTTTATTTAAGTTTGCTTTATATTTGTTGAGTTTGGATCATATGCGGAGCACTCTTCCCGTGCGGACGTGCGGAGCATGCACTTTAGGGCCTTATTTGTGCACTTTAATGTCTTATTTGTGCACTTTTTCAAAAAAAAAAAATCTTTTACAAATTGTTTTCCAAGCATTTTTCAATTTTTTTGCAAAAGTGCACAAATAAGGCTCTAAAGTGCACAAATAAAGCCATATAGTGCATGTCCGCACGTCCGCACGGGAAGAGTGCTCCGCACCGGAACCGCACTCTATATTTGTTATGTTCAATTTATTTGTTTTTATATTTCTATTCTCGAAAGCGGATTGTTTCGGGACTAAGATAAAACGGAAATCGGACTGGGACCACCAATTTCGGAACCGGCAGATTCTAAATTCAATGGTTTATATACCAACACAACACATGACTTTATTTTACTAGCAGTACAATGTTTAAAGTGTACTACGTGTGTATGCATGACCATGTCCATACCAAGATCATGACATGTGATCCCCGTTATTTGTTCATGAGGACTCGTTTGTTATCGATATCAAAGATATGCGATATTGACTATCGGTTTAGATATCAAAATATGAGTGTGAGTGATATTAAAGTATCAGATATGAGTATGAGTATGAGTGATATATTTGATATACCATTTTTTGAGAGATATTAAAATAACACTCCAATATCACTCTGATACCACTTTGATATCAATATCTACATATACCAAACAACATATATGAGTTTGATATCGATATCAAGATATATCAAACACATATATAAGTATGACTGATATCTCATACTCATACCTGATACCCTAATATCCATTTCAAATGGGCCCTCAATCCAGACAATATATAATGCTATTGTAACATTTTTCTAATAAGTACACACTAGGCAGCCATCTACTAAAGTAGAATCCAAACTAAGCCACATGGCACCCCAGACTAAACTCACCCATCACTCATGTCACGTGGCATCGTGCCATTAATTTTGCCACGTGGCAAGCTATCCTTTTTTCGGTTATATTTTGAAAATCAAATTAATGCCATAATATACAACATATATACATACTATACTAAAATAAATCTATAATATTTTTATAATCATTTCTTTCCAAAATATAAGACAAAATATTACATTCTATGCAGATTTTTATTCTCTGCAATATATTTCTAATGCACTAAAATAATTTTGCAATATTTTTAACATCAATTATTTCCAAATTAAAAGTTAAATAAGCTAACATATCTCTTCCTTGCACATTATAATTATATAGTATCATATCATATAATCTACTATATATATACTAAAATAGAATAAAACCACACCACATGTCACTTCCACATTAATTTCGCCACAAGGCGTTTTCACAATCACTTCGCCACATGTCATTTTTCTTACAATTTCACATTTTAAAATATCAAAATATATAACATATATTTCATCATTTCCTATTATACCATATAACACAAATCACACAATTTCTAAGTAAGATATAAACAAATCACACGTGTCCTAATTTATACTAAATATCGTATCTTGATTAGAAAAGTCTGGAAAAAGAAGAATAACAAAATTCTATTCGTAATCTACTTTCTTCCATAAATACTTTGAATATATAAGTTTTCATTTTTAAACCTCAAAATATATACCAAATATTTGATTCTTTCCTAATATACTATACAAATCAATCGCACATTTCCTAATTTAAATAGAAAAGAATCACACAATTATTTTCGTAATCTACTTTCTTTCATAAATGCTTTGAAGATATAATTTTTCATTTGTAAACCTCAAAATATATACCAAATATTTGATCCATTCCTAATATACTATACAAATCAATCGCACATTTCCTAATTTAAATAGAAAAGAATTACACAATTATTTTTGTAATCCACTTTCTTCGAAGATTTTGGGCCCATTGACCTTTTAAGAGTTTTCAATCAATAAAAGAGACCCCTACTAGTTTTTATGTATTTTTCCTACCCCCTACTAGCTTATTTTATTATTATTTTTTCTTCATCTTCTTTGTTTTTTCCCTCTCTAAAATATTGTTTTTTGGGATTTAAGGGGTAGGGTTTAGGGGGTAGGGAGTAGGGTTTAGAGAGATGGGTCCATTTTTGCTAAGGGTCCATTAGTTTAAAAAATGTTTGTCAAATGGTCATTTACTTAACTCACCGACTTTCTTCCATAAATACTTTGAAGATATAATTTTACCTTTTTAAACCTCAAAATATATACCAAATATTTGATCCTTTCCTAATAAATTCTTTTAATAAAATAGAATAAATAACTTCTTATTTATTATATTTATATGTACTTTATTCCTTTTGTCTCTTCAATATACTTCGCATCTCAATCATCCATATATCGTGTGATTTTAATAAATTTGGGGTTGAACTAAAAGTCTAGAACATAAGAAACAAGAAACTCGAAAGAATAACCATTTGACACATGTGAAGATTGAGTTTACAGTTGAATATGTGACATATTATCCTTTAAATCTACTATATATATACTAAAGGAAAATAAATTAATGCCACATGGCACCCCTACATTTGATTTGCCACATGTCATTTTTTGCTTTTTTTCAACTTTTCAAATAAATTTAATTATATTTTAAAGATTTCTATTCTAAACCTATTACTAATCTTTCCTTATTTAAATACAAATCAATTAGAAAGATTACAAATAAATCAATTAAGAAGATTACAAATCAATTAGCAAGATTACAAATCAATTATGAATATTACAAATAAAAAAATTGGACTGAACAACATGTGTCTTCTTCAACAAAATATAATTGGCAAAACTCCATTTGAGTTTTCTTTCTATGGAGACTCCATGGGTTTTATATCTTTATTTGCAGAAGTTGAAAATCAGGGTTAGCTTATATAAGGTACTCAGTATTTGATGTTGCAAGGAAGTCAAATCTACCGAACTATAGAATACACATTCCCTTGGATGATTAAAAATATCCAAATTTATATTGATCAAAATGGACAGTTAAATTTGATTAAAAATATACGAGATCACAAACGTTCAAACACAATAACAAAACAGATTAAACACACATTCAACAATAGAACAAGTAGCACATTGTTCTGCTAAATTTCAAAACGTATGATTGAAGAACTATTTTTTCTCAAAATTATAAAGTACTTCGTTCAGATTATTCTCAAGCTATAATCTATAGACCGACTCGAATAGTAGATTCATAGAAAATTATTGAGTTGAACTATGAACATAAATCTGTCGTAAAAAAATTATTCGTACAATGAGAATTGAGTTTAAGCGAACGATTGAAGATAACTCAAGATATAAATGCAAATTTCTACTGAGGAGTCTCTGTTGTAGTTTCCCATAACCAAGGAGTCTCTGTTGTAGTTTCCCATACTCTGTCTTTGTTATGATAATATTCCTACAACGAGAATTGATTTTGAAGAATAACACTCCGTACCAGAATTCAATGCTCGGTAGAGCTGTATTCACAAAATATTATGCAACACGGTTGAATAACTTATTAGGAAAGAAAAGATTGGGAGAATATTATATATAATTAGCAAGATTGTTTTTTATAGTTTTAGATAGTTTTTTATTCGGCATTATCTTTTCATTATATTGTTAGGTGTTTCATTATTATATTATGATTATAAATGCTTTCTTCAACGTGTCAGACTCCACAAAACCATGGACTAGAGAGTTTACAACAACAACATTTCAATCGTGATTAGATATTTATCTTTTTGGTGCCGTTTAATTTTGGATCTTTAATTCTTTATACATTTAAATACACGATTTCTATTTAGCGCACCGACAAAATTTCTATTTAACGTCATGGTTCATCCGTGACGGACGAAACATGTTCATCCGTGACAGACAAAACATGTTCATCCGTGACGGACGAAGCATGTTCATCCGTGACGAACGAACCATGTTTGTTCGTCACGGATGAACATGTTTCGTCCGTCACGGATGAACATGCTGATCCGCGACACAATTTTGGAATCGCCATAACCTTTGATTCTCTGGTCCAAACGCGCTGCAATTTGGAGGAGTTATAGTTGACATCTTGATCTTTAATCTGACGTTGGAATCACTCAATTCGGGATTACGTAGAAAAATTTATACTTCTCCAAATACGGAACAAAAAATAGAGATCTTTTAAGCGCCAAGGCGAGTACAATAGCATTTAAGTCGGCTTACAATATTATTGCAATCATGGATCACAATAGCATTACTATCCTTTGAGGCCATCTCAGGTTAGAGCTCCCAAGAATTCAGTGGATCAAATGTTTTCACGAAGGATAGTAATGCTATTGTGATCCATGATTGCAATGCTATTGTAATCCGACTTAAATGCTATTATACTTGCCTTGGCGCTTAAGAGATCTCTATTTTTTGTCCCGTATTTGGAGAAGTATAACTTTTTTTATGTAACTCCGAATTGAGTGAGTCCAATGTCAGATTAAAGATCAAGATGTCAACTATAACTCCTCCAAATTTCAGCACGTTTGGACTAGGGAATCAAAAGTTATGGCGATTCCAAAATCGTGTCGCGGATCAGCATGTTTCATTCGTGACGGACGAAACATTTTCGTCCGTCACGGATGAACATGCTTCGTCCATCACGGATGAACATGTTTTGTCCGTCACGGATGAACCTGGGCGTTAAATAGAAATTTTGCCGGTGCGCTAAATAGCAACGGCCTTTAAATATGATAAATAATTTTGGTGTTCAAGATTTTTGCTCTTCTCCCTACCATGATCTCATGGTTGAATTCATCTCTTCTGTTTATAAATCTAATATATATATATATATGCCAAACTAGAACCTAACTACATCACATGACACCCCCTCATTAAAATTGCCACATATACACTATATCAAATTTATGCGTTTTTTTTAAATTAACATTTTTTTGTCGACACAATATCTCAATCAAATTTATTTATTTTTTTTGATTTTTTTTTCTGGATTTAAAATTCAATCTAATCGTAAATATCTCATCTAATCTATATATATTCTAGGATAATTTACATGTTGCTTTAATTAATAGTATTCAAATATGTCAAAATATGTAAGTACATATTTATTGTTCGTGGGACATTATTATTCTATTTCAAAATTAATTTAAATAGTGTTAAGGAACTGCATATTATCATATCTTTTAACTAATGTGTCACACCTTTATATTTCTAAAATTACAAGGTTACCCATTTATATAATTGGTTTGAAGCTTTGGTTTTTAATCTACTATATAATACTGAAGTAAAACCTAGCTAAGACCACTTGTCGTTTTGACATTGCACTCATGGTTATTAAAATCTAGATCCAGATCTTAAAATCCTAAGATTTTACAATCCAAGGTAGGGTGTCTGATCCAGATCTATTACTAAAATCTATTCATGTCAAAATCTAACTCTGGATCTTACAGGATCTCAAAGGATCAATAGAATCTTACAATTCTAAGATCCGAGTAAGCGCCTAACATTGAACTTCTGAGAGCTACTAACACCCCGTTTGAGAGTCCAATTTGTCCAAATTTCCACCTCTCTCATACTTACGCTCTCCATATATACGTCTCTCCCATGTAGTCACGCTCGAAATCCCAATATTTCACTCATGCGTGATAAAAAAGCAAAGTAACCCTAATAATGATTGTTCAAAATCTTCATGTCTCATTTACGCATGTCCTAAATCCAATTAGTTTTGACAATGTTGTAACACCCCTAAATATTCCCTTGGAAAGGCATTACCGCCAGTGACCTCAGACGTTCTGTCCGATGTCACCCAAGGCTTTACCAGTTGATATAAATCATCAAACAACAATTATGATACAAAATTGTCATAACTTTCATTAAACCAAAGTCTCAGAATTACAACATAATTCCAAATACATCAAAAACACAACGGAAGTCTTTACACAAAACATATTTAACACAGTGGAAGTCTTTTAAATAACCAACAAAGGGTCTTGATCGCAATGATCACCCGCCAAAGATCTTAACCTGGATAAACTTATCAAAAACACCGTTCGCCTCTATAGTCGTTCTAGCCTTCACGGGATGGCAACTTATCTGATGTGCCGAATCGAACGGATGACACCAGCCAACCATGCAGAGAACAATTACGGTTGGTTAGTCTAATGAAAGACTACACAAGATTACAAAGCAGAGTGGTTCGAAGTAGTCGTATTAGGTTAGACTCATCGCTTCTCGGATTAAAACCGATGACGATAGTCAACCACCATACTCCTACTAGAATACATGAAAAGACATGATCAAGAGAAGATTCTAGAAGACCGAGTCTTACAGCAATCAATCCCAAAAGAAGACTCCAATGAATTGAGTCTTATCGGAAACATGACAAATGTTGGGAAACATTAATAATTACACACAAGCGTTTAAAAATCAAGACGAGCTTTCCTAGCTGCATTACAGCCTAGCTGCACTGCTCGCCCAAGAGTATATTAATCATGTGCACCACAGCACTTATCTTATTAAATTCCAAAACGCACACCATGTTATAAGCTTTTAGATTCTCTCATCCCTCAGGATAAAGAGATACAGTCGGGAACTAAATCCCTAAGAAGGAGTTGACTTGGGAACTAAATCCCTAAAGTCGATTCGGGAACTAAATCCCTAGGGGACTAAATCCCTAATTATGTACATCACCGCACTTATCTTATCCATTTAATCATGGCTACCTTAAAATAGGAGAACACGCATCTCCCTCACAATTTCCTTATATACAAAATCTTAAAGTTCACCTCTTAATTCCTTACAATCCCATTATCAACTCTTAGTAACCTCGAAACATTACAACCTCAACTTCCTTAAAGATACTTCCCACAATTCCATTATTCATTAACATCAGAATTGGTCCTTATGCCAAATTGTAACTTAAGATCCTTTCGGTAATAACTTAACCTATTCCTTTACTCACTTTATAACCTAAACTTTCAAGATTCCTTAACTTTCTCCAGACATAATCACCACACTCTATGTTCCTCGAAACGGATCACATGAGATATTACTCTTAATTCCTCAAGACATCATTCTGGAAATGATTCATCCTCCTCAATGCTTATAACACAACTCACCTATGAAAGGTAACTCTTAATCTCTTAGAACATTAACTCCACACATTCACCCTTAATCACTTCATCCTCTAGATTACTTCTAGAGAGATTAATCAGTTCCTCAATCACGACATCAACTTTATTCCCATACATCATGCCATGTAATAACACTTACTATAACCACTTAATCACACTCACATCAACGTTAAGACTTTTAATATTATTAAGAGCAGCTATAAAGCTTTAAACCTTAGGGTGACAATTATGTCCACCCAATTAGTACAACTACCAAAGCTTATTAATTATGTGCGACAACAGCACTTATCTTATTACAACACACACCCTTCTGTTAAGGCTTTTAATTATTATTCCGAGTAACAACGGAAGTTTCATACACTGGGTGACCTTACGTCCACCCCGATACACTGGCGAGGTGCTTAATTAATTTACCGCCGTTAAATTAATCCGAGTAACAACGGAAGTTTAAAACACAGGGTGACGTAACATTACGCCACCCAATGGCGCTAGCAAGGCGCTTAAACCCCTCCTACCTTAGCGGGTGGTAGGAAGTTATAGGTTAACCCATTAAGTTATAAAGAAACGACTAATCCATAACCAGATTAGTGTTCCTACGAACATTAAGTTATAAAGAAACGACTAATCCTTATCTGGACTTAGCGTTCCTATGAACATTAAGTTATAAAGAAACGACTAATCCTTATCTGGATTTAGCGTTCCTACGAACATTAAGTTATAAAGAAACGACTAATCCTTATCTGGACTTAGCGTTCCTATGAACCCACGTGCTATTCTAGCATTAAGTTCACATTAAATTCACAACAATACCATCACGGTAATTAACACACAATACTCGTGCTAACTAAACAGTTCAACACAGTAATAATCCACATTAAAGCCATCAAGGCCCACATCTACAATATATATCTATAATAGCATTGTTCTAGCAGAATATACAACCTATTATAATATCATCTTTTAATCAATTATTAACAAAGCTGTTCCCAACGAACAATAAATCAGTAAATCATCCCAAATTAATTAACAACTAAACAATTGATAATTAATTGAAATATGGAATGATGAGCAAGAGCGAACCGCCACTTGCCTGGAGTAGATTCGGCGATGAATCTAGACGAGACGACTACCGAAAATATCCTTTCCAAGGATATGGCCTAAACGCTTAAATAATTTTGGGTTAAATTTGGACTGAAAGGGTTTTGGGCCTCTCGGCCCAGCAACAATTAAACAAGGGGGGAGGGCCCCACATTCACTATTCCTCCATCTTCAACCCATCCTCTACCCTGCCTCCATCCTGACTGCAACAACAACAACACAGCAGGGGAGCTCTCGCCGGGGAGGGGCTCGTCGACAACGCCGGTGAGCAGGCGGCGGGAGGGAGGAGCTCGACGACACCGATTGTGACTCACACAGGAGCTCGGCGGAGCGGCGGGGCGCAGAGGTGAAACAAGGGAGCTCACGAGAGAGATGAGGAGGTTTGATCTCTTCCTTACCAACCTCCAGATCGAGTTCATTTATAAGCCAAGGAGGTAGCCCATGGAGGGGGCAAAGCTCCGACAATGCTCTTGCATGAGGGCCGACCAACGCCCAAGTGGAGAGGGAAGTGGTAGCTGGGATAAGCTTGTACGTGGAGGATAAGATTTGGTATGGGTTTTAAACCCCGGAAATTATATGTTTGTATCCAAACAAATATTCTAAGTCCCGAAAATACATCGAATGTATTTTATACCACTCAGAGAATTATTACGGAGATCATGGATATTACTGAAAATCCAAACTCCACTGAAAGCGAAAACAAATTATTGAACGAAGGTTGGGAAAATATTACCCAATTATCCTTACTAAAAGTTAAGGGA